>CM029624.1:18910627-20110627 GCA_017311315.1 Dendrocalamus latiflorus | reverse complement strand
GGAGTTCACCGCTAAGGAGTTCATGGAGTACTGCGCAGCTGAGGGTGTTCGGCGACAACTGACAGCTCCGTATTCCCCGCAGCAGAACGGAGTCGTCGAGCGCCGGAACGGGATGGTAGTCAGAACCGCCCGCAGCCTGCTCAAGGCGAAGGGACTGCCGGGCTGGTTCTGGGGAGAAGCAGTGAATACCGCCGTGTATTTACTGAACAGAACACCAACAAAGAGCGTGGATGGAGTGACACCGTTTGAGGCATGGTACGGGAAGAAGCCGGCTGTCCATCACCTGCGGACATTCGAATGCCTTATCTACGTCAAGAATACAGTCCCCCATCTGAAGAAACGCTTAACCATCCAATCCATCTCAGGCCATCAAGAAACGCTTGCGAAGAAATACCTAGCCCCCCTCGCTACCCCAAACTCTCTGGAATATCAAAGGTATATTGACTCCATTTCCAAACTAAGCACACGGCCCATTGCTTTGACTATTACTGCTTCCAAAGCGCCTATAAGAATACCATTTGTGTTACTACCCGGTATGAAGCTAGTGTCGATTTCGGCGTCGTGAGAAGACTTCCCAGTGTCTTCTGTACTAGAATGTCAACAGAGTAAATTCAAACCTGAAAATGTACTATTGATGGCTGAGCACGCCTTGTGCTGTACTGGAAATCATAGTAAGGGCTATCTGTCTCCACTTGTTTACACTCCTGGAAGACCAAATAAGAAGAAAAACAGAAAGCTGATCAACAAACAAGTTGATGATATAAATATTTTTCAGAATTTGTTTGTATTGTGAACTTTCAATCGTAAAGACTGAACTTTGACCATAATACTAATAATGTTAAATCATTTTTTAGCAAACTATTGCTGATACAATCATGTTCTAATGAGCAACAAGTAGATTGTGATACAAACGTACAACAACAAAAGCAATATGGTCAATTAGTCATCTATAGATACCATTGGCGGTATGCCAATAGGCAGGTATTTGATAATCTGACTTTGCATGTATTTCATTTGAAATAAATGGATCAAACGCAAAGATGTCTCTCATGTATGCATGCGACAACTTGTCAGTGTTGATCAGCCTTAACTATCACATCTACCAGTATCAGCTGAAGTCCATACTCCATATACTAGTTTCCTCCCCAATCCCTCAGAATTAGTTGTTTCTACAGCAAGTTGCATCTTGTTACAATTATATCTTAAGCTGTACAGCATTTAAAGTAAAATAAACAAACCTACAGTTTTTAACAGCATTTCTATTTACCATGTATACCAAGTTTACAGTGCAACCAGAAAGTTATGGTTTTCTATTATTTGAGGACAAATTTTCCAATTTCTCACAAAGAAATATGTTTTTAGGTAGTTACAGCTGGCTCGGATTACAATATATTTATATGTTTCCTTCATTGTATAAATTTCATGTCACCAACCTCATGAGATGGTACAATGCAGGATAAGGAGATGAAGGATTTTAGAGTGTTCTCTCAAGTCTTAGCATGCTTTATGGCAGGTAAAAGATTAGGTCTTCCATTCTACATGAGCTCATGCAGCCTGCGGGCACAATTAATCATGCATTCTTGGTGGTGCTTAATGTTTATCAGTTGTGATTATCAGTTGTTAGTGGTGACCAGTAGTACATAAGCAATGATTAATTGATCAGCAACAACCACGAGTGGAGTGGCTCATAATAAGTAATTGTAAGGCAAGCCATTCAATCAACCAAAAGCCAACTCAGCCAGCGGTGATTTGTGATGATTCTATACATCGATTTGCGATTTGAATTAAACGTTGAATTTCAACACATATAACTATTGAGACACTATCATACCATCTCAGCCTATCCAAAATCAACTAAACCAACCAAACAAGATTTTGTACCATACTACCATCATATATACACAACCAAATAACCCCCCAGCATCATTTAATACACGATAGGGTAATCCACATCACTATGAATGAGCACATACAGCCAACCAAAAACTACCTTACCTTAGGTTGTGTTTGGTTGGTTGCATGAGCTCATGTAGAATCTGGGCTAATCCATGTTGTTTGTTTTTGCACACAAAGGAGTCCTAAACTAGCATGAGATCTTCTAGGCTTAGTTAATCATGCAATTGACAAACAATTGCACAATTTACCACTCTATTAGTGGTAACTAGTGGTGTTCAGTAGTGTTTTTATTTAGGATAGTGTTAATTAGTGGTAACTAGTCATGGTTAGTATGGTTTGTTATACCACACTTGACACTTCATTGGATCAATCAAACAACATGTAAACATTCCTAAGGGAAAAAAAACCCTAAACACTTCCTAGTTAAACTACCTTGCATATACCCTTGCAACACCATAGTTTCGTGTGTGCGCGCATGTGCATGCCATCACATGTTTCAGAAAAATATCACCGTGCTGGTGTCATCTTGACCTCCTTCACACCCCAATTTGGTTGATCATGGTCACTCAGCAGTCTTTTTTTAATCAATTACACTCCAACTAGTAGGTCTTTATTAATTTCCATCATTTTGTCAATATGTCTTACAATTTTCATAGATCACAAGTGTGAACCATACAATTTTCATAGTGCAGCTTTATGAAGGTTTGTTGCCGGCATCATTCATTATAAATTTGAGGGCTGGTAGCAAGGGAAATTTTTGTGGCAAAAGTTTACGAGTGACAATTATTATGTGCACAACTTGCAATTTGCAGGCAATGGTCAGGACAAACCTTAAGAATGACCTGACATGCCTGAGTTTATATTTGACAAACTATCAGAAGTACAGAAATCAACACACTAGAAAATCGAAGTGAACATTTGCTATCTAATTCAGATAAAGTCAATTTGCATGTATGTCAATAGCTTGGTTTTGCCTTCTACAGGTTACCAATCCTACAATAAAATATCATCTCCATTTTCTCATTCCAGCTACAGCATTTCTCTTGCAAACCATCTATATTATTGTAGATTATAATTTATATGTAACTTAAAAGCCAAATTCTAAGATTTTCTCAGAATTAAATTTCCATGAAGAACTTTACTAAATCGAGGCGAGGAGCACTCATCCTCACAATCAAAAAATAATTAAAGTACTAAACCATGAGCATTCAACCCTCATACACTACAATACTTCATCAACCATGTTGTGCTTGCAGGCAATTCAGGCATTCCAACTCCCATATAACAAACATTTGTTTATATGTATCTCAATTGTCTACAAGTTAGCATTCCTACAATATAATATCATCTCAATAGTTTCATTCCAGTTACAGCATTTCCCTTGCAAAATATCTATATTATTGCAGATTCTATATAACCTGAAAAGCCAAATTTCCAAGATTTTCCGAAAACTAAATTTACATGAGGCAAATGCTTAACCAAGGAAGACTCATCCTCACAATGGAAAGATAACATGAGCATTCAACTCTCCTACATACTTCATCTACCATGTTGTACTTGTAAGCAATTCAGGAATTCCAACTCCCACAGGAAAAACATGTATATTTGTGTATCGGTGTCTCCACAATACACCGCAGTCTCCTTTTTTTTAAGGTACTCTCATAGTCTCATGTCCACGTGGATGCAACCTATCATGTATCAAGAATTGTCCACTCAAAATCAATGACGGAGATTGTAACACTGGACATTCTAAACACTTAACGGTCCATCAGGGAACTAACTATCGTTTGCCTCGGGAGTGAACAGGGGGAATAAAAACAATGTAACAGCGGGCCTGCGCAAGAGCTCGGTACCTGCAAAGCATCCTCGCGGGCATAACTGAGGTTCTGATAATTCCTATAGTTCTTCAATTTAATCTCCCGGTACTGATCCCTCGGGAACAGCATCTTCTCCCACGGGATCCCCTGCATGTCCATCCCGTCCACAACATCCGCCACGGACACATCCGGCTGCATGTTCTCCTGCAAAACAGAGCCAGAAAACCTATAAATTTTCCAGCACAAATGGAACCGCAAACCCCAACGACTCAAACCACGCGCGCGGGCAACCATCGAAAGAAGCTCCGGCCGGCGGCGCGGCGTACCTGGTCGTAGTTCGCAAGGGTGGCAAGGAGCTCGTTCTGGCTGGCCTCGCCGAAGGGGTTGTCCTCCCCCTGCTCATCTATGAGCTCCTGGATGCTCTGGAGGATGAACTCTAGGTTATCCTCCAGCTCGAACTCGTCCATCTTCTTCCACTCCGATCCCGACCCAAAAATCACCCTGCAAAGCGAAACACAACCACCAATCAAAAGCCTGCCCTAATAATAACCCCCAAAATCCACGAAAAAAACACTCGAAATCGGGCCACGGATTCGGGAACGGGGGCCGAGACCAACCCCAAAATCACCCGAATCTAGACCAATTCCTCCAAATACTCGCCTCGATTAGCCGGGCTCTGAGGCGAATTCGAGGAGGATGAGCGGAAAAGCGTGGGGAATTGGGAAAATTTTTCTTTTTGGGGGCTGTGCGAATTAAAAAAAATAGGCACAAAAAAAACTGAAGGCAGCGACCAATACCTGCACTGCAGGCTGCAGCGCGTGACGGTTTTATACGCGGATGCGTGTGGTGGGATGGGGAAGCCCCATCGACCGAGTCGGGGGATGGTGGGCCGGTGCTGTCAGTTGCTCGTGGGGTGGTGTAGCCCGGGCTGCGCCGGTGCCGTACGGAATAAGGGTCCGGGCGGATCAGGTGCGACGTCGGGGTCCGATCGGGTGGCCGGCTTAAGCTCGTCACGGTTCGGGGACCGGGGCCGTGTCGTAGAAGTGGAGTGTGTCGCTGTTGATGACGTGGCGACCAAGGGTGTGGCCGTTGCCAGGGCTAAACATGACAGTGGCGGAGACGAATTATTCGTATTTAACATGATACAAATATAGTATAGCTTTTTATCTAATTAATAATTTTCTCTCTAATTTGTATTTAAAGTTATATAAAAATATAGATACGAATATGGTATAAACTTTTATCACCCTATATATATATATGAAAAATATCTTTTACACCCGGGTGTAATTACTCCCACCCCTAATATACCACCTAAACAAACTTAAAATACTCCTTTATCACTTTAGGTATATTTGTATACTAATTATAAGATACTCCAATGTGAACCATACGAAAAAATTACAAGGGAGACAATAGTTTTTAGCATATTTTGTAAATACCTTCATACATACGCATAAAAATGAGTATGTCTAAAAAAATGTGCATACCACCTTTGAAAAATTGTTCATACCACCTAACTGGTCTTAAATACATACATATATATATATTAGTTGAACAAGCTTTTTAAATTTAATATGAATTCGTGTTTCTTTAGGTAAAATAAATGAATTAGAATAATTACACGTAACTGTACGAGGATAAAATATCATTAATATTTTTATACTACATAAGTTATGAGGTTATCCGAATTTGAACGAATTGAATAGATATTTAATTCAAATTCGTATTTGTTACAGTATTTGATTTATATTCAAGAATATTCAAATTCACATTCGTTTATGTGCAACCGATACTTACCAAAAACTTGGACAATATTGGTATATACAAACACCAACTTAGTCAGAAAGACTAGGGTAAGACTTAGACTACTAGAGACTATCCTAATCTCTTCTATCTTCTTCACCATCAGCTCTTGTAGCATCGTAGTACGCGTAGTGTCCTTGGTACATGAGTTCTAAGGGATTTTATGAGCAAGGGTGAGCACAAGCAATAGTGTTCTGTGAGCTAACACACAGATTGCAATATTTGTACATGCAAGGTTTAACAAAGGTAAGCTCGGATTCTTTTATTTGCTAAAACCATCATTTGAAAGATACAATTAACAAATTTCTATAACTTAGTATTTTAACCAAAACACATTTTATTAAAGTGAGCAAAAATGTACAATATTTATAACGTTGCAGGTTACATCCATCTGTTATATAGTTCCATCCACCATATACTGGTTTTTGATTATTAGGGTTACATCCACCTATTTATCAACATTGAGTTACATCCATCCTGGAAAAGCTAAATTCAAGGTTACATCCACCCAATGAGTTTTCATCCTACCCACAAAGATTTTTGAAATATAAATTAACTCGAGTAAGCTCCTATGCCCGCCCTTGACCATGGGCACGGCTGTTCGAACAGTTTATACTCCGCAGAGACCGTATACTTTACCCATAAAAGATAATCAACTTGTTATTTTTCACATATTTTCTTGGACATATGAATCAACAAGATCACCACAAGGTATTTACAATGCATCACCTAGTGTAGATTATACTCGTTAAGGTTTCATCTCAGTGAGGTTACGTCTACTACACCTAGACCCCCTTCTAGTGCCACACAGTGGCTTACACTAGCGACGCCACATGTGCCCACAACGGCTTGAAACTAGTGATATGACTTGTGAGTCACTACAATGGTGCAACCTGCACTAGTGGATGCAAATTAGTTGATCAGATCATACCCATTGGGGTCATCATAGGATTCAGTTCTTAGAATTATTTATGTGGCACTACCATAAACAATAAATTCTTGTGGTATATCCGCACCAACCATCATACCATCTGTTCAAACAAATAACAGCGAATGCTTAGGGTTCTGAGAAGTATGAAACTAAGTTATCTCAAATATACTAGTCATTTCCCTCCAATGATTGCTCAAAACAAGTTTCATGATTAAAAGATGATGATTAGGGTAATTTAATGCCTAAGTATTTAAGCAAGACTAGCATGACGCTTAAGTACGACTTATAGCTAGTAAAATTACCATTAAGTATTTAGGATGAAAAGGAATATATAATTCAAGTATCCAAAGGATGATATAATAAAACTACAGTGTCAAGTAAGCATATATCTAACATTAAGTTTAACATACATTTGCATAACAAATAATAAAATACAATTTGATAATTTAAACGGACATAAATTTGCAGAAAATGTAGGTTCAATACGATCAAAGCATTGATTTAACTGGCTTACAAGTTGGTTGGTCTTGAAATTTTTTGCATTGCCTTGAACTGCGGCTCCTCTGTGTCCTCATACTCTACTCGGAAGATTGCATCGGAAAGCAAATAACACATGAGCAAAAATAAATAAATACCAAAGAAAATACAAAGGAACTCCAAATGAAACAATGCCACTGCCATTAGATAGGCCTTGAATTTAGATAAATTTAAAAATAAATTTCATTAAATTTAGACTTAAAATGAGTGAGAACGGGCTTTCCAAAGTTTAAATTTAGATCCAAAAAATAACAGATGAGAGAGAGTCTCTCTCACTGACAGGTAGGATCAACTGGTTTTTATTTAATTTTTAAATTATTTTTCTTTTAAAAAAGCTCACTGAGACTCCAGAAAGGGCCCACGAGGTTTTAAAACCATTTTGTTTTATTTTCAAAAAGAAAAGGGGCTATGAGGCTAAGAGGTGCGGCCATTTTACTGTAGGCATAGTAAATCGGGCCCACATATTAGTGGGTAAAACTTTATTAACCAGTTTTAAAAGGTTTTTAAATGGGCTAGGGCCCACATATCATACAGATCGAGGCTTAATTAAAAAGCCGGGCCTACATGTCAGCGGGAATTAACAATGGTCATTAACTTAAGCATGGTGCGGGTCAACTTCAGGGTCTCCATGCGATGCTTCGAACGTAGGGAATCAGACAGTGGTCTGTTGAGTCGTCAATAGCGTCAAGGCAGCAGAACAGCCGGAGCCCAAGAAGAAGAAGACGGAGTAGGAGGCGCTTAGGTGAATTTGGAGGTGGGAGAGGAAATTGGGGGGGGGGTACAGGGAGGCCGACTGAGGGCTTTTATAGCCGGGAGAAGGTAGGTAGCCGTTGGGTGCCTTGATGGCGAGTGCGGAAGCCAAGGGTGGTGTCATTTGTGCATAGCATGACACAGGGGCAAAAGACAGGGTCGACACGAGGGATAGGCACGCGTGAGGAGACTTAAGGTGGGGAAAGAGTGCTCAATGGTCAACCCCAGATCACAACACACGAAGGTGATGCGGCGCAGGCATAATGTGGCATGGAGGAGAAGAGGAGGGGTCCGGGCGAAGCATGGGCGGTGCTAGCATGAGGCACACGTGGGTTGGCAGCAGCGCACTGTGGGGGCATAGGAGTTGACTAACGCATGGGCGGCGCAGCGAGGGCACGCACGGCACGGGCACGAGCGCATGCCTGGAGCAGGTTTGCCGCGGTGCCAGAGCCATGGGAGGGCAAGGGCCAGGCTAGGCTCAAAAAGGGTTTAGATTTGAAAATTTTTGAAATTCAAGTTGAAATTTGAGTTTGAACTTTTTGAATTTTGAACTCAATTTTGAATTTTACTCAAGACAAGTTTTAACTCCTAAAATGGGTTGTTACTGATCCTACCCCCCTTAAACAGAATCTTAACCCTAAGATTCGAGCAACTCATTGAACAGGAATGGGTAATCTAACTTCAACTGATCCTCGCATTCCCATGTGGCTTCTCTCTCCAAGTGATTACTCCACTAGACTTTGCCGAGATGGATGAACTGACGTCTTGTTTGCTTTTCCATGATGTCAAGAATCTTGATCAAACACTTTGGGTACATCAGGTCTTTCTGAAGCTTGATGATCTCTACCGGGGCTTGATCTTCTGGCACTTTGTAAGATCGAGGAGGCCGACTAGAGGGGGGGTGAATAGGAGGTTTTAAAATTTTCGTCTAATTCTAATTAGCAATTTTAAACTTGATGGGTTGATAGAGCAAGATAACACTAACACTAGCACAAGTAATCGACTAAGAGCAATAACGAATGGTAGAGAACAACAATTGCTACTCTAACTAGACAAGCAATCAAATGATATAAATGAAGAGCGTTGCTTGAATGAAAATGATCACAAGAGAGCAAACCACAATTGACACGATTACTTTTTACCGTGGTGATCGGAGACTTGCCGGTCTCCCCTAGTCCACGTTGAGGTAAGCCCGAACGAATCGGACCGGCTCCACGAATGAGCCTAAGCACCTCGATCACTATTGGATGCCCTTTCCCTCTCCGGGTAGGCGAGCTCCAAGCCTTCACAATCTTCCGGGCCTTCTCACAATCTTCTTGAGAAGATCACCGAAACTCCGCCAAGCCGTCTAGGTGCCGGCAAGCACCAAGAGAATAGACCACTGCGGCTTGATCTCACCCAAGTGCTCAATGGATCAACTAGAATGCAATGCACTTGAATTTTGGGTCAACTACCTCAAATGAATGCACAAGTGAGTGAATGAGGTGTGAGAGGTTGCACTAGGCTCAAATGTATTCAATGGATGTTCAACAACATGTCCAAGTTCTGGTGGGGGTGTATTTATACCCTCACCAACCTCAAATAGCCGTTACAATAAACAATCCTGAAAATTCAGGAAATCCGGTACTACCGCAGGCAAAACTGCGGTACTACCGGACTCTAACTGACCGGTCAGAACGGCTATGTCAGAGAGTCAGAAGTAACCGTTGGTCAATGAGTGCGGTACTACCGCCGTTAAAGACGCGGTACTTCCGGACATCCGGAAGTTCCGCTCCAAGACCCGGTACTTCCGATCTCAACGAGTCTAAGTCTTATTCTCGGCGCTCTCTGGAAATAACGTTCCGCACAGGTATCCGGAACTTCCGCACACGCGGTAGTTCCGCAGGTAAAACCGCGGTACTACCGTTTTCAGAGAGGCTAAGTTAAATTCCGGGCGCTCTCTGGAATTAAAGTTCCGCTCGGGTGCCCGGTACTACCGGCCATCCGGTAGTTCCGCAGGTCAACCCGCGGTACTTCCGTTTTCCGAGAGGCTAAGTCTGAGTCCGGGCGCTCTCTGGAAAAAGCGTTCCGCCTGGGTACCCGGTACTACCGGATCTGCGGTAGTTCCGCCCAATACACACCGGAACTACCGGATTTTCTGACAATGCACAGATTTGGTTTAATTTTAATTTCTAAGTGCATGCATGATCCTAAATTGATCCAAAGGACACATTTGAACATGATCAAGCAATCACCATGATCCCTCTTAATAGTACGGCGTCTATCCTATAATCCGGTCTTCCAACCTAACTCCAAGACCGGTAAAACAAAATAGATACCTAAACTATTTACCTTGTCGCCCTAGAGATCTTGAATCTTCATGGGAAATTTTGTGAGCCTCTTTCTTTGCCATTTGAACTTATCCTTTCAAACACTTAATGCACACATTAGTCCCATATTCACATAAATTCATTAATTACCAAAACTAACATTTTTAGGGGCCTAGATGCTTTCACACTTTGAGGCACTTCTTAAGTTACAAGTCGTGAAACACATTGTGTATATCTGCTAAACTTGCGGGTAACTCCAGTTGATAGACTACTTCTCCTCACTTGAAGGTGGTTGAGAACGGGCCTATACATCTTGGCGCAACTTGCTTTTAACTTTAAACGTTCGAATTCCTCAAATAGGTGATATCTTGAGATAAACATGATCTCCAACTTCAAAGGCTAACCCCTGCGACAATTGTCGACATAATTCTTTTGTCTTGATTAGGCAGCTTGTAGTCAGTCTTTGATTAAGCGAATTTTCTCTCCTACTTGCTTTAGGGTATCTAGCCCAAAGATATAATCTTTTCCTGCTTATGACCAATACAAAGGAGTTCTGCACTTTCTACCATAGAGTGCTTCAAATGGAGACATCTTTAGACTAGACTTATAACTGTTGTTAAAGAAGAATTCCACATAAGGTAAGTATTTCTTCTAATCCGCGGTAAACCCTAAGGCATAGGCCCGAAACATGTCTTTCAAGGATTTGTTTAACCCTTTCTATTTGTCCATCGGTCTGAGGGTGATAAGTCGTACTGAAAGCTAGGTGGGTTCCAAGTCGTCATGAAGACTAGCCCAGAAATATGAGGTGAACTGGGGGCTCTCGATCTAAGACTATCCTCTTGGGGTACTCCGTGTAAGCAAATGATGCGAGACATATATAACTCGGCCAATCTTTCTCCCTTGTAGATGGCCTTCCGAGGAATAAAATGAGCAACTTTTGTCAATTTGTCAACTATGACCTATATGGAATCATATCCAGACTTGGTGCAGAGTAGACCAGTAATATAATCCATATCAACTTCTTTCCACTTCCATTGAGGGATCTGTAGGGGTTAAATTAGTCTTCAGGTCTGGTGCTTGGTTTCGATCCATTAGCACACATTACAACAAGCTACAAACTCAATAATGTCTCTCTTCATGCGAAGCTACCAATATAGGGTCTTCATATTTTGATACATCTTGGTACTTCCTGGGTGCAAGAAACATGCTGAACTGTGGGCCTCCTTAAGTATCAAGTACTTGAGCTCCTTTTGGTGGGGAACAAAGAAATGTTTCTATTTCCATAGTGGCCGACTGGCACACAAGCAGCGTAGCGAGGGCGTGCACAGCGCGGGCACGAGGCGGGCATGGGTCTGGCGCGCGACGCCAGACCCAGGGGAGGGCAAGGGCCAAGCCAGGGGCCAGGTGGGCTAGAAAGGGGGAGAAACGGGCCAAGCAAGGTCCAAAAAGGGTTTTGCTTTGGAAAATTTTGAAATTTGAGTTAAAATTCAAATTGAACTTTTGAATTCTGAACTAAAATTTGAATTTTACTCAAGCCAAGTTTTAACTCCCAAAATGAGATGTTATAGTGCATCATCGGGACTAAGCTCTTTGAAATTTGCCTAATATTTTTTTACCACTGAACATGCAATAGTATTTATGCAGCTAGCTATTTTCGGTTACAACATGGTCATTTAGCTGCATGGTTTCAACTTCCAATAATGAATGGAGCTTTTTAGAGTTTGGCTCTATAATTAAGGCATATTGCATATGGATTTTCTTTTTCATGCATTTTTACAACATGCATCATCTGCTGGTATGCTTGTGTGCCTTGCAACCAGTGGCGGAGCTACCCCAGGGCAAGCCGAGGCAGCTGCCCTGGCTCCCCCGGAGTTAGCAAGGGACCCCTAGTTACCTTGGTGGCTCGGCCAACGCCATCGGAGGGTGCTTGGAGAATGGCAGTGTACACAGGAGGAAGACAGTGGGAGATGTGGGTTGTGGGCTGACTAGAGACTTCAACATACATCATACATAGGGCCTGTTCTTTTTGGCTAAGACTTATCACTTTTGGCTGCGGCTTGTGGCTTTTAGGTTGTTTGTGTGAGAGATTACAAAGTAACAGAAACTCATGTGTGGTTTTTGCCGATATAAATGAAGTCAGTATAGTATGTACTGAAATTAACTAGTAGATTCCATCTTGAAAAGACACCCCGTTTAAAGCTAGTTACTATAAAAAAAAGTCAAAAGCAGAAGCCAAAAGCTGAAAAAGAACAGGACCATAGGCTTGAAGACTTGTACAGAGGCCCACTAGCAGGCAACCAGCAAATCCCAACTGATAACTCTTAGGGTGTGTTTGGTTGCTGGGATGGAGTGGGATGGGATGGGGATGGAATGAGATGATTCCACAAAAAAAGTGGAACCACATGGTCCAGCATCTAAGAAGAATATTCTCTAAATTTGCACAGGTTCATCCCACTTTGGACCATTCCATCCCACCCCATCCCTCAAACCAAACACATGGATAGGCTTGGTCAAAGGGACCATCCCATTCCATCCCACCCCATCCCAGCAACCAAACACACTCTTAGTAACTGAATGTAGCTAAGTTGGCTATGACTGCTATCGAGTGTCTAACCCATCTGACTTGGAACCTTAGGATCGACGCGTACACTCACCTTTACACACGCATGTGTGTTCGGTGGGAAAGTATATACGTACGCTCCGTGAGGTACTAGATAAATTTAGGATTTATTCAGCGACGTTCGTTCTAGATCTAGCGTGTGTTTAAGTAAGATGTGCACACGTATATGCATGTGGTATTGTGGTGTATGGTATAACTATGATGTGCGTGAGTTTGCATCCTCTTTTCCTCTTTTATAATATAAAAAAATTGATAACTCATAGTAACGAGGCATCCCAATTTCGCAATACCGTGCGGGCGTGCCCAAGCTGCAACACGAACCGAGTCATCAACGCCTGAGGCAGGGAGTCAGCGACTGAGCTAGCGCCTGGCTGAGGGCACGAGGCAGCGAGCGGGCGGCGCAGGGGCGCGGCGAGAGCTAGGAGGTGTGGTGTAGCGACTAGGAGCAGCCAGGAGCCTAGTTCTGTCCCGGGTCTTCCAAAATTCCTAGCTACACCACTGCTTGCAACTGATCGTTGAATTATTCCATGTGCGAGAGTATTTGAATAAGCTGACTATGAATTGCTAAATAACCAGGGAAATAATATGTATAACCAGGGAAATAATATGTAGGTAGAGAAGTCATGCTTCATTGGAAGATATTAGTGATGGATTGGGGAAACTGCTTTTGGCCTTCTCTTGTATGTTTTACATTACAGTTTTAAGATTTTTTTGATAAGTTCTCTTAGTTTCAGACAGTTGAAATCTCTGCTAGGCAGTATTTAAGAAGAGGCAACTCCAGCTCCTATGTGGCTTGTGCGAAGTATCCTAATCATTCAACATTCTTTGGTATAGGATGTTCCATGTCATAGGAGTTTCTTCTCATGGACAGAACTTTGTTGATATTGTCGGACAGAGGCAGAGCTGGGCCTCAGGCCGCTAGGGCAATAGCCTGAGGCCCAGCTGAGAAATTCCTTAGTATTTTTTACTGTAGCTAAAATAGTATAGGTTTGCCATCTTTATTTTCAATGGGCTGAGCCCAAGGCCTAACCGCGTGCTGGCTATGCCCCTGTTGTCGGAAGTGAGTTCTTCGGATGGTATAAGGTTGAAAAAAGGTGACCTTATGAACCAAAGTCTGGCTACACTGGAAAAGGTCGTTTGCCACCTCAGGCTTGTTTCTTCTTCCAATAACTTGTTCAGTGGGTTGCATTTTTTTAGAATTTCCGTCCTAAAAAACTGTGAGTTGAAATTGCATATATCTTTGTCTCTTCACATGGCTAAATTGTGCTGCATTAGGTACATATCCTCACTCCTCTGCTTTTTTCCTTTCACAATTTGTATAGTTCAAAATATAGCATGGCAACCTGCTATACAGGTTGGAATGGAAGTAACATTAGTGTCAATCTTGAGCTTCCCAACCAGCATGCAGGTCCAGTTGTTATGACTTATGAAACGATGACGGCGTTGATAGGGGATGATTAGTGTATTCTTTGATATATATATTTTTTAAATTCCTGTTTTAACAAAAATTTAAAATGCATGTGTTAGTACTCACTAACATTTTGACTATTTGATTATTTTAGCGAGTTTGATTCCGGGGTATATTCATTTGAATGTATGGGCTTATATTTGTCTAAGTTGAAAAAAAATGCTTTCTCAAATTATATGTTTTGCCTTTTGATTTATTGCACCCTTATTATTATAACTGGTTTTCTGAATAATATGAATTTGGTGACCATGAAAATAATATCTGAAACGAGATGTATATCATATATGAGAAGTAATAATCAATATTGCTTTTCTTTGTATCTTTTTTTGGACGTGGATTCCACATAAAGAATCCACAATATCAAAATTCTTTCTTTTGGAAGTAATAATCATTAGGTATGGGCAACATGATTCAGCATCTCAGGCCATACACCGGTTCAGCCATGGTGAAGACGTAACGTAATAACTCTTGCTAACCTCGCGGTCGCGTCGCCTTGTTGGCGACGGTTCGGCTGACATCACGTGCTCGTGCTTGTGCTCACGTGCTTCTCGCTGGGCCAGTGGGCCTGCTCCCTTTTAGCTCATCACTTGTCTCTCTGGGTAATAATATAGGCTGAGTTCGTTAGTGCTTATGGTTTACGACTTATGTACAGATGAATAGTAATATGATGTTAAACGATGTATTTTTTAAGGTGGTATCTATAGGTAAATTATAGTATAAACTGTACCAGTTCAGCTATACTGGCCAAATCACATGCGATTATTTCTCCTACGTACTGCCTCTTACAAACAGTTCAGAATTCAAATACCACAGCCATAAATCATAAGTCTCAACTAAAAAGAACCCACCCATATTCTCTTCTCCACTTGCCTCTTGCTCAGTGCACCTCCCTCTTTTCCGCTTTCTCACCTCCAAGCTACTTTGGTGGTGGTGTGACCAGGTTACTACCTAGTCCTTATTTAAAAGTGATGTGGTTTTTTTGTTTTTGATTGTGGCTTTTGGCTAATTGCGAGAGAGATTGAGCAAGTAAGGGGCACTCATATGGCTCCCGCAGTGACTCCTACAAACCGTTTATAGAAATTATTTTAAGAAGTCATTCCATTCAAAAAAATCAATTTTTAAAAATAAAAAGCCAGAAACTACTTGAAACATGACCTTGGTCTGTTGGTTCTTGGCAAGGATTGGTGGGTGATTTGCTTGGAAGGATTTCTAGTACTTTGCTATTTGCGGATTTTGGTTTCTTCTGGTGGTTTGGCTTCTTTCTCTTTTGTTTGATATTGCTCCCTCCTACTGCACATGGCTTTGTGGGGTGGAAGAGCGATGGACGGTGAGCTATCTGTGGGCTTGTTCTTTAACAGTTTTCAAAAGCAACTTTTAGCTTTTGCTATAATACCTAACTTTCAAACGAAGTATTTTCTCAGGACAGGGTCTACAAGTTAATTGTAGTACACATTAATAGCCCAACATCTGTATTAACCAAAATCGCAAACGAGTATCTTTCTATAATCTCTGTCGCAAACAGTTAAAATTCAAAAATTTCAGTCAAAAGACATAAGCCGCAGCTATATAAAAAAACTCCTGTGCTCCTCTTCCTATTTTACTGTACCCCTTTCCATTGATGTTTTGACCAAACCGGCTGCCCACCTTCCCCTGGTTGGACGTGCAAGAAGGCTGGCCATTGGCTGCATCTTGCTAATTGAGGTATGGCTTGGATGGTGCAATGTTGTGGGTGATGCTTTTGGTCTTTGGTGTGGCTACTTGTGGTTGGTTGGCTTTCAAGATTGCCTTAGGTGGTTTCTGAGAGCCCTTGGCTTGGTTTTAGGTATCTAATGATGGTTTAACAAGAATTGAGTTTAAATTAGGCGGATGATGAAACCTGACGATAATGCTCTAATTTACGCTTTAATGTCTTTTTGTTTAAGTTTTTGTAACTTGTATGTAGAACAAGATGTACACTCCCTCATTTAATTGCTACTATTGTACTTAAAAAATAATGATGTACTCATATATGTACTAGTTATGAACTTTGGTAAAATTAGTGCAATATAATGCTTCGTATGATTTAGAGATTGTTGTTGTAATTCAAATAATGATGTATTCACAGATGTACTATTGGTTATATAGGTGGTGATCGGTTCGGCTGAAAAGCTCGTGGCTTATGGCTGAAAACACTGTAGCTGGCTGAAAAAAGCACTGTAGCTGACAGAGGCTTATTTAGTATAATTAAATTTAAAAAATTTAAAAATAAAAAAATATGTTAGTCCATTACGTATAATACAAACAAATACGGGAAAAAAAGAACCGGCAAAAAAGCTTAACAAAAAGCCAAAAGTTCAGAAAAAAACGAAACTTATGAATAGTGAAAAATAAGTCAGAAGCCGAAGCCGAGTTGATCAGGGCCATTCTAGCACTGTTTTATTATTCTTGCACATCATGGTAACATCTACATATTAGATTATGTACTATTCTGTATAACATGGCCATTGTGAATATTGTAAATTTTCCTTTTTATGTCACAAAAATGATGATATATCCCCATTATTATTGTAGTTAATTTATTAATTAATGATGATTTTCCACATAATCGTTATTCGAGATGTGATTAAAGCTCCGGATTGTTTCGCCATCTCTCACATCTCACTTTTATCTCCTCTCTCCCTCGCTTCATCCTGTTGGGCACCATTGCCTGGGCTCGACGGCTCGACATCGACCGCGGTAGCTATCTCACAGGTCCAAATCTTCGCATGGCACCCTTGTACCTTCTGGTGGACCGTGTCAGGGGGTGCTCAGCAGGGTGGACGCGCTGCGGCTACGCACGACGAAGCGCGCGGTGGAGATCCTTGAGCCGGCGTAGGCCACCGAGCTGCTCGTCGCCGCCGCGGACATGGAGATAGGGTTCCGGGAGTTCGGGCTCAAGTACGGCTCGGGCCGCGACGCGTAGCACCTCAAACTCGCCCCAGCGCCCAAGCCTAGTTCTTTTCCAAGTGTATTATTGGTTTGACCGGGAGAAAAATGGCTTCCACTCTTTGTTGGGCTGTTTATATTAGCCGCGATTGATATTTTTAGTTGTAACTGATAATTTTTTACTAAAATAAATAATGATAGTTAAAGAAGTAACTTTTAGAATAAGGATGAGCGATAAAGAAAGTGAGGAAAAGATACGTGCGTGAGATAGGAGTGACAAAAGTGAGGTATATAATACATCCGTAACCTTTGTTTTATCCTCGGAGCTAGTTAAGAAAAAGAGAAGTAGGAAGCCGTCTCAGGAAACTAGTTGGTCATATTGTCTTCTTGCTTAATATGAAAATGCCCGTAATCTTGTTGCCGAGACTATTGCCCGACTATGCCACTGTCGAGGTGAGTGTTACGTGGTAGTCGGGCATGATATGCCCAATCTAAGTGTTAGGATTTTTATGTGGCTTTTAATATTGTCTATTTTACTCAATGTGGAATTATTAAAATTATTGATGTCAATGATAGGGAATATTTTGATGTGGAATGTAACTCAATGAATTAATACTCGAGGTGCCGAAGACGGCTGTGCAGGAATATGATAGACATATTTATTGAGATCAAGTCTACTGGAATTTTAATATGCATACATTTGTTTAACCCGGGTATAGCACAGGGCGGAGTAGCTAGGTTTGTTTTGCATGACCGCTCTGCAGGCTGTTGACCCACATGATCAGATTGGAATTGATCTCGTAAACAATCTGATTATGGCGCATGACTAACACATGTGTGCTTGGGACTAATATATTTTAGGCTCATAAAACTGACATGTCTGATCGTGATTGGTGACATGGCTCAGAAGTCTCACGGGATACTGGAAACAGGTAGGTCACTTTGTAACACTTAGAAGTGGAGTTTATAAATAGGTCCCTACTCTCTAACCTCATTATGCATTGTGAGCGGCACTACGGATAAGACAGAGGAACAGAAAGTAGACCGAAAAGTCTTTATAAAATTAACCTAGAGTCTAAAAAAAATCTAATATTAGTATTAGAGTAGGGTAGACTCGGAGCTGGCACACACAGCGGCTCGTCTCGTTCGTGGGCGTCGCTGTCACATCACGCACGTTATGTCTTCCTCTGACCTCGTCCGCTGCGCCTGAAGAACAGGCTCATCCTGTTCTCTCTCCGTCTTGCCTCATCGCGTGTGTGCCGCTGCCTTCCGCGACGTGTGTACCACCATGCGTAAGGACAGACCGCTTCAGATTGAAGACATGGAAAGAAGGGCCTTTTTTGGCTGAGGTTTATGGATTTTGATTACGGTTTATGGCTTTTGGGCTGTTTAAGCGAGAGATTATAGAGTAACAGAAACTCACGTGCGGATTTTACCGATATAAATGAAGTCGGTACTACAATTAACTAGTAGACCATATCTTGAAAAGACAGTTCATTTAAAAAATAGTTACTATAGAAAAGTTAAAAATAGAAACTAAAAACTGAAAAAAATAGGGCCGAAAACTCGTGCAATTAATGAAATCCCCGTGAAGTCACATTAGCCACCAGCACGTGAGGAATCAAATTAATCAAAGCTCATCACTTTAGAATCAAATTAATCTAGCACATCACGACGGCTTGCTTTTCTTCACGTGAGGGTGAGATAGTATTAACAAAGTTGCATAGCCTAATAATTTGGAGATGCTGTGCGCATGCACAGTGAGCCGCCTTGCCTCGGTCTGATGTGTCAAGACGGAGTCCTCAGGAGAAGTCTCGTCCCGCACGGCATCACTTCGTCCTCCAGGCGCGTGCGGTCAACACTTTTTTCTTTTCTTACGGAAGCCGAAATCTCTGTCCTCGGGTGCATACTGTTGCAAATAATGCATAAAAAATAAAGATAAGAGATATAAATTTTTTACGTGAAAAACCCTTATGAAAAAAAACCACAGACGCTCGAAGGTAAATCACTATAATAAGGAAAGTTTACAATGGAGCGCTTGCTCTTCCTATGGGCTACCAGTGTACATATTTATAGCGTGAGAAAAAAGAGTCCCACACGGAGAGGAAACCGAATCAGAGTCGGTTGTTACAGATTGACACCACGTCTGATACCATCTATGCATGCACTTGCCATGCCACGTCTGACATGAGGCGATAAAGTGTCCTACACGGACACGATACGAATTCGGATCAATTTTAACAATCTTCATCTTGAGCCGAATTCCCTCCAGTAGTCGAAGAATATGATAGACTTGTCCAATAAAAAATATCATCCACACCTTGAGCGCCGAAAGTCCAAAGGACCAGTGAGTAATACCAACTAAGTCTCAGCATAGCTCAAACTTAGATGCAGGAACTGGCTTTATCAACATATCGGCTGGATTATCATTAGTACTTATCTTACTGACTTTAATATCACCTTAAGTAATGACACCTCGAATATAGCGATACCTGATATCAATGTGCTTTGTTCTCTCATGAAACATTTGATCTTTTGTAAGCCAAATAGCATTCTGACTATCACAAAAATATTGTAGTGCAAGATGTACTTCCACAAAGCTCAGTGAATAAACTTTTTAGCCAAATGGCTTCTTTGCAAGCTTCAGAGATAGCCATATACTCAACTTCTGTAGTAGACAAGGCATCGATAGCTTGCAAACTTGCTTTCCAGCTAACGGCACACCCTCCAACAGTGAACACATAACCAGTGAGAGATCTTCTTTATCCAAATCTCCAGTAAAATCAGAATCCACATAACCAACGAGTCCATCTCTAGTCTTCTCAAATTGTAAACAAGCATTAGATATGCCCCACAGATATCTGAAAATCCATTGAACTGCTTTCTAATGCTCTTTTCCAGGATTAGCCATGTATCTATTAACCACACTTAATGATTGAGATAAATCGGGGCGAGAACATATCATATCATACATAAGCGAACCAACTGCACTCGCATATGGAACTTTAGACATGTACTCAATTTCATCATTTGATTGTGGATATGAAGCTGAAGAAAGTATGAAATGTGCAGCTATGGGAGCACTCACAGGTTTGGCCTTATGCATGTTGAAACGACGAAGAATTTTATTAATATATCCCTTTTGACTTAGATATAATTTGCCAAACCGTCTATCTCTAATGATTTCTATACCAAGAATCTTGTTTGCTGCACCGAGATCTTTTATCTCAAATTCACTATTTAATTGTGCCTTCAACTTTAAAATTTCAGCCTTATCTTTTGCAGCAATCAACATATCATCAATATATAGGAGCAAATAAATAACTGAAGCATTAACAGTCTTCAAGTAAACACAACTATCATAATTAGATATTTTAAAATCCTAAGATATCATAAAGGAGGCAAATCTCTTGTACCATTGTCTAGGTGATTGCTTCAAACCATAAAAAGATTTCTTCAATTTGCAAACAAAATTCTCCTTTCCAGGAATAATGAAACCTTCCGGTTGTTCCATATAAATGTCTTCTTCTAACTCTCCATGTAAGAATGCAGTTTTCACATCCAATTGTTCAAGCTCATAATCATGCATAGCCACAATGCTGAGTAAAGTGCGAATAGAACTATGCTTCACAACAGGAAAAAAACATCTGTAAAATTAATACCTGGAATTTGACTGTATCCTTTTGCAACTAGCCTTGCTTTGTACCTAACTTCTTCGGTTGGTGAAATTCTTTCTTTCTTTTTGAAGACCCATTTGCAACGAATAGACTTCTTTTCAATTGACAACTTGACCAGCTCCCAAGTGCCGTTCTTGTCAAGAGATTCTATCTCATCAATCATGGCAGTCATCCATCTTTTTGAATCACTAGAAGAGATAGTCTTTGAATAAGATGAAGGTTCTGCAGTACCTTCAATTTCTTCTGTCATATTTAAACAATAAGCCACAATATTAGCTTCTTCAATCAATCTCTTAGGAGGCTGAATGTTCCTCCTCTGTCTATCAACTGCAATGGAACGATGTGTTGGTGGTTCAACAATAGGGGCTTCTGAAATATTTTCCTTGTTGACTTTTGGTGTAGATTCTGAATCAATAACATGCTCTACATGCACGTTTGATTGCTTCTCAATGAGAACATCAGTAGATGGTTTATCATGCAACATAGCAGACTCATCAAAAGTAACACTTCTGCTAATAACCACCTTTCTAGTTTTAGGATTCCACAATTTATATCCTTTCACACCAATTTTATAACCAAGGAAAATGCACTTAACTGCTCTAGGCTCTAATTTACCATTGTTAACATGAGCATAAGTAGGGCAACCAAATATTCTTAAATTTGAATAATCTGCTGGAGAGCCAGACCATACCTCAATTGGAGTCTTTTTTTATAAATAACCAAATTTGGTGATCGATTAATCAAATAACAAGCAGTGGAAGTAGCTTCAGCCCAATAACTCTTAGATAATCCAAAATTTGATAACATGCAACGTACCTTTTCCATGATGGTTATGTTCATGCGTTCAGCCACACCATTTTTTTGAGGTGAGCCTGAGACGATATAATGTTTCACAATACCTTCTGACTTGCATAAAGTTTCAAATTCTCCAGAACAGAACTCCAAGCCATTGTCGGTACGTAGCTTCTTGACACGCTTACCAGTTTGTCTTTCAATCATAATCTTCCACTCTTTAAATGTTTTGAATACATCTGATTTATGCTTGACGAAATATGCTCAAATTTTTTCTTGAGTAATCATCAATGATGGTCAACATGTAGCTTGCACCTCCAAGTGACGGAACACGGAATTCTCCCCACAAATTAGAGTGAACATAATCCAATATACCTTTTGTAAAGTGAGTCGTAGTACTAAATTGCACCCTCTTTTGCTTGTCGAAAACACAATGTTCACAAAACTTCAACTTGTCGATGCTTTGACCATTAAGAAATCCTCTTTTGGATAATTCCATCATTCCAGCTTCACTCATATGCCCCAGGCGCATATGCCAAAGATTAGTAGCATCAGAATCAGATAATTTATTTGAGGCAACAGTAGCATTACCTGAAATTGTAGTGCCTCACAGATGATATAAGTTGGCAGCCTTCATATCACCCTTCATCACAACAAGAGAACCTTTAGTGACATTCAGAACTCCACCTTCACCTGAATACTTGTACCCTTTAGCATCAAGAGTACTCAACGAGATAAGATTTCTCTTCAAATTTGGAATATGACGAACATCCGACAAAATTCTGATGGTGCCATCAAACATCTCGATCTGGATAGAACCAATGCCTGCAACCTTGCATGGCGTATTATCACCCATCAACACTGATCCACTTGGCGTAGCTTCATAGGTAACGAACCACTCGCGGTTTGGGCTCATGTGAAAGTACAAGCTGAATCAAGAATCCATTCATTGTCGGCTTTGCAATTACCGGTGAAGGCGATGAGTACATCTCCATTAGAAGCTTCTTTGGTGACAACGGTGGCTCTAGGTTCATCATCTTGTTGATCTTTCTTGAAATTGTTGTTCCTTTTCTCCTTGTTTTGCAACATTTAGCACTCGGATATGTCATGACCATCCTTCTTACAATACCTGCATGACTTCCTGTTCCTAGATTTAGATCTGCCTCTGTATCTGTTTTTGCTTCTGCCTTTTGAATTGCCATTTGAGCTCTTCTCATATTGCCTGCCGCGGACAAACAAACCTTCTGCATGCACACTTGAGCTTTCATTGGGAACCATAAGCTTCATCTTCTCTTTAGCATACAGAGTTTCATAAACTTCACTAAGAGTATGAGTATCTCGGCTATATAGAATATTATATATAAAAGTAGAGTGTGAACTGGGTAGAGAGCATAGCAAAATAAGAGCCAAATCTTCATCATCTTATTTTACCTCCATAGCTTCAAGGTCTGCAACAACTTCATTGAAAGCTGTCAGGTGGTTCAATAATGAGGCACCCTCTATCATCTTGTGGGAATAAAGCTTTTGCTTCAGATGCATCTTGCTGGTCAGATCCTTAGTCATGCAAATCTGCTCCAGCTTCAGCCATAATGCGGCGGCGGATGTCTCCTTCATAACCTCCTATAAAATATTATTTGATAGATGAAGATGAATCTGAGATAAGGCCTTACGATCTTTACGTTGCTTCTCATCAGCGGACAATGTGGCTGGCATCTTGTCGATCCCCAGAAGTGTATCATCCAAATCAAGCTGTGATAAAACAGCTCGCATCTTGACTTGCCATAGAGAAAACCTCGTGTCGCGATCCAACAGCGGAAGATCATACTTCAGAGTCGCCGTGCGGAAGAAAATCAAATTTTGCTGGTACAAATTTGGGTGTACCTAGCAAAATTCTCGTAATCTGAAAATCCTGGTACGCTTCCTTGGTGCACTTAGCACATTCGCACAAAAAATTTGCACCAAACAAAGCCACGGACGCTGCTCTCTGTTATCGCTTCTCTGGCCTTGTCTTGCATGCCGCTTTTTGCTTTGATTGCCTTTTCTCCGGTTGCTATTGCACTCTGTTGCCTTCTTTTGATTTTGCACGTGACGAAGGAGCGCAGTTAGCTGAAACTTGCCTCGGAGCACTACGAGAAGGGAGCTCGCGCTGCGCGCTGACACAGACAAAGACGCTGCGACGTATTCAGCGAAATAGGAGCGCTGCGCGAGACGGCGATGCTCGGATTTGATCGGACGATTTTTTTTTCAATCTCAAGACTCTAAATTCCTGTGCTCTGATACCCCTTGTTGCAAATAATGCACAGAAAATAGAGACAAGAGACACGAAATTTTTACGTGGAAAACCCTTGCGGGAAAAAACCACGGGCGCTCGAAGGCAAATCACTATAATGAGAAGAGTTTACAATAGATGGGCTATCGGGATACATATTTATAGCGTGAGGGAAAAGAGTCCCACACGAAGAGGAAACCGAATCAGAGTCGGTTACTAAAAATTGACAACATGTCTGATACCATTTGTGCATGCACTTGCCATGCCACATCTGACATGAGGCGATGAAGTGTCCTACATGAACACGATACGAATTCAGATCAACTTTAACACATACGGCGTACACACAGTGAGGTGTCGGCGCAGTGGCGATGCATGAACTGTATCAGGTTAGTCACGTGAACAGCAAAGGAAGGAGGCCAGCAATCGTCCGTTTGAAAGTGCTTGCATCTAGGGTGAAAATAGGTTGGATAGTTTCCAATTGATTCGGATGAAAACAAATACGGATTGTGTTGGATCATATTTTTTCGTATAATTCTCGGATCGAAAACAAATACATATTTTTTGTCAGAAATAAATACGAATACAGTAGGCATGGAATCCGACAAATACGAATACAGATTATCCGGATAATACGGAGCCAGATATATGGAATTTCAGCCCAACATTGCCTAGCCAAGCCAGCCTCTCTCATCTCCCCTGCCACCAGCCCACTGGCCCAACTAAGCCATAAGCCTCCGTTACCATTAGGCATTAGGTTCCCTAGTGATGGTGTAGGGATACGTACCGACATGTCAGCGACAGAGGGGCCAGGCCCAGGGGCGTGGCCGCTGGTGGCTGGTGATGATGCGACGGTGAGGGGGGACCCAACGGGGGGTAGGTGCTTCTTCCTTGGCTTCTTGCTGGGCACAGGTGCCGGGGAGGCGGGCGGTGAGGATGGGCGCCGGCGTTGGGGCGAGGGCCGGAGCCTCTGCGAAGGGGACAATGCCGGCGTGGGGGCGAGCGTTGGGGCGGGAGCACTGGTGCGGTCACCGGAGGGGCAATGTGGGAAGGGCGCTGACATGTGTGGGAACGGGGGAGGCAGCACCGGAGCAGTGACTAGTGTCAGACCCTGGAGCAACAACCACTGGATCCTCTATGTAAATCGTACTAGTCCAGGATCAGTTAGTGCACACAGTGGAAGAAAGATACATATTAAGTGCAAATGACCAACTAAATTAAATAAAAGAGTACTGTCTTATGGCCAAGTTTTACATCAAGCTCATTGGCAAAATAAATAAAGGAAATGACAGCGGAAACAAATTGATAAATAGTGAAGCCCAATAGCCTGCCCACTGGCAGACGATAGTAAGACGCAGCCTACTCGTCCAGATCTTCATCATAGTCGAAGACGTCCTCCTGTGAGATGAGATAGCAAGATGAGTACAAACTTGTACTCCGTAAGTCACACGGAAGAATGTAACATAATGATAAAGGTAATAAAGGAAGGCATATAGGGTTATTTGAGTATAGAACAACATTTAAAGAAATACAATATATAGATTGAAATTGCTGAATTTAATACATTAGGTAAAAACATTAATTTAAGAAAAATGTTACCATTGGAGCAGGCACCGACCTGACACCAACCTAACCACGGGCATCCCACCCGGACCATCTTTTCTAAAAGATCTCATATGGATTCCATCCATCCATACACTTTTCATAAACCATTTTGAAAAACAAAGTCTAATCCATGAAATACTTTACTCAGCATGCTCATGACTGTGGGCACGACTATCCAGGATAGGTTATACACTCGGCAGAGGTTGTACAGCTTTACCCATAAGACATGATCATCCCATACTGCCACCGGATAAACACATTTCTTTTGGTGTGCAGTGAGGAGATCATGATAAAGCCTTTACAATGCAAAGCTTTCAACCTAGCCAAGCTAACACTAAAGTTTTACCCCGGTAAGAAATCCACTAGATTGGGACCCCCTCTTGAGCCGAGTGAGACTTCTCATGACCTACGCCACACTCACTTTCAACCTACGACATGACTCAGGTTGGGACCCGTAAATTAATCAGTCAGGACTATTCTATATCAGCCATGTGGTAGTATGATATGGCTTTGCAACAGTAGCTCACAAATCAGTTCTTAATTGACTTAGGCTCAAACCACATACCCCTTGTGCCCGACAATCAACACTGTATCACCGAACAATAGTGCATGCCTGTACCCACCACCTAACCATTAGCCTAAGTCTAAACCAGATTTTATATTTTATTTTGAAATATTTCATAATCCTTATTGAATCACCAAAGTCAAGAATATATTTGACAACTTTATCATTTTATGTGAAAAGGTATCTGAAAATAAATATTATTTCTAAGCAGGTCTAAGCGTTTGATATAAAACTCTCTAGCCAATACTAATGCACTAACTAGAGTTTGATTCTAGGGTGACAAGATATAATGATACATAAGGTCAAAAGGACGGGAGGACACGACGGGGAGGAGGCAGAGGAGACGGTGGAGGGAAAGGGGAGGTGGCGGTAGAAGGGAACAACGGTGGTGACACGGTGGAACCCGATGAGGCGTTGGCGGCAATCCCGTGCGGCACAAAGAGCCAAAGAAACCTAATCTCCAAGATTCCAACCCCCGACTTGTAAGCCTCATTCCCTCTCCCTCAACGTTCTTGGTGGTCTTGGTCTTGATGTTAGTGATTGGGACCAAAGAGGGATTGGGGCTGTTACAGTGCCTAGGCCAATCCAGGCTTTTCGATCAGGCCTGCGCAAAGGATCATATGGACCAAATCAGATTGGGCAATTAGCTTTTTTGGACCAGATCTTGATAGTATTTGGGCCAGAAAATAGGCCTTATGTTCTGTATTAAGAGAAGGCCTGACGTCATTGGGCTATGCAACAGCTGGCTCGAGGTGTTGTATATGTGCCTTTTTTAGAAGTAGGAAGATATCTGTTCCTACTCCACCCTTCGGAGTTTATTGATGTACATGTAAAATGATATGGGTGATTAATAAAGTTCTTGTCTTTACTCTGAAAAAACCTAATGCCCCATTAACAAGTGGATTAAATCAAAGCAAATTAACGGGCCAAAATGCAAGCCCAACACTGTTTTATCTCTGGTTTCTCGCATTTATTGTTTGAATTCGTTAATGGGCGAGCAGTGGGACAGCTATGTTGGGCCGATTTTGGGTTAGCGATGAACATTTTAGCTTTTCAAATGCAGAATATCCTAATTGTCTCAACTTCGGTTTCAAAACAATCCAAATCATCAAGCTGCATATGCCCCTCTCTCTTTTCAAGAAATGAGCCTCTCCTTTTCTTTCACTTCTTTAAAGTAGAGAGTTTTATGTGAAATTTCACTAAAAAGTAAGGACTGTTCCAATCTTTCGAGAATCGAGAGTAAACCTATCAAAGTGACCTTGTAAGACCCCGGAACGTCAAGGCCGAAGTGCCGAACAACCAACAAGCAAGGAATTGAAATCCATACTCGTCACTCGTTGCGCCATGTGTTGTGCCGCTGCTACATGGGGCACAAGGGTACACACCCTTTGCCTTCGTGCATTAAATGCATCAAAGTCATTGCTTCGGGTCCGTTCGATCTGGATTGTAAACTCTAGATCAAAGTGAAAGATAAATTAAGAGTTCGATAGCATCTAAGTGCACTCCCAATGGATCATATTTTTGGTCTGTTTTAAAGTGTAGTGGTTACTTCTTTGAGATTTTAGCTAAAATAGTACTGTAGCATTTTGTTAGTTTTTTTTAGATATTCAGTTAAAGACAAAGAGAAAAATAGAAAAAAATGAAAACATCATTATATCTCCATAGATAATATAAAGGAAAAATAAAAATAAAAAACCGTGTTAAAAAGTCAACACGTTCTAAACGACTTTTTAGCTACTGAAAACTAGAAACCATCACTATTTAAAAGTATGATTTAAGATACAACCTCCCCAACCCTTGTATCTCCAACACTATTTCGAACAACATCTTTTTATTTACTCACCCTCTCGCTGCGATACAATATTCCCTCCAGGCCCATTGCTAACAACATGGACATGGAGGCCCATCGCTTCCTGCTCATGGCATCGGAGAGGAAGCAGGCCACCGACAGGCCCGTTTAAACATCGATGGCTGCGTCTCGCAAAAACGGAAAAAAAAAATCATCGGCCACATGAATATTGGCATATTGCCGAATCCTCTAAAAATTAATATCGCCAGAATCCAGCGTAGAAGAAGCTGCTGCATTTTTTTTATTTCATTTTGCCTAATGACACAACACTCAATAGCAAAAGAGAGAGTCACCGCGCTGAAGACGAGTGGGTGTAGCAGTTTTTAGGACGCGCTCCCTGCCGGCTTGGCCCACGGTGCTCCACCAGTCGACGTCGCCCAGCTCAGCGTGGGGCCTACGCATGTGATTCTCGTTTGGCACTTCACTTTTTTTAGAGGGTACAGACACGTATACACTACACTCACACTATCACTATCACACATAACGTAATGTTCGTGCGTTGCTACGGATTTAAAAACTTGTAAAACATGTTTATATGCATGTTTTAAAAAAATTTACCACCTGTGAGTTTTAGAACATGTAGTATGATAAATTTTAAAAATCTGTAGCAACGTACAGACATTCAGCTAGTGTACTGAAAAATATGTCTGGCATTGTGTGGGTGTCCGCACACTCTGTGCAGCATGTGCACAATTGAACTGTATAGGATACACCATGGCAAACAGGCCACAAAAAACTGCAGACCGAGGTCTCAAACGTCAATGTCCTCTTGCACCACGATGAGCAAGGAGTACTTGACCTTGAGTGCAACGTTGCAGCCTTCGATGCGGAGCTTTGCGCCGGTGACCACCCAGTACCCTAGTGAGTCGTCGGGGCCCCTCATCACCTCGCTGGTGTCCATGTACCTCGCCATCTTCTGCACGGGCAGCGGCACCGGTGGCCCCTTGGGAAATATGGCGGAGTTCACCTCCATCTTCCCCTCCGGCGGCTGCATCTGCGCAACGGCGTCGGTGGACAACTACGCGCTGAGCAGCGCCAGTAGTGAGCCGGACTTCCGGGACACGAAGAAAGGCCCGTCCCACTCCGACCACCATATCTTGTTGGACGCGATGCTGGAGAAGCCGAGCCACAGGAAGATCACCTTCTTGAAGGCATGTCTCCTCTACCTCCAACCAGGCTCTGGTCACGATGGCCACGCAGTCGTCGATCCGCACGTCGTTGTACTACATCGACGGCGTGCAGATGTGCGAGAGTAGCAGCGACTTGATGGACTTCGTTTTCTCCTTTTCGGTGATTTTCCTCTTTTTGCGATTTGAAGTTCTTTCTTGCTGGGAAGGACCAAAATAGGTTGCTCTATGTTGGGATGATGCCTCAAGATCATTTGATCAAGTTTCTCAAGAGCAAACTTCGTTTAATCTCAGATTTCATGTTTGGGACTTTTCTGTTCTTCATTTCCTCTTCTAGGGTTTTGATGATTTTCGTGTTTCCCTTCATGAGAAAATGTGAAACTTGGCATGCAGAGTCTTATGGCTATTAATTAGCTATCCTCGAAGTTTCGTGGCCAAAGGATCAATGGTTAGATGGGAATTTGAGTTTTTGGGTAGCTCTCTGTATTTTTCAGGTTCTTGGCTATTCTCTAAATTTCTTGTGTTCTTGCTTAGTTCCCATGTTGTTTGAGGCCCTAAAGGTATTTAGAATAGTCCCTTAATGTCTCTTTCTGAAAAGATCAGAAGTTTTCCTTTCGTTTCCTTGATTTAGCCAAAAATCCGAAGTTTCAGAACTTCTGTCAGGCTACTCTGTTTGCTGTCGTGCGGTACTACCTCTCCTCAAAAGGTACTACCGCTTAAAGGTACATGGAATAGGCCAACAAGTCAGATGGACAATGGTGCTCAGATGTCAACGTCAAGTCAGGCTGCATCATCTTCAACACGATATTCATGACTGTTTCTTCACGGTGACCTTTGAGAACTTGTTCTTTCTTTTCAACCTCGACGCCCTTGACGCCTCTCTTATTTGATGCTAGACATTGTAAGTGTGTGCAATTACAATCTACGTTCATGTAATACCAATAAATGTTATACATAACTCCTTGCTTTTGTGTGTGTGTATATATATACATGGTGGCTGAAGCCAGATTAAAGAAATTACTGGTATGTTTCCTCGACCAACACTTGGTCTCTATGGATATCATCAAGGAGAATGCATCCTTCGTCGAGGAGTACATGACGACGACATTGCTGGCTCACAACAACAAGGAATTCATACTTATGCCCTACAATGAGGGTAAGTGGTACACTAGTGGCTATATACTTGTTGATTTGTACTTTATAAGCAACACGAATTTAGGTTTAATGACCATGACTACAAAACCTATTTAGGTTTCACTGGATTCTAATTGTAATTATATAAAAATGGAACAAGATAATATATCTTGATTCCCTAAATAGGGCCAAAACTAACTTCACAGTTATCCAACAATTAATCAACATGTAAACATATTTCTTCCATAGATAACTCTATTGTAGTCTTTCCTTCCTTCGCAATGACTAAAGCTAACTTTTTAAAATCACGTAGGTCATTCACCAAATACATTTCTACTGTACAGAAGTCCAATGGAGGGATCAGTGCCCTACGACATGATCTAGATTTCTCAGTATTTGCTAGAACACATTAATCCTATATAACACTTCATAGTAATGCCTCTCGAACTCATAAATTCTATTTTTGTAGTGCCACTAGCAGCCTCCAGGTAACACCTGTGGATACTATGTTAGCCACAACATGGAAATACTCCTCAATTCTACGAAGACCAATCATCCTCAGGTTTATCAATGTAGAATGAACTTGATTAGGATAAGATTGAACTTAATTGTATATATGTGTATTTGTTCTTGAATATGGTTAATTTATTTCATTTAAGTTAATTGAATTGTGAAATGGATATTTTTGTTTCTGAAATGAATGCGAATTGGATGTATATATATACTTATTATGTTTCTGCTTGTTTCATAGGGGATGGTGATCCTTTCCTGAGGCTAGCCAACAAACAGAAATAGATTTAGATTTGTAGTAGATTATCACAGACGTTTATTAACTCATAACCGTTGTTTGAAAACCGTCGGTGATGACCTTATGTCATTACTGACTTATAAAATCAGACGGCTCACGAAACTGTCTGTGATGATGTTTTTAAACTATCTGTGATGATCTTTTCTACAGTAGTGGTCGAAGCAAACACTTTGTAAGTTTATAGATGTAAATGTTCTGTGTATAGAAATATAATCAACATACTATTTAGGAAATTAATTTTTCATCAATATGATGCACAAGGGCAGCCTGAGAAAATTTTGAACATAAACATCAGTTCCAATGCTAAACCTTGATTATTTATAGTCTTGCACGTGTACGTGCATATCCCCATACTTGTTCTAATAAATCCAATCTGTAAAAGAATGGAAAGGTGCCAATCAGTTCCATCTCATTGTTCTAATAATCAAGTTTAAGGTCTAAAGAGGGGGTGGTGCTAAGTATTACTATTAATTATAGACAGTTTGTTTGAACATGAGGTGGCATTTCTCGTTAGCTTGGTGGCTAACTGCACCACATGGTGAAGTACCAACTCTAGATCTCACGAACAGATTTGGGATATAAATATCTACTATATAAGGAATATTAACCAGTGAACGCAGTTGTAGGTTAAGTACAATTGACAAGTTTTCTTTTTTAGTCCCAGAACATATTTTTTTATAGAAAACAATGTTCCATATACGGAAAAAATCTATATGTTTTTCTTGAAATGCAAATATCACCCCCCTCAGTAATTAGAATTTTTACATTTAGGAAAGTTCCTCGTATAGGGAAAATTACTCAAAAAAAACTGAGGCTTCATTATTATGCCTACCCAAACACAACCACTTCGCCAAACAACTTAAGATCTTCACTTGTCTTGTATGGAGAAAGAGTGGGCTACAATGGTTACATAATAGTATAAATGATTTATTTGAAAGACATGTTAAAACATATTTTTCATAAGAATTAAGGGAGGTGTGCTTTCCGTGCCACACAAGGAATACATAAATTTCTTGAACAGATCTCTCGTAGAAAATTATGAAGGCTCTAATTTACCATAAAACCCCTCAACCTGAAAACACTGGTACCAGTGGCCCCGCTCATTTCGGCTTCAGTTTCTGGCTTATTTTTCACTATTCATAAATTTTGTCTTTTTCTGAATTTTTGGCTTTTTTGAGCTTTTTTCCCGGTTCTTTTTTCCCGTATTTGTTTGCATTATACGTGATGGGCTAATATGTGTTTTTCTATTTTTTAATTTTTTAATTTAATTACGCTAAATAAGCCTCTATCAGCTACAATGTTTTTTCAGTCAACTACAGTGTTTTTCAGCCATAAACCACTCAAAAAAACCATATTGAGCACAGCCAAACCAACCCACAAACCCACTTGCCTAGGCACAAGGCCCTACTTTCTCCCTTCTCAATAATGATAGGTTAGCTCCCGCCCTAAGCTCCACCTTGATCCTCAATCCACATGAAATCTATCCCATATACAAATCTTTCAAACAGTAAGTTGAACAATATCAAACCTAATGAAATACTACATCTATTTGTTTGATCCCCAAGTATTTTGTTAGTTGCATATTATTGGAGTCCAAGTCTCATCAGAACATGGGCTGTCACTTGTTCCATTTGCTGTAGTGTTGGGTCTCTTGAATAAACTCGAACTTGGAATCTTACATGGATGTCTACAAGGCATGTTGTACTCCAAAAAATCCAAGTAGTAGCCCCTCTAAATCACATATGTTTACCTAATATGAAACAAATAAATACAGGAAAAAAGAAAAAATCAACCCAGTTATCATCAATCAATCAAAGCAAAGGTGGAAAAAAAAAAGTATTCGACTGTGGAGCAAACAAAAGAAAGAAGCGCACAGGGAATAACACTGAGTGGTGGCTGACGAGGATCGGATGGATTCGGAGATTCCTTTCGACGGCCCCGATTCCCCCTCCCCTTCTTTTATCTCCCTCTCCTCCCACCACCCAGATCCCCCACCTCCTCTCCTCACCCACCTCTCCCTCTCCACACGCATGGCCATGGCCGCCACCTCCTCTCTTCCGTCTCATCCCAGCTCCACACCCATACACCACCTCCTCCTCTAGCCCTCGCGCTCGCTCACTAGCTGGCTAGCTTCTCCTCTAGACTGTAAGTAGCCAGTGCATAGGTATACAGGGTATATAGAGAAAAAGGGAGAGGAAGATGATGCTGGGGACGAAGAGGGCCAGCAGGCCGTCGCCCGCGAGGCACCCGATGCGTCGGACCACGAGCATGATCGAGTTCGCTCCGCCGGACGTGCTGGCGGACGTGGCCGACGAGGAGGCCGACGAGGAGACGGAGCTGCAGGTGCAGGAGGAGGTGGAGGAGGAGATAGCGTACGGGTGGATCGGCGGAGACGCGGCCGCGGGGAGGGCGGAATGGCTGGCGGCGTACCGGGCCTGCGCGGCGCCGTCGCTGGTGGGCCACCGGCGGAACTCGGCGGACTTCTCGGCCGTCGAGACCGCCGCGTTCCTCCGCGCCTGCAGCCTCTGCAATCGCCGCCTCGGCCCCGGCCGCGACACCTTCATGTACAGGTGCGTGCGTCTGCCAAGAGAGCAGCATTAATTCCTTTTCTTTGGTCGTTGGTTGTTGCAAAAAAGATCCATGGCTTCCTTCCTATACAGACAAAATTGTTGATTTGTTCTTCTTCTTGGTATGTGTTCTGTGCAGGGGCGACACGGCGTTCTGCAGCCTGGAGTGCAGGCAGCAGCACATGACGCACGAGGAGTGGAAGGAGAAGCGCGCGCTCGCGACGCCGCCCCCGCCGACTATAGCGGACCCAGTGGCGCCGGCGAGCGCCGGCTCCGACAAGCCCGCTGCCGCCGCCGGAGGCACCCTGGCCGCAGCCTGAGACGATCGAGATAGCTGCTCCTGCTATATATGGCTAGCCACATATCTATGTCAACCTTGCCGCGCGCGCCAACGATCGATTATGTAGCCGTACGTACGCCTACGTATTACCATTGGCGGATCGATGAACACTAGTTGATACTATATATCCATCGCGCGCATGCGTCGGCCATGCATTTTGATGATCACCCCGTCCTTCCCTCTGGTTTAATTACGAAATCGGGTGGGTTCGGCCGTGGTTAGGTTTTGGTTTATCATTTTTTGCTATAGTAATTAGCTACGTCTTTTTAAGATGAGGTTTATAAGTAGACTGTAGTAGACACTACATTAAATTTAAATATACCAACCAAAATCGCATGTGACTGTTTTTCTCTACACTCTCTCATGAACAGTCAGAATTCAAAAGTCATAAACCAAAAGTCACATGCACAACCCAAAAACTCCACCCATGTATTGTCAACTATTTATATTTTCAAAAACAAACTCATCATACTCTCAGCTTACATGTTACCTATGTTTTGAGATGTTCTTTTAGGCTATGACTTATTAGTCTAATGAATAGTTATTGCTAAAAGAAATCTAAACAAAAATTTACTGAAAAGTTAAAAAAACAGAAATGCGGTCCTTGTCCATTGATCAATTTAGATTCTTGTCAATTGAGATGCAAAACTTGCGTGCCCATGTATGGGATGGGATGGGGAAGACGGGTGAGCAATCACTAGATCGTAGCGATGCGTAGGCTTCGATCGCCATGGCCGTTTTACTGGGCTGTTCTCACGTGAGGATCCAGAGCTTGACAGTCTAATTAATTAATCACTTTTAGGTCATTTGATGGATCGATCGGATGGTTAATAAGAGACCGGCTGCCGTGTCCCCATGCATGTTACTGTGTGCTTGGTATTACCACGGCTTTCATTACTGGTTTTAAATTTATTTCTAGGATGGTACCGGCGATTTTACTGATAACAAAAAAAATCAACCAAAAATTTCAAATCAGAATTTAAAATTTAAAAATATCAGCCGATAATTGGCGATTATTGACCGATTATCGGTCGAACTCAAATTAACCTAAACCAGTTGCAAATTGGCTTCAATTCAAATTTAATCAAAATTATTTGGTCAGTATCTATTTTTACCGGTCGGTACTGATAAAACCGATAATATAGATCTGGGTATTACAGAGCAATCTTTATAGATGTGATATTTTGGAATAATTAACTCTCCATTATTTGTGTGAGCTTCCCGGGCTCCAGCTCTCTCGTGCGTACAAGAATCACATGCATTATGTCAGCACCAACTGGGGGAATCTAGTGCGTTGGGGTTGCTCACATGGGCACCACTGTCGCGGCAAGTTGTAGCTCACCGAATTCGCCCGCTAATGCAGATATTTAGAGAAGTGTTTAGCAATTAAAAATTGATTTTTCTTATCACGTAAAATAGATCATGTGCTTCTTCTGTAGCGTCTATGCCTAAATAGTCATTTGTGCTTAACATGTATTAAAGAGAATAGAACAACTAAACATCTATTAAAGAGAGATACTTGTATAAGAGAAAATGATTTTTCCATAGATACTTGATGATACAGCCATATTTCCACTTAGAGCAAGACTAATACAGCCTTCAGCTGGCTGTATGGACACTTACAGCCCACTTATATAGTAGTTTACAGCCAGCTGAAGGCTGTATGACCTACCCCTTTATCTCATAAAGTTTCTTAGTTCTTGTGCTTCAGCTGGCTGTAAACTTACAGCCCACCTCTCTTCTCTCTCCTCCACCTCAGCATACAGTCTACTAACAACCTCTTATTATACTTGCTCTTAGCACTCATGCATAAATATCTTATACTATACGTGCTCTAAATGGTGCCAACCGAATCGACTGGTGAAATCGTTCTTGGGCAAATCAATGAAGTGTTTTAGTTAAATACAAAATTATTCGAAGTTCTCTTTTGCTATTTAAATACAAATCGTTACTAGCGTCCGTCACGGAGAATGTACTTAACTTATTTCTACAATTCTATTATGTTAATATAAAATCAGAACACAAGATCATAATCATAACCGTCCACACATTAACCCGATCGGTTGGGCTTCAGCTTCTGGCTTCCGATTTATTTTTCACTATTAATAAATTTCATTTTTTTTCTGAACTTTTGGCTTTTTGTTGAGCTTTTTTGCCGGTTCTTTTTTTCCCGTATGTGTTTGTATTATACGTAATGGGCTAACATATTTTTTAATTTTTTAAATTTAATTATGCTAAATAAGCCTCTGTTAGCTACAGTGTTTTTTTCAGCCAGCTACAGTACTTTCAGCTATAAACCACAAAAAAAAAGTCCAACTGATCACCACCTTAAGCTAGCTCCTTGCATGTTGCTTGCTCTAGTTTGCGGAAATAATTGCGATGGCTAGTTTTGTCTGAGGAGCAAACCCTGGTAATTCTATGACACAACCATCTCAGGGGCAGGCTTCAAGTTACTGTATAAGGCCCCGTTTGGCACGGCTCCATTTCACAAGTGGAGCTGTTTTTTTTTGCTTCAGCTCCACGAACAGCTCCACCGATGGAGCTGGAGCTGTTTTGGTAGACTGTTTGGCAAAACAGCTCCACCTGTTTTATCATACATGGTTGAGAGATGTCAATTGTCCAATATACCCCTGTCTATTTGGCTTGTAGTAACATCAAGAGTTGTATGTTTCTACATGATTTTTCATCCAAGTAAATTTGAATTCAAAAAAAATTAAAATTTAAAATAACACAAAGTATTAGCAACCAATATTTAATGGCGGCGGCGCTCCCTTCACGGTCGAAGACGAGAAGACCGAACAGAGGAACGGGAACGGGAGAATAGAAGAGCCGGTGGCAGATCGCGTAAATTCACGAAAGTACAAGGGCAGTGGCATGCGGGCCTGCAGATGGAGCCGGATGGAGCTACTTTTTTCAGCTCCATCTCGTACATATCTTTTGTCTCAGCATGTTTTAAGGGACTCTTTGGGTGGAACTATTTTGTTTTACCCCGTTTGGCACAAAACGGCTCCAAACAGCTCCAGGAGCCGGTGGTGGAGCTGTGCCAAACGGGGCCTAAATCTGGTCCTCGCAGAGAAATGTCGACATACTGTCGACACTACAAATTATGAGCTGTGTGGTTCCGGTCCACGGGTACGCCTCGTGGACCAACCTATGTCACCGAACTGCAGCAAGGCTCCAAACGAGTCCTCTTAAAAAAAAAACAAAACAAAACAAAACAAAACAAAAAAGCTCCAAACGAGTCCGCATGATCAACAGTGCCGACATGGTGGACCGGCGCGGCCAGATTCGCGTGATGGGCCGTATGTCCTTGGAACCTTTTGCACAGCTGGCCCTAGTCCACATGATCACACGCATCATTGAGTTCTTACCATTTTTTGGCAAACAGTGATCGCTGCTTTGACGATTGCTTCCCATTCTCCGTGACTGACGCCTAATATTGTCGTTGAGCAATACGGTCCTTCACATTTAAGTTTGAGGCGAACCTGGTCATGGTCGAAATACTAATTAAGAGGTGTTTATATTGATTTTTTTGAGCTTTTTTGCCAGTTCTTTATGTCCGTATTTGTTTGAGTTGTCCGTCATGAGCTAACATATTTTTTCTATTTTTAATTTTTTTAAATTTAATTACGTCAAATAAACCACTTTCAGCTATAGTATAATTTCACTCAACTACAATGTAATTTCAGCTATAAGCCATCATTTTTAGCCTAACCAAGCACACCTCGCACCGTGTTGGGGAGGAGATGAGAGGAAACAAGACACATTGGGGATGAGACGTGGAGATTGCAACAGGAGGCTGTTGAGAAAAATATCAAACTAGATTCTCTCAAATTTCTTTACTCTTGTTTTGAGACATCAAATTTCTCTACTTGATGCACCACCTAAACTATGATCCTTCAATTAAATAATATATTTAACATTACTTATCGCATCCACATGTGGGCACAACAAAACTATCAACCAAACAAGAAAAATATCTCTCATGCTTTAATATCAGGTACCGTGTAACTACTTGTCTAAATAATAAGGAGCAAAGTGACAATAACACATGCTAACAGTTCTTTGATCCCATTGTCACCAGGTGCATCTAGTTTAGTACTACCGCCTTGTCAAATATAAGTCATTCTAGGATCCGTGTTGATCCAACATTTTTTTAGTTTGACCGGCAATATATAAAACATTACCTAGATTGACAATGTGAAATTGATGTCACTAGATCCATTATGAAATATACTTTTATAATATATAATTATTTTTATTTAAAATAATATATTTTCATAGAAAATTTCTGGTTAAAGTATTGCCTTAGAGGCTATGCCAATGTTCTAGTAAACTTATATTTTGACACGGAGGTAGTAGCTTCTTGGTAAAACTGAATCATACATGTTCTGTTAGAAACACACATCTCAACTGATGCACACGCCAACACAAGAAAATAATTTGGGTACAAGCTAGTGCAGTAACCTGTCAAGCGTCAAAAGTATAGGTATGTAACGTGCAACCTTGTTGTACTTTAGTAGAAAACTTGAGGAATACCTACAGTCCACATGTATCATACAAGCTGACAAGCTTGTTTCATGTAGGGGCGGAGCTAGTAGGGGTGCTCGGTATGTTTAGACACATCCGAAACTCAAAAAACGTTCTATAGATCTGTTATGCATTACTGTATTCTTGGAAGTCCAGTCTAGTAGTGCACAATAAATGGCCCACTCATGCCCGATGCTCCCCACCAGCCCACATTCACCTCACCAACACAATCTCCAATGAGGCTCCAATTCCCCAACCGAACAGACCCTAGGTCTCCAACCCTAATGCTCTTGCTTGTCTCCTCTCCTGCTCTCCACGAAGGCACGACAGGTAGGACTCCACCTTGGCTGCTCGATGGCTCGGTAGTCGGCAGTTTGGCACCACCTCACAGCCTCATGCCCTCACCAGCGGCGCAACATGCATAGGAGTAGGCATGCTGTAGGTAGGCAGCGAGCCAGTAGGCAACGGCGGCTAACGGGGACAGCGCATTGTGGCTTCATGGAGTAGGCAGTGTCACCACCACCGCGTGGGAGGGGAGCAGAGCTGCAGAGGTGGCACAGCGCCAGCGCGGGAGAAGCTGGCGGCAGCGGCGGGCGGGCACTGAACTACGCCACTACCACAATGACAATAATATTCCAATTTTGATTTGGGATTTGGGGATTTGTGGAATCTTGTGATTGGACAGTTAAAAAATGTTGTGATTTGTAATTGTAGAGCAATGGAGCAAGTTGAATCGTTGAAAGGAGAGGAACAGAGACATCCTTTCTTTTTTTTTTGGGATCGAGAAGCGGAGGCAAAGAAGATTTCATCTTCTTCATTACCAGCCGAAGGGGAGACTTAAGGAAGAGGAGGACCTTAAGCAAGTGGGAATCAATTGCCTCATCCTTCTAAGATGGAGAACATTGATGATGATGTTGTAGTTGTTGGTATGGCAATGAACAACCCCAACTCCAACCCACTAAACAACGTAGGAGCTTCAAATTTGTTAAAAATAATCTTGACTTCGAGTTCAAGACGTAGTAGAGTCTGTCTCTGTGTGTAACTCAAGTTGAAGTTGTGTCCAACTTGAAGTCCAAATACGTATGCTAGTAGGAGATTATTAGCCTATATATTGAGGAGGCTTATAGCTAGTTTTGTAAGGAAAAAGAAGAAAAGGCAAGAAAAAGAGGGAGCAGATAAGAGAATAGAGAAATTCAGAAATTCTCCTGTGTTCTCTCAGTTTATTTGCGATGTGTGCATTTTCTCCTAGATTAAAGTTCTAACAAGTGGTATCAGAGCTGGGATTTAATCCCGATCTCCGGTAGCCGGTGCGTCTTATTCGACAGAAAAGGCACACCGCCTGAGCAGATCGAAGCAGCAACACATGGCATCGCGCGCGTGTCGTCTCAGTTGAAGTGCTCAGCGATGATGAATCAACAGTGATCTAATGATGGGTTGAGTTAGGGACAACGAGAAGATGTGTCGTCGTCCAAACTCAAGTAAGGTGAAAAGAAATTAGAACGTTGAGGAGATGTGTCACCGTTATGTATCAAGTATGAGTTTAGTAAGTCATAGTTGATACCGACTGCCTCAATGTTTTAGAATCTTTGCATCCGGATGAACCTGTGCCAGTTAAGTTGAGTTCCTATATGTAGCTTGCATATAGAACGCTTCATGTGGAGGTGTGGCTTGTAGTTCATAATGCATTGAGACTAAAACTAGAGTATATCAAGTCAAAATTAAGGGGGAGATTGTTAGAAATAATCTTGACTTCGAGTTCAAGGCGTAGTAAAGTCCGTCTCCGTGTGTAACTCAAGTTGAAGTTGTATCCAACTTTAAGTCCTAATACGTATGCTAGTAGGAGATTATTAGCCTATATATTAAGGAGGCTTGTAGCCACTTTTGTAAGGAAAAAGAAGAAAAGCAAGAAAAAAGGGAGCAAATAAGAGAATAGAGAAATTCAGAAATTCCCCTATATTCTCTCAGTTTATTTGCAATGTGTGTGTTTTCTCCTGGATCAAAGTTGTAACAAAATTCACTTTCTAGTAGTGAGGAGGAAATGATTTATGATGTTAAACTTTTTCCACATGATTCAAGGAAATTGACAATCATTGCGAGATATGCATGTGAAGTGTACACCATCATTGCAAATTTTCTAGCTCCATCACTGGTTTTGCATGTATTGGCACAATGTTGAAATCTGCGAGGTTCCTTTCAGCCTCAACATCTTGATAGTCATGCCAGCCACAAAAACAACACTAGCTCTTTGCAACAAAAGAAACAAGCGCATATCTCTGGATCGATGGAGTGACATTACTTTGTCTGCTAGAGGGAGGATTCATTGCAATGCACTAGCAGCTAGTACACTCGTTCTCTCCCATTTGATCTTGTCGCTCACCGGTGGTCCTTGGCTTGGCGGGAGATGCACTCACGTCCAACCGTAGCTAGTAAGCATTCCTCCCTCCAGCACCATGCTGTTGGACCGAAATGGCGACAGAGGGGGGGGGGTGAATGTCGTTCTTTAAAAATCCCCCTCAACAAGTATCTTCTTCTCCAATAGCTATGGGAGCTATGAAGGAGGAAGACCAGTGTTCACAAGAAGACACAGCAGCAAGAAAAACACAAATCCAGAGACCAGCAAACGAGAAAAAACAATTCGGGAAAATTCTGGCCTCAAGCGGTAGTACCGCTTGAGCGGTAGTACCGGGGTTCTGAACGGTAGTACCGCACTAGCAGGAAAAAGAAAACGCTGAGCAACAAAAATCAAACTGCATGCGGTAGTACCGGAGAGGCTTGAGCGGTAGTACCGCTGGGGAGGTAGTACCGCAGCTTGAGTGGTAGTACCGCACGACAGGGACAGACAGTAGGGTTTCTGGCTGAAAGAAATAGAACTTCGGATTTTTGGCTAATTTGAGGGTTTGCTCTCAATCACTTTGATCCAAAGCCTTACTACAATGTACCAAATAGTAAGGAGACCCTGAGAAACAAGAGAAACAAACCAAGAAGCAAGAATTTCAGATTATGGGTAAAAATCTGAAATTTTGCAAGACCCGAGCCAAAAATCAAATTGCCTCCCAACCTTTGATCCTATGGCCAAGAGATTTTGCAGATATGTTAGTAATAGCCATAGAACTCCTCAGACAAAAACTCAGGGCATTTCCTTAAGAGAATCAAGAATTCAACCAAACCCTAGAAAAGCTCTGAAGAACAGGGAAGCCTCAAAAATGAAATCTTGAGATTAAATGAAGTTTGCTCTTGAGAAATTTGATCAAATGATCTTAGAGAATCATCCCAACCTAGAGCAACCCATTTTGGGCCTTCTCAACAAGAAAAACACAAGAACTCAAGAAATCAAGAAATGAGGCATCGAAGGGAAACAGAGAGCACGGGAGAAGAACTTCAAATTTCATTCCAACCAATCAAGGATTACAAGGGATACAGAGAACTACGTCCCCATACGCATGGACATTCGGAGGAATGATTACAAGATGGATCAACTCTCCCTCTCCTTCTCCCTAAGCCAAGAACTCAATCACTACATGCTTCTTGGAGAGGAGACTCAAGAATACATCGATGGAAGGATAGAACAGCACTCTGCCCTCTCCACCAACTCTCAACTACTAAAGCCTAAAGCCAAAATAAACTCTCAAAGCCTCTTTTGACTCTAGCAAACCCTAACTCTCTCCCAAAACCATATGGAGGCATGCAGCCCTCTCCACCTATTTATAGCCCATGGCTAACGGGTCTCCACCCCGTTACGCCCACTAAATCCAACGGAGCCCGCTCCCGCTTGTGCAGCTTTGCGAATTTCCCGATTCGCCCCTCCTGCACCTTCCGGGAAGCTTCCGCGCTCCTTGTCTCGCACGCCTCGCAACCACCTCGAGTCCACATCGTCTTCGACACCTCCCGACTGTTCTGACCTCAGCGCCACCTGCGCCTAGTTCAGTCCTCCGTGTCTCACCACGACTCCGCCTCGACGTCCTGCAGTCACACAGACAAGAAACACGTCACAGAGCACCGCTCGATACATGAAAGAGTAAATAGCATAAGCACATCATACTTACTCATGACGAAGTCCAAACCTGTCAAAATATCAGAATATGCATCCTAACCCGTTTGACTAGGAATGACCAAAACCGACTGAGTCCATCGCACCATGCAACGACTCGACTCCGAACCACTCAAGCCAAACTCGACTCACCTAAACCACTGTCAATTACTCATCACACACATGGGATCACCACTACATGGTCTCTCACATGCACTTGTCCCCACACTTCCAAGCCCTCCTATTCGTCGCTCTCGGCATCTCCACAACTCCGCATGCCTCTAGTCTCTTTCTCTCTGTGTGTGGAAGAAAGGAACTATTCTTGTTTTGTGGCGTCACGTGTCAGTCAAACTTGATCCTATGAGTTCAATTGTCACTGTTTCATATTTTGTCCTATAACTAATATAGATTTTTGTGGATTTGTACATAAATTTTAGTAAGGACAAGCATATCTGAGAAAAACTATACAGTCAATCGATCCCACAACCAATACATGCATCCGTCACTAGCATCACCATAAGAGAAAGAGAAAATAAAGGGATGACGGTTTTGCATGCAAAAAGAATTAGCCTTTTCATTTTTTTTGGTTTGCAACTTGCAGAGGTGTGAACTTGCTTGTGATCTGCAAGCTAGTTCGGTAGTATGTAGGCACTATTTTTTGGCTTTTGGTTTTTAACTTTTTTGAAAGTCAAAATAAATGGGATGGATTCTCCAAATGACTTCCCAAGCCTAAAACCATATACACCATCTGCGTCGGCATCTCCACCATCTGCTACCTAAAGTCATTAGTTACAACCTAAAAAATAGGGTAAGTTGTTCCAAGATAGTGGCTGAAAGGAGGGAGAAGTTGGCCACATGATGATTTAAGATGGATGGATGCATGTCTAGATAGGATCTACAAAATATATATGAGAACTGTAAGATTTGGATTTGTTGTTGTGATTTTTGTTCGACAAGAACAAGCGAATCTAGCAATGTTTATGAAAAAGTTTATGCTTAAGAGAAGTGTTTCAATGCTTTTTTTTCTAACAAGAGTAACAGTAATATCAAAACATATGAATAGATAAGTAACATGAAACATCATTCATTGTGCTTTAAAAATTATGTAAATTACTATTGAGAAAAGCATAGAAGCACATTACTTTTGCATGAATTGATTAGTGTTAATAAGCTGTTTGAAACAATGTATTCGCATTCACAAGCATCGGATCCCAACTTGATGGTCCTGGAATTCATATCATTTGTTCCTTTATGAATGGCATGACAGAGTATATGAATACGATTTCATATGCATAGCATAACGAGAAACTATATCTATATATTCAATAACTAGGACCTATCTGAGTCAGCAATTGGTTTCTCTCCATCCCAAATAGAAAAAGTGAAACGTTTCCATTGGTTGTAGATTTCATCGTCAGGTAAACATTATGTTTGCTCTCCAAAGTGACACTTGTGACTTGAAATAAATTTGGCTAATTTTCTATACCATGCGAAGGTAACTGGCTAGGACTATGCACAAATGGTATGATGCACTTCAGACCAACTTGTTTGGAGCAGAGTGTGATGTGATGTGATGTGAGCTCGATCAGGCTAGCTAGCAATGCAAACCTGAATTCCTGCTTTTTAAAGGCAGAGTAGGCAGAGAAGGGATTACAACAGATGATGTAGGGCTAACAAGGAGCAGGAAGAGGGTATCATCATCATTGGGAGTTTGATTAGGCTGATTATTGCCTATCGCCATATCACTGAAAGCTACTGCTCTAAAAGAAATTTAACTTTGAGATGGTGTGTAAGGCTAGCTAGCCTAGATTGCATTAATCACCTATGTGCCTTGTACTAAACTAGTAATCCATGCTTTAGATGTTTGATAGTTGTTTATGCTTGTTCACTTGTGGTTGGGAAATTATGGGGTTAATTTTCATGACATAGGGTTGGACTTATTCTTGGTTTAGTTACTCTATGTATTGTAAGTGCAAGTTGGCATCATCAGTTGACTAATAGCTAGTTTCCTGCTAATATGTTTTACCGTGGAACAAATCTTTTATCAATTCTGGTAAGATAGTTTTGATTGGTTTAATAATAGGGGTGTCACGTTCCAAAATAGTCATGTTATCATGTAGATATCCAAGATAGCTAAAAAGAAAGAAAAAACACTTTCAGAAAGATACGGTAATGCCAAAGAAAGCCTAATCACTCCAAAACTTTAACTGAAATGTAGGAATTTCACGAGGTACGATCTAATTTCTTTTACTTCAAATGCAGCCTAATATCCAGACAAATAGGATAAGTTTCCTCGTTCAAAGAAAACATCATACCAAGGGGGCTTTGAACAGGTAGTAAAACAACTTTGTACTCAGGAGATACCCTCCTTTCCTCTCGAACTCTGCCATAGTCTTCTCCTTCACCAACCCCCTCTCTCCTTAGATCTAGCTGACCCTTCTCCCCTATCTTCTCCTTGGCAGTGAGTGGAAGGGGATCTGTAGGATCGATGCTGGCAATTGGAGGGGTAAATGGTTGCTAAAATAACTATGAGAATTACCAAGTTTAAATTGCACCAACTATGCTTTAGAAAACAAGCCCAAAAACCTAAACTCATAAAATCAGCAACCTTCAACACATGCCCCGATAGACCACTACAGATGGGATGGTCTAACCATAGGAACAACGGCAGTCTGACCATAGGTCCACAGCCGATCTGATCAGTCTCCTATTTCCAAACTTGAAAACCTCTGGGGATAAAAATCAAATATAAAAAACTTGCTCAATTCTCATCCAAACAAATCCAAATTTTGTATGAGACTTATTCAAGGCATTAGGAACCTAAAATGATCAAAAATCACAAGGTTCTTATGTTTAGATTCACTAAATTGAAGATAATCGAATCTAGGTCACAAGAACACCAAAAATACTAAAACTCAAATTATTTGTTGCTGGTGAGGATCTGAGGCATAAGTCTTGTAGATTTATTCTCATATGTCCTAGAAGGTAATTTAAGTAATAGTTTAGGCTAAAACTCCCATCAACAAGGGGATAGAGCCCTCCTTCACATCTGTCATGAAGAGGAGTTTTCTTCATGGCCTTGTCCTTAATACAAAAGAAATTAGGATGAAACTCAAAGAAAGTGTTGCTATCATGAGAGGACCTATGAATTTCAAGTTCTTGGCAATATGGGGAACATGAAGTATATTGTTAAGGACAAAGGGACGATTGTTGGATCCCGAAGCAACAACTCTGAAACCCTCTATGTTAATCGCACTAGTTCAGGATCAGCTAGTGCACATAGTAATAACAGGGATACATATCAAGCATAATGACAAAATTTATTTAACTGAATATGGGCCTGATGGCCAAAATTTACATCAATGGCACATAAGCCAAATTAAATATAAGTAGTGGAAGGAAAAACCAAAGCGGAAGAAGCCCAACGAGCCTTCCCACAGGTGAACGACAGTAAGACGCGGCCTATACGTTCTGATCCTCACCGAAGTCAAAGCTGTCCTCTGAAAAATGATGAATTGAGCAACATGAGCATGTAAAGTACTGCACAAGTTACACTAGGAGGTTTAACAAAGTTAATGCATGCATAAAGATTGACAAAGGAAGGCATAATATGGTTATTTGCATAAAATGCAACATTGGAGTAAATATCGTAAAGTAAGTACAAAACCTGAATTTGATACAATAGATAGAAATAAGATTTTAACAAAATAATATTGTTAGTGCAAGCTCCAACTGAACACAACCTATCCACGGGCATCCCACTCGGACCATCTTTCCAAAAGATTTCACAAGTTTCCACAAACCATATTTCATTAAAAACCAAAGTCTAATCCATGAAAAACTTTACTCAGCTTGCCCATGACCGTGGGCATGGCTATCCAGGATAGAATATACACTCTGCAGAGGTTGTACAGCTTTACCCGCAAGACATGATCATCTCATATTGCCACCGGATAAACACATTTCCTTTGGTGTGCAGCGAGGAGATCATGACAAGGCTTTTACAATGCAAAGTCTTCAACCTGACCAAGCCAACACTAAGATTTCACCATAACTTGAATCCACAAGATGGAGCCCCCTCTTGAGCCGAGTGAGACTTCTCATGGCCTACACCACGCTCACTTTCAACCTACAATGAGACTCAAGTTGGGACCCGCAAATTAATCAGTTAGGACTGTCCCATATCAGCTTTGTGGTAATACGATAGGGCTTTGCAATAGTAGCTCATAGACCGGTCTTTCATTTGACTTTGGCACCAACCACATACCCCTCGTGCTTGGCAATCAACATTGTGTCACCAAACAACAATGCATGCCAGCAAGCATCCACCACCTAACCATTTGCCTAAGTCTAAACCAATTTTTATATTTTGTTTGAAAATATTTCATAATCATTCTTGACTCACTAAAATCAAGAACACATTTCAAAAGCTTATCATTTTATGTGAAAAAGATTATCCCAAAACAAAAATTATGTCTAAGCTGGTCGAAGCATTTGATACAAAATTTCTCTAGTCCATACTAGTGTATTAACTCAAGTTTGATCTAAGGTGACAAGGCATGTTGATGTTCAATGTCAAATTTGGCCATATACAAAGGAATTTGGTGTAACTAAAGTTTAAATCAGATTTGAACTAATTTGAATAAAAGTACGCATGCAAAATAATTTAAAGCAACATAAATAATTTAAATTACTAGGAGCAACATGATCAAAGGTGTAACTTGCCTTGCTCGAAGTCCTGGTGCTGCGAATCGTCGAAATCAAACTCTTCGGAATAGTCCTAATTTATACGTGAAGAACCAAAGAAAATAAATTCAAATAAACTTCAAATAAATTCCAAATATTATAAAGTATATAGTAGGAAATATATTATGCATTCATATAAAGTTAGGAAAAATAATCAACAGATTTGGAGTTCGGATGACAAAGAATGAGTCATTGGAAGATCGGTTGGAAAAGAAATTACTGGAAAATACCAACCGAGGGAATACTCCTTAAGATCTTCTTTCTGGCTAGATTTCTGGTCTGCTAGAGTGCATCACAAGTGGGGAATGAGGAGAGGATGTTGTGGTTCAATTTTTAGGTGAGGAGGAGCAAAGGAATGGCCAGGATTGAATGATGAAGTAATGCTAGAATAAAAGAAATGTCAGTTTTCAAAGCTTGAATGTAAGAAACTAAATAATTGATGAGTTAATCGCCAAGAAACTGAGAAGAAATTGATTGGATATGTTTCTACTGCATGCCATTTAATTTTTGTCGAATGGCTCGAGCTAAAATTCATCGGAGGTGATGAATTTACGACGAGAAGTGAAAATAGAAGATTTTGGGAAAGACTTAATTTCCGCCAAATGGCTGCATCAAAATCAAATTAAATTGATGGGTAGGTTGCTAAGATGCTGAAACACGATGTGACAAGAACAAAAGTCAAAAAAGCTCATCAAAGAAAAGGTGGCAAGGTGGAGGGAGGAGAGTGCACGGGCGGGCTACGGCTAGTGTTTTGCGTAAAGGTAGAGGAGGTGCTAGGGGTTGGCATGGGAATGGAACACAAGGTGGTGCTTCTATTTATATGGCAAGAAGGTGGGAAGTGGGATTAATTCAGCTGCTTTTAATCCAATGTCGGTTTTCAGTTTTGCAAGACTAGAAACTAAAAACTGAAGTTTAAATGGGTTTGAAACTGAATAGGATTGATTACTAGTGGTGATGGAAGGTGTTACTTGTAGGCTTTAATTTCATTAGTGGGTGGGAATTGATTTTTGCATGCATGGCCAAGGCATTTGCTGATTTGTTTGAAGAACAAAGAGAAGAGCTGCCTATTTTGCTGAAGAAACAGGAGAGAGGGTAGCAGGTTCTTCAGTTGGAGAATAAGCAAGGGAAAAAGAAGGAACGAAGGGAAATGGAAGTGTTGTCTATACAAAAGAAAGAAAGTGGCAAGATGGCAATTGAATTAATGGAATTTTGGAAGTTAAGTGAGGGAGAGGAGTAATTTTAAGATGGGTGGCCCAGTGGAAAGTCTCATCAATTTTTTTAGAAAGAGTGGAATGCCAGGAAACTAGTTAGACCCAAACAAAAGAAGATTGAATATTTTTATGGTGATTTTGAATTTTTCAATATTTGAATTTGAATTTTACAAGCGAATTGAAAATTTGGAATGGAATTGAGGCTTTGAAAATGAACTGGGCATTGCAATTTGGAATTTAAATTTTGGGATTACCAAATAATCTTCAAATATTCAAAATGATGGTAGAAATGGATAAATTGGAATTTTTGATGAATTTAAAATTTTGAATGGGTCTAATCAGAGTTAAAATAAAGAAATATGGGCTCCCAGAAGTTTGAAACTAAAGAAAAAGAAAAAGATTAGTTTTCATAATTATTTTTATACTGAAAAATCAATTTATGATGTCAGCAGGGGAAATGATTTTGGCCGATTTATTTTCGACAGAAAAAGAATTTTATTCACTGACAGGTAGGACCGGGTTTGGTGGACTAGGCTCATGGTTTGGGGAGAAGGCTGAGGTGGCACGCGACTGGCATGGCGCTTGCATGGCGGCTGGAGCTGTGGTGTCACACACGCGGCTGCCCAGGGGCAGCCACAGCACCTGCCACGCCGGTGAGTGGTGGCGCTCTAGGCCCTATGGTCACCGGCGAACGGGGGCGCGACGGCAGCCGGCGAATGGCGCAAAAGAGATATGGGAGCGAGGAGAGTTCGACAGTACCTTGCGTGAAGCTGAGGGACCAACAGAGGCAGCTGGCGATCGAAAGGCAGAGGCAGCGGTGCAAGGCGTCGGCGGCGGGGGCCCTCCGATAGTGGATTCGCTCGGTAGAGGGATGGAGGACATGCAAATGGCAATGAGGAAGGCGTAGATGATGTTGGTGAGGCACGAGACAAACCGAGGTAGCGGCAATCGCTCGCCAAAGTGCGGTGCGGTGGTGAAGACGGAGGAGCACAATGCCAAGGCTCTTGGGCACTAAGGGAGAGGAATTGGCAGAGGGGAAATGGGCGGCGTGTCTAGGGGATCCTCGAGGATGGCCTTTTATAGAGCGCGGGGAGAGAGATGGCCAACGGTTACTCACTGGAATTGAAGGCCGGGGCGGTGGCGCGTAAAGACGAAGGAAAGAGGGTTTAAAGAGGGGAAATGGGCGGGAGTGAAGAGGTCACTTAATCGGCCATTTACTGGGTAAGAAATAGAAAAACAACCAACACATTGAAGAGCTCAAGCACGCGCGGCAATGGCGGCGGCTGGAGGGAGGAGGAGGAGGGAGGAAGAAGAAGTCGCTGATGAGTGGGCCCCACGAGTCGGTGAGAGAGGAGAGAGGAGGGGAGCGAATGGTCGAATGAGCGACGCGTGGGGAGAGCAGGCGATCCAGGCCATCGGCTAAAGATCAAAGAGGTAAGTGGCAACAGATGGATGGGATCACATCGGGCAGCGAAAATTTGAATCCAGGCTGTCGGATGAAGAATGAAGGGGTAAGTGAGAGTGGGTGGCTGGGATTAGACCGGGTGAGGATGGATTGAACTAGGGAGTGACACGTGTCAGCCTAGGGAGAGAAAGGATTTAAAATTCATTTTTAGTTTTCAAAACTATTAGGAAGGTTCAAAAATACTTAGAAAATAGCAAATAAAATAAAAAAAATTCCAAAACAAATTCACAAATTTTTTGGAGATATTTCAGACTTAGGAAAAATATTTTCAACTTAGAGTTGGTCTTTTAATTTTTATAAAAATACTTTTTAACTTTGAAATTGATTTTTAAAATCTAGAAAAGCATAGAAAATCCAGATAAAGGCTAAATGCTTTTAAAAATTAATTTTAAATAGGATTTTTATAGAAATCCAAAATATCTTTTACTTAATAGTATTTTTATGTTTTCAATTAAATTGCTTTTAAGAAAAACCTTTTTTAAAATATGAAAACAGGCAAATAAAATCTCTAAAATTCAGGAAACCAAAGAACACTTGATTTTATTTTAAATTAATTATTTGTTTTGAAGATTTTGAAATAAACACCTAGGCTGTTACAATGATGTGAGCTAGAAATAGTAGATTGACCAATATGTGATATAGACGAACCTATACTGCTTGCAACTTGGACTTTATCGGTGCTTTTGTAGCGCTCATGCATGGATAGTCTATCGAGGTTGCTGGTCAGGTGATCCGTACCCCTCTATTAGCGTACCAATTGTGATCCGCATTGTATCCAGTCACACTAGTAGTAACAACATTGAACCGACTGAAGAACGACAGGATGTTTGGCAAGCATTCTCACCTCCCGTAGGAGGCCGCAAAAGTATATTTATATCAGGCCAAGAAGAGCACTTGGCGTTGCTTACAATCCGTGCGTATCTGTAATTTCCATTGCTGTTAGACACGGCTGGGCTATTCTATCTTTAGCTAACAACTCTATCTCTACACGGCACAGGAGACCGGATCCTTCTATCTATTTGCACATCATGGATATCACAAGATACACACCTAATTCGGTTACAAGAGTTTCCTTTCTAACAGCCCCCCTCAATCACAACTTCCTTAAGTTGAGATTGTGCTTAAATTCTTCAAGTCGTCGCAGCGGAAGTGGCTTGGTGAATCCATCTGCAATCTGATCACCTGTAGGAACATATCTGATATCTAATAGTTTTTGACTGACTCTTTCTCTTACAAAATGATAGTCAACCTCAATGTGTTTAGTTCGTGCATGAAATATTGGGTTTGCTGACAGATATGTAGCTCCTATATTATCACACCATAATCTAGCAGCAGGAGGACTTTTAACATTGAGTTTTCGCAGAAGAGTTTGAATCCACATTACCTCAGCTGTAGCATTGGCTAGTGATTTATATTCTGCTTCGGTACTTGACCTGGAAACTGTTGCTTGTTTTTGTGCACTCCATGACACAAGGTTTGTTCCTAAGAATACAGCAAATCCTCCAGTTGATCTTCTGTCATCTGAACAGCCTGCCCAATCTGCATCTGAGAAAGCACTAACAAGCATAGACATGGATTTATTAATATGTAATCCAATTCCCATAGTATGTTTTAGATACCTCATAATTCTCTTGACAGCTGTCCAGTGTAGATCAGTAGGAGAGTGTAAATACTGACAAACTTTATTTACTGGAAAAGCAATATCTGGTCTAGTCAATGTCAAGTATTGTAAGGCACCAACAACACTCCTATATCTTGTAGCATCTTCAGGACTAAGTGATTCACCTTGAGCAGACAATTTTTCAGATGTGGACATGGGTGTATTCATAGGTTTGCAGCTTGTCATATTGACCTTCTTGAGTAAATCTGAGGTATATTTTTCTTGTGTCAAGAGAATACCTTCTTGTGTCTTTTTGACTTCAATCCCCAGAAAATAATGAAGATCACCTAGATCTTTGAGTGCAAACTCAGTTTGTAGAGCTTGTAGAAGACTTATTGTTGCTTCTGTGGAGGAACTCGCAAAAATTATATCATCAACATATATCAACATAAATATGGTGATACCTTCCTTACTAAAGTTAAATAGTGAAGTGTCAGCCTTGGATGGATGAAATCCAAGGCTTTGCAATTTTTCACTAAGTCTCGAATACCAAGCCCGTGGTGCTTGTTTTAGCCCATACAGTGACTTGTCCAATTTACAGACATGACTTTGCAAAACTTTATTTTCATAGCCAGGGGGTTGTTTCTTATACACATCTTCCTCTAGAACACCATGAAGGAACGCGTTCTGCACATCTAGTTGGCGAAGACTCCAACCTCTAGAAATAGCAATAGATAGAACAAGTCTAATAGTGGCAGCCTTGAGAATAGGACTGAAAGTATCTTCATAATCAATGCCATATCTTTGTTTGAAGCCTTTAGCTACCAATCTAGCCTTGTATCTATCTATTGATCCATCGGCTTTCCTTTTAATCTTATAAACCCATTTACAATCAATTATGTTCATGCCTTGTTTTCTAGGTACTAAATGCCATGTGTTGTTTTTCATCAATGTAGAATATTCTATATCCATTGCTCCCTTCCAATTCTTATTACTGAGTGCTTCTTGTAGACATTGAGGTTCACCAGTAGTGGAGAGAAACCCATACATAATTCTTCCATCCGTGATAATTTTCGGTTTGGCAATTCCTCGCTGCAACCTGGTCACTGGCCGATGCTGAACCGCTGGGGCTTGCTGTCCTTGGTTCCCAGGGAAATCCACTGAACTAGCACCCGGTAGCTCACACGCGCTGGCGCCTGACGTAGACTCCAACGCCACATGGACCGAGTCTCCAGACACGGGTAACCCAGCTCCGGACATCTCTGCTGCTGCAAAGTTATTCACATCATTGTTAGTTACAGAGAGCCGTGTCTCGGAATCACTCCCATGCATGCTGTGCGCGGGAGAATTCGTCTCGGTAGCATCCCCATGCATGTTGTGAACATGATCGCCATGCATATTGTGGACATGGACTTGATTTTGTATTCTGAAAACCGAATCAGCTGTATTTCCAGCAACTATATTTCCTGCAGTATTTCCTTCTCCTGCAATAGTTTCTGTAACATGGTCCGCAATAGGATTAGCTGAATTATTTGTGTCATTACCAAATTGATCAACTATATGTTCCCCCCTTTGATCAATAGGATTTAACAAGGTTGATGGAAGGAGAAGAATTTCAGATCTAAGTCTAGCTCTGGCATTGGAATGAAGTTTTGAGAAAGGAAAAACTTCTTCATCAAAGGCAACATCTCGAGAAATATAAACCCTTCCAGTGGAGATATCTAGGCATTTGAAACCTTTGTGCATATTGCTATATCCAAGAAAGGTACATTGTTTTGAACGAAACTGAAGCTTATGATTATTGTAGGGACGAAGATTTGGCCAACAGGCACACCCAAAAATATGAAGGGAAGAATAGTTTGGTTTGGTTTGGAAGAGTCATTCCAAGGGTGTGGACTGAATTACTTTACTGGGTATTCTATTGATTAAGTATGTAGCTGTAAGAAAGGCTTCATCCCAGAATTTCAGTGACATGGAGGCATGAGCAAGAAGAGCTAAACCAACTTCTACAATATGGCGATGTTTTCTCTCAGCAGATCCATTTTGTTGATGTGCATAGGGACATGACACCTGGTGGGAAATACCAACTTTTCTAAAGGAGTTAAGTTTTTCATACTCTCCACCCCAGTCTGTTTGCATGGAGATTATTTTTTTGCTAAACATTCTTTCTACATGATTTTGAAACTCATGAAACTTTTGGAAAACCTCGGATTTTTGTTTAAGGAGATAAATCCAAGTAAACTTGCTGAAATCATCAATGAAGCTAACATAATATTTATTTCTTCCAACTGATTCAGTTGCAGGTCCCCAAACATCAGAGAAAACCAATTCTAAAGGAAACTGAGGCACACTTGTTGACTTTGAATATGGTAATTGATGACTCTTTGCCTGTTGACAGGCATCACAAACAAAATTTTTATTGGACTCTATGGAACATGGAAGACTATTCTGACTGACGACCTGTTGCACAATTTGTAGGGCTGGATGTCCTAGACGATTGTGCCACTTTGACAGGGACGGCTTGATGCTACTGTAAGCCTGTTTATTTTGCTTAATTGAAGTGGAATGAAGTGGATAGAGACTGCCTTCACATCTTCCTCGAAAAAGAACTTTTTTCGTTGCCTGATCCTTAATCAAAAAGAAGTTTGGATGAAATTCAAGAAAGGCTTGATTATCGGTGGCTAAACGATGAACAGAGACAATATTTTTCTTGGCTTTTGGTACATGTAAGATGTTGTTAAGTAAAAGATTATGATGTGGGGGTATGAACAATAGTATGACCAATATGTTTAATGCTCATACCTGCACCACTGGTAGTGTGGATTTGATCTGTTCCAGTATATTTTTCCAGGAGATCCAACTTGTCGAGATCGCTAGTGATGTTATCTGTTGCACCTGTATCTGTATACCAATTGGTATCCACTCCATATGAATTTGAAGCAACAGCAGCTGTTCTTCTTTCGGGGGCATAGTCTTCATCAAATCGGTGCCAACAATCCAGGGCTGTGTGACCTGTTTTGTCGCACACTTGACACCGGGGACGGTTGTCATTGCGTGAGTTAGCTCCTCCGTAGCCGCTTCTGCTTGTTCCGCGGCCGCCACGGCCACCTCGTCCATCACGGCCGTTGCTCCGACCGCGACCACCGTGACCTCTCTGGGAAGCCCCGCGTCCGCGTCTGGCGGAATTAACCGAGCTAGAGCCATGGGAGCTTCCCTATAGTAGATCCAACCGATTCTCAAAACTGATCATCTGGGCATATAGTTCACTCACCATAATCGGTTCCTTTCGGCCTAGAACAGTTGTAACAACTGGATTAAAGTCGATGTCAAGGCCGTTGAGGATGTAGGAGATGAGTTCTTCATCGTCGATGGGCTTGCCGGCTGCTGCCATCTCGTCGCCGTAGGTCTTCATCTTGCCGAAGTACTCCGGCATGGTCATGGATCCCTTCTGGGTGCTGGAGAGAGCCATGCGAGTATTAATCACACGGGCTCGTGTTTGTGACGCAAACATGTCGTCTATAGCCTTCCAGACTTCTGCTGCGCTCGTCATCGCAGCGACGTGGGTGAGGACCTCCCTTGATAGGGTGGAGAAGAGGTAGCCGAGGACCTGCTGATCCAGGGCTAGCCACTTTGCAAACTCTGGGTTCGGTTCTTCTACAACCTTGTCACCAGATTTGACAGTAATCGTTGTCGCCGGAGCCACCGCGGTTCCGTCCAGAAACCCGGTGAGCTGAGCACCACGCACGGCCGGAAGCACCTGTGCTTTCCAGAGCATGTGGTTATTCTTGGTTAGCTTCTCTGTAATAGGATGACCGAGAGATGAACTCAAGGCCATGGCTGAAAGAGACGAGGACGCTCCGCTCGCCATAGATGTGTTTCAGAGGAAGCTAGGGCTCTGATACCATGAAGAACGACAGGATGTTTGGCAAGCATTCTCACCTCCCGTAGGAGGCCGCACAAGTATATTTATCTCAGGCCAAGAAGAGCACTTGGCGTTGCTTACAATCCGTGCGTATCTGTAATTTCCATTGCTGTTAGACACGGCTGGGCTATTCTATCTTTAGCTAACAACTCTATCTCTACACGGCACAGGAGACCGGATCCTTCTATCTATTTGCACAGCATGGATATCACAAGATACACACCTAATTCGGTTACAAGAGTTTCCTTTCTAACACCGACTGCCTTCAGCCTGATAAGAGTGATCAAATTGATGATAGCAACGGAGCGCATCATGGCCAAGCTTACCACACACTTGGCACATCGTCCGATTAGAATTGCTATTGTTCTTGCCTCCATAGTTGGATGTGTCAGCGGAACTCGTCTACTGGCTAGGACTGGGTCTTGCGCATGCCTCCTGACTCCGCAGAGCACGCACGGCCGCGCCCACGACTCCGCACGGCGCGCCCGTCCGCGCACCAGCGCATGCGTCCGCATAGCTAGGATCGGCCAACGGCCTCCTGTTGTAACATGTATATGTACACCATTCAGAGATCAATACAAGTGCGGTTGATCCACTCTTGTCTCTCCCTTCTACATGGTATCAGACGCCACGGTTCTTCTCGAGAATCCCTTCCCCACTGCTTCCGCAACAATGGCGCCCTCCCCCACCCACTCCGCGTCCTCCTCCATAGACGACGTTCCCGTCGATCCCGCTCCTGCCGCCGTTCTCCAGGCGGTCACCATCCGCTCCCACGTCCCGATCACCCTCGACCTCGACGAGGGCAACTACGGGCAGTGGAGATGCTTCTTCGACTCGGCCCTCGGCAAGTTCGGCCTCGAGGGCCACGTTCGTTCGCCAACCCCGTCCGAGGAGCGCGACGGCGAGTGGCGCATGGTTGACTCGTGCGTTGTCAACTGGATCCTCACCACTGTCTCCAAAGGCGTCTTCGACATCGTCCGCCGGCAGCGCAACAGCGCCTTCTCTCTGTGGCACGCCGTCGAGAGCCTCTTCCTCGACAACGAGATGCAGCGCGCGGTGTACCTCGAAGCTGAACTACGCTCCACGCAGCAAGGCGACCTGTCGATCAATGATTACTGCGCCAAGCTGAAAAGGCTCGCCGATCAGCTCCGCGACATTGGCCAACCTGTCTCCGAGCCGAGTCAGGTGCTGAACCTCCTTCGCGGCCTCAACCCCCGCTACCGCTACGTCAAGCCAGTCATCACCTCCAAATTTCCCCCACACACCTTCATGAGCGCGCGCTCCTTCCTCATCTTGGAGGAACTCAGTGCCCAGCACGACGCCAATGTCGAAGCCGGGCAAGCCCTCGCCGCCACTCATGGTGACCGGTCCGGCGGATTCTCTCCCTCCACCAACGCCGCCACCACTGACGGCTCCTCAGTCTCCAACACGTCACGCACCAACAACCGCTCCAACAACGGCGGCGGCAACAACAGATCCAATCGGAAGCGCGGTCGTGGAAACGGCGGCGCACCCTCCCGCTCCACCAACCAGGGCGCGCCGTGGGCAGCAGGCTACAACCCGTGGCAAGGCATGGTGCAAGCCTGGCCTATGCCCTTCCGCGCACCTGGGGCAGGCGTTCTGGGACCGCGTCCTCCGTTTCAGCCACAGCAGGCGATGACGGCGGCGCACGCTCCCACCGCACCTCCTCCCGGCGGGCACAACTACGTCTTCGACACTGGGGCTCTCTACGCCGCTCTGCAGTCCGCCGGTGCCCCGCCTCCTCCACCGAGCGCGTCCGAATGGTACCTCGACACTGGTGCCACGTCTCACATGTCGTCTTCCCCTGGTAACTTTCCACCTTCATCTCTTCAACCCTCTTCATCGGTCATCACGGTGGGGAACGGTGCTCGCATGCCAGTTACGCATCAAGCCCGAACTCTCATCCCCACTGCTACTTCCTCTCTTCAATTGAACAATGTTCTTGTTTCGCCTTCTCTGATCAAGAATCTGATCTCCGTTCGTCGCCTTACTCGTGACAATAATGTTTCCATTGAATTTGACCCTATTGGTTTTTCCATCAAGGATCTTCATACCAGGGCGGAGATGCTCCGATGTGAGAGCAACGACGATCTCTACCCCCTTCGGCTACCACCACAACAGGCCCTTGCTGCAAGTTCAGAGGTGTCCCTTTGGCATCAGCGGCTTGGGCATCCCGGTTCTCCTGCCCAAACTCAAGTCCTTCAGCATTTTCATTTTCAGCGTCATAAGACTGATCGACATGCTTGTGCTTCCTGTCGCTTAGGCAAGCATGTGCGACAGCCCTTCGGCAACTCTCTCAGCCAAACTTTTTTCCCTTTTCAGTTAGTACACTCTGACGTTTGGACATCTCCTGTAACCAGTTATTCAGGCTATCAGTACTATGTTGTTTTTCTTGATGATTACACACATTATCTTTGGACGTTTCCATTGCGTCAAAAGTCTGACGTTCTTCCCACTATTCGTGCGTTCATGGCTTATGTGTACACACAATTCAGGCTACCCATTCTAGCCTTCCAAACTGATAATGGCCGAGAATTTGATAACACCGCCCTGCGTCTTCTCTTCTCCGCCCACGATGTTCAGCTCCGACTCTCCTGCCCCTACACGTCGCAGCAAAACGGCAAGGCCGAGCGCGTCCTTCGAACACTTAACGACTGCCTTCGTACTTTACTGATCCACAGTGCAGCACCGCTGGAGTTCTGGGCCGAGGCACTCGCCACGGCGACTCACCTCGTCAATCGCCGCCCCTGTCGCGCCACGAGTCCTGCGACGCCGTTCGCCCTACTCTTCGGCATGGCGCCACGCTACGACGAGCTCCGAGTGTTCGGTTGCCGGTGCTACCCTAACCTTACGGCCACGACACGCCACAAGCTTGACGCTCGCTCGACGCCATGTGTGTTCATCGGCTACCCTGCCGACCATCGCGGGTACCGCTGCTACGACATCGCGACACGGCGCGTGATCACGTCGCGGCATGTCATCTTCGACGAATCGGTCTTCCCGTTCCGCGGTGACCACAACGCCAACGCCGCTGTTCCACGACGACCCGTGCTGTACGACGACATACACTCTCCACATCCTCATCACAGTACGCGAGCTGCCCCCGCGTCTCCATCGCCGGCGTCCACACTGCCGCTAGCCGCAGATCTGCCTCCACATCCGCGACGCGCACGCACGCCGCGCCATCAGCCTCCACCGCCTGCGTCGCAGCTGCCACACCACGACGTCGCCATCGGACCTCCGTCTTCTCCGTCAACGACATCAGGCACGGCATCAGCAGCAAGCACAACCGTCGACACCGCCTCAGCTGGGCACATCGGTCATCCCATGGTGACTCGGGCGCGCGCAGGCATCCACAAGCCAAACCCGAAGTACGCGATGGCGGCAACTGCGTCGCTCTCGCCACTTCCACGCAGCGCCCGTGGTGCTCTCAAGGACCCCAACTGGCATGAGGCTATGCAACGCGAGTTTGATGCCCTGCAGGCAAACAAGACATGGCGGCTCGTCCCTCGTCCACCGGGGGCGCGCATCATCACCGGAAAGTGGGTTTTCAAGCACAAGATGAACTCCGACGGCTCTCTCGAGCGCTACAAAGCTCGATGGGTCGTCCGGGGGTTCAATCAACGCCCCGGTGTCGACTTCGGCGAGACATTCTCACCGGTGGTTAAACCCGCCACGATCCGAACGGTACTGACCCTTGTGTCCACACACCGGTGGCCGGCTCATCAACTCGATGTCTCCAACGCCTTCTTGCACGGCACCATTCAGGAGCAAGTCTACTGCCAGCAACCCACCGGCTTCGTCGACCAACGTCGACCAGATGATGTATGTCTTCTGTCCAGGTCCTTGTACGGGTTGCGGCAGGCGCCTCGTGCGTGGTTCGAGCGTTTCGTTGGGCATGTCACGTCCCTGGGCTTTGTTCAGTCCAAGGCGGACACCTCTCTCTTCGTGTACAACCGCAACGGCGCCATGGCGTACCTCCTGCTGTATGTCGACGACATGATCCTATCTGCCTCGACCGTCCACCTGCTGCGGCACTTCGTGGAACGCCTGCAGGACGCGTTCAAGATGAAGGACATGGGTCCTATTCGGTACTTCCTCGGCATCAATGTTCAACGAACACAAGCTGGCTTCTTCCTCTCTCAGTCCAAGTACGCCGAGGAGCTCCTGGAGCGTGCTGGCATGGCCAACTGCAATCCAGTCGCCACGCCGGCGGACACGTTGCCAAAGCTTTCTGCTACGGCAGGTCAGCCCATCAGCGACGCCACAACATACCGGAGCATTGCTGGAGCCTTGCAATATTTGACGATCACACGGCCCGACATCGCCTATGCCGTCCAACAAATATGTTTACATATGCATGCGCCCAGAGATGTCCACCAGACGATGCTCAAGCGTGTGCTTCGGTATGTCAAAGGGACAAGCGGCCTCGGCATTCAGCTGCGCGCCGCGACGTCGCCCACCATCACAGCTTACTCCGACGCCGACTGGGCCGGGTGCCCGGACACACGGCGTTCTACCTCCGGTTTCTGCGTCTTCCTTGGCGACTCCCTCATATCGTGGTCCTCTAAACGGCAACCTACGGTATCGAGGTCGAGTGCCGAGGCAGAATATCGTGCCATTGCAAACGCCGTCGCCGAATGCTCCTGGCTCCGACACCTACTCGGCGAACTCCACTGCTCGGTACCTACGGCGACCGTGGCGTTCTGTGACAACATTTCGTCCGTCTACATGTCGCGGAACCCAGTTCATCATCGGCGTACCAAGCACATCGAGCTCGACATACACTTTGTCCGGGAAAAGGTTGCCATCGGCGAGCTCCGCGTTACGCACGTTCCCAGCGCACGTCAGCTAGCTGATGTGTTCACCAAAGGACTACCCACGGCGTTGTTCCTTGATTTCAGAGACAGCCTCTCCGTCACCAGACCACACGTCGAGACTGCGGGGGGGTGTCAGCGGAACTCGTCTACTGGCTAGGACTGGGTCTTGCGCATGCCTCCTGACTCCGCAGAGCACGCACGGCCGCGCCCACGACTCCGCACGGCGCGCCCGTCCGCGCACCAGCGCATGCGTCCGCATAGCTAGGATCGGCCAACGGCCTCCTGTTGTAACATGTATATGTACACCATTCAGAGATCAATACAAGTGCGGTTGATCCACTCTTGTCTCTCCCTTCTACAGGATGGGTTGCCTTGGCCACGCCTCTTCCTCGCCATGCAGGACATGAGCCATGGCCACCACAACCACCATTGTTGTTGTTGTTGCTATTGTAGTTTCCTCATGTGATGTTGGCCGATGATGTGATTTGGACTTCTGAGTTGTTGAGCTCATGTCGAAGTTCATAGCTGACCAAGTAGGCAAAAAGATCATTATGAGTGATAGGTTCAGGACGTGTTGTTATCAACGTGACAAGAGAGTCATAATTCGAGTCAAGATTGGCAAGGATGTAGGTTACAATCTTCTCATCACGAAGAGGGTAACCTAGGGCACCATTGTGTTTGCAAGCTTCTTCATCTTTTGAAAATAGTCGACAGCCAAACTATCTTTCTTCTTCAGGTTGGCCAACTGTAATCAGATCTGCATGATCCTTGCCATGGATTGTGAAGCAAACTTCTGCTCCAGGATTGCCCACACTTCTGCAGAGGTGGACAGAAAAAGTGCTTACACCAAAATATCTTCGCTGAGGGAGGAAAGCAATGTGCTAAGCACTAGTTGATCCTGCTGATGCCATAGCGGGTATGCTGAGTTCTGGACTTGACTGACTTTGCCATTGGTGGCGGTTTGTGAGACGGTGGCGGACGAAACCTAATAGCTCCTAACTTCATAGATAAGGAATCAATTGGGCCTTCCACAGGTGATGATTCTCACGATGAAGCTTCAACGTTATGAAGTGGTTGAAGGAGGCTATGGGAAGCAGTCCAGTGGAAGAAGAGGATACGCTGGCCATGATAGAGGACAGAGAAGGACTCATGGAAGAACTGGTTGATAATTATGTTTGATTGAGTAAAGCCCTGATACCATATAAAAGAACTAGGTATTTACCACAAGAAACCCCTCATGGTTTGACATATATTTATACTTAGAATTTAAAGGGAGTTTACAACTTGTGCATCAAGTGAATAGAATACAAATCAGTTTACAACAGAAGGAAAGAACCAGATGTTGACGTGCTAGACGACAAACAAAGCTCGTGTACAACCTGAACATGGCACAGCTAGTTCATGTGTCGGACTTCTATTTCTTTAACAAGCCCAAATCTAGCTTTACCTCTTCTCACCCAAGAGCACCATGTTCTTCCGTCTCGTGGCAAGGATGGGAGATCAATCTCATCAAAGAATTCCAAATCATCCCCTTCAACCTCCATCAACAAAAAGGGAGCCCTTTCAATTGGCAGTTGCCAGGCGACTCAATTTGAGTGACAGCACACGTTAGTCCATTCCTTCAACAGCTTCTAGGCAGCTCGTTCTGAGCGACGTCACCCATGGACTCACGTTCAAGACAGTTATTATAATACATCTTTAGGAAGTTAATCATAAGGTTCGAGCCAGCTGATACATTCATCTCCTGCGTACTTCGCACATCATCATTGTTCATGGCGATGACTTCAAGAAGATTCAGGATCTTTAGGTCTGCAAGAGCTATGCTATAATTTTCTTTTCTTTGCTAGGCTCCTTTGTAAAAGTAATCACCATGTACTGTTTATTTAATGAAATTAATGAAATCAGAGGTTAGGCACTTAGGGCCCCCTTTCCTTAGAAAAGTCGGTGATCCTGATCAACCATCCAATCGTATGTGTTTTTAAAAAGAAAACTCAATCGCATGAGTGCTTGTTTACTGCGAGCATAATTATTTCAGAGAGACTAGTCAACATGATGTTAAGTGGTAGATTTACTACTAGAATAGGATAGGTCATTCTCAGCTCATCTACTCTGCCATTTTGCATGCTCTTTCAGAGTTCAGACTGTTCAGTCCAAAGAGGTCACTAGCTACAACTTGCAGCCATTACTCTGGAAAGAATCACTTTAGGAATCATGCGAGGAAGAAAGAAACCAATCGCTCCCACTGATCATGTCAGTGCCGAGCACTGACCAAGTCATGCATGCAGGTATAATGCATCTAGGAGTAGAGTTGAAAGCTGAGGCCAACGGCTGCACACAGCATTAAAATGCCCCGTGGATTCTTCTGCCATTTCCATTGGTGACTAGTAAGGTGCCCGTGCGTTGCAACGAAAACATAAAAGACAGCATATGAATGTATTTAACATCAATGATGATTCACTGATTGGATACAACATACATCATTTAGATAGAGAATTAAACATAGGCAATTAAAAGGGTTTGACTGTACACTGCCGCTATAGTATATAAGTTGCATGTGGTTTTAGGGAGAGTAGCTCATGGAGACAGGGACAACCTATGCCATCATTTTGTGGAAGCTATCTCTACATCTTCCTCAATTAGCTCAATCCACAACACAAATATGATAGGAATGATTGCTGCTCCTGTAAAAATCAAATGATTATTCCTAAATTGGAGTGCAAAACAATATCAACAAAACGTAACACAGATCCAAGAGCAAAAGCATTAAAACAAATGGAATGAGCACAAAGTAAAACAGAACTTTATTTTTTCTAAGAGCAAAGGACAAATACCTATTGCTACCTTGAAGACATATCAACATTTTTTTAAGCAATAAACATACTAAATTCCAAAAAAACAAAGAACTATAGATTGACATGTGAGCAAAGTACAAGATTTTTCAGTTTTGCTTGGCTTCAGTTTCTTATGCAAATTGACAACTTAATCTTAATTCCTTAAATTATACGAAAGAGAATAAATAGATCTACATGTGATAACATTTTTTCTTGATCTTCTCATTAGGTAAATCCATCATAAACCCTGAAACTAATTCTTTTTGTGAGAAAGGAGAACATGCAGGTGCCTCCTAATAATTGAATAATTAGCTGGAAGTAGGTGGGTGCAATAAGGAAGAAAAAAGACACCAACCAAAAAATTAAAGCACTGCCTTAAGATTTTTTTTGAGAAACAAATCCATCCTGTATCAGCTGACACCGAGTCCACCCTAATGCCAAGATATTAATTAAACTGAGCACAACCTAGTTGGAGCTTTGGCTAGAATGCGCCATGTATAGAACAACTCAAATGGTACTGCAGACAACAGTAAAGGAGACAGAAATAGAACATAGCATTCACCCAGCATGGTATGTCTGAACTGAACATCACAAATACTTGTATGTATCACAACTCCACAGTACAGTCTAATAGATGATATGATGCAGTATCGACATAAGACATCAACTAATTACATCACAGAACATATTTAAGAGGAAAACCAACTTGCAACAATCCTTGAGAAATTCAACATGGACTGCCTGAATTAGCTTAAACAAAAGTATTAAATTGTTAATATAGGCTCCTTATGATTACACAGCAGTGAATAAGGCATTCGGTAAAAAGATGAAATACGATGTGACACATAGGAAAGTACATCAGTTATATTTGTTCAAAAAACACAAACAGTACTGACGAGAGAATATTTGTTTACCTCTACACACAGTGCATTAGAAGTACTGCATCATAGTGCTTGCAATAGCCTCTTGCCGTGAAGCAGCTCTGACTTTGCTAAACTCTCCTACACACATGCCATTTGGTTACAGCTAGCCTGCTACCCATCATGAGCTGCACCACTTGACTGATCATAAACATCGCATATTGCCATTACCTAGTTAAACCAATAAGACCAATAAACACTTTCGAGATCAATCAATTCAAGGAATAAAAAAATGCAGCATGCTAACCTTGGGTGTTCTACTCAGAAAATTTCACATCACTGCATGCTGCATTGTCTCAATGATTCGGTATCACAAGATGACACCTGCACAGTTAATGATCATATCGTTTCACTAAGACTAAATAACTAAATTTAGTGAAAAGTTCAAGACTTGAATTGTATACCTGCAGAGGACGCTCATAGCAGGATCAAGACTTGAATTGTATACCTGCAGAGGACACTCATAGCAGGATCAAAGTGTTCCTATCCGATTTTACATGGACCAGTTATAAAGTGAGAGACACAATCAAAGAATCAACATAGTATTCAGCTCCTCATGTAGTTGCCAAGCTGCAAACACATATGAAACGAAAGGAAAAGAATCCTAATTGCATAACCATGGAAATCACAAATTAAGTAAAGAACACAGGGAGTCCATGAGAAGGTGATTTTGCAGCCTACCAAACCAATGACCGCACAAGAGGCAGAGCGCGCTATGCCCAGAATGGTGGCAAGGTCACATAATTACCTCTCCGCAATGGTAGAATCAATGCAGAACATGGATTGCAGCCCTTGACAGCCCAACCAAATCCAGTAATAAACTAATCAATATATGAGATCAAATATGTCGACAACAACGAATCTTCCAATTGATATCACAACAAATAAACTGTGGTTCAGAAGTGCAGATTGCTAGTGGTTTTTACATGGTATGGACTCCACATAAGGTAAAACAAAACACCAAATGCAGTACTTATAGACAAAGAATATGTTCTTTAATACCAAATTTGTTCTTGGTTTTATCAATTTTGGAATGCTGTGACAGGAAAAACTATATTATTTTTGGATTTAATTAGAAGTCGGTGCCAATCTAATTTCATGGGCAATTAGCGGTGACTGAACATTGAATATCTGAAGGCCGTTGCGACAATGAAAGTCTATAGCACAGTGAGTCATAGGACGACGAGAGCCTTACCCGTAATGGAGGAGCAAGCCATGGAACTTTCCCCTTCACCTTTGACATTGTTGTTACATCCTGGTGAGGTGAAGCGTGGAGGGAGGCCCAATCCGGTGACGTTGTGGCGGGAGAGGCCCGATCCGGTGGTGTTGCGGCCGAGGGAGGCCGGATGCGGCGATGGTGGTGGTGGTGACCGGGGATGGGGCTCCACTCTCCCTCTTGCTCTTCTCCACCGATGATGCCTGGCGGAATGTGGGGGCACAACATCGTGGATGTGGCGAGGGAGGTAGGGAGGGAGGGAGACTTACGCGGCCGCCGGAGAGGGTGGATGCGATGGAGAGTGCGATGTTGGGCTTCTCCGCGACCTGCAACAGTGGCGATCCAAGAGTGAGAAGATTTAGACGTAGAAGGAGAAGTGGAAGTTGTACCTCTTTTATGGTAGGAGGAGGAACCGTTTTCTGAGCACGATCGTGATTGCAACCGCAACCTAACCTGAGCGAGTGGGGGGAGGAGGAGGCGGCGGCGGCGCGGGGTGGGGAGGAGGAGGCGAGGGGCGGAGCGGAGGAGCCGGGGGAGGAGGAGGCGGCGGCGGCGCGGGGTGGGGGAGGAAGAGGCGGCGGCGACACGGAGGAGCGGGGGAGGAGGCGAGGGCGGAGCGGAGGAGGGGAGGAGGAGGCGAGGGCGGAGGGGAGGAGTGGGGGGAGGAGGAGACAGCGGCGGTGCGGGGTGGGAGCGGGGGAGGAGGCGGCGGAGCGGAGGAGGCAGCGGCGGCGCGGGGTGGGAGGGAGGGGAGGAGGCGTCGGCGCGGGAGCGACGGAGGACTCGGCGGAGCGGGGGAGGAGGCGAGGGCGGAAGAATCGGTGGGGAGGCAGCGCACAGGAGGCAGGCGAGGGCTCTTCGTGAGGAGGGTGGGGCCACATGTCAGTCAGTTTTTTCTGAGAAGGGGTGGGAGAGGCCGCACCAACCACCAACTCCTTCTTTTATAATAGTAAAGATTTCGCCATTTTTTCTAGTGTCTGATGGGTCAACCATTTTGTCGTTACGCTTTTTATTTGCTTAGGTAGGATTTTGATTTTCCCATTGCTTGTACATAGGGCTGAAAAAAAAAGCTCAAGGCTTATAAGCTACACAGGCTTGAAATCAGCTCGGCTTGAGCTCAGAACATACACAAACGAGCTAAGCCTCAATGCCAACTCATTTTAATAAGGAGCTGAGTCCAAGCTACTCGCGAGCGACTCGGTGGCTTGCCTGTCTCTCTCACTCAGCAGCGGCCATAGACGGCGGGCGCACCGAATGCAGCTTCCCTATTCCGCATGCTGTGTTCCCGTCGCTGTTCCCGTGTACGTGACGTGCAGGCATTTGGTCCCGTATTCCCAAGAAAAAAATGAGCTTGCATTTTCTTTTTCCTTGTGTGCTCCAACGGGGACTTTCATATCTTTAATTATTACCTCTAAATATTATATTTAATATATATAATAGCAAATAAAACTGTATATTTATTAAAGATATAAAGAGAATATCATACTAATTTTGTATTACAACATATGAATATTCTCTTTATACTTTCAATATCTTTAATTATTACCTCTAAATATTATATTTAATATATATATATATATATATATATATATATATAAAATAGCAAATAAAACTGTATATTTATTAAAGATATAAAGAGAATATCATACTAATTTTGTATTACAACATATGGATATTCTCTTTATATCTTTAGCACACAAGGAAGAAGAAAATGCAAGCTCATTTTTTCTTGGGAATATGGGACCAAATGCCTGCACGCCACGTACACGGGAACAGCGACGGGAACACAGCATGCGAAACAGGGAAGCTGCATTCAGGCGCACCATGCGCAGCGCAGCCAACCTAACCCAACCAAAGTCGGCCCAAACCAAACCCCCTCAGTCTCGTTCTGGTCGTGCCTTTCCAACCCCCGAGAATAGCTAATTTCAGTGACATTTCTCTAACTGTTGGCATCCGAGGAATAATAACATACTAGTAAGGTGCCCGTGCGTTGCAACGAAAACATAAAAGACAGCATATGAATGTATTTAACATCAATGATGATTCACTGATTGGATACAACATACATCATTTAGATAGAGAATTAAACATAGGCAATTAAAAGGGTTTGACTGTACACTGCCGCTATAGTATATAAGTTGCATGTGGTTTTAGGGAGAGTAGCTCATGGAGACAGGGACAACCTATGCCATCATTTTGTGGAAGCTATCTCTACATCTTCCTCAATTAGCTCAATCCACAACACAAATATGATAGGAATGATTGCTGCTCCTGTAAAAATCAAATGATTATTCCTAAATTGGAGTGCAAAACAATATCAACAAAACGTAACACAGATCCAAGAGCAAAAGCATTAAAACAAATGGAATGAGCACAAAGTAAAACAGAACTTTATTTTTTCTAAGAGCAAAGGACAAATACCTATTGCTACCTTGAAGACATATCAACATTTTTTTAAGCAATAAACATACTAAATTCCAAAAAAACAAAGAACTATAGATTGACATGTGAGCAAAGTACAAGATTTTTCAGTTTTGCTTGGCTTCAGTTTCTTATGCAAATTGACAACTTAATCTTAATTCCTTAAATTATACGAAAGAGAATAAATAGATCTACATGTGATAACATTTTTTCTTGATCTTCTCATTAGGTAAATCCATCATAAACCCTGAAACTAATTCTTTTTGTGAGAAAGGAGAACATGCAGGTGCCTCCTAATAATTGAATAATTAGCTGGAAGTAGGTGGGTGCAATAAGGAAGAAAAAAGACACCAACCAAAAAATTAAAGCACTGCCTTAAGATTTTTTTTGAGAAACAAATCCATCCTGTATCAGCTGACACCGAGTCCACCCTAATGCCAAGATATTAATTAAACTGAGCACAACCTAGTTGGAGCTTTGGCTAGAATGCGCCATGTATAGAACAACTCAAATGGTACTGCAGACAACAGTAAAGGAGACAGAAATAGAACATAGCATTCACCCAGCATGGTATGTCTGAACTGAACATCACAAATACTTGTATGTATCACAACTCCACAGTACAGTCTAATAGATGATATGATGCAGTATCGACATAAGACATCAACTAATTACATCACAGAACATATTTAAGAGGAAAACCAACTTGCAACAATCCTTGAGAAATTCAACATGGACTGCCTGAATTAGCTTAAACAAAAGTATTAAATTGTTAATATAGGCTCCTTATGATTACACAGCAGTGAATAAGGCATTCGGTAAAAAGATGAAATACGATGTGACACATAGGAAAGTACATCAGTTATATTTGTTCAAAAAACACAAACAGTACTGACGAGAGAATATTTGTTTACCTCTACACACAGTGCATTAGAAGTACTGCATCATAGTGCTTGCAATAGCCTCTTGCCGTGAAGCAGCTCTGACTTTGCTAAACTCTCCTACACACATGCCATTTGGTTACAGCTAGCCTGCTACCCATCATGAGCTGCACCACTTGACTGATCATAAACATCGCATATTGCCATTACCTAGTTAAACCAATAAGACCAATAAACACTTTCGAGATCAATCAATTCAAGGAATAAAAAAATGCAGCATGCTAACCTTGGGTGTTCTACTCAGAAAATTTCACATCACTGCATGCTGCATTGTCTCAATGATTCGGTATCACAAGATGACACCTGCACAGTTAATGATCATATCGTTTCACTAAGACTAAATAACTAAATTTAGTGAAAAGTTCAAGACTTGAATTGTATACCTGCAGAGGACGCTCATAGCAGGATCAAGACTTGAATTGTATACCTGCAGAGGACACTCATAGCAGGATCAAAGTGTTCCTATCCGATTTTACATGGACCAGTTATAAAGTGAGAGACACAATCAAAGAATCAACATAGTATTCAGCTCCTCATGTAGTTGCCAAGCTGCAAACACATATGAAACGAAAGGAAAAGAATCCTAATTGCATAACCATGGAAATCACAAATTAAGTAAAGAACACAGGGAGTCCATGAGAAGGTGATTTTGCAGCCTACCAAACCAATGACCGCACAAGAGGCAGAGCGCGCTATGCCCAGAATGGTGGCAAGGTCACATAATTACCTCTCCGCAATGGTAGAATCAATGCAGAACATGGATTGCAGCCCTTGACAGCCCAACCAAATCCAGTAATAAACTAATCAATATATGAGATCAAATATGTCGACAACAACGAATCTTCCAATTGATATCACAACAAATAAACTGTGGTTCAGAAGTGCAGATTGCTAGTGGTTTTTACATGGTATGGACTCCACATAAGGTAAAACAAAACACCAAATGCAGTACTTATAGACAAAGAATATGTTCTTTAATACCAAATTTGTTCTTGGTTTTATCAATTTTGGAATGCTGTGACAGGAAAAACTATATTATTTTTGGATTTAATTAGAAGTCGGTGCCAATCTAATTTCATGGGCAATTAGCGGTGACTGAACATTGAATATCTGAAGGCCGTTGCGACAATGAAAGTCTATAGCACAGTGAGTCATAGGACGACGAGAGCCTTACCCGTAATGGAGGAGCAAGCCATGGAACTTTCCCCTTCACCTTTGACATTGTTGTTACATCCTGGTGAGGTGAAGCGTGGAGGGAGGCCCAATCCGGTGACGTTGTGGCGGGAGAGGCCCGATCCGGTGGTGTTGCGGCCGAGGGAGGCCGGATGCGGCGATGGTGGTGGTGGTGACCGGGGATGGGGCTCCACTCTCCCTCTTGCTCTTCTCCACCGATGATGCCTGGCGGAATGTGGGGGCACAACATCGTGGATGTGGCGAGGGAGGTAGGGAGGGAGGGAGACTTACGCGGCCGCCGGAGAGGGTGGATGCGATGGAGAGTGCGATGTTGGGCTTCTCCGCGACCTGCAACAGTGGCGATCCAAGAGTGAGAAGATTTAGACGTAGAAGGAGAAGTGGAAGTTGTACCTCTTTTATGGTAGGAGGAGGAACCGTTTTCTGAGCACGATCGTGCTTGCAACCGCAACCTAACCTGAGCGAGTGGGGGGAGGAGGAGGCGGCGGCGGCGCGGGGTGGGGAGGAGGAGGCGAGGGGCGGAGCGGAGGAGCCGGGGGAGGAGGAGGCGGCGGCGGCGCGGGGTGGGGGAGGAAGAGGCGGCGGCGACACGGAGGAGCGGGGGAGGAGGCGAGGGCGGAGCGGAGGAGGGGAGGAGGAGGCGAGGGCGGAGGGGAGGAGTGGGGGGAGGAGGAGACAGCGGCGGTGCGGGGTGGGAGCGGGGGAGGAGGCGGCGGAGCGGAGGAGGCAGCGGCGGCGCGGGGTGGGAGGGAGGGGAGGAGGCGTCGGCGCGGGAGCGACGGAGGACTCGGCGGAGCGGGGGAGGAGGCGAGGGCGGAAGAATCGGTGGGGAGGCAGCGCACAGGAGGCAGGCGAGGGCTCTTCGTGAGGAGGGTGGGGCCACATGTCAGTCAGTTTTTTCTGAGAAGGGGTGGGAGAGGCCGCACCAACCACCAACTCCTTCTTTTATAATAGTAAAGATACAAAGCCTGGGGGATTCCGGCCCCTCCAGCGCGTCCACGTCACCCCCAGCGCTCGGCCGGCCGGCGCGTGGAGCCGGGTTTTGCGTACGGCCGGCCGAGGCACTTGCCCTCAGTTTTTGGAAAATTACGTATAGGTCCTCCGTTATCGCAAAAAGGTCCCTGCATTTTTTTGAATAAGCCCCTGCATATATTTTTTTGCTGGATTGCGCCCCGAGGTTCCCCGTAATTACGAACAGGCCCTTACTTCTTCCAAAAAGGCCCTCGGTTTTTTACGAAAAAACCCCTCTAATCTCCTTTTATTGCGAAAAGGCCCACGATTTTTTACGAAAAAACCCCTTCGCTTTCTTTTTTCTGCGAATTTTTTCCTCTTTTACTTCGGTCCACACGGTGCCTGGCGTGGTGTTGCGCCACGCCTATGTGGCTAGTTAGTTCAATCACTGGGCAACGGAAGGACACTAGAGGCCTAGACCACAACTAGGTACATACATTCATACAAAACACAAGTGCGCATGATAAATCAGGTAGGCTCCGAGGGGTGCGGCTTAGGTGCCGCACAACACTTAGCGCGTGCAAGGGCGCCCCCAGCACCCGCCACGTGTTCCCCAAGTCCCAAAAACATTCCGAAAAATTCAAAAAAAAAACTTACAAAATCTGAAAAATTGTAAAAAGTACTTTTTGTAAAAATACTTTTATTAAAAAGTATTTTTAAGTACTTAAAAAAAATACTTTTTTAATAAAAGTATAAATAAAAAAATTTAAGTACTTACAAAAAATATTTTTTACAAATTTTCGGATTTTGTAAGTATTTTTTTGAATTTTTCGGAATGTTTTTGGGATTTGGGGGACATGTGGCGGGTGCTGGGGGCACCCCTGCACGCGCTAAGTGCTGTGCCCCCGGCACCTGAGCCGCACCCGGCTCCGAGTGTATGAATTTGGAAGATTTTGCAGGTACAGCTAATCTGGAGTACAGTGACAAATCAGGTAGGCTCAACCTCAAAAATGGTGAAATCTTTTAACTCTATTATCCTCAGAACATATTCGACTATACTAAGATGGCAGCTTCCAATGCTATGTTCTTCATCTGGCACTCAGATAACTAGAGGGACATGTTCGGATCATTCTATGTGCCACCATGTTACTGCCTGAACATATTCGACTATACTAAGATGGCAGGTTCCAATGCTATGTTCTTCATCTGGCACTCAGATAACTAGATGGACATGTTCGGATCATTCTATGTGCCACTATGTTACGAATGGGGCTTCCCTGTCCCCTTTTCCCTATCCCCCTCCCTATCCCCTCAATCCAAACCACTCACATCTCATCCAATGGTTAGGATTTTTTTATATTTTCATCATTTGCCCATCCATCATAAATAATACAAAAATACATGAAAAAATAAAATTTATTTTTTTATTATAATTTTTTTAAGAAAAAAAATAAAATTATAATTTCTGTAAAAAAAATTATAATAAAAAATAAATTTTGTTTTTTCTATATTTTTGTATTATTTATGATGGATAGACAAATAATGAAAATACAAAAAAATAATTAGCCATTGGATGAGATATGAGTGGTTTGGATTGAGGGGATAGGGAGGGGATAGGGAAAAGGGGATAGGGAAGCCCCATTCCTATGTTACTGCCTGTTCGAAATGTCACCTCAAAACAACTGGATGGAACCATCTTCAGAGGCTCAACAAGAATCTACAGGACACGGTGCTCGTGGATCATTTTCCAATGCAAAATTTGCTGAATATGCTACTCAAAACTTCCTCGGAGATGTCCTCCCCGCTGATTGTTGCAAGAGCCAATGCAGCTTCCCTCAAGTCTATAGTCCAAAAGTCCATCGGCAACTGCTCATTGATCGATGACTCCAGTCTTGCAAAAGCTTCTTGGGTCCTCAGGAGCTGCTCAAATTGCCTCTGGATAATACAAAATGGAATTTGAAAGCATTCATAAATTTTTCATATGAAACATTTGGAGCAACAATTCTCAGAGCAGAACTACTTTGGTTCTGTCATTGAGCAAACTGAATTACCTACCTGGTTTACAGCCCACCGTCGTCCCCCGGAAGGTACGGACTCAAGACCTCTGACCTCTATTACAGCCCTCTCCAACTCAGAAATGCCTTTACCGGTGACTGCGCATGTTTGTACATGTTTTCGGAAAAGTCCACTGAATTGTTCAAACTGTTCTCCTGAAACAAATGGTGTGCAATCTACCTTGTTGATTACAAGAATCATTGGCACTGCAGAACCTGTGGATTTCTGATCTCCAAAAATGGAAGAAAAATAGATAGTCACTATGTATAATTTCCAAAGGACACACTCCAAGGGTCTCAAAGACTTGTTTCTTAACAGTCAGCACTACTGAACTGTCTGAACAAGGCAGGAAAAATATCTACCAGGCAGTATCAGCAGGAAAGTTGATAAGAAAATGAAACAGAAAGTACCTTATTAATCAAAACATGCTCAATAAGTTTAGTGTCATCTTCAGTCCACCCATCAACTGCACTTATTGTCATAATAATCAAATCAGCTCCCAGTGCAGCAGCCTCTGATCGTTGCACGCCTGTGTCAGAGCAGAATTGAAGACATATGTCAACACTAGCATCGTGTTTACCATTACTCCCTATGCAATACTGAATATATATTCTGAGATAAAAAAATCTCACCAATTTTTTCCACAATGTCATCAGTTTCTCTTATACCAGCAGTGTCTAGAAGGGTAACTGGTATGCCATGAATTGAGACATTTGCTTCTACTACATCCCTTGTAGTTCCGGCTATTTCGGTAACAATAGCTCTTTCACTCTGCAAGCTAAACATTTAAATTCCAATATCAACTATTATGGGTGTAATACAAAAGAAGTCCAACAACACATAACATTCTTCTAACTATATACTATATGGTATATGGAATTATAGACTAGTCTACAATCGGTATTCCTAAATAAACAGCATTGTAAAAACAACAATAATTTTGTATTCAGGACAGAATATGTTGAAGAAAGATAATTCTACATCCCCATACTAATCACAAGGCATTAGGGGATCCACAGCTGTTTTGGTATGGTTTATTTAAATTCACAGAAGAAAAGTATTAAAATATGATATACTTCATGTAGCTTCTCACATGTAGGTAGAAAACAATTAATAAGCATGTTAACATAAAAACGAGAAAACCAACAAAGATATGCTGGTCCAATAGGCAAAAGAGATACACGAAAGAAAGAGGGATATCTAAGCACATGCCTTACTCCAAGCATTCAGGAGGCTTGACTTGCCTACATTTGGGCGGCCTATTATTGCTATCTGCACAAAATTATAAATGTATTTTTCAATCTTCATTATGTTTTTTTTATTTTGACCCTTTAATATGTTATATTAATGCAAAGAAGATAGTACCTGTAGACCAGATTGTAACAGCTTATCATAATCAGCAGTGCCCAAAGCATCCTGAACCTCTTGCCTCATACAATTAATTCTGCTGACCAGCATCCTTGGGTCCAAGGGAGGCAACTCATCTTCAAAATCTAGACGAGCCTCGATTTCAGTGAGCAACTCTATGCACCTTGATCTCAACGATTTTACTAGAGCAGAAAAGCCTCCCTACATTAGAACATATATATAATTCATATTTCAGACACTGTTTTGGAGTACTTAGCTTCTTAAAATCCCTCCTACATTGGCCTTCTCAAAGGAGCTTAAGCAGATTGAGTTAAGCTTCCCAGTGTAAAAGGGTTTTAACGTTATAGCAAAAGCTGTTTCAGCTACACCTTATTTGGAATGGCTTAAGCTTCTAATATCTCCAAGCTTAAGCTGAAAACCTTCCTAACAGAGTCTCCCTTACTCATATTGTTTTCCAAGGATTACCTAAAATGAAAAAACAAGTCAACAACATAAGCTCGTGACATGCCTGGATGCCAGCCAATGCCGAGTCTGCTGCAGCAGCAGACTTAGCTGAAATGAGCCTTGACACGTTCTCCGCTTGGGCCAAGTCCAATCTCCCATTGAGGAATGCACGAAGAGTGAACTCTCCTGGAAAAGACATGTAAATTTGGTGAGGAATTCGTTAATTGATAATACATCACAAGATATCTTGACTGATCATTTGGTTCTTCGAACTAAGAGAATCCGTCCATTTCTCTATAACAATAATTCTAGGCTTCTAGCGATAAATGTGCACTGTATAACATCAATTCAACAACTGAAGAGTGAGCAAGCAACTAACCAGGGTCGGCGAGCCTGGCACCAGCTTCCAAGCAGGCCCTCAGCACACGCCGCAAGCAAAGATCATTGCCATGGCACTGGAGCTCCACCACATCCTCTCGGGTATACGATCTTGGAGCCAACATAGGCACCACCAAAACCTTGAGAAATCGCAAGGTTAGATTTCACACAAGGCAACATAAGCACTAACCAATAGCGAGCACCGAGCCGTAGTACCTCATCGATGACGCTGCCGTCCCCATCCAGCGCGAACCCGTACTCCACGAAGTGGCTGCGCGGCCGCCAGGGCGCTGGGGCCTTCCTGGCAGGCCGGAACACACGAGAGGCGACGGCAACGGCGTCGGCGCCGGAGAGCCGCACGATCCCAACGGCCGCAAAGCCACCACCGAGGGAGGTGACGATGGCGGCGATCGTCCCCGGGGGTCTGCAGCCGCCATAATCCGGCGGCGGCTGGGCCGGGCTGCGCGAGGGAGAGGGCGAAGGCGAGCGCTCGTCGCCGGGGAGGACGAGGGAGTGGCGGGAGGCGAGGATCTCCGCGCGCGTGGCTAGGGTTTTGGGGCTAGGGTTTAGGCGGCGGCGGAGGAGGGGTGGTGGAGAGCGCCACTGGAAGAGGGGCAGGAGGCGAGAGAGAGCGCGAGCCATTGGATTGGGATAAGCACCGAGCCGTTGGAACGGGGAGGTTCGTTAACCGGAGCAGTGAGGGGTTGCGGACGGACAGAGAGGTCTCCAGCACCGTCGGATGGTAAATCTACGGTTCGTATTCAGAGGTGGCAGAAGGGTGATCTTCTTAATATATTTAAACTTTTTAATTTATTTTACTGATGACCCTACAACAAACTTATTTTTAAATCTGATCATATTGGCCACGCCGGTGATCTTAGTGTGGCGAAATAACGCTTCCACACCAGTCATTGAGTACGTGAAGAAACCTCCCCTTAATCAGCCAAGCATGTTATAATTGATTATGGGTGATGTCTTGCTGAGTACCTTCGTATTCACTTTTACTCAATGTTATCGATAGGAGTTGGGAGAAGAAGAGATGAATAACTAGGTACCAAGCTCCCGTTGATTGATTATGAACATATCTTGAGGACTCTACTCGTGTTTGGGTTTTCGCTACAAGATATCATCTCTCTTTTTGCCTGACCAACCCTGTTGGAAGTCCATGACTATGGGCCTGTTCTTTTTAGCTTCTAAAAACTGCTTTTTGGTTTTTTTTATAGTAACTAGCTTTCAAACAGAATGTCTTTTCAAGATGAGGTCTACAAATTGATTGTAGTACACACTCTAGTGACTTCATTTATATCAGCCAAAATTGCACACAAATTTTTGTTACTCCATAATCTCTCTCATGTTACTCCGTAATCTCTCTCATGAACAGCTAAAAAGCCAAAAGCCATAAACCAAAGCCAAAAAGAGCAGATCCTATAAGGTGTATCTACGTAATGTTAAATATTAGAGAATATTAGAGTAAATTTAAGAGAGGTACTACCGCATGGTATACCGTCAGGAGGCATCCCGACGATATTCCTCCCTTACCGCCGCTCCCCTCCCCTCCACCTACCACCTTCACCAGCGCTAGCTATCGCCCTCCTCTCCTTCTCTCTTCTCCGTGCCCGCCACCCTCCCCGCCTTCTTCTCCAGCACCAACCGCAGCTCAACGCTCCTCCTTCGCCTCCCCCACCCCCTCCTCCACCACCGGCGACCGGTGGTGACACGCAACTCCACACTACCCTCTCCCCCTCCCCTACTGTCCCCACCCCTCCCACCTAAAATTCACCGCATCGCCGCCTCGCCGTGCCACCTCCAGTGCTGCCCACCACCCTCCGCCGCCACCCAACACCCTCCACCACCACCCACAGCTGGGTCACTGCCTTCCTTGCCTCCCTCTACAACCGAGGGTGCGCAGTGAATCTGTCATCGTCCTCGTGGTGTAGACCTCCGCCATCAGCATTGAGTGAAAGAGAAGGACAGAGCGAGTGGAGAGAGAGGATGAATCTACGGGGGCGGGAGGGGGGAGAGAATGAATCCCGTTAGTTTGGATTTGCATGGTATGTTGTGTTGTAGTTTTTCTCAAATTTAATCAATGCTGCTGCAACAGCTTATGACTCACAAATACCATGCACCACCAAATGCCATCTTGAACAACCAAAATTTGTTGAAATACCATTGGCATCATGTTTTTCATACAAAGGGTGCGAAATGACCATTCTACCCTAAACCCCCACTCAAATACTCATCAATATAATGTGTGCTTACTTAGAGTTAGTCTAATCCATGTTGTGGGGCCTAGCTGTCAATGAGAAAGAAACAGAGCACAGGGCAGAGGAGGCATGGCCATGCACAATACCGAGCTAGCTAGAGTGAGTTATAATGGTGTGGAGGCATGGGCGAGCATCAAAATGGGCTGAGGAGGGGAATGTGAATCTTCTGGTGGAGGTCTCCTAGAAGAAGCTCATCAAAACCTTGTGGTGGCATGGTTTTTGCGGTGGTGCTGGCATGGCTTCAGTGGTGGTGACTGGCCAAAGGTGGCTGGAATGGTTGCAAGATTGAGACAATGCACAAAACAGGAAGAACACGGTAGGGAGATGGTAGCAATAGCAGTGCTCTATTGATGAGGACATCCCTACATCTTCCAACTATCCAAGTGTGCATGAGGATATTCATGAAGTATCTAAAGGTCTAATTACTAGATCAAGAGCCAAACTTCTAAACCAACAGGTGCTTGCTTGTACATGAGTTTCCTTTTGCTTTTGATGTGAATTGGATACTACCTCATGCAAATACTTTGTGCATTCTCAGGTTTGAACATTGTGATGACTTTGGAACCGAGAGGGAGGCCAAGGCCAAAGAATTGGAGAAGCACCATGAAGAGGGCAGCCACCTTTGCTGCCAAAGCCAAGAGAGAGTGAGCCACAACGATCCATGTAGCCACAAGGAAGGGAAAATCAAGGGCCATGCGGTCAACAAAGCTAACTTGGCCCATTCGGTCATCATGGGGCGAAGGCCCATGTGGCCAAGCACCAAGGAAGAGAGGTCCAAGCAATCAAGGAGAAGAGCCCATGCGGTGGAAGCTAGGGGGAGCCCAAGCCATGGATGAGCAAGAAGAGGGCCCATGCGGCTGGAAGCCCAAGCCGCATGGAGAAGGGTCCAAGCTGCATGAAGTGAGAAGGGTTCCAAACTAGGGAAACCGTGTCCATCAAGAAAGAGGTTGGTTTTTGACAGACCATGTGGAGGTGTCCCCATGTTTGTGATGAGTAATTGACGGTTGTGTTAGAGAGTTTGAGTTTGTTTTGGGTATTCTAGGTTTGAGTACCTTTCATTAATGCTATTGTTGATTATGCTGTTTCGTGCGGTGCTATGTGACGGTTTGCTTGTCTGTGTGGCTACAGGACTTTGAAGCTAGGTCATGGTGAGGCGAGGAGGACTGGGACGAAACACAGGAGGTGTTGAGGTCCAGACAGTCAGAGATGCCGAAGATGATCGAGGCTGCTGAGGTGGTTGCGAGCCGGGAGACGAGGAACCAGAGCTGGAGCTATCGGTAGAGGACACGACGGGCAATGACGAGAGGACCGGGACTAGGCTCAGGGAGGAGTCGGAGGTCCAGACGGTTGGATGTCGGTTGCAGTCGTGTGCGACGGAATAGACCAGGACTAGACTCAGGTGGAGTCGGAGGTCCAGTCGGTCGGTGTCAGGTGGACACGACGGACAACGGCGAGGTGGACCGGGACTAGGCTCAGGGAGGAGTTGAGGTCCAGACGGTCAGGATGTCGGGCGCGGTCGTGTGCAGCGGAGCGGACCAGGACTAGACTCAGGGAGGAGTCGAGGTCCAGACGGTCAGGATGCCGGTTGCGGGAAGCTTCCGGGAAGGTGCTTGAGGGGCAATTTGGAGAATTGACTCAAGCCTTGAGTGGAGTGGCTGGTTCCCTCCAAAAATTGGTTGCTTTGACTTCTTGCCTCATATGTGTGAGAGGTGGGAAGTGAGATATGTATGACACTTCTTGATTTTCTCCTTTGGTGTGAGCCTGGTTGTTAAAAGGAGAGGTCAAGGGGCAGTGTGGTGTTGTCTCTGTGTACTGAGCTGAGGTAGCAGTGTGTGTGTGTGTGCATTATCTCCTATGTGTGTGAGAGCTCAGGAAGTGTGTTCTTCTTTGAGAAGCATATAGTGAGATGGACTAAACCTCTTCCCAATCGCGTATGGGGCTGTAGTGTGTTGATCACATCATGTAATCTTTCAATGTGAGAAATCTTGTACTTGAGAAACTTTGGGTTCTTGTGTTTCTTTGTGGTTTTAGCTCAGTTCTGTTATTCTCTGCTCTCTGTGTATTTGCCGGTCTATTTTAGTTTTGAGCTTGTGATTAAGGAAATGTGAGATAATCAGGCTCTATGGTGGGAATCAATCTCCAGGCCCTTTGGCCAGTTCATCCCAGAGAGCAAAACTCAGAATCGGTGCGTATTTCAGTTTTTCACCCTTGCGGCCCATTCCTCTGTTCTGTCCTCATTAGGGTTTGAAGGCAGGGGATTGTTGATGCTCTTGTTTTCTTGGCTATGAATGAATTCTTAGTTTGTCTATCTTTTCTTGAGGCTATCTCCTGCTATTATTCCAAAGCTTCATGGGAAAAGATTCAAGAATCTCACATATTTTGAGCTTTGGTCCCTTTTTGTTCTTGCCAGGTCTGAACTTTCTAAATCTTAGTTTCAGTCAAGTCTTTAACTTCTTTTGAGTTTGATTTGGTATTTAAGTTGTAGTTCAGATCTTTTGACCCAAGAAGGGCAGCATTCTTTCGGCCATTTTCTTGTCTCTGGCCGTCTTCGGTAGATATTGTGCCCAGGTTTCAGACAGCTCGTTTTCAGTCGTATCTGCTGATTTCTGCTCACCTGAATTAGGGCCGGTCTGACCTATTTTAAATCGGCGGTCAGACCGGACGCCAAGGGGCGGTCTGACCGCTAACCCTAGCGGTCAGACTGGAGGCACAATGACGGTCTGACCGGCTGAGGGCCAACGGTCTGACTGGCCGAGGTACAGCGGTTGGACCGGCAGCTGGCAAGTGGTCTAACCGGCCTTGATATGGCAGTCAGACCGGCCTGCATTCTTCAGTGTGTATTTGTTCTCTGATTTTCTTGTTCCTCTTTGTTCTTCCTTGCCTCTTTCTTGTGCTTGTTCAGTATGAATTGCCAGAGAACATGAATCATCTTCTTCATAGCTTTCATAGCTATCGGAGAGGAGATTTGTTTGTGGATACTTGGGGGTGTTTTTAAAAAGGCACCATTCACCCCCCTCTGTTGCCATTTCTGATCCTACAATTGGTATCAGAGCCGGTTAGCTCTTCTTGATAGATCTTAACTGGTCTGTGAGCCATGGCAACTGACAAGTATTCCACCAAGCCTCCGATCTTCGATGGGATCGACTATCCCTTCTGAAAAAGATGGATGGAGACCAACATACAGGCTCAGGGCTATACGATTTGGCGCAAGGTCAAAACTCGCTTTGTTGTTCCTACCGATGAGAACATCAATGTGGCAAACATGCCCGATGTTGAGGCGAATGCTAAGGCAAGGAACATCATCATCCAAGGTTTGAGCTGAAACGAGTTTGATCGTATTTCTCATCTTTCGTCGGCCTTCGACATTTGGGTGACCCTCGATGCTTACCATGAGGGCACCACCCAAATCAAGACGGTACGACAGGACCATTTCAAGAGAGATTACAACAAGTTTGAAATGCTCGCTGGAGAGTCTCTTGATGAGTGCTTTGCAAGATTTCATAAGATTTTCAGCAACCTCCGAGCGGTCGGTCTCATATACCCCGACTCGGACAACGCTCGCCAAATGCTTTCGGCCTTGGATTTGCGAGTTTGGGAGATGAAAGTGATCACCATCAAGGACACAATGGATCTTTCGACTTTGACTCTTGATGCGTTGTATTCACGCCTCAAGACTCACGAGATTAACATTGTCTCTCGCAAGTCGAAGTCACAGTCGATGGCTTTGGTCACTGATCCCAGTCTTGCCTCTGGATCTTCTGCTGACATTGCTTCTGGTTTCTCTCTTGCTGCTCTGTGTGAAATTGATGATGATCATCTAGAGCAGCTCCTAGAAAACCAACTAGCCCTCTTAGCCAGAAAGTTTTCTCATGCATACAAAAGGGTTAGGGAGAGAAAGAGAGGATGACGTGTGATTTACTTTGAGTGTGGTGGCCCCAACCACATTCGAGCAAACTGCTCCAAGCTGGAGGGCAAGAACGACTACGGCAGTTCGAGCAAGAACGACTACACCAACAAGAACCGCAACAAGAAGCCCCAAGGCAAAGAGAAGAAGTTCCGTAACCTTAACAAAGCCAAGAAGCTCTTTCACCGCGTCCTCACCGCCTTCGACGACCTCGACCTCAGCGAGGTGGAGGGGTGGAGTGACGACGATGGGAAGGATGATCAAGAACCGAAGGATGGCGACGACTTCACCGGCATGTGTTTCATGGCCCTTGAGGGCGACATCAGCGACAACAAGCTCTACTCTAACTCCGATGAGGTATATCCCTCCTATGACCAGCTCAATGATACTTTTCTTAAGCTAGGAAGATTTCATGCTAGATCTAGAGCTAGGTGTAATAAGTTGGAGAAGGAAGTAGAGAAATTGTCACGGGAGCTTACTTCACTTATATCTGCTCCCTCTCGTGACGAATGTGATACATGCTCTTCTTTGCTTGGTGATATGGAGAAATTAAGGACCTCTCATGATAGTGTGTCTTCTGAGCTAGATTTGCTTAAGGTGGAGAATATTAGTCTGCTTGTTGAACTAGAGATGAGTAGGGTAGCTGCTCTTTCATTTACTATTGAGACTACTTCTTGCACCTCATGTGAGGATAAGGACAATGCTTTTAGAGGTCTTTATACCATGCTTCTCGATCTGCCTGAATCTTGTGAAAGCTGCATTAATTTGAAAATGAACCTAAAGAAGGCATCATAAAATTGCTAAGTTACAAGCTTTTCTGCTAGAGCCCATTGCTTCATGTATGAACTGTCCCAAATTAACTGTTGAACTTGAATCTGTCTCAAAACAGTTTCAAAAATTGATTGATCACAGTAATAAATTGGCTTAGTATGCTTCTAAGGACTCTGTTAGCTCACCATGCAATAATTGTGAAAAACTAAAATCTGACTTGATTGCATTGGATGAAAAATGTGTGAAGCTAACTAAGGACCTTCTAGAGAAGTCACCATCTGCTTGTGATGTGTGTGCTGTTGGGAAGAAGTCTGAGGGTATGGTAAAGACGCCTAGCGACGAGAACCAAATGGCTAGCAGTAGGACTGTCCCTCCTGAGGCGGCTGTGCGTGTACATGCCATTCGTTCTTCTGCTGTTGGTTCTTCTTCTACTCCCTTACCTTCTGTTGTCTCTTCTTCCCCCTGCTCTTCTTGCACCTCTCTCTTTCAAGAATGTCAGTATCTTATGAACACTCTTGAGAGATTTGTTGGAGGCAAGAAGAAGCTAAATCTTATTCTAGACCAGTCCAAGATTTGCAAATTCAATCAAGATCTAGGATACGATTTTTCTGAGGATGTTAGGACGTATCCACCTGCTATTCTTAGACCCATAGCAGCAGGTGTGATCGAGGTCAAGCCCAGAACTAAGAAAGTTCAATTCAAATCTGGGGGCTTTGTCCAAGGGATTTCTGACAGTAAGGTAGTTCCACCTGTTGCTTCGACCTCTCAGAAGGCGAAGCCTCATCATGCTACTTCTACCTCTCAGAAGGTGAAGTACCATTGTACCTTCTGTCAGAAGGATGGACATTTGATCGAGAGATGCTTCAAGCGCACCAAGATCGCGCGTAGAGACCGTGTTGAGGCTCTTAGGTGTATTCAGGGTCAGCCCCAGACTTGAGTGCACCTAAGACCAACACGAGGTCTAGAGTTTCTCCTGTTGATGGGTTTGGGCAGCATCGAGGACTTGGCTTTTCTGGTTTTTCTGATTTTCATCCTCGATATGCCTTTGGTTATGACTTCCGCCATTCTGAGGGTAGATCTTGTTTCCCCCGTCGAGATGGCTACCCGCGGCGAGATCAGCATGTTGTTGGTACCTTGACACGCTCCTCCATAGCAATCAAGTCCAACAACAGCTTCAGGTCTACTCAGAGACCGTCTGGCTTTTTGAGCGACAGAGAGCGTAGGGTAGTTAGAGGTCAGTCGTGTGTGACTACTTCTTCTGCTCGTCGTGTGACTCAGTATTGGGTGCCAAAATCTCTTTTGATTTATCCCAGTACTGAGCCATCTCTCTCTGTTTGACTCAGGTTCACCGGGCTGGGAAGGGAGAGGTTTGGCTCGTGGACTCCGGTTGTTCTCGACACATGACCGGAGATTCTCGTTGGTTCTCTTCCCTAGCCCGAGCTCCAGGTGATAAGACGTTCACCTTCGGAGATGCCTCTTCTGGGCAAGTCATCGCCAAAGGTACTGTGTGCATTAATGATTCTTTTATTTTAAAAGATGTTTCCTTAGTGAGTAAGCTGCAATACAATTTGCTTTCTGTTTTCCAGCTTACCGATGACGGTTTCGAGGTGAGCTTTAAGAAAAATGCTTGCAAAATTCTTGATTCTTCGGGGAGTCTGGTTTGTGGGATTTCTGGACATGGCAGGATCTTTCGTGCTGATTTTGTTGAGTCTTCTAGTGATCCTCTCAGGTGTTTAGTTGCTTCAGAATCCCGTGACCTTACTTTCTGGCATAGGAGACTTGGTCATATTGGATTTGACCATTTGACCCGAGTTAGCGGCCATGATCTCATTTGTGGTCTACCCAAACTCAAGATGGTCAAAGATCTTGTTTGCGCTGCTTGTCAGCACGGCAAGATGATTGCTGCTTCTCATCCTCCGGTCACAGTGACTATGACCGATGCACCAGGACAGCTGCTTCATATGGACACAGTTGGACCAGCTCAAGTGTAGTCAGCAGGAGGGAAGTGGTATGTTCTTGTCATGGTCGATGACTTCTCGAGGTACTCTTGGGTGTTTTTCTTAGCCTCAAAGGATGAGACATTTGCCCATTTTCGGGGTTTGTTTAGTAGGCTTTCTGTTGAGCTTCCAGGTGCCTTATGAGCGATCCGCAGTGACAATGGCAAGGAGTTCAAGAATTCCTACTTTGAGAGGTTTTGCGATGAGACAGGTGTAGAGCACCAGTTCTCTTCTTCATACGTCCCCCAGCAAAATGACGTTGTGGAGAGGAAGAACCGTACCTTAATCGAGATGGCCAGGATGATGCTTGATGAGTACTCTACACCGAGGAAGTTTTGGGCTGAGGCGATAGCCACCGCGTGTCATGTTTCCAACATAGTTTTTCTCAAGGCACACTTGCATCGCACCTCTTATGAGTTGAGATATGGGCAAAAGCCCAGCGTCTCGCATTTTCATGTGTTTGGTTGCAAGTATTTTATTCTGAAGTCTGGGAACCTAGATAAGTTCGAGTTACGATCTTGTGATGGGATCTTTCTAGGTTACTCGACTTCTTCGCGGGCGTATAGGGTCTGGAACTGCGAGTCTAGTAAAATGGTAGAGACCTGTGAGGTGACCTTCGATGAGGCCAGTCCAGGGACTAGACCCGATATCTCAGGTTCTTTAGAGCAGTCCGAGCCTATCTTTGTGGACGATGAGGAGGATGGAGATGAGGGTTGTGTACCCGATCTAGTTCCTCCTCCCTTGAGGTGCCTGCTTCTTCCACTGCATCTCGAGGAGATCAGCCTATGCATTCCACATCTTCTAGAGTTAGTGGCTCTGTTCCTACCTCATCAGCTCATGAGGTAGAGGCCAGTTCTTCATCTCATCCAGGACCTCCCCGAAATATCCAGAAAGACCATCCTTCAGAGCAGATGATTGGAGATCTCTTTGAGCGTGTCACACGCTCAAAGTTTGGCATGTCTCACTTCTGTCTCCACTCTGCCTTTATTGCCATTTTTGAGCCAATGATGTTAGTCATGCTCTTTCTGATGAGTCTTTGGTCAATGCCATGCACGAGGAGTTGGAAAACTTTGAGAGAAACAAGGTATGGTTGCTTGTTGAGCCCCCTAGAGGTCATAATGTCATAGGTACCAAGTGGGTATTCAAAAACAAACAGAGTGAGGATGGGGTAGTCATTCGAAACAAGGCTAGACTGGTAGCTCAGGGTTTCTCCCAGGTTGAGGGTCTAGATTTTGAGGAGACCTTTGCCCCTGTAGCTAGGCTAGAGGCCATTGAAATCTTGCTTGCTTTCGCAGCTTCTAAGGGCTTCAAGCTTTACTAGATCAAGCATACTCGGGAGGGTACTTTCTTGCATCAAGGTAAGTACACTCGTGACCTCCTGAGATGCTTTGACATAAGTGATGGCAAGTCGGTGTCAACTCCGATGGCATCAACAGCTTCACTTGATCCAGATGAGGATGGCGAGCCAGTTGATCAAAAAGAGTACAGAAGCATGATTGACTCTCTCTTATACCTCACTGCCTTGAGACCGGACACACACTTCTCTGTGTGTCTATATGCTGGGTTTCAGGCTTCTCCTCGTGTATCTCACCGCCAGGCGGTGAAGCGAATTCTTCGGTACCTTCGAGCTACCATTGACTATGGTATCTGGTACTCTTCCTCTTCCTGTCTTTCTCTCAGAGCCTACTCGGACGCAGACTTTGCTGGCTGTAGGATAGATAGGAAGAGCACTTCTGGCACCTGCCAATTCATTGGCACTTCTCTTGTTTCTTGGTCTTCTAGGAAGCAGTCCGGTGTTGCACAGTCCACCGCAGAGGACGAGTATGTTGCTGCTGCCAGTTGCTGTAGCCAAATACTTTGGATGGCTTCAACCCTGTGGGACTTTGGGTTAGTTATAGACAATGTTCTACTCTTTTGTGATAACACTTCTGCTATTAACATTGCTAAGAACCCAGTGCAGCATTCCCGGACCAAGCACATTGATATCAGATATCACTTTCTTAGAGACCATGTGGAGAAGGGTGATATAGTGCTCTAGTTTGTGGAGAGTGACCACTAGTTGACAGATATCTTTACCAAGCCTTGGATAGCTCTAGGTTTTCAGCTTTGCGGGGAGAGCTTGGGGTGGTTTGTCCTTATGGACTGCTGTGAGGGGGAGCTTTGTACTTTACTGTTTTATTCTATTTATTATGCTCCTGTTCTCATTTTGTTGCATAGCATTTGGGTACATTGGGTTAGTCCTCCTAGCATATATTAGAGTGATTCTCTTGTCTAGTTGTTTAGATTTCTTCCTCTCATCATGTGGTTCTAGGATGCTGCTTATTAGCTGTCTCTCTTCTCACTAGGTTGAGCTCACTCACTTCTTATAGGTTCTAGCAAGGGTTTGGCCACCCTTGGGTAGACAAGGAATTGAACGTGTTTGCTCCTTAGTGTGTTAGAAGAGCAGTTGATAGTCCTAGTGTCATATGGGGTAGATGAGAGTCAGTTTGAGCAAAAGTATCATCTATATCTTGTCTATGCTTTAAGGACTTCCTTTTTTGATTTCTTTGCCAGCTTCTCAGTTTATAGCTTTGGTTCAGGGGGAGTTCATTTGGGAGCTTCTGGAACTTAATATTGACATAACTCAACTTGAACTAAAAGTGCATCACATGTTGAGGGGGAGCTGGATTTTTTTGCATTTCAGCATTCTGCATTGTAATATAACTACATGGAGCCTTGACTATTATCCTTATATGACATGTTTACAATGCTTTACATCTTGCCATGATCTGTGCTTAATTGCTAGATTTATCATAACTTTATATGTGTCGTCAAGCCTTTGCCATTGATAAGTTGATTAAGACTGCTCAACTTGAATTAAAACATGTCATGTTAGCTCTTGAGACTAGTTTGTCTTTAGTTATCCTTTTATGATTCATGCCATGTCAAATAGGCTGAGTTGAATCTTGAATCTATATTGAGCTTTAGATTGTGCTATGTTAGTTATTGTTCTTGAACTAAATTCAATAAAAGCAAAAAGATCTCTTTATGTGCGAAAGAACTGACCTCACCAATTCTTTCTCATGAGACTGCTTGCCATTGCACTAGGCATGAACTCAGGGAGAGTTTTGGATGACCAAGATCATCTCCTTAAGCTTCTTGCTTGGAGTGGTCGCATAAGGCTTGAGATCTAGCACATGACTAAAATTTTGGTTGGAAACGACCGAGGTACAGCGGTTGGACCGGCAGCTAGCAAGCAGTCTGACCGGCCTTGATATGGTAGTCATACCGGCCTGCATTCTTCAGTGTGTATTTGTTCTATGATTTTCTTGTTCTGCTTTGTTCTTCCTTGCCTCTTTCTTGTTTGTTCAGTATAAATTGCCAAAGAGCATGAACCATCTTCTTCATAGCTTTCATAGCTATCGGAGAGGAGTTTTGTTTGTGGATACTTGGGGGCATTTTTAAAAAGGCACTATTCACCCCCTATTGCCATTTCCGATCCTACAGTTTTCGAGAGTTCCTCCCAAGAACCACCTAGTTCTTTAGAGAACCTCCCAAGAACCGGCGCACCCACTTGAAGTTGTTCCATGGCCTATATGTAGTTCTCTCTCGACAAAACCGATTGGTTGAGGTCATGTAAGTCGGTTTTAGCTTTGAGTTTGAACTAGTTGTGAGTCGATGAGTTTGAACAATAGGAGATTAAATTGAGGAGTTTATGATTTAGTCAAAGGCCAACTAAGAGATCGATTCGGAGTTCCTTGGTTGAACCAACTTGGAATCGGCCTTAGGCCAAACTTGCATGTGTGATGTGCAGGGAGGGGTGCCATAAATACACCGCCCCTCCCCTATTGTTCCTTAGACAACTTTTGATAAAAAACGACAGATTGCTTTGCAATGTTCTTGTTCTTCCAAGTGTTGGCTGATCAAACTTGAGGGGGATTAAGAGTTTTGAATCAAGATCGTTCAACCTTTTCGCTAGAAATTAGAAACGTGATAGATCTTAACTTTCGTGGTCGGTGAAGATCAGCACGTGTGTGATTTGATGAACTAAATAGTGCTAGCCCTTGCATTGGCAACGGGAGATCACTACGATTCACCAAGTTCCATGTGAGTATCTTTGATCCTACATTGAGAAGATCAGGTGACCTCCGTATCATATTGGTATCAGAGCGTGGTTGACTCAGTAGAATTATTTACCCTTAGTTTTAGATTAATTTTCTTTGCTGTTCTTATTACCTAGAGTCCATAAACCAAAAATTGCAACACAAAAAAATCAGTTCCAAACCCTAGTTTACTTCTATTAATTCTTATGAGTTTTGTTAAGTTTTTAGTCCATTTTTTGTTTAATGCTAATCTAAGTGTTTTCTTTGCATAGCTTAATCTTTGTATTCACATATTAACCCTAAAATTGTTGGTTGAATCCCTCAATTAGCACCCAAAAAAGTAAATTGCATTTACTCTTTTTGGCCTATACCCTAGCTATCCAGCCCTTGAAATTGCGCCTTCTAGCTAGTAGGGTTAGTCGAAATTCATATTTGATCAAGGCTTTCAGATTTGGTCGGTTGAGAACCCTAACCACAACTCTTTGGAGCCATGCACCAAGAAACCCTAGGAGGGGAATTTGAGTGCCTTGCTGGTTCTCCTTCTGAATTCCATTGGGACGACTTGGTTTCCACTCTGCTCTACTAGAGTTCAATCCAAAACCCATTAGAAGAAGTTTGAATTCTATTGAATTGCACCATCTTAAACCAGCCGAACACCTTGTTTACCTGTTAGTGAAAGCATCTAGACCCCTAAAAATTATTTTAGTAATTAATATAATATATGAATATGGGACTAACATGTTAATTGAGTGTTTGAAAGGTTTAGTCCAGGTGACGAATGGATATGCATGCTAAAGGTCAACATGAAGATTAATATGGTTCAAGATAAAGGTATAAGTAGTCTAGGATACCTTTTCGATTTTACCGATCTTTAAAGAAAAGGATAGAAGACCAGATTTTAGGTTAGATGCTATACTATTAAGAGAGATCATGATTAGTTACTTGACATCATGGTCTTGTGCCGTTTGGATCAATTTAGGATCATGCGCACACTTAGAATTTAAGTTAAAAGCCAACTATGCATTCTCAGAAAAATTGGTAGTACCGGAGTTTATATGGTGGTACTATTGCACTACGGTATGACCTGAAGGAGGTGCGGTACTTCCACACTCCGGTTGGACCGAAACCTAGTTGGCGGTACATTTTTTCAGAAAGGTACTTTTCGGGCATGGTTGTTCCCCTAAAGAACAATAGTACTGAAGTTAAAATAGTGGAACTACCGTATCGCGGTACGACCGCATATCTCTAACAGTACTACCGCATACCAAAAGTACCAAATGAATGGGTGGTATGCTATTTCTAGAGAGGACCATTGTTGGTTCTCAAGACAGACGGTAGTACCGCACTAGAAAATGGAACTACCGATATAGCGGAACTACCACACTTACAACGACGGTAGTACCGCGTCGCAAATTCAGTGGCTATTTCAGAGGCATTAAATTTGACTACTATAGCTGTTATTGTGCAGATTTCACAGGAGCGGTAGTATCAACCTTTCAATGGCGGTACTTCCGATTGTCCTGATTTTTATGATTTTCTCTCAAATGGTCAAATTTAGTTGGTGGAGGATATAAATATCTCTCCACCAGCTCAAGGACAAATGCTAGAGACCTCATTTAACATCTTTGAGCTTAGAGCACATTCTTCACACCTCATATACACTTATTGCATTCAATTGAGGTAATTAAGCCAAATTCAAGTGCATTCATTCTAGATTGATCCTTGGCACTTGATTGCCGTCAAGCTAAGATTGTGGTTTTTTACTCTTGGTGTTTGCTAGCATCTAGACGGCTTGGCGGGAGTACACGTGGTGATCTCTTCAATAAGATTGTGAAGATGCCTGGCGCCATATTGTGAGTGGCTCGGTGTTTGCCATCTCCGAAGCGGAGGAAAACAACCACTAGTGGAATCGAGGAGCAAGGCTGAATTTGTGGAGCCGGTCCAAGTTGCTTAGGCTTTCCTCAACGTGAACTAGTGAAGAGTAGCAAGTCTTCGATACCACGGTAAAACATCTTGTGTCATCTTTTGGTTATTTCGTTGCCTCTACGTTTTGCATTTATATTTCTAGCAAATTGAGATTATTGAGATTATCATATTTAGTTGTGTTAGAAATATATTTGTGGAGTCTTGTCTTGTGGTACCTTAGTTTTACTAGAATTGAGTAGGTCTTGAATTGTTACTAGAACTGAGTAGGTCTTGAATTGCAATATAAATCTTGCTTAGCTCTAAATTTGTAGAAATTACTTTTAGAAAGTAATAATTTTGAGAACCTCTTATTCATCCTCCCTCTAGTCGGTTATCCTTGATCCTACAGTTAGCTTCACTTATATCTTTTCATCTTTGAGATTAGACGTTAAATATTGCTTTAGGGCTACTCTTAGACTTGTTTTACACCTTGTAGCACTTGTGTGGGACTTGCAAAATCAAGAGGGAAGCAAACCCTAGTTTGGTCTTAAGAAAGAAAGAAGGAGAAAAAGGTAAAGAGAACATGGTAGCTGATGCATTGTTTAGAAAGAATGCACTTTTAACTCAATTGGAGGTAAGGTTCTAGGTTTAGAGAGTCTGAAAGAATTATATGCTTCTGATCATAAATTTTCAGAACCATATTCTAAATGCAAAGATGTGAAAGGTTGGGACAAGTATCACATACATGATGGGTTTCTATTTCATGCTAACAAGCTATGTGTTTTAGATTCGTCCGTGCGTTTGCTATTATTGTAGGAATCTTATGCAGGGGGGTTGATGAAACACTTTAGAAGAGAGAAAAGCTACATGATGTTGGCCGATCACTTTTATTGGTCAAGAATACGACATGACGTCGAAAGGTTTATTCAACAATGTATCACATGCTATAAAGCTAAATTAAAACTTAATCTACATGGTTTGTATATTCCACTTCTAATTCCTAGTGCACCTTAGGAAGATATTAGCATAGACTTTATTTTAGAATTACCTAGGACTAAGAGGGGGAGGGATTCTATTTTTGTTGTAGTGGATAGGTTTTCAAAGATGGCACATTTTATTTCTTGTCATAAGAGCGATGATGTTTCACATGTAGCTGACTTATTGTTTTTAGGAAAATTGCGAGATTGCATGGAATACCAAGAACAATCATTTTAGATCATGACGTCATGTTTATGAGCTACTTTTGAAAGATTTTGTGGGCCAAACTTGGGACAAAGTTGTTTTCAATAATTTGTTACCCACAAACCAATGGACAAATGAAGGTGGTGAATCAAACAATTTCAATGCTGTTGTGTACAATGATAAAAAGAACCTAAAAGAATGAGAGGATTGTCTACTACAAGTAAAATTTGCATATAATAGGGCGGTTCACTCTACTACTTATTTGTGTCCATTCGAGGTGATGTATGGCTTCAAATTGATCAGACTACTTGACTTGCTACCACTTCCATTACAAGAACATGCAAATATGGAGACTTCCATGCATGCTGATTTTGTGAAGAAGCTCCATGAGAAGACTAAAGGGGTAATTAAGAAGGCATGTTCTTATGCTTTTAAAGCTAACAATAAAAGAAAGAAGATGGTGTTTGAACCCAGTGACATGGTATGGGTTCATCTTCACAAAGAATGTTTTTCAGAGAAGCATAAATCAAAGTTGATGCCTCATGATAATGATCCTTTTAAAGTATTTACCAATATCAATGATAATACTTACAAAATTGAGCTTCTAGGTGATGATATTGGGGTAAGTACTACTTTTACTATTGCTGATTTATCATGGCAAGATGATATATAGTTGAGGGCAACTCTTTTTCAAGAGGGGGAGGATTATGTGGACATTATTATTACTACTACATCTTCCAACTCTCTAAGTGTGCATGAGGATATTCATGAAGTACCTAAGGTCCAATGACTAGGACAAGAGCCAAGCTTTTAAATCAACATGTGCTTTTGTTTTTTAATGAGTTTCCTTTTGCTTTTGATAAGAATTGGATACTATCTCATGCAAATATTTTGTGCATTCTCGGGTTTGAACATTGTGAAGACTTAAGAACTAAGAGAGAGGAGAGGCAGGCCAGGGCCAAAGCATTGGAGAAGCACCACGAAGAGGGTAGCCAACTTTGCTACTAAAGCCAAGGGAGAGTTAGCCACAATGATCCATGCGACCACCAAGGAAGGGAGAATCAAGGCCTATGCGGTCAGCAAAGCCAACTGCCCATTTGGTCATCATGGGGAGAAGGCCCATGTGGCCAAGCACCAAGGAAGAGAGGCCCAAGCAATCAAGGAGAAGAGCTCATGCGATGGAAACCAAGGGAGCCCAAGCCATGGAGGAGCAAGAAGAAAGCCTATGCGGCTGGAAGCCCAAGCTGCATGGAGAAGGGCTCAAGTTGCATGAAGTGAAAAGGGAAACACATGGCCCAGCCCAAGGTGTGGGGAAAGCAATTCCAAACCAGGGAAGCCATATCCATCAGGAAAGAGATTGGTTTTTGAGAGTTCCTCCCAAGAATCGGCACACCCACTTGAAGTCGTTCCATGGCCTGCGTGCTATTTTCTCTTAGTCAAAACCGATTGGTTGTGGTCATGTAAGTCAGTTTTAGCTTTGAGTCTGAACTAGTTGTGAGTTGTTGAGTCCGAACAATAGGAGATTAGATTGAGGAGTTTAGGATTCGACCAAAGGCTAACTAAGAGATTGATTCGGAGTTTCTTGGCTGAACCAACTCGGAATCGGCCTTAGGCCTAGCTTGCGTGCGTGATGTCCATGGTGGGCTGCCATAAATACACCGCCCCTCCCCCATTGTTCCTTAGACCACTTTTGATAAAAATAGCAGATTGCTTCGCAATGCTCTTGTTCTTCCAAGTATTGGTCGATCAGACTTGAGGGAGATTGAGAGTTTTGAATCAAGATTGTTCAACTTTTCCTTTGGGAATTGGAAGCGTGATAGATCTTCACTATGGTGGTCGGTGAAGATTAGCAGTGTGTGATTTGGCAAATTAAATTATGCTAGTCCTTGCATTAGTAACGGGGGTCACTATGATTCACCAAGTTCCACATGAGTATCTTTGATCATACGTCGAGAAGATTAGATGATCCCATATCATCTGTACCATATGGTCATCAGAATAGAGTAGCAACTAGAGTTTGCAGCGACACTAGGAATGACCACAACCATGACAGCATCATGGGAAACAATGAGGAAACTAAACTAAAGACCGTGCTAGTTTCATTAGGTCACAAGGATCTCACAGATGCTCTCAGATGCAATGGAGGAGCTCTATGCCGGCTTGGTGACATGAGCGGCGACAGTGGAGAGGAGCTCACGACGATGAGCATCCATGACAATGGATACTTTCAAATGAACAATGCATCAGGTTCAGGAGGTGGTAAGCATGCTATGGTGCCGAGAAATTGAGCTAGAGCTCACCGGATTAGAAGGATCTTGCTCAGCAGAGGTAATGGCACGTATTGGGAAGATTTCTCGATTTTGATGATACACTACATAAATTCAGCAATTAATTGAGGGGAAACTTATTTGGGGAGGTGCAACACAATGTGACATGAGAGATCGTGGAGGAGATCACCATATGGGCGGGAACATGGGCGACGCTTGATGGACGAGCTTGCCGGAGTCAGAGAAGAAGTTGTGTTCCGGCCAAAATAGTGGAGTATAGAGCTGAAACTTGACTAGTATGGAGAGGGAAGAAAGGGGGAGAGGATGACATGGCTGGGAAGGCTTAAAATGTGAGGATTAGTTTGTATTTCCTAAGAGATTGTGTGGTGCGTACGGGAGAATGGCTCGAGCTAGGACAAGGCAGCGGGCTGCTAGTAGAGAGAAGATGAGAAAAATACATAGGTGTAGAATTGGCAATTCTGAAATTTTCACTCTAAAGATCACTCTAACGGCATTTTTGGGTGGAAAACGTGATGGCAATGGTAATTTAGAGAATTTCGGGCATTTGCAAATGGTATTTGGCAGTATGTGGCACTCACGCAAGCAATTGCGATGGCATTGACCAAATTTACTCTAAATATTATGTATTGCTTGTTGCAAGATATGTGCATATTGCCATTGATGTTACTATGTGCATCCGCTACTAATCTTGGGTTGGTAATTGCTCATGTGTGGTTCGTTGATCTGATGTGAATTATACATGCAATTTTTAGATTTAAGGATAATTATTTTGTGCATGTTTTTTTAGTTTAGAACTTATGCCATAATATTTATTTGAGACGTTGCATAGTGTTGCAAATAGTTGTTTTTTTTATGCACATGTTCTTTTGCATGTTTTTGTATTTGTTATCCAACCTTAATACTCATGATTGAAAACACAGTTATATCAATTATACAACTGTAATATGTCTTATATACATTTGATCGATCTACATCATTATAATCTGGATCTACTAAAATAAGCAGTATATATCTTTTTATTTTTTTCCCTCTAATTAATGTGGTAATTCTTAGCCCTTGAGAGGAAACATGGTGACTTTTTCCTTTGTTTTGATAGTATAATAATAGATAGATACATAGATATCGCAACCTACTCCAATTGGAAAGTCCTCTGAACGTTTTGATTGAGTCAAAAAAATCCAGATAATTGTGATTATATCATTATATAATTTCGGTTTCAAACTCTCAAAGCATGTTCCATAAAAAGACTTTCAATGCATGTACCTGAATCTCTCTCTTCTGAAGATCCTTGTATAGATCTTCAAAAGCATGGACGCCCCATGTACCAATATCTATAATCGCTGCAAGAATATTTTTCATTAAATTGCATCAGTACAATAATATTTGAAAATTTGGCTGAAATCAGATTACCCAATAATTCTACTTATGCGACATTTCTACGATCAAGAAATTGGTTTTAGGGAATCCCTCTGCCTTGGCTTTGCCTTCTTCGTCCGTCAACCACCTTAGAATTCTGCATTGGAGCATCATCTTTTGGGCTATGTCATATCTTTTGGATATAGCTTATTAGTCTAATAAATAATAATTACTGAAAGAACCTAAAAACCACTTAAAAGCTAAAAAGAACTGGCCCATCAGGCCTATGAGGCTGTATTCACGTGTATTTCACTGTTACTCAAATTATAAATGCAACATTGATAAATTTATAGTCTGTACCCCTCCCGGACATAATTAGAGTTGGAAAAATAGATAGCAGAATCAACCCTCACTATTACCACCCCGGGAACATGTCTTGCATCTGGATACTGATCGGTGTTCCTGTATATTGTGGTGCCTGGAAGGTTTCCATGTAGCACGGTCCTTGGCCTTGTTACTTGAAGAAGTATATTAGCAAATGAGATCGATACCTGTTAATATCGGAAACAGCAGATAAGTTCCACTTCTCTCTCTATAAAAAGATATAAAGCTGATTTTTTCATCAAAGCTAGGCTTGGTCCTTACAGCAATCAAGAGACCTATCTCAACGGAAGCGAAAACAACACCGAAAAATGCTCCCATGCAAGCAATGAAGTCCAATTTGTCAACTTTCCAATTAAGTTTTGCTGCTTCGTAGTCCACACGGCCGATCACAGGAGAAATAATGATCGACCCTATGATCGCATTTGGTGTATACTTGAATAGTGGAGTGATGACCAACAAGGCAAGAAGCACAACTACTGACATAACCACATTGGACACTGGTGTTTGGCTGCCAGCCATAAAATTGACTGCCGAACGTGAGAAAGAACCAGAAGGAAATGTAGCGGATGGATTTCAGCACGCTATGTTCAGATAGTATACTGTCAGCTCTGCTCAGCAAAATTGATTGAGCTACCTGTCGCGATATAGCAAGATGTCATTGAGCCTACTACGTTCATGATTCCAAGTGCTACCGTCTCCTTGTTTCCATCCAACTGGTAGTCCTTCATAGCAGCGAACGTCCTTCCAATTGCCACAGCTTCCTGATAAGGTATTCACACAAAGATGGATGAGATGTCTGGAAGTGCACATGAATGGAAAAAAATATAGTTTATATTGTGCACGTACTGTCAAACCAATCATGCCGCAAACGACACCAATCTTGAAACCTTTTGCAACGAATGGACTAGTGAAGTAAATCTTGTCTGCTGATGATGGATTGATGCCCTTTTTGATGTGGTTCACCTGTGATTATCAAGTACCAACAAAATTCACCCATGACAAACAATACATGATCTATATGAACTGAGCCTTCACAATACTGACTTGAGTACTTACCATCTGAACACCTTGCTTATCAGCACGAGTAATGTACACAAAAAAGGTTGCTAGAATAACTGCAGTTATAGGAGCAATAGCTGGCACCCAGAAAACTTCTTATTCTTCTTTCCCTGTGTAAATCAAACATCACTAGTATATGAGATCACTATATCTAATGTTAAAGGTGAAAGGTAAAGTTAAAGAAAATAAGAGATGCTCACGATGTACTTGGCAAACAGAAGGAAAGACAAGAAAGCTACGCCAATCACTATTGCCTGCCAGTTCCACTGCATATGCAACATAACCCCTTGTCAGTTGTTTATAGAACTCAGCTAGATACTAATATTTTATTCAGACTATGCTAAGTACAAGATAAGCACCCCGTGATGAACTGAACTCCAAACAGAGTCCATAACAGAAACTATGTCAGTTTCTTTGTAAAGTTCCTGATACCCAACAGATATTTCAGCTGCTGCAGGGCAATAGTAATGGCTGCTCCCCCCATGAACCCACTCACCAAAACGCCTGCAAGCCTTTAGCCATTGCCCTTGTTGCTGATGTCATGCACCAGAGCACCGTTCTTGTGTAGCCAGCACGTCTTTGGCTGCTTGTCACCATAATCACATCAACAAAGGCACAGCGATAGCACCACCTTGCCGACCCACCATAACGCCACCAATTGCCATGCACCATGCTGCCTCACTGCCAAACCACACCATTGCCACCTGCCACCTCCAGCCGCTCAACACACTCTCATCGTTGTTGCTCACCTCACTCACTTGTGCGGCTGTGCCAGTGAGGAGCCAAGATTCTCTCATCGCCAGCACAACCACCGGCTCTATCGCTACAACGCCAAAGTCACCCATCTGTCCACTCCACCATCCACACACCGAGCTCACCACCGCACAGCTCCTGGCGCCACCACCTTTGCCAGCAATAAAGCCAAGCCCAGCTACTCCTACATCCTCTTTCGCATCACCTCTCCCTCCTCTCCGGCCAGGCCTCGCAGCTCATACCTGAGTTCTTGCCGGTAAGCCTAAAACCTAAATTGCCATTGCAAACTCCCTTCTGATCCAATTAAGTGCACCCATAGCACTGCTTCAACGCTGCAAAGCTATCCCTAGCTTCTCGCTGACCTAGCCACCCTAACTCATCGTTGCCATGCGCCACCGCTCGGTCGTCCATGGCCACAGATGCGAGAGCACCTCGAGCCAACCCAAGCTAAGTTGTCACCACCGCTGAGCTCCCCTCACCTCCTAGATGCTCAAACCGTCACCAATTCGACTGAAGCTTCACCATAGCTCCACCGTGTTGTACCCCTATTTTGGCTAGATGCCACCACAAGCCATCTCCAAGTCACCACCGTTTGCGCGTGTGCCCAAAATGGGTTGCTTGCTCCCATAGTTGCTTGCCATACCACTGCTCACCGCCGTCCACTGTCGCTGTCATCCAATTTCACACAGTAGCCATTTCTTTGTCTCAGCTACCATTAGAGCGAGCTTTCGCTCATTCTAAAGGGCGCTGGGCTCTGAGCCAATTGAGCCACCAAGGTGGGCTAGCAAAGCCAACCCGATCCAAACTTTCATCCCAACCAGCCAATTGGGCCAAGCCTAGTACTGTGCAACCCAATAACACCTAACCCAACCCAACACTATTTATTTGACCTAACCCAATAATTGTTCAGCCTGATTCGCAAACATAGTAAATGGACTCAAAACTATTCATCAAACCCGAGCTGGTAGAAATAGTGCCAACCCATTACTATTTACCAAAAATTTGTTAAGCCTATTTATACTCATTTCAATTGTTTCAATCCTGTCTAACCCATTTTCAATCCTGTTCAACCTAACCAAACTTAGTTTAAACTCTATCCATCCAGACCCACCTTCTTTCATATCTATTTTTGGATATTTTATTGCATTTTGTTCCCAACTTGCATTCTACAAAGTATGAACTTATTTGTATTCGTTCTTTTGTGCTAGCATCCGGATTCGACTAGTTAGCCAATGAAGAAGCTATTGAAGCAACTAAAGTGGATGATGTTAAACCAGAAGCCTACAAAGGAGTATCAAAAACTCTGAAGGTAAGTCACATGTCTTTGATCATATTGATCTCATATTATTAAATTGTCATTACTATCATTATTACTATCTGAGCACTCTTATTTACATATAATAATAGTTTGGAATGACATGATGAATAGTTAGATCTTACCACCGAAAACCCTGCCATGTTTATAAAGGCCATATTCACCTTGACAACTTTGAAAATTAATTACTATATAGATAGATATTAGTAGATGGTACCATTAAAATGATTTACATGAACTATTAAGAATAATTTGGCTTCATGTTGGTAGACTTTCAAATGGTAGTAGGGTTAAGGCTGCTTGGTGGGAAGCCACTAGATAGTTGGAGCCCATGACCTCACCCTGAGATTGAGGCTTTGGTATGATATGGTGGTGTGGTGGCAGTGTGCACATGCTATATGAATGATAGCCTCATAAGGACTAGACCCTTGTGCCAAGTAAAATAACACAGAGCTCGCTTAACCATAAGTTTGACTTGTCAAACTAGTCTATTATACTACTCAATCTGATGGAATGTCTATAAGAAAGACCACTATCCCAAGGTTTCGAGATGGCCCACGAGAAAGGGGTGAGACGGAAGTTGGGCTAGGTATGCCACTTGCCATTTTTCACAATGGTAGATCCATTCAACATTGGGTCGCGTTTTCTACACTGGCCAATGGATTCCCATGGGATTGAATGGTTGTGAGCCTACCGGGTTGAAACTAGAACAAAAGGAGCAATGAAATAACCTTATTGTTTCAGCTTAGTTGCATGCTATCATGTTGCGTGTCTATAGCTTGATATTATAAGTTTGAGATATCTTATGAGTAAAGTTGGATAACTTTGTAGAGTATAATAAATGGTATTTGAATACGTTGTGCTCCTAGTCAATGGAGTTGTGTTTCTTGGGTGATTCCAGTAACAAGACATAAGTAGAATTTGAAGAATTTTAATATGAAAATTTGAAGAAGATAAAACCCCCTTTGCTAATTAAATAATGTTTTAGTGTTTCAAGTGTAAAGTTCTTTATTAGTAAACTTGTGTCCATTCTTATCAAATTACAACCTGTAAATCTGTTCAGTTGAACACCTTTCATGGTAGTTAAATAGCCTCCCTATGTGGCTTGTTGAGTATCTAGTGTACTCAATCTTGCTTATTTTCATCAGAATAGACAATACAAGAAAGAAGGCTGCATCAGCTATCATTTTAGGGCTACGACTGCACTCAAACATTTCAGTGGGATTTCATTAGTTCTTTTATATGTTAGTTAAGTTTTAGGCTTGGACGCCCAGAAAGCTATTATATTTTGACCGTTAGGTCATATGTTAATCATGCTAATCCATTTCAAATACTCTTGAGCAAGCATGATACTCTTTCTATTCGCAACTAAACCCCTAGGCTGTTGCGGGAATCACAACAGTCCTATTCTTAAAAGGGAAAATTTTGTTCCTACCACTAAAAATTTGTGCAATTTCATTTCTGCCGTTGAAAGTATGCTAATTTTGTTTTAGCCATCTTCCCTTCCATGCACATTTCATTTTTGCCACTCTGTCCAATTTTCGGTCAAATCAACCAACACATGTCACCTATCACACATAATCAAAGTTTGTTGACTTGGTGGAAAATTGGTCAGAGTAGTAAAAACAAAATGCACATGGACAGAAGGAGGCAAAAACAAAATTAGCAATTTTCAATGGTAGAAACAAAATTACACATATTTACTAGTGTTATTACCCCTCGGTAATGACACAGGTTGCCACACTATCAAATTAGTAATTATTTTAGGTATTCTTGTGCTTACCTACAAATTAAATTGGACATGTCTGCATGTAGGAGCAACATGTATTTAGATAAGTATTGTGTAACCTATTGTTTACAATTCGTGTGCCCATCCTAATGTCTTGCTATTCTCATAACTTGCAATTTACTAGATGAGGATGGCGATGACGATTACTACTACTACATTACTATTGCTACTACTACAAAGAAAAGGCATGACTTGATGACTGACTTGTTGCATGTTGCATGCCCATGGTAACGACAAACTTCTGTCACTCTGGCAGACCTCATTCTAGCAGCTCCACTCCCTTCTACTCCTGCCGTATGTAATAAGGATGTGATGTCAGTGGGCTGTGGCAGCATCCATTATGTAGGACCGAAGGTGACTAGAGGACGGTAAATAGGAGCCAAACTGATAACAGTTTCTCTAAAATCTTTTGCCTCAAGATTGTTAGAGCCTTTCACTCCAATAGCTATGATAAGCAATGAAGATTATAGCCTAAGCACCACCAGAGAAAGCCCTAAGCAAAATTGAGCCAAACAAGACTTGACACCTTAGAGTGGTATTACCACCATGTAAGGTGCAGTACTATCACTGTGGTACTACTGCCTTGTAATGGGCGGTACTACTTTGCCGTCAGATCAGCACAGGAAACTTAGCCCGAACAAAACCAAAAACCACATAACTTTCACATGGAAGGTCCAAATGAATTGCAACCTTGCATGCACCTTCTCTAGGATGTCATGAACCAATTCCAATTAATAATCAAGAGAATCGTTGCCAAAGTTATGACCTTTTTTATTTGAAGGAAGATTGCACTAAAATAGGTTAAAAGAGAGAAACCTCGATCTGCTCTTGCTCGTGAGTTCTAGATAATCTAGGTGACCTTAGATGGGTTCTCACATATTATAGCAGGGTTAATCACAATACAAATTTACCTAAAACACTTATACAACAAAACCCCACAATCACATCTCCTTAAGGAAAACTAAGCAAACTCAATAACTTTCTCTAGATCATGCTTAGATAGATGAGATCTTATCTTTAGGAGCTATCTCCACCTCTTACACATCCTTAGCACCAGGAAAGATTGAAAAGAGAGAAATCCAAATAATAAAACTAAGCAAATTGAGAACACAAGAGAGGATTCGTGGCATAACTCACTTGGATAAACTTTGAATGCTCATATCAATTGGAGAGGAATGTTGCATAGCCAATCTCTCAAAATAGCAGAGCTCTAAGCCTAGAACGCACACACACAAAGCTCTAACACAAGAAAATCCTAGCCCTGATCTTGGTGTCTCACATGACAACCCAACACAAGGGCTTATATAGTGGGAGCTCCTCACCTCTCACTTAACCCAAACAACCAATCACTTCTTAATAGATCGCACCACTTATAATTTGGAAAACCAAGTAACCCACACACAAACGGGTTTTATATTATACATACTTGCATACTTTTCAAAGAGTGACTTTCCAAAGGCTCCACAAGCCCGATAAGACATTCCATTCACAAAGACATGACTTAAACCACTTAGGCCAGTGCCGAGGTCTTACAAACCGCCACTCCACCCAGATTTAGACAATTCTCTCAATTACCACCCATCAGTCTTCACAATAATGCGATACCTATGAATTGTTGTCAAGATCGTACGCCTACGTTGAGGCCATTACCACTTGAAACGCCCAAGTCCCATGGCACATCAACATCACACTATAGTTTATGATGTCCAATGCTTGTCAGCAGGATCATATGTCTGCTCTGAGAACCGTCGCCACTTGAAACACATAATACCAATTGGCACACCACATGCACATGTTGCCTCCTCACGATCCTTGTCTGACATGTTGCCTCCTCACGATCCTTGTCTGACACGTTGCCTCCTCACGATCTATGTCTTTCTCCCATGCTTTCGGCTTGATATGATGCTCTACATAGACTTACATGACACTCCATGGCCACCAAGCCCTGGTCTTGCCACTAGCTACAATCCATTATCAAAGCACCTGCATACCAAAGACAAAGCAATCGATCCATGTACAAATGATATCTACTTGACTAGCAAAATATATGCATGGACATACGCCATAACTAACACATGCATGGAAACACCGTGACTAACACTGTCAAAACCAAGAACTCAACACACTTCAATAGGGCAGGTCTGATCGCAGCTACCAAGCTGATCAGACCACCCCAACACCCACTAGTCATACCACGATTATAACGTTGGTAATATTGCACTAGGTATCAGACCAAAAACTACCAAAAGACCTTTAGAAAATAGCTACCACCAATAAAGAGCCGGTACTACTTGTAACATCCCATTTTTGGGATTTGTATGTGCTTGATTGAAATTAAAAAAAATTGAATTCAAATTCTTTTGCAATTCAAAATTTTATCTCAAATTTCACTTAAATTTCAAATTTTCAAATCTTTCTTGGGCCAAGCCCAGCCCACCCTACCTTCCCTTGGCCCCTGGCTTTGGCCCAGCCCAATTTGGCTCCTAGCCCAGCCTAGAACGGCCCACGCAGCCTCTACATTTGCCATGCGTGCACCACGCCAACACACGACATGCCGCGTGCGCCCCCGACCCACCTCCGTTGCACTTGTGTCTATCGTTGCATCCCCTATGTGCCACTGCTCCTCTACAGTGCACCGCAACCATCGCCTGAGCTAGCCTCTGCTACGCCTCCTCCCCCGGCCTAACCCTTCTCCTTTCCTCCCTCCTCCACATGCCACATGGCCCATGCTCGCCGCATCTGCACCATGTCAAGCCACATTCCTCAGCTGCCTGTTGCATCTAGCATGTCCCCTCCATGCCATTACTCCTCTTCGCACTACACGGAAGCTCTGCCCTTGCTCCTGTGTTGTGCCATGCGCTAGCGATGCCTCCCTCAGGACTAAGTGCGAGCCATCAAGGCAACCAACGGCAAGTGTCCTCTCCCATGGCTATAAAACCCCAAACCATACCATCTTGCCTCCAATCTCACCCTTATCATCTCCATAGCCACCAAAAGCCACCTGAGCCATCTTCTTCCTTTCCTCCAATCAAATCGTTGCCGCCAACACTATTTGAGCATTGGTGTGCCTCAGTTCAATTGCCTGCGCTTGAAGCTTCCCCTCGGAGTCCCGAAGCTACCCTGACCCCCGCCAAGCACCCTCTTTCCCTCCGACGAGCCCTCCATGATGACCACTTCACCACTGCCTTGGCTCTCTGTTAGCAGATCACTCCGAGTTTCCCTGAGCACCGTTGTCACTTCGAGTGAGTTTCTCATCACCCTTAATAGCGCTATGATGCCATGCTTGGTCTTCCACCGTCGGCCACCCTAGACTCCGAATCCGACCATGCCGTCTTGCTTGGAGGTTCGCGTTGGGCCAAGGATCTCATTTCTAGCTTCACCCTAGCCACCACCCCTCCCCTTGCTGGTGATGAGCCATGCCTCCTCTTGATGGGAAAGTTGGCACTGTAGCCACACCATTAGTTTAAACTTTGCGTAATTTGTTGCCTAATGATCTTGCTTAGCCTTTGTTAATCAGTTACTAACCCGTGGGCCCTCCTCATTTATTTAAAGCCTTGTCTCATTGATGTGTGGGCCCTATTGGCATTTAAAATCCTTTTAAACCGATTAGTTAAGTTAAGATCCACTAACAAGTGGGCCCACTTACTGTGTGCACAGTAAATAAATCCCACCTATCAGCTCCTCAACAATTTTCTTTTATAAAAATAAATCAAAATTTATTTAAATTACCGTGGGAACCATCTATCAGTCTTAGTAAGATTTTTTAGTAGAAAATTAATTCAAAAATTAATTTAAAAACTAGTGGACCCCACCTGTCAGAGAGAGAAATTCTCTCTCCTCTACTTATTTTTGGATTTAATCCAAATTCAAACTTTGGAGAGCCTATTCTCACTCATTTTAACTCCAGTTTTAATAAAATTTGTTTTAAATTTTTTCTAAATTTGAGGTCTATCTATTGGAAGTGGAATTGTTCAATTTCGAGTTCATTTGTATTTTCAATTGTATTTATTTGTTTTAGCTTGCTTGTTTGTTTATTTTTCAATGCAATCACCTGAGTAAAGTATGAGGACGTGGAAGAGCCCCAATTTGAGACAATGCAAAAATTTCAAGATCAACCAACTTTTGAGCCAAGCGAGTCAGTATTTTGATCATATTGAACCTACATTTATGCAAATTTATATTCATTTAAATTATCAAATTGCATGCTTAATTTATTATACAAATATATATTAAACTTAAGATAGATACATGCCTACTTGACATTGTATTTTTATTATGCCATCCTTTCACACTTGAATCACATGATTCTTATCATCCTAGATATTTAATGGTAACTTTAGTAGCTATAGGTTATCCTTAAGCGTCATACTAGTCTTGCTTAAGTACCAGGGCATTAATTTACCCTACTTATCATTTTTAATCATGAAACTTGTTTTGGGCAGTCATTGGAGAAAAATGAATGGTATTTTGAGATAACTTAGTTTTATACTTATCAAAACCCTACCATTTACTGTTACCATATCAAGGCAGATGGTATCATGGTTGGTGCAAATGCAGCACGAGAGATTGTGGTTTATGGCATTACCATCCAGATAACTTAAGAACTTAATCTTGTGATGATCTTGCAATGTAAAATAGTACAACTACAAGTCTATAATGGTGTCGACCTAGCTAAATAATTTGTATCCACTAGTGAGAGTTACACCATTGGAGTGACACATGAGTCGTGTCGCTGGTTTTAAGCTGTCGCAGATATAGATCATGTCGCTGATGTAAACTGCCATGTGGCACAAAAGAGGGTTTGGGTATGGTGGATGTAACCAACCTTAGATAAAATCTTAGCGGGTGTAACTTACAATGGGGGATATATTGTAAAAGCCTTGTGATGATCTCCTTGATTCATATGTCTAAGAAAATATGTGAAATATAACAAATTGATTATCTCTTGTGGGTAAGTGTACAATTTCCACAGAGTAAAAACTATTTGAATAGTCATGCCCCCACGGTCAAGGGTAGGCATAGGAACTTACTCAAGTTAGTTTCTATTTCAAAAACTTTATGGGTGGGATGAAAACTTATCAGGTGGATTAACCCTTATTTCGGCCTTTTCCTAGGTGGATGTAACCCAGTGATGATAATTGATTGGATGTAACCTTAGTAATAAAAAACTAATATATGGTGGATAGAACTATGTAACAGGTCAATAGGACCTACACTGTTATAAATATTACACACTTTCACTCTCTTTAATAAAAACATATTTTCGTTAAATTTCTAAGTCATAGGAATTTCTAATATTCGTAGTTTTTGAAATGTTGCCTTTAGCAAATAGATAAACTCAAGCTTTCTTTGTTAAACCTTGCATGTATTAATATTGTATTTTGTATGTTGCCTCATAGAGCACTGTTGCTTGTGCTCACTCTCACTTACAAAATCTCTCAGACCCTGTGGACCAAGGACACTAAGCATACTATGATGTCCCAGGAGCTGATGGTGAAGAAGATGGCGGAGATTAGATTAGTCTATAGTAGTTTAGGTCTCACACCAGTCTAGTTGACTTAGTTGGTGTTTGCATTCACCAATATTATCTAAGTTCTTAGTTAATATCGGTCGCACATAACTTATCCCAGTTGCTTTCCTGTGGGGAGATGTGCCCTCCACTTTTGCTTTTGCTTTCACTTCCGCTTTATGTAATGTATCCATTTGGCGCGACTGGCCCTATTGCAAACTTGATCCGATGTGCTCTATTTAAACTCTAATGAATGTAATATTAATGTAATGTACCATTTACATCATGTATGAAATGATTTAGTGATGTATTCTGTGAGCACTATTTACTGATCTAGGGAATAGTGTAGTGGTTTCACAAAGAATTCTAGATTGGCTAAATCCTGGTCCAACACTACCGCTTTCCGGTCAGATTGCCACCACGGCCGGTCAGACCAAAACCAAAACATAGGTAGGACCATCAGCAATGGTTGGTCACACTGTGCTGGTTAGACTGCCAAGGCATGGCGAGTGTGACCGCAGCCCACAGCGGTCAGATGCTACCCTAGGCCGATGTGATTGGTTCTACCAGAAAAGCATAGGACAAAATGCAAATCATAAAAATCAAACTCAAACAATGAAAGATAGGCATAAGAAATGTCAAAGCAAGGCACAAGAAATGTCAAATACTCATCACACTTATGGGGCTGTCACCATAGGGTCTTACACATTACTATTATACTATGGAAGAAAACATTACACACTTTAACCTTAGACAGTCTAGACACTAGATTGAGACAAAATTTCTTATATCCAACTGAAAGTTTATTGAATCCTTAACCTACCACCGAAAAAACTTCTCTTCCTTTAGTGGCACCCTTTTCAAAACCTTTCCCTTATTTGCCATTTCTATCAACCTTCTATAAGAGTGTTGTTTGGTGGACCATAAAAAAAAGCTTTACTAGGGGTGCAATCGGGTCGGATTCGGACGGATGTTGTTTATACCGTATCCTAACCCATATTTTTTCTCGGATTCAGGGTCGGATATGGTAAAACCAGATACAAATACGAATTCGGAGTATTCAGAATTTTGAATACGGTGCCGATGGAACGGATACTTGACGGTTTCGGATCGAAAATGGATAATATAGACGGATAGTACATGCATACGAAAAGGAACATATGCTAAACCATACCACCATCACTTCAAGCCTTAAACTGTTAGACACAAGTACATAATAGTGATTATAATTCATCAGCCAAAGATGGTGCGGCGTTTCCCCCAAAATTGCCCATTGAGGTGTGGCGTTTCAAGATGAATCTTGATTCTTGACGGACAACATTTTCTTTTTCTAGGCTAAAGAGATTTTACTAAATTAAGGTAAAGACAGTAGACAATTGGGGATAATAGACTTTTGACAAATTTACTTGTTCATTTACTGAAGCATGCCAAAGTTCATCGTTTAATAATACTCTGATTACATGCTTTTCATTCCATTACCTAGGAAGAGTGATCTTAATGAGAAAATTTAGGATTCCAATTGCACAAGCAGCAGAATTAGAAATAAAATACTATTTTAGTATTTGTATATTTATAGTTGCCACAACTGAATGTCATATTCCTTTTAGAGAACTTAAGCTTGCACGATCTAGGAAAACTTTCTATACACTGCACACCTCAACCAACCAACATGATAAAAAACAAATACTAGCAAAATAAAAGGTGAATTCTTAGCTCTTACCAGATATCCGACCGAATATCCGACTGGATATCTGACCGGATAATTATCCGGTATCCGAATACCGATACTATTCGGTCGAATAACAACTCTCCCGAATCCGAATCCGACATGAATTATCCGAATCCGAATCCGACCGGATACCAAATTCCCTTCCCGAATCCGGTACCGACCGGATTCGGTATCGGATCGGTCGGGATTAACCCAACCCATTTGCACCCCAACGCTTTACCCTTCTTTTTCTTCCTCTTCATCCTCCTCCATCTTTCTCTTATTCTTCTTGCTCCAGCAACTGGCTAAAATCATATTCCTTAAAACTATGGCACTAGGCTCTTCCACCTTTAGTTAGCCCAATTCCTTAAACCTATGACATTAGGCTCTTCTCATAACTTGCAAGTTACTAGATGGGGATGGTGATGATGATTACTACCAGTACATCAAAAAAAAAAGGCATGACTTGATGACTGACTTGTTGCATGCGGCATGCCCATGGTAACTGTTAGGCTTTCCATGTTTAGTTGTTGTCTTGGTTTAGTTGTAGCCAAGAACCAAAGTTCTCATGTTCTTGTTCTTGTCCACGAGTGCAATGTGTGAGTTCTCTCTAGGGTCTAGGCCATCATTTGGTATCAGAGCTTGAGTTATTGATCCATGTATGCCGAAGATCATGCCACGCTCTTGGGGAAGTAGTGTCATTGGTGATAAGGCAACATTTGGTGTGATGGTGAAGGAGAGTTCCACTATTTCGCTGCATTATCTAATGCTCATGATGAGCAATTATGCAGCCTGGGCAATCAAAGGAGTGTGGGACACGGTCGAGGATGGCAACGTTGATGAGCGTGAGGACCAGATGGTATTGACGGCCATCTATCTGAGCATCACAGATGAGATGCTCTTCCTAATGGTCAAAAAGGATATGACCAAATATGTGTGGGAGGCGTTGAAAACGATGCATCTTGGTGTTGATCATGTGAAGGAAGCAAAGGTGCAAAGCTCTAGACCGAGTTTGAGGTTCTACGTATGAAGGAGACAGAGTCGATCAATGACTTTACCATCTGGTTGACGACCATCATCAACAAGATTTGGATCCTCGGCGAGAAGGTGAAGTTGTATGTGGCAAAAAAGGAGGAGAAAACGCTTCTTGATAAAGCTCCCAGTGATGATGAATTGACCCTGCTGTCATGATGTTGATTTGAGTCTGGGACATTGAGGAGATATGTTCACCATCTTGAGTTTAGTCTGGGATGTTGAGGAGATGTGTCTGCCGGTATGAGTTGGATAAGTCATAGTTGAGACCTACTGCCTCATCAAGTTAGAGTCTCTACATGTAGATGGACGTGGACAGTTTAGTTGAGTTCTTACATGTAACTATATGTTTAGTTTGCATGTAGATCGCTTCATGTGGAGGCGTAGTTGGTAGTTCAAATAATACATTGAGACTAAACTAGAAGTATGTCGAGTCAAGATTAGGGAGGAGAATGTTGGATATAATCTTGACTTGCCAAGTCATAGAGTGTTAGGATCTTGATGCAATTGACATCAAATCAAAATTGGTTAGCTTATTTTCTTTATTAGGCTTTCTATATTTAGTTGTTGGCTTGGTTAGCAAGTTGAGTAGACTATATAAGTAGGAGGCATGTAATCTATTTTGTGAGAGATTAAGAGAATAGATAAAAAGAAAAGCACTGACTGGGCAGTTGCAGCAGGGCATCAAAGTTCTTGTGCGCACATTCTTCTTCTAGTCCACAAGTGCAATGTGTGGTTCTCTCCAGGGTCTGGCCATCAGTAACAACTAACTTATGGCTCTCTAGCATACCTCATTCCAGGAGCTCCACTCCTTTCCAATTCCACCATACGAGAATGTGATCGTCTAGGGGCTACGGCGGCATGCATTTCTATGGAAGAAAAGATTACATATTTTAAACTCAGACAGTCTAGACTTAGATCGAGAGAAAATTTGTAACACCCCAGTCCAACCAGGGGTTGAGAATGTCACCCCTACCATTCACTCACTAGGTTTAAACCATCTAAAAAAACTTTCGACAATACCTTTTTGACTTAGTTCTCCACAAAAACCTAATTCATAATAAATATGACCAGCTAACAAGAGTAAGAATAAATAATTCACAAAATAAAATTGGGGTCACTCGTGCCCAAGAACGCTCGAGACCACGCACTCGAGAATGCTTTGGGCCACATGCCTGAGAATGCTTGGGACCTAATGCCTGAGAACATCTAGAACCATACGTCTGGGAGCATACTTAAACTTGCAAATAGAACATTTACTGAGAAACTAGACATTACCAGAGAGCTTCTCTAACATTTATCATCAATTTACAAAGGTTCTATTTACAAAGTTCCTATTAGCAAGCTACTTCACTAAGCAATCTTAAGAAAAACAGAGGTGATATTCTAGATCATTATTATTGGAAGTGGAGCAGAGGTGCTACTTCCACTCCTGATGCATAATGCCTCATCGGTCACCTAAAAACAATAACAAAACAAGCGTGAGTCCAAAACTCAGCATGTACATAGTAGAACAATAAACATTATCACCACCATAAGTATAAACATAACCATATTATTTTTCACATATCTTATCATCATTAGTTTCTCTCCATTAATGCAATACACACATCCATTTCATTCACATTACCCCACATGCCAGAACAATAAGAATTTATGAACAACTCACATAACCATGCCATTTTCCTCATATCTAATCACCATTACTTTCTCTCCATTAACGCATATACACATCCTTGTCGTTCATATAACCCACATGACAAAATAATAAGCTTTATGAACAACTCTTTACTTTCATTGATGTAATGCAATGCTCATGCACATATCTCTTTCTCGTTAGCTTATGCCGGTATAGCGGAGTGGGCACCCATCGATCCTCACTCAAGCTAGCCCTCTTTTATGCGGGGACCTCAAAAGCCCATCCTTTTAATACGGAGACCTCAATAGCCCATCTTTTATTATATGGGGACCTCAATCTCCACTCTTGTGGAGTGCCTAACAAAGTAGGACTTACTCTTCCCACTTTCATGGGAGGTCCACACCAAGCCATAGATGCCACTCAGGCCATCTATTTCCATGATATGTATGCATGTAATGCCACAAGTCTCTTTAGCATCACCATGCACTTGCCTGCAATGTGATATTTTTGTTTAAGCATATATCATGTGTTGTTAACCATTATTCATCAAAATTGAACACGAATACCACGTATCATCATTGTTACACATCATCATGTCAATATGAAATAACCATATCATCTACCATTTCCATTAACATGTCATCACCCATTACTCATTTTGCAGTTATTGTGCAACTAGGGATAATTAACTCATAAAACAAGGTGAAAAGGTTCAATATACATCCAATTACATAGAAATGGTCAAACATACACCCCGACACACAAACATGCCGCTCTCATTTTCCCCAAGCTTCAAGCTTTGCTGCCCCGGTATTCTAGAAAGCAAACCTTGCACTTCAGAAGCTCAAATATGAAAACGAAATTTATATTCAACATCTAGACTTGGAAACCAAATCTTTCTTAGTTTGGCATCATTTGTGTCAAGCTAAATATCATCTCAAAATAGAATGCAACCCTCCTATATTTCTCCTTGGTAGAGCAGGTTTCACCATTTCATAACTATTTTTATACACCTTCAAGAATAGTAAATGATCTATAGCATTCTAGTTGTCACCAAAAATTAAGTTTATCATTTACTATGGTTAAATCACATTATAGGTGACTCTTGTAACTAGCAGTCTATCACAGAAGAGTAGAGTTTGAAAACTAAAAAAAATTATACCTCAACCAAATTGGGTGATTGTATGGAAATATTATAAAGTTACCCACACAACTCTAGTTATTCTCCAGACCTAATTCAATCATCTACAAGGTATAATCCACCAAATACCGCGACATTGCCTGATTGCGATAGTCTGTGAGAGTTATTCCCCAGACCTAATGCAATTAACTACAAGGTATAATCCACCAAATACTACGACATTAAACGATTGCGATAGTCTGCAGGACAATAGACATCCAAAGGTCATATCATGTAATATACCCAGTGGATTTTAGGTTTATTTAGCTTGATGGAAAGATTAGGAAGAGATATAGAACTCCCTAGTAAACACCATTTCCAGATTCAGCCTCTAGAGTCCCTGACAAAACAATAGATCTAGGCTATGTAGATAAAAAAAATACCCTAACAACACCTAATCTCAGGCCCTATTCGTCTTGGCTTCTAAAATCCAATTTATACAGTAAATGGCTTTTCTACAGTATCTAGCTTTCAAACGGAGTATCTTTTTAATGCATGGTCCACTAGTCGATTATAGTAGACACTATAGTAACTTCATTTATATCGGCCAAAATTGCACGTGAGTGTCTCTACAAGCTTCTCTGCAAGCTATTATTATTCATTAGCCAAAGCCAAAAGCCATCAGCAAAAGCCAATATGAATGCCCCCCAAGCTAGGGTGAACTACGAGTGGATTAGGCCCCCAAAATCTGGATCAAAATCATCAAAAACTCAATTGAAAGTTAAAACCGTGAGGGAATATGTTTGGAACATTACCTAGAGATGAACGGTGAAATTGCTACCTTTTCCTTCTTCTCCTTCCTTCCCTTTCTCCCTTCCCTTCCTTCTCTTTCCAGCTACAGCAGTGAGCATCCGCAGCAATAGAAGCAAATGGAGCCAAAAAACCCTAGAGTACCCCCTTCACTGCCCTTTTATGTCACCAAGTTGGGCCAAACTGGGCCAGGCCAAGCCAACCTATTTTGCTTTCTATTGGGGTATTACAATATTCGTCATATCCAACCTAAAGTTTATTGAATCCTTAACCTGCCACCAAAATGTTCTCTTCCTTTAGTGCCACCCTTTTCAAAACCTTTCCCTTATTTGCCATATCAGTCAGCTTCTATTAGAGTGTTGTTTAGTAGACAACGAAAAGACGCTTTACCCTTCTTTTTCTTCCTCTTCATCCTCCTTTGTCTTCCTCTTATTCTTCTTGCTCCAGCAACTAGCCAAAACCAAATCATCTTCCCTACAACCACAAGCCATCACCCCACCCCTTCAACTGGCTCACCCATCAAGCAGCGTCATTGATCTAAAAACCCGCCACCTCCCTAGGGGCTAGATTGCATCGCCATCGCTCTCTGTCACCATGCTCACCGTGAACAGGCTGCCATAGTCAGAGCCTTGCTTCCCCTCACTTGAGATGGACCAAATCACTATCACTGATATCATCATCATCTTCACCTCTAGCTGTGTAGCATTTGTCCTATCATAGCCTCGTAGCTCGATTCCTTAAACCTACGGCATCGAGCTCACCACATTAAGCAAATTTGCCCACTCAATTTGAGTCTCCACATTGCCAACTCATCACAATAACCCTTCTTCACCAAAGTTTGACCTTCTACTTCCTCCTTAGTTCTCCTAGGTCAATTCTAACCCTGTCGCCACTGTACCGCCGTCGGCACCACACCCCTCCTAAGATTCACCATGCCTACAACCACCAGCAATGACCTGACCTTGCCTTGACCCCCCCCCCCCACTTTCCATTTTCCCACTCCCTGGCCCTCACCACCCCTCTACCAATGTTCACGAGCTGATCTTGAGCTTAGCAGTATCCCTCCCCCCATATGGCAATTTGGCTGCATGTCAGCCTGAGGTAAGCAAGAGTGGAAGAAGGGTAATCTCGTCATTAGAAACTAACACGTTATTGGGGTTAACGGTAATAGCATAAAGGTCCAAAATTTGAAATATAATGGCATTGAAGGAATAGGGAATGTTTGGATGGTAGATCTGGGATTCATGCATACGGTGGCAAATGAGGAATTTTTGCCTAGACCAAGGTCCAATCAAAAGCTTTTCCTTTTTTTCACGATGGGCTAGAGAAATAACTTTTTATAAGTATAAAGTAGATGTACATGTTCAATACACACACCACATTTACACCATCTACGCACACACACGCATGTCCCTCCCCTACACACGCCCAAAGAATCTATTTCTCATACGACGGGCGCAGCTTGTCTTCCACTACAGGGGAGAGCATGCATTCCCTGTTGGCAAACTGAAGGACTCGGTCCATTCCATGATGCCATGCACTGCACGTTCACTACTCCGATCCAATAGTTCAGGAGTTAGTTAGGCTACTCAGTCAGCTTGTACATGTATAAATATTCTGTTTGAGTTCAATGCAATTTATTCGGCTCAAGCATTCCTTCATGGTATCAGAGCATTCCGTGGTCTCCAACCCCTTTGCTCGTAGATCCTCTCACACTTCCGCTGCCATGGATCAAAATCCAGTTTTCTCCCCAGATTCCTCCCCCAGTGCTTCCACTGCTTCTCCTCCTACCCATGCCGGTTCTCTTCCCCGTGGTGCTGCTCCTCTCCCCTCCTCCTCCATTCAGATGGTTAGCATTCGTTCTCATGTTCCCATCACTCTCGATCTAGCCGAATCAAACTACACCCAGTGGCGACGCTTCTTCGACACGGTCTTCGGCAAATTTGGCCTTCATGCCCACGTCGACACTCCACCAAGCGCTGCTCCTGCTGATCCGGAGTGGGTGATGATCGATCACTCCATCGTCAACTGGTTGTACACCACCGTCTCCAAGGAGATCCTCGACATCGTCCTCAACCCCGACGACTCTGCCTACGCCGTCTAGCACGCGATTGAAGGCGTCTTCCGCGACAATCGCCTCACGCGCGCTGTGTATATGGAGGCTGACTTCCGGAACCTCTACCAAGGCGAACTCACCATCACTCAGTACTGCAGCCGCCTCAAGACGTTGGCCGGCAACCTGCGCGACGTCGGCCAGCCGGTTGGTGAGTCCACCCAGGTTCTCAACCTTCTCCGTGGACTCAATCCACGTTTTCGCCACTGCATCCCTGTCATCACCGGCAAGACTCCCCTGCCCTCCTTCCTCGAGACTCGCTCCTATCTCCTTCTTGAGGAGTTCCAGATGGAGCAAACGGCCAAGATGCAGGCTGCCCAGGCTATGCTTGCTGGTCACTCGGCGCCTCCTCCCGCTGCCGTTTCTACCACCGACAACAGCGGCTCCTCTTCCAATGGGCGCTACAAGAACAAGAAGAAGAAGAATAAGGGTAGCGGCGCTCGACCATCAGCAGCTCCCGGTAGCGGCGGCGGCGTTCCCCATGGAGGTGGGGGATTTTGGCCCCCCGCTACCCCTGCGATGCCCTGGGCTGGCACCTATTCCCCTTGGCATGGGATGGTCCAGGCGTGGCCCATGCCCTTTCGGCCTCCTGGTGCTGGCGTTCTTGGGCCACGACCCGGCCTTCCGGCGCAGCAGGCCTTGACGGCGCAGGCTGCTCCTGCTCTTTTGCCTTCGGCCGGCGGCGCTGCACCAACACCAAATACCTGTGACTACTCAGCTCTTCTCTCCGCATTGCAGTCCTCTGCTCCAGCACAAGTCGGCGGCACCTCTGACTGGTTCTTCGACACTGGCGCCACGGCTCATATGGCTCATGCCCCGGGTAATCTTCAGCATCTTCAGCCTTCCACCTTTCCTTCCAAAATTGTGGTTGGCGATGGCAATTCTCTTCCAATTACTCATACTGCTTTCAGCTCTATTCCTACATGTTCTTCTCCTTTGCACCTTCGTAATATTTTGGTCTCTCCATCTCTCATTAAGAATCTCATTTCTGTTCGCGCTCTCACTCGTGATAATCACGTTTCTGTTGAATTTGACCCCTATGGTTTCTCCATTAAGGATCTTCGCCATGAAGGAATGCTTGAGCCGAATGAATTGCATTGAACTCAAACAGATTATTTATACATGTACAAGCTGACTGAGTAGCCTAACTAACTCCTGAACTATTGGATCGGAGTAGTGAACGTGCAATGCATGGCATCATGGAATGGACCGAGTCCTTCAGTTTGCCAACACCCCGCCGCAGCTGAAGCGTCAGATTGTCCGATGCAGAGGCTGGACCGAAATTGACTGAAGGAACAAGCAGGCAATCCTTTTGTCATGATATCTGCAAATTGAGAGCTTGTAGGAACATGTAAAACTCTGACATCACCGAGTGCCACCTTCTCACGGACAAAATGTATATCCAGCTCAATGTGTTTACTCCGACGATGATGAACCGGATTAGCAGCCATGTACACGGTAGAGATATTGTCACAGTAGACAATTGTGGCCTTCTGAACAGGACATTGCAGTTCTTGGAGAAGTTGACGCAGCCAGCAGCATTCGGCGACCGTGTTGGCCACGGCTCGGTATTCCGCTTCCGCACTCGAACGGGACACCGTTGGTTGCCGCTTCGACGACCAAGAAACAAGAGAGTCTCCAAGAAACACACAGTAGCCAGAGGTTGAACGCCGTGTGTCTGGGCAGCCGGCCCAATCCGCATCCGAGTATGCAGTGATCGAGTACGAAGAAGAGCCGGAGATATGGAGCCCCAGGGAAGAAGTACCACGTATGTAGCGAAGAACCCGCTTTACGGCAGCCATGTGACTGTCTCGAGGAGCATGCATATGCAAACAAACTTGTTGTACGGCGTATGCGATGTCAGGACGCGTCATGGTGAGGTTTTGTAAGCCACCAGCGAGACTGCGGTATGAAGAGGCGTCGGAGGCAGACAATTCCTTACCGGTAGCAGCAGATAGTTTCGGCTTGGTGTCGACTGGTGTGGAAGTAGGCTTGCAATTGACCATTCCGGCACGATCCAGGAGTTCTTCAGCATATTGTGCTTGCGACAGGAAGAAGCCTGAGGAAGATCGCTGAACGTCGACGCCAAGAAAGAAAGATAATGGCCCAATGTCTTTAATGGCAAATTCACCATGCAGCTGCTTGATGAGAGACCGAAGCAAGGTGTCGGTGGAGGCAGAAAGAATCATGTGCCGGTGGAGGCAGAAAGAATCACCGGGTGGGGCTGAAGCCAATTGATTTGATGAACTCAGTGAAGCGCAGATACCAAGCCCGTGAGCTTGTTTGAGGCCGTAGAGTGACTTGGACAAAAGACAGACGGCGTCGGGGTCATCGGCGGCAACAAAACCAGTGGGCTGTTGGCAATATACTTGCTCATGCAGAGTGCCGTGAAGGAAGGCGTTGGAGACGTCAAGTTGGTGAGCAGGCCAATTGCGAGAGGCGATGAGAGTCAGTACAGTGCGGATGGTGGCAGGCTTCACGACGGGGCTGAAGGTTTCACCGAAGTCGACGCCGGGATGTTGAGAGAAACCCCGGACAACCCAGCGAGCTTTGTAGCGATCGAGCGTGCCGTCAGGCTTGAGCTTATGCCGAAACACCCATTTGCCGGAGACGACATGAACACCGCGAGGCCGAGGGACCAGAGTCCATGTCTTGTTCGCGAGGAGGGCGTCAAACTCTGCTTGCATGGCCACGCGCCAGTTTGGATCTCGGAGCGCGGCGATTCACGGCAATTGGCCCAGCTCGCAATTGGCCTGCTCACCAACTTGACGTCTCCAACGCCTTCCTTCACGGCACTGTGCATGAGCAAGTATATTGCCAACAGCCCACTGGTTTTGTTGCCGCTGATGACCCCGACACCGTCTGTCTTTTGTCCAAGTCACTCTACGGCCTCAAACAAGCTCCACGGGCCTGGTATCTGCGCTTCACCGAGTTCATCAAATCAATTGGCTTCAGCCCCACCCGGTCAGACACATCCCTGTTTGTACTCCGGCGGGGTGGCGACATGGCGTTCCTGTTGCTCTACGTCGACGACATGATTCTTTCTGCCTCCACCGACACCTTGCTTCGGTCTCTCATCAAGCAGCTGCATGGTGAATTTGCCATTAAAGACATTGGGCCATTATCTTTCTTTCTTGGCGTCGACGTTCAGCGATCTTCCTCAGGCTTCTTCCTGTCGCAAGCACAATATGCTGAAGAACTCCTGGATCATGCCGGAATGGTCAATTGCAAGCCTACTTCCACACCAGTCGACACCAAGCCGAAACTATCTGCTGCTACCGGTAAGGAATTGTCTGCCTCCGACGCCTCTTCATACCGCAGTCTCACTGGTGGCTTACAATACCTCACCATGACGCGTCCTGACATCGCATACGCCGTACAACAAGTTTGTTTGCATATGCATGCTCCTCGAGACAGTCACATGGCTGCCGTAAAGCGGGTTCTTCGCTACATACGTGGTACTTCTTCCCTGGGGCTACATATCTCCGGCTCTTCTTCGTACTCGATCACTGCATACTCGGATGCGGATTGGGCTGGCTGCCCAGACACACGGCGTTCAACCTCTGGCTACTGTGTGTTTCTTGGAGACTCTCTTGTTTCTTGGTCGTCGAAGCGGCAACCAACGGTGTCCTGTTCGAGTGCGGAAGCGGAATACCGAGCCGTGGCCAACACGGTCGCCGAATGCTGCTGGCTGCGTCAACTTGTCCAAGAACTACAATGTCCTGTTCAGAAGGCCACAATTGTCTACTGTGACAATATCTCTGCCGTGTACATGGCTGCTAATCCGGTTCATCATCGTCGGAGTAAACACATTGAGCTGGATCTACATTTTGTCCGTGAGAAGGTGGCACTCGGTGATGTCAGAGTTTTACATGTTCCTACAAGCTCTCAATTTGCAGATATCATGACAAAAGGATTGCCTGCTTGTTCCTTCAGTCAATTTCGGTCCAGCCTCTGCATCGGACAATCCGACGCTTCAGCTGCGGCGGGGTGTTGGCAAACTGAAGGACTCGGTCCATTCCATGATGCCATGCACTGCACGTTCACTACTCCGATCCAATAGTTCAGGAGTTAGGCCCCGTTTGGCACGGCTCCACTTCACAAGTGGAGCTGTTTTTTTTACTTCACAAGTGGAGCTGGGTGAAGCTACTTTTTTCAGCTCCACCCAAAGAGCTACTTTTGTCTCAGCAGGTTTTAAGGGACTCCTTGGGTGGAGCTATTTTGTTGTACCCCGTTTGGCACAAAACAGCTCCAAACAGCTCCAGGAGTCCGTGGTGGAGCTGTGCCAAACGGGGCCTTAGTTAGGCTACTCAGTCAGCTTGTACATGTATAAATATTCTGTTTGAGTTCAATGCAATTTATTCGGCTCAAGCATTCCTTCATTCCCTACATGGGTGGATGCAGAGGGGAGTAATCGGAGCTTGTATGCACCTCGTCCGTAAATCTCTTTGCCCATTCCTCGCATTCATATGACCAGTCGTCTTGCAAGGCATCTGAATTGTCCGAGAAAATTGACACGGCGTGGTCCAGCGCCAAACCCAACAACGAAATAAATGGTGCTCGCTTACCAATCTTGGCAGCGCGCTGGAAGAACGGGCCCAAACTGGACGGCCAGAGACCCGCCCGATCGACTCCTGCCTCTGCCTGCGCGGCGCGCATTTACTACCACCGCTGCGCCGCGGCAGCAGGGGGCTCTGCTCCAGACCCAGACTAAATAAGCCTGCATTATTATTATCTCCCGGTTCTCTCCTCTTGTGCCAGCAGCTCAGCGCCGGCACAGACGAAACAAAAGCAAAATGCCCCGTTTCTTCACTGCCCTCATCGTCTCAGGCTCGCTCTCGTCTCAGCTGCATTGCCTGCAGCAGCAGCAGGTACCATGCATCCCAACTGGATCCCCAAGCGCTCTTCTGCTGTCGACTTGCCATCGGATCAATGCCATGGCAGGCGGCGCAGCATCGTCATACAATTCGTGGGTCATGGGCATTATTATTGCGTGCAAATCTTTCTGCTGGTACGCTCGCCGGCCGATTGCTAGCTGGGCCTGCTTACCAGCTCTGATCCTCCGACCCAGGGAATATATGGAAACAAAAGAAGAAGAAATTGGGCAGAGAGACCTTAATTCCTTGAGAGTAAACATTAGGCAGAGAGAATCAAGTGCACGCTAGGATAGTAAAAAACCGTCGTCTTACTTCTTTGCAATATTATGGAACTGACCGATCTGTCCCCCGAAAAGAGGAGCGTAGAGCATGCCTTGGACGAGCATGAAGTAGCCAAATCTGAGTATGAAGTAGCCTATGCGTGAGGCTGACTCGCCAAACATATCAGTACGGCTTGTAAATCTGATTTGTCCGGGGAAACTGACAAAACGGAAACGTGGTTCAGCCGGATGGACTCGAAGTTCCGGCAACGAAATCAATGGGGCTAATCTTGGCAGGACCCGATCGACTCCTAAGATCGGGCCCGGCCGAAGCATACATACAGTGGGCAGTGGCCCGGCTCCTGCGCAGCACACTGTTGTAGCAGGCTTGGGTGCGGGCCCAACCCTGCATCTCCATGTCTTAATGCCTCAGCCCAGCCTCGTGGATTCTTAGATCCTGTTTGGCACAGCTTCACCAACAGTTTCATGAGCTGTTGTGAGCTGTTTTTTGCCAAACACCCTTTTTGCAAACAGCTTCACCCATGAAGCTCCTTTTTTTGTGCTCTCACAAAGGAATAGGGAGAGGTGAAGCTGAAAAAAGTAGCTTTTCACAGCTCTCTCCCTCAGGCCCATATTCCTAGGAAGCGAATGCCCCTCTAGTTCACAAAAATTTACACGTATTTGCCACTCTCTCCTTCAGGCGTACACACATTTAGATTGATTGGTGGTTCGTGGCTTGTCTGGTTCCATCCAATTGGCTCTGTGCTTGAAGGGTAGAGATGAACTTGTTAAGCATGCGTTGGCCATTGCTGGAAGTTGGCATTTGTAGAGGGAAATACATGAACATCTCAAAGACATGAACATCTCAAAGAATGAGATCACATTGTTGTTGCTTGGTAGAAAAAACACCTTCGTTTCGTGTAAGATGGGTGTAACAGGTTGCTTATTTTATTATTTTAATTTTTTAATTCATACTCATTCAAATATATTATATTTTAATTCATATGACCATATACAAATATACAACTCCAAATGTTAGAACAAGTCAGGTAGACAGGGGCATCTTGGACAATTGACTTCTCTCAGCCATGCATGAAGCTGTTGGTGAAGCTGTTTTGCCAAACAGTTTTCTAAAACAGTTTTAGCTTCACCGGTGAAGCTGCTCGTGAAGCTGAAACTAAAAAAAATGAGCTATGCCAAACAGGGCCTGCCTTTTCCTTGTTTGTTTCGTCATTTATTATTCCAAAACAAGTCTGTACTGATTAGGATTGACCTTGTTTTAGCGATCAATCTTTCCTCTACAGTACATAGCCTTATATTTGGAAATAGAGTTGTATCTACTTATTACTAAAAGTCGATGATAAATATTTTAGAGTCGCTAATAAAAAAAGAAATAACTGAAAATTCATAGAAAAAAACAAAACATCTGACCTTTAATCATGTACACCATATTATAGTAAACAAACTAGAACCATTGGATTTCAGAGGCTTCCGTATAGATGTCCAAGAAGACACATATGAAAATCAAACTCCGTTTAGATCGCTACGGAGGCTGCTAGATCCTTACGGAGGCTGCCATATGGGAATCCTAGAAGACACCTACCGCACGCTTATCTATCTCTTCATTGGTATCAGAATACAAACTTATCTTACCCTTCCTTATATATACCCTAGAAGACATGTATCAAAATCAAACTTCAAGTCTAATGTATATTATATGAACTAAAGACAACAAAAAGTTACACATCCAACAAAACTTATCTTACCCTTCCTTATATAGAATTTTTTTTTTGTAAATAATCCATTTTTAATCGAAATTATAGAAATATATAATCTCCAGTCGCCGAACTGGTGGGCTACTGGAACCTGTTGCCCAACGGTTGCGCGACACAGAGGCTATCCGTGGGTCGTTGGGCGGCATAGCTGCAGTCGCTGAGTGGTCAGTCGACTGGGACCAATCGCCCAACCATGGGGCGGCTACAAGTTCCAGTCGCCCAATCGTCCAGCAACTGGAACTCACCCATTTTGCGTAACGGGCCGACGACCGCACATGGGGTACATGACAATTATTGTAGGTAGGCAACATTTATCAAATTTTATCTATGAGTTGTATTTTTTTGGAAAAAATGGGAGACAATATCAGTTGATCCATTTGTGATTTTCATAGATTATGAATGGTAGAAAATCTGCTAGATTGACAGTAATAGTTTGCGATCGTTGTATGTTGTTGTAGTGAAAGAAAATTTGTGAAATTTTATTTGAGAATGATTTGTAAGTACGAATGTAAGTGATATTGTTATGCAACTAGGAATTCATACATTGAGGAGAACTTATTTTTTTTATATTGAATGCGAAAAGATGAGGACAAGTGCTTTTGTGAATTAAAATAGACTTCATAATAAAGCTGGATGTAACACGACGCATAGGGTTTGGTTACATGCATAAGAAATAACATCATGTACGATGCAACAAACCGAAGTACTCCTACGATACGTATGCGCCTTTTCGGAATGGAAATAGTTTGACATCGGGGGACTAGTGTGGAACGCCCCGACCTACTACGTGGATCGGGGCCATTTTCCCTTCTTGGCGAGCTCGGCGTTGAACTCCTTGATGGCCTCTTTGATCTTGGCCGCTATTTCTCTCTTTTTTTCTCGCACCCCTCTTGCGAGCCTCGCTCTCCCTGTGTGTGCACGCCATGAGATAAGCTTTTGTCTCCCGACGTATATGCTCAGTTTGCTCGTGGTTGCAGCGCTCCTCCTCCCGGATCTCACAGGCCCTTTTGACATCCCACTCCTCAAAGTCGAGAGCCCACTGGCCATGTGGGTGGATCTCTAATCAATCGACTTGCGGTAGCCACAAAGCTATTCTAGGGACTACGGATAGACAGGAGAGGTTGTTAGTGCGTACTTTAAAAGAGAAATAGTAGGGAGAATACACTGTAACTGGTCCTTACCGGCTGCCGATAGCTGCTCATGTCCCGACGGAGGTCGGGATTATCACAGGAGTAGTTTGCACAACCCCAATAACGCATGCCCAGGCTGAGCTGCTACTTAGACATCAAAAACTTGCATGGGTTCCTGCACCAACAGACGGGTGGCGTCTCTCCCTCGGGCGAGTGTTGCGGCGAACACTCGGTTGGAATGTTCGAGATGGGGTTACTGCTACGGGGGGCATCATTGCGGGGAGCTGACCTCCTGACACGCTCCGCTTTTCGGCCCGGGCCACTGCAACCCAAGCTTGTTCGTCGTAGGCTACAGCAAACCTTGCTAGTTGGTGGGTCTCCTCCCATTGCTTCATCATCTTGTCTCATTGCTTCTTCTACCTCTTGTCCATCCTGACGTGGTGAAGTGAGCTCTGGTGCAGTGTTGGGTTTGGTTGTGTAGTATTCTCTCCCAGATCTCTTCCATCTCATTTTATAAGGCAAAGGGTTGGTATGGTGTGGTTATTTTTATGTGAGTAGCCTGCGGGCATAGTGATACCCTGTCTTTCGGAAAACTTCCTAGCAAAAAGCTGCCCTGTCTGGGCTTCTCGTTGTGTAAAGTTGTACTATTTGGTCTTGTCACTATGCAAAGCTAGCCCGTCTGGTCTTGTCACTATGCAAAGCTACCCCGTGTGGTCTTCTCGCTGAGCGAAGTTGCACTCTTTGGTCTTGTGACTGCGCAAAGTTGGCCTGTCTGGTCTTGTCACTGCAGAAAGCTAGCCATTCTGGTCTTATCACTGCACAAAGCTGGCCCATTTGGTCTTGTCACTGCACAAAGCTGCCTCATGTGGTCTAGTCGTACATGCTGCGGTCGTAGGGTGGCCTCCTGCACACTGTCCTGCAGTGCACCCTCCCACTGAGTTGTCCATGCCTCCATCTTCGCCATCCAGTCTATGCATGTTTTACTCCCTTCCTAGAGTGCCTATAGGAGGTAACATTTGGTTAGAAGTTGTGCAATGAATTGCAGTAAAACGAGCGACATCTACGGTGGTAACTCATGTGTGGACATTGTTGGGCATAAGTCACTCGACTGGTACTGGAGCCACCTAGCATAGGCCAAACTGGTGCATGACATGATGCACCGCGTAGTTCTCCATGAAGACATCGAACACGAGCTTCCTCCGCGTCAGCTAGAAAGCCCGATTGCACCAACACAATGAAGACAGCCCATCAGGAACGTGGCTCTCCACTACCACAGGGGAGTAGGGCTTCCAGTGCACGTCATTAGTCATGACTCGGTCGAACTGCTCCATAAAGGGCAGATACACTTGTGTAACCTGTACATGTGCGAACTGTACCTGCAAAGAGCACTAGTTGTTACACCACCAGAGAGAACCCATTGTAGGCTAGTCCACGTCGTCCCCCAGGTACATCTCTGCCTTGTACGGAGTGATGTCCTCAAATATGGCCTGTCCGAGGCTAAAGTGCTCAAACAACCACAGCTGCAGTAGTAGCAGACATCATGCGAGGACCAAGTTTGCCTTTGTCCTGCCGCATGTGTCACACAAGCCACGATAGGTTGCAGCAAGTGCGATCGAGCCCTAGCTGATGTGGGGGAGGGGGTATCCTCCTCAGCGATGGCCCTAGCGTGAGCGATGAGTGTTGCCGTGGCTAGTGGTGAAGAGCACCCAACCAAATAGCCACAATAAGTATGCCTCCAAGTGTCGCGAGACCTGCTGCTCGTCCGTGGCTGGGTCCATCTGCTCCACTTGAGTACAAGCAGAAAGATATTAAGATTGTATTGAGGAAAGGAGAGCATAGCTGATCGAACGAGAAGGACAACAGACATGTACTCAGAACTATGAGAGCCACCACAATGACAGGCCATGTGTCTGACCTGGTGGGAAGACTTAGTACTCCTCTGGGGCTCCAGGTGGAAGGACTCCCTGGAACCTAGACATCAGGTTTGCGCGCCAGCCAGCTAGAGCCTCCAGCAGGAAGACAACAGCTCCCACGATAGGAAGGCCAAGCAGCAGCGAGACATCCTGTAGAGTCGGGGCTATCTCCCCGAATGGGAAGTGAAAGTGTGCGCCTCCGACTGCCAACGGTCTGCCAAAGCTGTCAACAGGGAGAGGTCGAACGAGACGCGTCGTGACCGCTCCGCACCATCATCCCCGCCTGCAGCTGGTGGTAGACCATCCTCGTCTATGGCCTGGATAATCCGGGCGAGAGGTAAAAGTCCGGCATTACTCAACCTGTGAAGCAAAAAAATGTAGGACCGAATTGGCAACCAGAGGGGGGGTGAATGGTGCCTTAAAAACTTTCCAAGTATTCACACAATCTTCTTCTCCAATAGCTACAAAGCTATGAAGACGAAGATCGAATGTTCACTGGAGAACCGTAAACCAGACCGACACCCGAACTAGAACCGCCGCTGGCCGAGGAAAAAACAAAATAGACAAAATGTTCTATCGTGATAGATTTGACCAAGAGATAGACTATCTGTGACAGGGAGATCGAACGCCAACTTGTGGTCGATCGAGTCACTTGGTCAAGACAGACGATCCACTGAAAACCGGAGATCAGACCAGCAATAGAGGCTGTATAGTAATGACCGAAAACAGAGAAAGCGCGCACAGCTGACAAGACTCAAAAATGAATAACTTGATAGACTTGAGTCAAATAACCAGGAGACTTCAACCACAGCAACGGAACGACCTCTAGTTGAGAAATCACAGAGCGGTCGAAGTCTCTCTGCTGCAATCCGAGAAGAACAACGTGGTCGATACTGAAAAACAGAGGAGTCACTCAGTGCTCGACCTCAAGATCTAATTTCCAAGTAACTTTAGACTCATAGATCTTTTGGTCATGAGACTTTGAACGATTCAAGAACTCATCCTCTGAAAGATGATTTGCAAAGAAACCAAAACTCTTCTGCCGAGACCAATAAGAAAGCCAAAGTCACAACTAGATCAGAGGACATGGGGCGCACGACCATTCGGCAAAGAGACCTTCTCCGACCACTTGCTGCTCTTGGGAAGAACTGGCCAAATGGCCTTGAGATTGATTCCCCAGATCAGAGCAGAAGGGACTGAGGTAGTCTTGAGCAACAACTCAACACAAAAGAGAAAAGCCAACTAGTACACCCAAGAAGAATCGACAAAACCAACAAAGAAAGACACGAGTAATCAAGACATCTCAGACAAAACACTTCTCAGATAGATCGATACAGAGAGATGAATGATTACAAAGGAGGTTTCTACAGCCACTCCCCTCGGGAGGACAAGCTCTAACCCTAGAGCGAACACACGCACACAGACTCCCATGGGAGGGAGAGGCGGCTGCCTCCAAGGCCCAGCCGGCCAACTCACTCAAACTCGTGCCTCCCCTCTCCCTTTTATAGCCTCACACCCGAGACTAACCCTAATGGATCCATCCATTAGTCCACACTAGGGCTAACCCGTAAACCCCCTCCTAACATCGGGTTTTACACACCGCACACACGCGACAACCCGTTACAGCTGACAGGATTGCAGTGCTTTTACAGGAAACTGCTTCCCTTTGCAGGCCTGAGTCAATTCTCCAAATTGCCCTCACGCACCTTCCCGGAAGCTTCCTGTTTCCTTGCTGATCACGCACGACCGCACCTACCTCCGACTCCTCCAGAGCCTAGTCCCGGTCCACGCACGCAACCACCCTGAGTCCCAAGTCTTCTTCAGCTTCACCCAGTCGTTCTGGACCTCAACATCTCCCATGTCTAGTCCCGACCACTCCAAGCCTCACCAAGACTTGTCTCAAGATCCTAGTCATAAACTCCTCCAGACCGATCGGACCTCAACTCCTCCAGAGCCTAGTCCCAGTCCGTTCCACTGCGCACGACCTCACCCGGCACCTGACCAACTGAACCTTAGCTCCTCCCTGAGCCTAGTCCCGGTCCACCTCGCCGTTGCCCGTTGTGTCCACTTCCGGTAGCTCTAGCTCCGGTTCCTTGTCTCCCGGCTCGCAACCACCTCACCAGCCTCGATCATCTTTGGCATCTCTGACCGTCTGGACCTCAACACCTCCTGTGCCTAGTCCCGGTCCTCCCACGCCTCACCATGAAATAGCTCCGAAGTCCTGCAGCCACATAGACAAGCAAACCGTCACATAGCACCGCACAATACATGCAGACCATCAATCGGTATAACCAACAAGTTTTCCAGTGCAACACATGGTCGTAAACCCCCTACGACCACTCGAATGCACAACTCAAGAAGTAGTCAAAGCCCTGGAAGACTTCCCTGCTTCCTTCGACCACACAACATGTCGTTACGATCGCCTCACAGCTCACTACGACCATGCGGACACATTCCACGTCCATCGCTAGCCGCTACGATATTATCGCATAAGGACTATAGCCCATACGACCACTCTGTTGCACAGAACAGAGAAACCTTCGAGCTCACAAGAGCCTTCTTGCAGCCTACAAGACCCTTCCAGTGGCCCACAACCACACATAGCTTTGCTACGACCATCGCAAGTTTCAGCTCCAACTTACCCAACCAAGTCGTACCAACTTACGACTGGTCGAAACCATAGATCAAGACTTGCTTAAGTCGTACGACCACATCTCAGATAAATACGACTAGCCCAGAAGACCATACGACCGATTACCGGCTAAAACGACCGCCCCAGCTGTCCACACGACCGATTCAAAGAGGCTACGACCAAAACCAGAGGTTCCATCATGGTCGAACCCCGTTCAGACCATGTACACCGGATATCATCGTGGTCGAAGCCCTTCTGACCGCACTACAAGCACATCCGACCAGTATCGACTACAACCGACTGCGTCCGACTCCGACCCAACCTCGTTCGACCGCTTTACCACGTGGTCGGAGTCCGCCGACTTCCCAACGTGGTCGCAAGCTCAAGTGCCGACTACTGACTGCAGCGGTCGAAGCATCGACTTTCGACCGCAACTCTCGATAATGTGGTTGTAGACCACCGACTTCCTAACATGGTCGTGGCCCGTCTGTCGACTACTGACCACGATCGTGTTTCGCTGCCGGTAATGGATAACATGGTCGTAGATTCGTCTGGGGACTTCTGACCACGATCAAAGAGATGCGTTCGACTTCTGACCACTCGTAAATGCCCTGTCGACTTTCGACCAGCAACAACGTGGTCGTAAATAGTCTTTCGACCTCGTTTGTCATGGTCGTAAACGATCCGACGACCACTCGAAGGAGCTTGTGACCTCGCAGAGACAACACAACGTGGTCGTAGATGATCTATGACCACTCGATAGAGCTTGTGACTCTGCTGAACACCAAGTTGAAAGCTAGACTATGACTACCAGGTCGTAAATGCCCCTTTCGACCACATGGTCATAAGCCTACCCAACAGAGAGAGCCATTCTCAAGTTTTACAACTTTGCAGAGACAGCTCAAACCTCAAAAACCAAACTCACTCTTCCTAGATCAAGAGTCAATTACTCATCACAACCATGAGGTGACCTCCACATGGTCTCACAAAAAAGGTCAGTACACAACCTACGTATGGTGAGAAGACAACACCGCAAGAGTACAACCTAGCTGTCCAGCATGGGTCCGGCCTCCAAGCCACTCAAGGTGTGCACGTGCGAACTACCCCAAGTCGGTCACCTCCTCCGCGCTCCCAGGAGGTGGGACATGGCGTGAAGCGCGAAGCAGCCGGTCGAAGTGCTCATCCAGGAGGCCGTAAGGCTAGTCTAGTCTTTGAAGTTCATGAGCCATACCTGCAAAATGATTTCAAGTTAGCATTTACCAAGAACAAAAAACATCAAATGCAAAGCTGTAGCAAATATAACTTGTAAAAAACAAACAAAACAATATTAGGCTAACTGCACAATACTTACAACAGCATTGAAAAGGGGGGAAATACCACAACACTTGTACAAACGGTACATGCAACATACGATATGATTACTACAACACTACGTAAATGAAATATGCCAACTAACAAAGTATAGATTACAATGTACAATGATTTGTAGTCTTAAAGCCAATTTGCATACTCCAACAACTAGTTCCAGAAGCCATGTCAATCTGCCTACTCATCAGCAAGTGCCTTGCATTGTCTAGCCGTGTGTCCCTCTTGACTACAGCGCCCACAACGTCTACCTGGTGCTACAGTTTGCGATTTGTCCATATCATTTGTAATACAACGGCTTTGTCGCCGACCCTTCCCACCCTTCAGCATGTGAACATCTGGAATCTAGGTCCTCGCTGCAATATCCAAGGTGGTAAAGTTTTCCACAACCCTGAACCCCCTAAGCTTGCCACACCACGGCTGCATGACCCTCTCCTTGAAGAAGTACTTGGACATAAAGTTTGAATGATCCATACCCATAGTCTTGCATGCGGTGAGGACACGAGAGTATGGTTTGTGTAACAGCTTCGGCTTGTTGCACAAGCAGCTATGTTCATTTACAAGATCTCCAAGGCATACCTCGTGGATAACAAGAGCATGAGCCATCCAAAATCCAGCTCTATCCCGGAGGAGCACGTCGAAACGATGCTCCCTATTGCCCATCACATGCACCATGTACAATTGGCCCTTCTCTGTCTTCGCCTCCATGTATGCTATAACTTTCGAGGAGTACGATGTTTGTGGGTTGGTTGCATGAAGTGTGGCATTTGCATGCCTCTCCCTGAAATAGCCGATTGTGCTGTACAGAACACCTTCCACGATAACGACGAGGAACTGAGAATGAAGGCCCCTGAAAATCTAGTTGTACACCTCAGCAAGATTAGTCATCATTATGACGTATCTCGCGTCATTAGTGTCGTACAGCAGGGACCACTTCTCCAATGGCTCTATCTTAATCCACTGCGAGAAGCACTTGATGTTCCGTGAGCTCCTCCTCCTCGAACCAGTTGCATCAGGCTCAGCCAATACTATGAGGCATTCGAATTGTGCCGCCCCAGGCATGGCTGGTCCCTTGTTCCTCTCGTCGACGTGCTTCCTACTGTACTCGTCCAACAACACCCACAAAGCATCAAATTTTCTCTGCTAGTTCTTCATAGCTATCCTCTTAAACAAATTCATGCACCATTGTTGCTTCGGGAACTGCTTGAAGAAGTTAGCCCTAGGTGACAAATGCACTATCTGTTCCTCATATCCAGCCAAGGGAAGGGCTCCTTAGGGTCTTCTTGAAGTTTTCTTATGGCCTCCACTATCCCAGCATGGTGATCATGGATTACACACACTAGGATGAGCATCGACAACTCCAATCCTCATATGTCTAAGAAATGATAACTAGCTATCATAATTCTCACTTTCCATGAATGTGATGGCTAGGGGTAGAATTTGATTGTTGCCATCAATGCCAATGGCCATAAGGATCTAGCCCTTGTATTTGCCAATCAAAAAGGTCATGTGAAATAAGATCACGGGAACCATATGCCTGAATGCCTCGATGCATGCACCGAAGGCTAAGAAGACCCTCTGCAACACCGTACAACCTAGCGGCCTTGTAGATGGATTGTCCGTCATAGCAATATATGTGCCTGGGTTTCTATCCTGCAGCACCGAAAGCATAAGAGGAAGGTTATCATACGCCACCTTGAAAGACCCAAATCATTTTTCCAAAGCCTTCTGCTTCGCATAACTAATCTTGTACTTGAATTTCTTCTTGATAGCCACCATGATGTGCATGGCCTCGATGTCCTTCTTCTCCACTATCTCTCCATACATCAAATTGGCTATAAAGGCGGGCGTTAGATTACGATGCCTCAGCAAAACTCTACTGAGAATGCAGGAGTGCGCTCTACCTTCAACATAATCCAGTGAGTCTCATACTTTGGTCTATGTGCGTGCACCCTCCATGGACAATCGGCTTGCTCGTACTTCATGGTGTACTACTCCTGGCTAGATTTCATGACCTGAAAAGTCCGCTGTATGGATAGGGCCCACAGCTTGATGGAATCTTGCAACGATACCTTGTCAGCAAACATTGAATGCAACCGAACCTTTATGCCATAATACTCTCATGGTGATTCATGCTCGTCATGTATAGAAACACCATCATCATCAAACCGGTTCTATTCTAGCGGGGTGGGAGCTTCGTCCTCATTGGAATTATCCTCGTCGTCCTATACAGCTTCCTCTTCAACCGAAGCCATCCAGTCATCGTTCTCCATCTAATGCACTATATACTCCATATACTCCCCTTCATCAACTTGTCCTATAGGCTCACCATGCCTTGACCCTTCTTCCTCTCCTCCATGTACCGCATCGGCCTTGTCATGAGCAACTACCTTCTTTTGACCAACATAATTGGCGACTGAGCTAATCGCACCTCCCAAATGATAGCCATCGGCACGACCTTATACAACTTCTATTGGACATAGTTATACAAGCATCACACACTCGTATCCATGGCACCAACACCCTTGCACAAACCCCTTCTACGAAGCAGTGCGCATCAATATTCTCAACTGCCATCTAATGTCCATGGGAGACCGGCTCCAAAGCCTCTGTATGACAACACTGCACACTTTAGAGTCCAAGGAGAAACTGCGGGTGAGCCAGTACATCATATTTGTGATTCGAGCATTCTCATTGCCTGGGTGCAAGAGTGCTTTGCGCAAAACCGCTCAAGTCAACACTGTTCGGACCTTCACGAATGGTGCCGACACCGTAATGTACTTTCAATGTAGTGGATATCTACATTACTGATGTCTACATGCAAATATTTTTAATGTTGCAACTAGTTAAATCACATCACACATTATGGAAGTACTGATGTACTGTAATTTACATTTCAATGACCGTTTGCCTATCATGACCAACTACACTACCCTCATAGCATAACCTATACTTATTTGCGCCGACACCCCTCCCATCCTCCAACCCAATACACACGAACTCTCTATTGGCACCCACTCTTCTCTCGCTGCTCAAGCTCTATTCTACTCTAAATAATTCCTAATGGCTTTTAACAATTTACATGACATATTGATTTAAATGCCAATATACCAGTAATAACGGTACACATGATTTTTCAATGTACTAATGACATTATATTCATTCGTAATTAATCATAAATGTTACGTATTAATCTATTGCACAAAGCAAACTATTTATTTCATACAAAAGTATTGACTGAATTTTTAATAACTACAATTTTCTACGGATGCTTATTTTGTACATAATATTGACTAAAGTTTCTACAACTATAATTTGCTATGGATGCTAATTTTCTACAACTATATTCACTAAATGTTCTACAACTATAAGTTTCTACGAATACTAATTTTCTGTAACAACATTTGCTAAATTTTTGACAACTATTTACTTCATAGCAAAATTGTGCTATTTTTTTCTACATCTATAATTTTCTACAGATCCTAATTATATACTAAACAAACTATTAAACTCATACAAACAAATTGACTAGAACATACAATAAAATTTACCTCACGGAAGTAACAGAACCTCTCCTTCTCCCTCTCCTCTCCTCCTCTCTTCTCTCTTTTTCTTCCCTTTTCTCTATGCGGCAGCGTCGGCGGATGAAATGGCCTGGGGCTTGGCCGAGCGGTCGATTTATATGTGCCTCTAGTCACTGAAGGGTTGGACGATTGGTCTTGCAGTCGCCTAACAGTTGGGCGACTGGTCATAGTCGCCCAACCCTTTGGCGACTGCAATTATGTCTCCCAATGGCCCAAGAATAGCTTGCGTCTTGCACAACTATTGGGCGACAGGTTCCAATCGCCCAACGGTTTGACTATTGGAGGTCATTCCTGTAAATTTTTTTTGCACAAGTATATTACTGTCATTTCAAATAAAAATGGATTATTTACAAAAAAAATTCTCCTTACATATATCCAAGAAGACAAGTATCAGAATCAAACTATATACCCTAGAAGACACATATCAAAATAATACCCTAGAAGACATGTATCAGAAGTGAACTCCAAGTCTAATGTATTATATAAACTAAAGACAACAAAAAGTTGCACATCCAGTACCCAATTGATGTGCATAAAGTCTTCATCCTTCTCGGCAACTGCAACGATCGTCCTTCTCGGTGACACCCTCAACCATAGCACAACAAGGACTTCAGCCATAGCACAACCAGGACATCAAACATAGCACAACCAGGTATATCATTTGCTCATCCTTTATTTTTCATGCACCAAAAATTGAAGAATATACCAATAGAAAAAAAGACTAGAGAATTAGAGTATATTGGAAGTATTAGACCAATTGTCTATTCACTAGATTAGTTAGATTTGGCCTTTAGAGCATATTAACATCCTACAATTCAATTTATAGTTGATTGGCTAGGTTCCATTGGAAATTAGACCAAACTGGAAGTAGTAGATTAATTGTCTATTCACTAGATTAGTTAGATTTAGTGTTTAAAAAGGATTGTTGTCCTATGATTGAAATTTTAGTTGATTTGCTAGGTTTAGTTTTTAAAAGAATGTATAATATTCTTGTAAGATTTAAAATGTTGTAAAATTGTTATATCAAATCAGCATATTGTAATTACATATGTAAGTATATTATATGCAAAATCTTTGTAACCCTTTTTCTTTGTATTTACTACGCTACAACTAATACGGTAGCCATACCACTAAGTGCATTGACAAAAAAAAAAGGACAGATGGACAATCAAGGTCAAAGTACTCAGACTCTGGGATTCAATTAATCAATCCACCAATGAATAGTATGGAACTAAAATGATTCTTTTGGATGAGCAGGTACGATTTTTAAAAACATGTACTTTCAATAGCTTTTCAAACTTTAAATCCTATTATTTTTGCACAGGATAATGCAATTCATGCTTCTATTGGAAAGCAATGGGTCAACACTTTTAAGACAAAAAAAAGAGAAATCCATTTACATATTGAGAAACCTCAAAGTTCGGGAGTATGAAAAATATCAGCTATTGAAGAATGACTATAAAATCAATTCCTTATAAAATACAACAGTAAATAAGATCAAAGAAAAATCTCTGCAATTTTTGGACCGCTACTTTGAAGTTACTAACGGTGATACGTTAAGGAGTAGGTTAGGAAATGATGAACAATGTTCAAGGAAGTAAATAGTCCACACCAATAGATTTTATCATGTAAATGAGAACTAAACCCATTTTTTCTGCAGATGTCATTGGCCTACTTAGCCTAATAAAATCGGAAGGTTACAAAGTTTTGGGCAAGAAACAAGTAGTCAACGAATTTGTAACATCTATGAGATCAAAATTATATTATTGAAGTGTTTTATGTTATATTTGAAATAAGAAAACAATGATTAAATCATTGTACTAACTTGTGTGTGTTACCTTTTTAAGTGGTGAAAAAGTTAAGATAACTCTATGGGGATATATCTTAGCTGATATGGTAGAAGAAAAATTAATTGGCAAACAAACCATCTTGATTGTTACTTTTATTTATTACTAAAAGTCGATGGCATGCACTTTAGAGTTGCTAAGAAACAAAAATAAATAACTCAAAATTCTTAGAAAAAAGTAAAACATCCCGTCCTTAATCCTTTCAACCTTTATTATAATTAACAAACTAGAACCGTTGGATTATTACGGAGGCTTCCGTACGGATGTCCCAGAAGACACGTGTGAAAATCAAACTCTATTTACATCACTACAGAGGCTGCTAGATCCCTAGGGAGGCTGCCATACAGAAATCCTAGAAGGCACGCACCGCACGCTTATATATCTCTTCATTGGTATCAGAATACAAACTTATCTTACCCTTCCTTATATATACCCTAGAAGACACGTATCAGAATCAAACTCCAAGTCTAATGTATATTATATAAACTAAAGACAACCAAAAAAGTTGCACATCCAACAAAACCTTTCTTACCGTTCCTTATGTATACCGAAGAAGACACATATCAAAATCAAACTATATACCCTACAAGGCACATATTAGAATAATACCCTAGAAGACATGTATCATAATTGAACTCCAAGTCTAATGTATTATATAAACTAAAGACAACAAAAAAAGTTGCACATCCAGTACCCAATTGATGTGCATAAAGTATTCATCCTTCTTGGTGACTGCGACGATCATCCTTCTCGGCGACATCCTCAACCATAGCACAACCAAGACTTCAGCCATAGCACAATGATAGCACAACTAGGACATCAGCCATAGCACAACCAGGTATATCATTTGCTCATCCTTTTTTTCATGCCCAGGAAATTGAAGAATATACCAATAGGAAAATAGACTAGAGAATTAGAGTAGATTGGAAGTACTAGATTAGTTAGATTTGGCCATTACAACATATTACTGTCCTATAATTCAAATTTTAGTTGATTGGTTATGTTCCATTGGAAGTTAGGCCGAGCTAGAAGTAGTAGATTAATTGTCTATTCACTAGATTAGCTACATTTAGCCTTTAAAAAGGATTGTTGTCCTATGATTGAAATTTTAGTTGATTTGCTAGGTTTTGTCCTTAAAAGAAAGTATAATATTCTTGTAAGATTTGAAATGTTGTAAAATTAATATGTCAAATCAGCAAATTGTTATTACATATGTAAGTATATTACATGCAAAATCTTTGTAACCATATTATATGCAAAATCTTTGTAACCCTTTTTTCTTTGTATTTACCAGGCTACAACTAAAATGACAGCTAGACCACTAAGTGCATTGACAACAAAAAAGGACAAATGGACAATCAAGTTCAATGTATTCAGACTCTGGGATTCAATTAATCAATCCACCAATGAATTGTATGGAACCGAAATGATTCTATTAGATGAGCAGGTACAGTTTTTAAAAACATGTACTTTGAATAGCTTTTCAAACTTTAAATCATTTTTTGTGCGCAGTGTAATGCAATTCATGCTTCTATTGGAAAGCAATTGGTCAACACTTTTAAGACAAAAATAAAGGAGAAATCCATTTACATATTGAAAAACATCAAAGTTCGGGAGTATGAAAAGTATCGAATGTTGAAGAATGACTATTAAATTAATTCCTTATAAAATACGGCGGTTGGTTATAAAATAAGTTTGTTGAAGAATGAATGTTGAATCCTATTATTTTTGCACAAGGTAATGCAATTCATGCTTCTATTGGAAAGCAATTGGTCAACCCTTTAAGACAAAAATAAAGAAGAAATCCATTTACATATTGAAAAACAACAAGTTCGAGAGTATGAAAAGTATCAGTGTTGAAGAATGACCGTAAAATCAATTCCTTATGAAATACAATAGTAAAGGAGATCGAAGACAAAACTCTACAATTTTTGGACCACTACTTTGAATTTACTGATGGTGATACCTTTAGGAGTAGGTTAGGAAATGATGGACAATGCTCAAGTAAGTAAATCATCCACACCAAAAGATTTCATCATGTAAATGAGAACTAAACCTATTTTTTCTGCAGATGTCATTGGCCTACTTAGCCTAATAAAACCAAAATGTTATAGAGTTTTGGGCAAGAAACAAGGAGTCAACGAATTTGTAACATCTATGAGATCAAAATTATACTATTAAAGTAAGTGTTTTATATTATATTTGAAATAAAAAAGATGATTAAATCATTGTACTAACTTCTGTATGTTAACTTTTTAAGTGGTGAAAAGTTAAGATAACTCTATGGGGTGATATCTTAGCTGATATGGTAGATGAAAAATTAATTGGCAAACAAACTGTCTTGATTGTCACTTTTATTTATTATTAAATGTCAATGATGGGCATTTTAGGGTCGCTAAGAAAAAACAAATAACTTAAAATTCTCAGGAAAAAAAACAAAAAATTCCGCCCTTAATCCTATGAACCTTATTATAGTTAATAAACTAGAACCATTGGATTTGTAAGGAGGCTTCTGTATGGATGTCCTAGAAGACACGTATGAAAATCAAACTCCGTTTAGATCCCTACGGTGGCCGCTAAATCCCTTTGGAGGCTGCCATACGGAAATCCTAGAGGACACATACTGCAGGCTTATCTATATCTTCATTGGTATCAGAATACAAACTTATCTTACCTTTTTCTTTTATATACCCTAGAAGACATATATGTTTTAGAATCAAACTCCAAGTCTAATGTATATTATATAAACTAAAGACAACCAAAAAAAGTTACACGTCCAGCAAAACTTATCCTACCCCTCCATTTATACACCCTAGAAGACACATATCAGAATCAAACTATATACCATAGAAGACACATATCAGAATAATTCCCTAGAAGACACATAGAGTATAAAGAAATTTTCTAAAAGGAAAATCAGTGTTACATTTAATATATGCTTTTGTACGCATGGCCTTAAACGACATAGAATTTGGCCTCCAAGTATGGTCGTTGGTTCTTGGTTCGATGTGGTTTCATTGTATTCTTCATTTCCGTCCTAACCGTTTTGGGTCCTGTTCGTATTGGTTTCTGTTTCTAGTTTTTATTTAGAAAAGCTAAAAGTTAATATAAATATCTGTAACATCCTGAAAATTTAAATCTAGAAATGTGAATCTTTTGACTTAATTTTTGCAATGTATTTTATTTTGAATTTGGAGTTTATGGATTTTATGAGAAATTTGGTGAGGTTCCAAAAATTTAAAAAGATCAAGAAGAAAACAAACAGGTTAAAATAATAGAAAATTAAAATTTTAAAAGCGAATCTGAAAAGATGATCCATAAAGAAAAAGGGAAATAAATAAAGCCAGAATTTTATATGTTGATACATATATACACACACACAAACACATACCCAAATGTATAAGCCAAAAACAAAAGAAAAGGAAAAGAAAAAAAATCAAAGGAGCCGGGCCGGCCGTCACCCCGACCCAGCGCCCGCCAGCCCAGCTCCACCCCTCCATCCCGCACCTCTTCCCCCATTCACTGCCGCGCGGGCCCCGTGCCTCATCACTCTGCGCAGCCGGCCCCACGCCCCCAGCTCCCTTCACTGCCGCGCGGGACCGCATCCCCTCCCTCTCTTTCTTCTCTTCTTCCCCGTGCGACCGCGCCATTCCTCTCTGGCTCTCTGCTGTGCGCAGCTTCCCTCCGCCCCATGGCATCCATGCGCCTGCCCCCGCCCACGGTCTTCTCTGTCGTCGCCCCTAGTTTTCCCCGCGCCATCCCATCGCCACGCTGCGCCTGCGTCACCACCTGCCCACCGTCTCCTCGGTCAATCCCCCCCGTCGCGCGGCCGAGTGACGCCGAACCACCCCGCTGCGCCCGCTCACGTCATCCGCAGTCACGCCCGGTCCACGGCTCTGCCACCCGCGCGTCACACCAGCATTAACTCCCGTTGCCACTCCATCACTGCCCTGTAGCCATGGTCAAGCTGACATCGCCGCCCATGCCGGCCACCTGCCCCCTCGCCGCCCCGCTTTTCCACCCTATAAAAGCCTCAGCCAAAGCCCTAAAACGCACCGCCCGAGCTCCCTCCTTCTCTCCTAGCACGCAATCGAACTCCGGTGCCCTTGGTTTGCCGCACAGCCGCCCTTCTTCGATTCTGGCCACCACCGCCATTGTCGCCGCCATCCTTCTCTCGGGGCACCAGCGCTCAATTCCTCACGTTGAGAGCAAGCCCTCGGCGCCGTGAGGCTTCCCCAACCGCTGCCCGGGCCTCCCGTCGCCCCAACAACCTCCGCCATGGTGGCCTGGCCGCGCCGCCCTCGGCTCCTGCCGCCGGCCAGCCTTGGACCTTGGCCAGCCTTGGACCGACCGCCTGGCAGCATGGCAAGCTTCACTCCGCCTCTCTTATGCTCACACGCACGCCGCTTGCCGCCCTCCCCCACGCCGGCGCCACCGTCCCCGTTCCCACCTCACCGCCGCCACCCGAGCAGCCACCCCTGCCGGCCTGCGCCATCCCGGGCCGCGCCACCTCCTCCACCGGCTTCTACAGCTCCCCGGGAGCCCGTTTTGCCGGCTACGCCCGCCTCTCCGGCCGCTCGTCGCCAGCGCCACCGTCAGCCATGGCCGCCCGAGCCGGCTCCTCTGTTTTGCTCTGCCTACCTCTTCGTTTTTCTAATTAAGCTCTGGTACTTTGTCAAGTAGCACCTCGTGTCCAGTTGGCTAGACCGAGCGCGCCAATCCCCACAGTACTGAGGTCTTGAGTTCGATTCCGTAAGGCCGCATCCTTTTATTTCTTTTATTTGTTGATTTTTCCTACTCCATTTTAATTAAGAAAAAGTCAGGAAAAATAAGAGATAATCTAGGAAAACTAATAAAAATTTAGCTAGGAGATAAAACAAGATTGTTCAGTATTTGAATTTGGGTTAGTTGCCATATATGAATAGCGAAAGTGGTTTGAATGATTATTTAACATCTAGTTGTTAAATAAAGACATTAATAAAAAAATGATTTTTATTAAATATCCAGATTTAATAAAGATTACCCCTAGTTAAAATATAAACATAGATGCCCTAATATTTATCATGCCACCATTAAACAAATCTCAGCGATATATTTCATTAAATAACGATAGTGAGATATTACCTTGTACAATAATCTCTGCCTAGATAAATAAATCCAAATTAAGTATTGAGCCCTTGCTATTTATCTTAATCTAATTAATAAGTAAAAGCCTATATCAGAGACTATTCTAAAAACTTAATAAAGCTATCCAAGTGTTATAATACCTTCGACTAAAAGATTTATAGAATAAGTACAGATCTCATCCGTCAGTCCAGTTTGCCTTTATCATAACCTGAGTTGCAAGGAATGCATACCCTAAAGATAAAATTTGTACACTAAACTCCTGCACCAGTCTATAGGTATAACCCGACCCATTAAACTTCCTTGATAAATGCGAATCTAATAATAGAAGTTAGTAATAAAAAGATCGAACCTTGCCTTTCGCCAATCGGCTACATTTGGCCACTTCTTTTCCAAAGTAAATAATTCCTGTAGATACTTCCTCACTTTTGATCTCTTATTATCCTAAAATTTTCCCTCACGATAAAGCTATTCAGATAACTCGTTCTCTCACTCAAGACCAGCTACCACTGTGTTGCAACACACTAAACTGAACCATCATTCTATTCCCAAATCGTTAAAAAAATGTATAAATTAAATTAAATCGGCCATTTGAATTTGCTCGGGTTTATTTGGATCTTTAAGTTATTTGCCTTTATTTGGATTCAGTCGCTTATCGCGTAGCTAGAAATTGGAGTCCCGAAGAATCAATGGAACGAGCAAAAACAAGAGCAAAGTGAAGATAAAGATTAGAAGCTGAAGAGGGGGCATTGCGTGAACTCAAGATCGCGGTTAACCGCGCCAGGCGAGTCAATACTTTGATCATATTGAACCTATGTTTTCTGCAAATTACTTTGATTTAAACTATCAAATTGCATGTTGTTAGTTTATATGCAAATACATGTTTAATTTACGATTCTAGTTATATCCCATTGTGTACCTTGATTAATATTACCCCTCCTTTGAAATATTTGAATTTGTGAACCTTGTCGCTCTAGCAAAATTTATAGTAATAACCTTTCAAAAGTAAGTCCGTAATTATATGCCATGCTTAGTATTGCTTAGATACTCATGGGCGCGAGAGCGCCCAAGCAACACTTTTAATCTTGAGAAAAATTGGTTGGGCAGTCATGGTGGTAATGACTGATGTATGTTGGATATGGTTATTTTACATTCCTAAAAACCTCAAATTGCTTATTTATCTGGGCGGATGGTTCGGGGGTATGGTGCAGTGGTGCACGAGAGTGTGGTTTGTGGTAGAACCGCCCAGATAACCCTAAGGATTGAATCTTGTCATGACCTCCTGTGTAAAACAGTACAACCACAAGTCTGTAAAATACAACTTGGCTAAGTAAATTTATCGAAACCCCGGACTCATCTCACTGGTAGGGGATTGAAGGGGCTACGCTATGGCAAGGGGGCCTGAAGGGACACCAGTGGGGGGTGAAGTTTCCCAGCTGTCCTACGTTGCGGGGAGTAGAAGCCCGAGCTGCGTAGTGGCTGTGGGAAACATCCCGCGCATAGATGGGACCCACCGCAAGTGGGAGAAGCCCATAAGGTGAGATGACTGAAGGGACTAGATACTTTGAAAAGTCACTGTGATGGTCTGTTCAACCACACTTCTAAGGAATCGTGTGGGGCAATGAGTTGATTGTCTCTTGTGGTGAAAGTGTACAAACTCTGCAGAGTCAAAACTATTCGAATAGCCGTGCCCACGGTCAAGGGCGGACATGGGAACTTACTCGAGTTAGTTCTATTTAAAAATGTTTGGAAAATAGGAATGGAAAAGTGGAGGGCAGCGGAAAGCCCTGATTTGAGTTGTCCTGGGTGTCGCCCCAGTGGTAAGTTAAGCGGCTATAACGCTGAAAGATGTTATACGGTGTGATGCCGTATATATGGAAAAATTATGGTGATATTAGGCATATGGTGTGATGCCATATGTATGGAAATTCATGTTAATATTCCTTGAACATTATGATTTGTTCCAAAGCTGCTAGGTCTCAGGAAATTTTATGTATTGTATTTCAAGTAGTGGCATTTCTATTCTTACAAAATAAAATATGGGTGGAATAAACAGGGTCGTGAGTAAAGGAGATGGATGTTTGTAGCATGTACTTAAAGGTATTGGTGGATTCAGGTCGATCATGAATAAGAAATGATAGTGTGGGTTCTGGGAGAAATAAATTAGTGGGGTCCAGTTGAATAGATAGGTTAGATAAATGATCTAATTGAATTTTCAGGAATTTGGAAAAATAATACAAGTATTGGAGTATAATTCTTGATTAGTGATATTCTTGGTGGATATATATAATAGTGAATCGTATACTTGGTCAATGATATTCTTGGTGGATGTATACTCAATGATTTTGGAGAATTAGGGAGTGCAAAGGTAACTTGCTGGGTTACTACACTAATGATTAATATAAATTCTTGGAAGATACTGGTGATAATGGGAATTAATAGGAGATGATCAATTACTAGAGGGATGAATTGAATTTCTGAGAAGATTGGAGGATTCATAACAATTAGTGGATTATAATCTTGGTAAATTGAATTTTCGGTGGAGGTATATTTGTGGATTAGCTAGTGATAGATAATGGAAAATGAGATTGATTATTGGATTATGGTTTTGAATCAATGACGAAAAGGATTGAATACGAATGATATCGGTGGATTTGAAAGTAATTATGATAGAGAATCATTAGAATTCAGAGGTGAGGAGCTGATGAGTAGTAATGACAGGATTGGATTATTAGTAATTCAAAATACAAAGTATGATCGGTGGATTAAATAAATGATGACACTTGCTGTTTGGAGTTTTAGACAGCAGTCATTAAAGAAAGTGCATTTTCCGTGGATTAGGTCAATTTTGGCCATTGTAGTGTGGAGTTAGGTAGCAACTATAACACTTTGATTGAGCAATGGTAATAATGCTACTAAAGGCGATTTTGGCAAATAAAAATAACCCGAGCCTCTCCTTTGTTAAGCCATGCATACTATTTATTTGCATTCTGTGTATTGGCTCGCGGAGCAGGGGGTCGGAGTGCTCACGCTCGCTTTTGCGATAAAATTCAGATTCAGGAATCAAATTACCTCGCCTCAGCAACAAGATTGGACAAACTGGCCGAGAAGATGAAGATGTCAAGGGCTAGGTCGCGAACCTCCAGTTGGCTGCCTGTGGGCATGTCCTGAAGGTCCCACCTGTGTATTTCGTTCCGCTGCTGCAGTTTATTGATTTCGGCCTAATCGGCCCATGAGTAAGTTTACTATTATATTTACGCTTCCGCATGATATGTACTTGATATTCAGAACTGTAATCTGTGAGCACTATCTACTGATCCAGGGAATAGTGCGGTGGAATCACAGAGGAATCCGGATATTAATATCTGGGCTCCTACAATATCTGATTTCTTAAAATAGCTTCTCCACTTCTCTCGCTACCGTCTCGCTCCGAAGATAAGACAGGGGTCATAGGTACATCACACATCCTACTCCTCTTGCTCCTGTCACACGTACGTATCTCTCGTCCACTTTTTTCATCGCTCATCCTCTCCTTCTAAAGGTCACTTTTTTCAGATATTGCTTTTTTTTAGCTATAAATCATAAGTCATAGTGAAAAATTATCAGCAAAAACTAAAACAAACGCACCTTAACCATCCACCTATGAAAGAGATGCCACAGCAGAGAATTTTGCGTAAAAAAAGGAACTCCGGTATGGCTAAGACTGATCCATTCCCATGTGCATTGGAGCTAGGGGGCATCATAACGCGGTTTAAATTTTCGGGGCCTATATACAAGGCTACTATGCATAAAGCAGGGGTGTAGCCGTGTAGCTCAGCTTCATATCTATTAGACCCATTTTGAAGCCCATATAGCTCAGCTTCATATCTATTAGACCCATTTTGAAGCCCCTATAGCTCAGCTTCATATCTATTAGACCCATTTTGAAGCCCCTATAGCTCAGCTTCATATCTATTAGACCCATTTTGAATCCCCTATGCACTGGAGTGAGGATTTTTGCAATGATATTTGAAGCTACTATGTAATGAATATGTGAAGCTTATGATCTAACCAGCCAGTCACCTACAAAATTTTGAACCCTGGTTCTGACCCGACGGTATTTTTCTATTTTATCACGGTCAAAGGCCACCAATGTCCGAAGAGTATGGACATGGACATAACATCAAATGATCTGCATCAGAATTATTATCTGTACCAGGATACGTTTTCTTAATATGAATCCGTACTCATGTTTAATTTTTTTTCTTCTCATATATGAAGATGATTTTGCCAGTAACCGGATGTATTCAGTCTTTTTCCATCCTAGTTGCTTGCACGATTAACGCAAGGACCAGATAGACCCAAAATTTCCGATCAATCGTGATCTTGTTGCGTTGCATGCATGCTTGCCATTGATCTAATCACGAATTCTTGTGCTTTTCCAATGAGTGAGCTGTCTGCGCGCACGCGATGACAGGCGCGAGATCTCGAGATCGATGCCTGTCACGGGGGTCACAGCATCACTAGCTGCATGCTGCTGATACAACTAGTACTAATACATACAAAAACAATAACTAATTAATGTCGTCCTAGAATTTGTCCATGAGATGCGTGCACGTTTCTGCCTTATGGAAATGCAAATATGCAATGCTTAATGCACTGCCATTAGCTGTTGAGAATTCAGAAGCGTCTCCTAGTGATCACTTACCAAGATCGATCGAATCACTTGCTATAGGTACGTACAACGTAGACGCATGTACTACCACACAAAACTTATTCCAGAAGAGAGCGCGCACGTCGACTGTCACTGAGAGGATCTGAACTCCACCCAGGCCAGGCTCTTGATTTGTTTACCCTTGGCTAGCTAGGGAATATTCAGTCAAGAGCACAGTGCCAAATGGAAGCAGCCAAGCCCATGGCGACACCTCGACCGGCATATACATATATATACACACACACACACACTCCAATCCAATCAATCCATCCATCGACAGATTAAAAGGAAAAAAGTGGAACAATATATGTAAGTAATAAAGTAATTAAGATTTAAGCATGCACACACGCCGACGACACTACACGACCAGCCGGTACTACTACGTACAGTTCACCACGCACGCATGCCTGTCTGCACGCGCCAGAGCTAGCTGCCACCTTTCATCGATCGATCTATCATGCTCATTCATGTTCCTTTCACGAGCACTACATACCCTCTCCTCTCTCTCTAAGTACCCAGCAGAGGCTTGCATGCATGCGTACGTGCCTGCTCGCAAGCACAAGCTGCAGCTACGTGCAGCATGCATTCATGGTGGCAGGTGTGGCGGATCAGATGAGCTCGGCCTTCTTGACCTTGGAGATGCTCTCGAGGACGCCGGCTGGGGACACGTGACCCATCACCGTCACCTTCTTGCTTTCCAGATCGATGCTGAACGATGTCACCCCTGCACCAACCAGCCATGCTTCCATGCAGTCAATGAAAAGAACAAAAAATAGTTACTGCTGAACAAGCTCGAAAGAATTCTACTCCAGGTTAGTTTCATGCATGCATGCAGAGCTACCCGTCTTCAGTTTTGACAGTCACTGCATGCCTAGCTCACTGCGCAAAAACATGCTATGCGGTTTGCAGTTTTGTAATGTTAATAGCTTGCTATACGTACGTAATGTCGTACGTACAGGTACAGCACGTGATCCCTGCGGTCTATCTATACGCACGCATACACGTCACTACATTCCGTGTATATACCACAGGGCAAAAAAATGATTCAGGAAGGGAATGTGTTCCATGTGATCAGCCTCTGAAACACAGTTTGCAGAGCCTTTTCAGAGTCTGATCTGCAGTAAGCTAGTGTGCAACATGCAGTAGTTCTATATATCTCTAGCTATCTGGTTTAAGATCTCTTCAAGATCAGTTGCTTAACTGTAAGTATATAGGATTTCTCTACATACAGAAGATAAATATAGTAGTAGCACTTGAGGGTACGTACTTGATCCACTAGGACCAGGTTGTTGGCGTTGACATGACCTTTCAATTATACTACAATAATGAGCAGCTACTGTTGACCAAGTGTACCAGCACAGCAGTACATGACTTCGCAATCATAAATAAGTAGTAGTATTGTTCATAGAGGTTCGATCTGGAGTTCATGCAAATACAAGGGGATATGATGTAGCATATATCCTACGGGGCATATATGTCATGTGCGAGGAGATGCAACTAACGGACATACATATGCATATGATGTCCATCCAGGCAGCATTATACTATGCTGCAGTACTACTACTGCACATGGGGTAGAGTCACTACACCGTGTCAAAAGGTACCTCTCCCTTGTGAATCTGTTAAATGTGCACACAAGTCCAATAGCATTTCCAATTTCTGGTCTAAACTATATGTGATATATTGTCAAGTACATAATGTCCAAAATACATTGTGGTGGAAGGAATTGGGCGCAAATACAATATATGTCCAATAGCATTTCCAATTTCTGGTCTAAACTACATGTGATATATTGTCAAGTACATAATGTACAAAATACATTGTGGTGGAAGGAGTTGGGCGCAAATACAATATATGTGATATATTGTCAAGTACATAATGTACACAATATAAACTCCCTTGGAAGGAGTTGGGAGCACGATAAAAAAGAAACAAAAAAAATAAGCATCACGCAAAAAGATTCACATGGAAGCGACAACACCTCTGGTAGTTTGGTAAATTTTGCTAGCACAAACATACCTTCCATTTTGGAGATATGCTTCCTCACTTTCCCTGCACAGCCCTGGCAGTGTATAGCCACCTTCATGACCACCACCTGTGTACGCGGTGAATAAGCCACCAAATCAAGAGATTACCATTTCCCAATAAGAAGAAGCATGAGTAACTAAAAAGCAATACCATCTCCAAGTTACCATGGCTTACACCGTAACTTCAGTTAACCAGCGTTTTAAGACAAGAACATGTCGATCTAGCTAGCTAGCCCATGGTGCTACGAAAAGATGGTGCACGAGGGAGAGGGGGTAAAATTGAACAATCATGCATGTGATTTATCTATGGTCCACAGGTTAGGGGGTAGCAGTCTCTCTTTTCCTCACCCACTACTCTCCATATGTAAAAGGGCACAGTGTGTGTACTACTGCCCGTCATCTCCGTCTCCTCTGTGCCGCAATTTGAGCCGCTGCTGCTTTCTGAACTCGAGAGCTATTTTGAACCAACTGACTTATTGATATGATTTTTTTTTCTGTATATTGTACATAGAGATATAACGGTTTTTTTGTTCTTCTGATTTTTCTACAATTTTCTTTAATTGAATAACTAAGCTAAAAGTTAATAGTCGTTATAGTGCCTATTTCAGAAAAAAAATCAGCAAAAGCCGTTTTAAACGAGGTACTTTTTTTATTTGGCTTAAAAGTTGTTTCTGTATCACACACCTTCAATTTTGGCTCAACCATAAACAAGGGGAAAGTTACTACTAATAGCCATTACTCTACCGAGTAAATGTATGTATGTAGAGGGTGCAAATGGAGCGAACAATTTTCGTCCGACTGACCAACTGAAGATTCACTGATTGAATACGAAAGGGATAAATGAATATCCAACACTATACGTGTCTAATTCCGACTCCGAGGAAAAGATACAAAATAGGATACGAAATAAATGATATCCGTCTGTATATATTCATATGTCAAGTGATATGAGTAAGTCTGTTGTAATTTTACTTAGGAACAAGATAATAGTTAGATAGATTGTCGCATCTAAACAGTCGAGGAATACCGAGTGCTCTTTCTTTGACATCTTGGTGGTACGACCCTGCACGTTTGGACTTTAGCTTTTGGCTTCTAGTTTTTTGATTTCGTCTTTTCTTAGCTTTTTGGTTTTTTTGGGCTTTTTCGCCTTTTCTTTTTTTTCCCGTATTCTTTTGTATTGTCCGTGATAGGCTAACCTGGTTTTTCATTTTAAAATTTTAAATTTAATTATACCAAAAAACCACTAATAGCTACAGTCAAAATAAGGCAGCTACAATGCAATCCAGTAAAAAAATAAGCCAAAATGAGCAGCACTGTCTCTCTGTGTTCACTTTGATTACATTACATTACAGTTGTAAATTTGCAATGGCCAACGTCCTTTAAAAAAATGCATATATACGTTTCCAAAGGAGAATTAAGCAAGCCCTACACATGTAAAAAAATAAAAGAGAATTGCGAATTACAGTACATAAATGTGAGGTGGGTGTGTGCAGTCAGTAGCCGTAGCAAGGATTTTCTTGGTGCTAACTAAATAGTTGGTAAAATCAGTAATTAAGCATCTTCTAGCGACCAAATCTTCGTAAAGAAATGTACAGGAGTAAGCAAATCAACGATGATATACTACTAGTAGAAGTGTAGAACAGAACGATTATCCGGTCAGAGTTACGTACTTGGAGCACTTGGTCGCCGGGAGCCGCGGCGGCGTTTCGTGTAGTCCGCTTTGCCGCCGCCGCCGCCATCTCCCTGGCCGGCGTCTCCTTGGGGCTCTTGGTCACCATGGGCAGCGTCACGGCCACGGGCGCCCCGCGCCTCCTCGCCTTGGGCGGCGCGGGAGGCGGCGGCCTCGGCGCGGAGAACCGCCGGGACAGGACGCGCGTGGCGCCGGCCCCGTCGCAGCCCCCGCCGCCGCCGCCGAGGCGCACGTACCTGACGTCTTGCACGAGGCGCGCGTCCTCGGCGATGGTCCGGTCGGCGCGGCGCGCGACGACCATGGACCGCGCGTCCCGCGGCACGCACACCGCCGTCGCCGACTGCGACCGGCACAGCATCCCGCCCGCCCTCGTCCTCCCTCACCACCAACACCACCTCACACTCACAGCTAGCCCCACACCGAGCAATGGCAAACTACGCCACCACCACCACCATTCACAAAGAACTAGCAGCAAAGCAATGGAGAGGAACAGGAGAGGAGGAGGCGATATATAAGCAGGGGAGAGTGAGAAGCAGGAAGCAGTGGGAGGAGGACAAAGGAGACGGAATCACGGTGGAATTAATGTTGTATGGTTTCTCTCTCATTGTCTCTCTCTCTCTCTCTCTCTCTCTCTCTCTCTTCTCGCCTGTGTTGCTATAGTAGTGCCGTGCTGCTGGTGAGACAAGATCGGAATTATTGCTCGGGGTCGGGCTAGGCCATATGAATCCATGGCTGCCTCTCCGCTGCTGGCTCTGGACTGGAGTCTGGTCCGTCTGGCGCGCGCTGTGGCAGGCAACAGACAAGATGTGGTGCGGGTCTCGCTCCGCCGGGGCACGTCTCTGACGTCACCCACCCGTGAAACCTTTCTCCGCTGGTTTTACTTTGTTTTCATGTTGCAAGATATACGGAGGCGCTGAAGGAAAATTCGAAAGCGGCGAGCCTAACTACAGCCAACATACACGTGATAAAAGCAAAATTGATGATAGCAATAGTTTTAAACCAAAAGCATGGTCTAATATACATACGAATGTCCATCGTTTGCAGGCTTCTTTTTCTCATATCAATCAAAAACCTTATTATGTCTAAAATTTGATAATTAAAATATTCAATATTTTAGAAAAATGATTGAAATGCAAAAGGAGAAAAGGTGGATTTCCGGTCACAGGCTGTAAATTTAAGAATAAATAGGAACCATTAGCTATAATTCTCTTTTTAAAAAAAATTGCAGTAGCAGATGACTCTTAAATCATTATTTTTCCACTTCCTTTTAAGTTTTAACAGCATAATAAAATAGAATGTATTTATGCCTAAAATGTGTATAGGTAAATATGGCCATTTGCATGAAGAACAAAAGGTAATATCAGCTTTGAACAGAAGATTAAGCAACAAAGAAAAATTCAATTCAACTTACCGGCTAGCGGCTCACCCGAGCCTCATCACCCGCCTTGCGCCCCAACCTCCTTGGCCCTTGCCAGCTTGCCCCTTGCCATGCCCACGCACCCTGTGGCCTATGACAGTGTGCGGCTACGCCCTGCCGTTGCTGCATGCACCCTTTGCCCTTGCTAGCTTGCCCTTTGACCCTTGTTGCTCGATCGTGTGGACCATTGGCTGGCTCTTGTTAGCTTGCTTGCTGGCTGCCGCCTGCAACTTCATGTGTTCGCTGAGGTGTCGAGCTCGGAGTGTTGCCGCGCCGGTTTCCTATGGTTTTGGTGAGGACTACAGAGCAATGGTGAGGTCTGAGGCCTAAGGAGGAGGCGAGCGACTAGAGAATTGGGGATCAAACGATTGCAAACTTGGAGAGTTGTAGTGGGAGGCGAGTGCCTAGGGTGCAAATGGGCTTGCTGGCTTGGTAATGTAAGGATATGGCCCATCAAGGCCCAGACCGGCCAGACACAAGGGTGTGGCCTAACAAGGCCAAAGCACAGCCTAGTTGCCTATCGTTACTGGTGCTGGCGAAGGAACACTGGAGTTCAACAACGACTCGCCAATGAGCCCGGGCAGCCGCCCAGGGTCGTTGGGAAATGGATATGCCTGTATGTATGTATTTTTGTATGTATGTATGTATGTATATGTATATGTATATGTATATGTATATGTATATGTATATGTATATGTATATGTATATGTATATGTATATGTATATGTATATGTATATGTATATGTATATGTATATGTATATGTATATGTATATGTATATGTATATGTTAGACCATGTGGTTTGGTCATACATTTAGTGATGATGAATAATTAATATTTTGGTTTTACCGGTATTTACGCTTGCGAAAGTTTTGATCAATGTGCTTTTGTGCTAGAGGTTTCAGAGTGGTCGAACGACCACGGCAGAAAATCAAAGCATGTTGAACGACCACAGTAAGTGATCAAGGTCCAATGACCACGATAAACAAGCAAAGTCAAACGACCATGGCAGACAAGTGAGGCAATTGACCACGGTAGGTGACCAGGCATATCGACCTTGCCAAGTGAAGAATTTAGACCCATCATTATGAGTTAATGACATGTTTTAATTTGGTAATTAATGACAATCGAATTGTGGGACTAATAGTTTCATTGAGATGAATGAACAGGATATGTCTGACGATGATGGATGACTTAAGATGGGTTCATGTGATTGATCATTTTCAAGCAATATAAAGACTTCACATGTGTTGATAAGTCATGACCCAAACATAGAGTTGAAATGTACATTGTCATGCTTCAAGTGGATGCACAAGGAAAAGGTATGACTAGCCAGGGCTAAGGATATGTTTATAGTCTTTTACTGGTCTTAGAATTTGGTTGAAAGATCGGGTTGCTAGTATAGAATGTCGTATTATTAAGAGGGGTTGCGACTAGTAGTTTGAACGTAACAAGGGTTGATAGCTCACTTAATTGCTCTAGCTCTCCATAACATGATGCCAATATTTTTTAATGTGATTTGAAAATGTTGTAGCTCATGCATAAGTCCGTTGTGACATGTGACTTTATGTTTGCAAATATGTTTTGCAACATGTAGAAATCCATGTTATTCCAAAAGATGGATTTGAGATGTGCCTCTCAAATGATTGTAGCTCATGCAAATATTGTTTCCACATGTGACTTAAGTTTGAAAAGGCAATTTGAATTTGGTTTAAGTCCATGTCGTCTTCCTGGTGATGTGATTCGAAAAGATACTTGAGGATATGTTCCATGATCTATTGGGAGTCATTTGTTAACCTTAAATGTGTATTTCTATAATTTGTAAAGCTTTTGTGCAAAGTGGCTAAGAAATATGCATTGTGTTCTAATCTCCAGAGTCTGTCATGAAGTTGGCAGTCTGACCGGCTTTGTATATGCGGTCAGACCAGCACAACTTATTTCACTCGGGCTAAAGGGTAGTCTGACTGTGGAGTGATCAGATCGGAGTTTACACTGGCATGCATGTGGCGATCAAACCTCCTGGTGATCAGACCAGCATACGGGTAGCGGTCTGACCGGTCCGCGGAACTACCATTTCTTAGAGCGGAGCATTTTTTTTTCCAGAGAGCACCCTCAGAGTCACTCTGTGCTCTATCTAGACAATCAGAAGTACTGGAGTGCAAACGGCGGTACTTCCACTTTTCAAAAGTTCCACCAAAATCAAGCGGAGTGTTTTTTCCAGAGACTGTCTTTGCTGATAGCGGTCTGATCGGGACCTTTACGATTTGACCGATCCTGGCGATCAGATCAGTCCCTGTGTGGGCAGTCTGACCGGATTTTCATTCTGTGTGTTGCACTTGGTGGTGGACTTTGTGTCCATTGAGCTGCGATTCTTGATTCATTCAAGCGAAGGTCTCTGACTTGTTACTCTTAGAGGTTGCTGTCTCCAGACAGCTTTGGAGGTATAGTGCCCGGTGATCTTCTCAAAGAAACTTATGAGAAGGCCCGGTGTGTGTGAAGGTTGGAGTTCACCTACCCGAAGTGGGAAATAGCTACTACTAGTGGATTGAGGTATTTCAGCTTAATTCGTGGAGCCGGTCCAATTTGTTTGGGCTAACCTCAATATAGACTAGGGAAACTGGCAAGTTTTCGAACACCATGGTAAAAACATCAAGTGTTTTTATGGTTCCTCATCTTACGCTCAATTTACCTTCTAGCAATTCATATTTAAGCCTTTACATTTGTTGAATTGATTAGAATATTTGTCTTCCCAGAATTGCTTATATTGATTGGGAATTATATCGTTGGTGCACTTAGTCAAATTTAGATGTTTTAGGCCTTCCTTATGAAAACCAAATAGTTCATGCTTTCGCATTATAAATTTGGTAATAGCTTAAAAGAATTTTTAAAAACCGTCTATTCACCCCCCTCTAGTCGGCTTCCTTGATCTTATAAGTGGTATCAGAGCTTGGTCTCTCATTTTGTGAGGTTTTACCACCTAGAGAGTAAAGGATGGCGACTAGTGATATAGTGCATCTAGATGACACACTTCTATTTAATGTAACCAATTATGCAAATTGAAAAATCCGTATGACTTGCTATTTTAAGGCTATGAGCCCAAAAATATGACGGATTGTAGATGTGGGCTTTTCTCCTCCATTGGATCTTCTTGCTTCAACAATTGAGGAAGGAAAATGCTCACATCTCGACACTCAAGCAACTAACGCTTTATTTAGTGCTTTGAGTGTAGAGGTGTTTCATACAATATGCAATCTAAGTAGCGCTCATGATATGTGGACAAAAATTCAAGACAAATATGAGATGTCCACCTCAACCGATTAGGATTGCACACAAGAGTGGATGTCGAGAGATGAATTCTCAACTTCTAACTCCGATAATGAAGAATCCACAATCCCCTCTACATCAACTCAATGCTTCATGGCTAAAGGTAACAAGAAGGTAAATAATGAAAATGATAGTAATAAATCTTTATATGATGAGTTGATGGACATGCTAGAAGAACTTAATGGTTTTTTGGGAAGAAAAAAAAGAGCTAAATTTAAGGTTTTAAAGTAAGAATATAACCTTCTTCAAAATAACTATGATGTGCTAAAAGAAGAACATAAGTCTCTTCTATTCAAAGAACATTTTAAACCTAATGTGGATATAGGCATTGCTTGTAATTTGTTAGATGATATGTCATGTATAGTTTCTACTCCTTGCATTTCATCTAACGTTAATACATCCACATCTTGTGATGATTTGCTTGATATACTTTTTTTGTTCAAAGTTAGATGCTTCCACTTTCTCTATGCTTGTTGAGATTAAAACCTAATGTGGATATATGGCATTGCTTGTAATTTGTTAGATGATATGTCATGTATAGTTTCTACTCCTTGCATTTCATCTAAGGTTAATACATCCACATCTTGTGATGATTTGCTTGATATACTTTTTTTGTTAAAAGTTAGATGCTTCCACTTTCTCTATGCTTGTTGAGACTTATCTTGTAGAAGAAAATAAACAACTCAAGGCTGAAGTCATCATGTTAAGAAATGACTTGGAAAGGTGCTACAAAGGAAAGGCTACTCTTAATGATGTCTTGAGCAAGCAACGAAGCTCAAATGACAAAACTGGCATTGGCTTCGCCTCTGAGAAGAAGGAGAATAGTAAAACAAGGCACAATGCAAGACACATAAAGAAAGTCAAGTACCATGATTGCAACAAGATTGGTCATTTAGCCTCAAAGTGCCCAAACAAGATGGATGACAAGTCAAAGTCATCAAAAATGAGGCAAATTGGCAATAAGAAAGTCAACAAGATAAGAAAAGAAATAAAGAGCATAACTTGCTTTAGTTGCTATAAGAAAGGACACCTTGCCTCTATGTGTCAAAACAAAATGAATGACAAGCAAACTTATTCAAAAGGAAGGCAAATCAGCAATAAGCAAAACAACAAGACAAAGTATGGAAAAAAATCAAATTTGCTACAATTACTAGGAAAAGGGATATTTTAGTAAGGATTGTCCCAAAGGTAACATTTCTAAGCCAATCCTCTTCAATAATAATTATTTGTTTAAAAAAGATAAAAATGGCATTGTGCTTGCTAGATGTGTTAGTTTACCCAAATCCACTACTAGGGCTATTTGGGTTTCTAAATCTATTGTGACTAACATCTTAGGACCCAACCAAGTTTGGGTACAAAAATGTGTTTGATTGTTTAATAGATACTTGGAGATGCATTAGAAGCTTAGACCTCTCAAAAAAGTGGATTTCACCATAAGCAAATATGGAGCCAAGGTTGAAGATTAACATCCCATATCTTGAGCTAATGTCATCTCGGTAACAAACATTTAAATTGAAGTATCTAGTACTTGCCATGTGTAGATTGCATTACATGAAATTCTTATTCAAAAGGGGTTATTGCTCTTATTCAAAATTTCCTTAATTGCAATCTTCAGCAAGTTGGGTGTGGCACATTAAGGGGGAGTGCTAAATCATATTCATGTATATCACATCCCTAAGTGTGCCCAAATGAATTAAGTGCTAGTATTGATCTTAAAAATTAAGCCATTTAGCCAAAAGTCAAAAGCTTGATATTATTAGTAAACTAGTTGAAAAATGTATACAAATACATTTCAAAGGTTTCAAAAAAGCTTTTGACTTTAGAAAACTTCAAGTAAAATTGAGTTTCTAACCCAAAACTAGCTATCTAGTATCTTGTTCTAGTTTTAAAATAAAAAATTACCCAAAATCAATTCTAAAAGGAACTTGAAAAAGTGTTCAACACCAAAGACCTAGAGTCGGCTATTTCAAACATTATTGATATTCAAAAGTTTTCCAAAAAGTCAACCTATCAAATGTTATTTGATTTTGAAACTCACCCTAAACTTAACCTTGACCTATATTGGTCATATCCTAGCACTATGTGAGTTACGCCTCTTGGGCCGTGTCGGGACCCCGGATTTTCGAACCCGGACCCTCTGTGTATTACAGTACTAGTCCCAGATCAAAGCTAGTGCACACAGTCAAACAGAAATGATAACATAACCAACAACGCTTTATTACAATAATAGAGAGTACCGACCAAAAGGTCTCATTATTACAAATGAGGTTTCAAGACCTCACACACACACACCAAACACAGCGGGAGCAGAAGATACATCCAGCGAAGACCCATCAATACGCCATAGGCAATTGACTGGGGAAGTGCAACCTAGTATTCTGGGAAACCTTCGTCAAATCCACATGCGAAGTAGTCGTAGTCTCCATCTTGAGCTTCATATTCCTCTGAGTATGAGTTTTGAGTGCAGCATGTGAGTACAAAAAGTACTCCGCAAGTCTTGGGAAAGAATGCAGTAGATGCAAGGCTTAACAAAGGAAGGCTATATGGTTCTTTTGCACAAAGTAATATTTTATTTTAAATAACATTAAATATTTTTGAAGGCATTTGCTTTGTAAAGTAATTGTTTTAACTAAAACTAATAAGCATATTATAGTGAAGGTTCTATCCACCAACACTAATTAACCAACTCTAATCGTTAAGTTTCAAAACATCGGGTTCCATCCACCCGCACTGGCTCCAACCGCCAGGATACCCTTCCGAGAGTTCCCTCCACCCTCGGAATACCAAAGTTTTGTTTTTAAAAATGAAAACCAAAGATCGACCATGTGAATGCATTCCTTGCCCGCCCGTGACCGTGGGCACGACTATTCGAATAGTTTGACACTCTGCAGAGGTTGTACAACTTTACCCCCAAGAGATAAATTATCCTAATAGTCACCATGCTTCCTTTGGCATGAGACCCAGATAAAATATCACAAAGCCTTTACCTCACTCTAGTCTAGCTAGACACCACCCGCTGAGGTTTCACCGCAGAAGGGTTAAATCCACCCAGTCCGAAGCCCCCTCTTGCGCCATATGAGTATAGTAAATCCCTGTCCCTCACTGCGAATAACTAGTAAATCCCTGGCACCCGCTATCCACTGGTGGTACCTAAACTAAACTATCGTAAGTTAATCAGCTAGGTCATACCCATATAGACATAGGGTTGTACGGTAGTGTTCAGTCTGGACAATCACAAGCGTCAGTCCTTAATCGACTAGGGCGGAACATACACTTTACAAGATCTCGTGCTTACCGCACCCATCCAAATCAACCATCCGCCCTGGTCTAAAACCATTTCCATAGTTTATTTAATTTTTAAAAGAACAGTGGCAACACCAATTGCCACTAAATTCCGAATACAAAAATTATTGTAATGAAACATAATTTCCCATTCCAAGATTACAAAGGTTAAATAGCATGACTAAGCATTTTACTACTGTTCTAATATTTGTCAAAGATTTAATTAATAATCTCATTATTGAGACAAAGGAAATCCTAAGGTTACAAAGGTACATGGCATTCAACTTCAATTGAGGGCATAACAAGGTTGGATTAACTAATTTGCTAAAACAAAATTATAGTTCTATGTAATTAGCGATGCACTTAAATTTAAAATAATTAAAACATTTCACAAACATAGGTTCAAAATGTTCAAAGGAGACTTGCCTTCTTGTGCACTGACTGGTTCTTCTTGCTGCGACTCGACGAATTCTTCGGTGACGGCGGAATCTACGCGCAAAAAGACAGACAAACAAAGCAAACAAATTCAAACAAAATTTAAATAAAATTCAAAAAGAGTACATATTTGTATAGTTTATGTGTCTCTCAAATGATTATAGCTCATGCAAATATTGTTGCCACATGTGACTTAAGTTTGAAAAGGCAATTTGAATTTGGTTTATGTCCATGTCATCTTCCTGGTGATGTGATTCCAAACAATACTTGTGGATATGTTCCATGATCTATTGGGAGTCATTTGTTAACCGTAAATGTGTATTTCTATACTTTGCAAAGCTTTTGTGCAGAGTGGCTGAAAAATATGCATTGTCTTCTAATCTCCAGAGTCTATCATGAAGGTGGCAGTCTGAACAGCTTTGTATATGCGGTCAGACTGGCCTAACTTATTTCACCTGGGCCAAAGGGCAATCTGCCTGTGGAGCGGTCATACCAGAGTTTACACGGTAGTCTGACTGGCCAGACTGGTCTGACCGGCATGTGTCTGGCGATCAGACCTCCCTGCGGTCAAACCGGCATACGAGTAGTGGTCTGACCGGTCCGTAGAACTACAGTTTCTTAGAGTGAAATGTTTTTTTCCAAAGAGCACCCTCAGAGTCACTCTGTGCTCTGTTTGGACAATTGGAAGTACCAGAGTGCAAACGGTAGTACTTCCGCTTTTTGGAAGTTCCGCCAAAATAAAGCAAAATGTTTTTCCAGAGACTGTCTTTGCTGATAGCGGTTTGATTGGGACCTTTGCGGTTTGACTGGGACCTTTGCAGTCTGACCGGTCCTAACAATCAGACCGGTCCCTATGTGGGTGGTTTGACTGGATTTTCATTCTAATGGCTAGTTTTGTAACCGTTGAGAGGGCGGTAGTACCGGCCCTCGGGCTGATTCCTGCCTTTTCATCACTCCAATGGCTAGTTTTTGAGGGAAGTGTATAAATATCTCCTCAAGGGCTGTTGAGATAAGATTGTTGGTGCTATTCTTCCATTTTTTGATCTAAGAGCAAGTCTTCTCTTCCTATGTACATGTGTTACACCTAGAGAGTAAAGAGAGCTAGCATAACCTAGTGTGTGAGTTGCACTTGGTGGTGGACTTTGTCCGTTGAGCTGCGATTCTTCATTCGTTCAAGCAAGGGTCTCTAACTTGTTACTCTTGGGGGTTGCTGTCTCCTAGACAGCTTGGAGGTGTCGTGCCCAATGATCTTCTCAAAGAAACTTGTGAGAAGGCCTAGCGTGTGTGAAGGTTGGAGCTCATCTACCTGAAGCGGGAAAGAGCTACCACTAGTGGATTGAGGTGTTTCGGCTTACTTAGTGGAGCCGGTCCAATTCGTTCGGGCTAACCTTAAAGTGTCTGAACGCCACGATAAAACACGAAGTGTCTTTGTGGTTTGTCATCTTGCGCTCCATTTACCTTCTAGCAATTCATATTCAAGCCTTTATATTTGTTGAATTGATTAAAATACTTGTCTTCCTAGAATTGCTTATATTGATTGAGAATTATATCGTTGGTGCACCTAAGTCAAACTTAGATGTTTAGGCCTTACTTGTGAAACCAAATAGTTCACGCTTCCGCATTATAAATTTGTTAGTAGCTTAAAAGAATTTTTAAAAGCTGCCTATTCACCCCCCCTCTAGTTGGCTTCCTCCATCTTACAGTAGGTTGATCAGGCATATCGACCACGACATATCAATCTTGGAGGTCGACCACAAAGATCGACCATGACTAATGGACCACTGAAGATCGCACACTGCTGAATGACCACAGGTAAACGATCATAGGTGAACGACCGCGTCGGAACGACCTCAGTCCGGAGTTTTTACAGGAGTCAAAGAACAGTCGGGGAGGTCAAAGACCCCGATGCGGAGACTCCAGAGAAACCAGTCGTAACTATAGTAAACCGGTCGTAGCTACAGTGAACCGGTCGGTGGTCGTAATCAAGGAGAAATAGGTCATATGCAACAATGTGACTGATCGTAACGATGATAATCTGTCGTATGCTACAAAGCACCAGTCATACTCAACAATGAACTAGTCAGAAGGTATAATGGACTACGGTCGGTAGTCAGTAGTCTTCAATTCAGATGGTTGGGTTGTGAGCTTTAGTGGGCCGATCAAAAGTGACTGTTGTCGATCGATGGTCTTTGTTACAGTACCAGGTAGGTACTCGATGGTCGATTTTACAATACTACGTAGGTACTCGATGGTTTTTGCTACAGTGCTTGGTTGTGATGGGTAGCTATAGACTTTGTAATTGGTAGTCATAGACTTAGCGATTTGGTGTCTTAGATGTTGCGATCGGTAGTTGGTACTCGTTGGTACTATGATTGGATCGATAGTCGGTACTCAGTGGCTTGTGATGTGTTGGTATTTAATAGTGTGATACTTGTGATTTTTTAGTGTTTTGAGCGGACCGATAGGAATTCATGAGTACTGTGGGTTTACGAGTACTCGACATGCTAAGTGGTCATAATGAGTGTTTTAAGGTTGCTTTCTGGAAAGTGATTGAAATTGAGGTCATGGCTGATCTATTTGATGTTGGTGGATGGTTAAGTGTTTGATTTGAATATGTGGACTAATGTCGGTCAAGTTGTGAAAAACTTGTACCAGAGAAATGTTCTTTGGTCTTTGCATATGCAGGTGGGCGTAGAGACGATCATGATCGATGATGAGGAGCACCTAGACTAGGATGAGGATATCTAAGGTCCAGGCGGTCGGTGGATGTCACGAGGTGGTTGGGCTCACACTGGAGCATATGGAGATCAAAGGTGGTGATGCGTGGAGAAGCTACGAAATGTGCGGTCTCGGAGGCTTCGACGTGTGAGGTAATGGAGATACAAGAGGTGCTGCCCTAGAGGCTTTATCATGTGTTGAGTTTAGAGAAGTTGTGGAAGGAGTCCATAACTGAGAAGACTTGGAGTCTGGTTAAAACCTGTATTAGAAAGGGTTTTGGGTCCCTTGGTTTTCGAAAGAGTTAGAGATATGTGTCCATGTTTGAGGTGAACACAGTTTGGGGTGTTAGCCTATAAAAGCTGGATTGGTAGAGGGCTAACATATAGTTTTTGGTGAGATTTGTAAAGAGGCTTTTGTGAAAGATTTTAGGGGTGTTTGTGAGGGTACATTGTAAATCCACGGAACATCCAACAATAAAGATAGTCTTGAATCAATTTGGTTTTTGTCTGCTTGAAGAGTGCTGGTGTTGCAGGTGGATTGGATCTTACGACAACAAGAGAAGCGGTCAACAAAGCGATCGAGTGCAGCTGTTAAATTGTCGGACCCTGGGTTTGAACCAACCTAGAACCCTCTGTGAATTCATTGCACTATTCCCTGGATCAGTAGATAGTGCCCACAGATACATTGCTGATTCATTTCATACACGGCACAGGCCATAATATTACAATACCAAAGTACACAGGTCCCATATAAGGACAAGTATTACAAAAGGGGCCTTCTGGCCACATAAGTTCAGTGTACCACTGCATTATTAGCGGAAGCAAAAGGGAGGGGCTCATCTCCCCACAGGCAGGCGACCGGGATAACCTAGGGGCGCTTAATATTACCCAGGGGACTTGGTTAACGTTAAGGACGTCCACCAATTAGCTTGGTCGGCCCGACTGAAAGGAAAGGCTAGATCCTGGCCTAACTACCACCATCTTCATTCCCTTCGCCAGCCGGGTCCTGGTAGTACTCGTACTGATCCTGATTGGCAAACTCTGGATAAAGGGGGGGGGGTAGAGAGCGAGTGTGAGAACACACAACCGTGCTCCGCGAGCCAACATACAGAATGCAAATACTAGAATGCAAGGCTTTATTCAAGGAAGGCTTAGGCTCTTTTGTTTGCGCAAAGCAGCAGTTGTAAATAACTTAATTACAAACCCTATGTTCTAGCCCTTTTTAATAACCAAATCTTTAATGATTGAAAATTTTTTGCAGTAAGTATAAGACGGTGCTGGTTCCATCCACCAGTTTCATGGCTCCAACCACCTATGCTAGATTTTTAGTTTGGATAACCCATACTAACACTGGAGTACTTCCCTCCAGGAAAATTCAGAATTGAGAGTACCTCCCTCCAACCAGTTTTCTTCCCACCCGCAAAAGGTTTTTCAAATAGAACTAACTCGAGTGGGTTCCCATGTCCGCCCTTAACCGTGGGCACGACTATTCGAATAGTTTACACTCTGCAGAGGTTGTACACTTTCACCACAAGAGATAAGTCATCTTAATAGCCCACATGCTTCCTTAGGCATTAGACCCAGATGATTTATCACAAAGCCTTTACCTTACTCCGATTTAGCTAGATACCACCCCGCTGAGGTTTCACCGCTGAAGGGTTACATCCGCCACAGTCAGAAGCCCCCTCTTGCGCCGTATGAGTAAACCAGTGCTCTGGCACCCATCTTCCGTGATGATATCTAAACTAAACTTTTGCAAGTTAATCAGCTAGGTCGTACCCATATAGACTTGTGGTTGTACTGTTTTACACAAGGAGGTCAGCACAAGATTCAATCCTTAGTTCGTCCAGGCGGTTCATTCCACCAACCACGGGTTCTCGTGCGACATCAGCACCAACCACTCTTACCACCCGCCCAGACAGATATAACAGATTTTGAGGGTTTTGAGAAGCATAAAATAACTAGTTACAAAGTATTCAGCCACGTACATCCCGTGACTGCCCAAAACAAGTTCTCATATTTGTTTAAAGATTAATGATCAGGGTGCATGACCCTGGACTTAGACCAACAGCATGTCATTTTAATTTGACTTATAACTATTAAAGTTAACCTTATTTTCTAGGGTGACAAGGAGCAGGTAATTTGAGTTATCAAGGAATGGCATATTAAGTTTATTGTAATGTCAAGTGGGCATGTAGCTACCTTAACGCTTAACATATTATTACATGAAATAGCGAATGCAAATTTTTAGTAATGTAAATGAAGATAATTTTACGAGAAACTTAGGAGCAAAATGATCAAAATGCTGACTCGCCTGGGTCTAGAGTAGTAGGATCTTGCTGGTCCTGGAGTGGATCTTCTTGTGGCTCGGGGGCAGCTTCAAACTCTACTCGAACAGGAAAAACCGAAGCACACCCAACAAGCAAAGAGAACAAAATAAGCATAAAATAATAAGCAAAACAGCTCAAAAATAAACCAAACCACAACCAACAGAAAGGGCTTGAATTTAGAAAAATTTAGAAACAAGTTTCACCAAAATCGGAGTTACGATGAGGGAGATAGAGCTCTTTGAAGTTTCATTTTCAGGAAAATCCTAAAAATGAAAAGGAGAGAGAGAGAGTTCACTCTCTGACAAATGGGTCCCGCCGGGTTTTATTTTATTTTCAGATTAATCTTTATTTCAGAAAATCACAGTGTATGACATGCGGGGCCCACGGCATTTTAATTATTTTCTTTTATGAAAACCGGCCAGAGGCCGACACGTGGGGCCATGTTACTGTATAAATACAGTGCCTGGGACCCACCGTCAGTGACTCAGGCCGTTAACCGAGATTAACTGATTTCTTTTAATCGAGGGGGGGGGTCCACAAGTCAGCGCCACCGGGCTTTTAAAACGGTCTGGGCCCACTGATCAGTGGCTCATTTGGCCACTAATCACGACGGTCGGCCGCTAACCGGCGCGGGAGCAAAGCTCCACCGGCCGGGCGACGGCGGGGCCTGCCGGCGGCGAGGGAGCCCATGGCCGCACGGGGAAATGCCCGAAACGGAACCCCCAGCCCCGTGCGCATCCGACGGTGGGGTGAATCGGCCCGAGGTGGGCCGGGAGGTCGCCGGCGGTGAGCCAGGCGGCGGTGGAGCCATGGGACGCTCGGGAGGGCGACTCAGGCTACGGGGGCTCAATTAAAAGACTAGGGAGCTTCTAGGAGCTTCTGGAAACTCACCGGCGCAGAGAACGGAGCTCGGGGAGGCTCGGTGGAAGCTGGCGGCGACGAGCTCACACGGCGGAGGGGGTTGATCGGGGCAGGGGAAGACGGGTCGACGAAGCTTCAAATTGCGGCCTCGGTTGGCTTCGTGGGGTGGCAGGGAGGCTCCGGGTGTAAGGAATCGATCGGGGTCCAGCGGGTGCCGCGGCTGCAAAGAGGAGGAAAACCCAATTAGGCGTGAGGGGAGTTTTCCGGGGATGTAATTGGGTCGGGGAGAAGAGCAATGCCGAGTGGGGCTCGCCGGGAGACGCTGGCGATGATGGCGGCCCGAAGAACGGCCGCCGGTGGCGGTGAGTTTTTGTGTGGCTAAAGAGGTGGGAGAGGGGAAATTTTCTGGCAAACGGCTGCATTTTATAGCCGCGAGAAGGTGTCGGACAGGGATGGGCGCGGGGATGGGTGGCGGAGCTCCCGCAGCTGTAGCGTACCCGAGGAAGGGCAAGGGGTGACGGGGCTAGGCGTAGCTAGGGTGGACGGCTGGCATGGCCGTGGTACGCGCGCTTCCTAGGTCGCACGGAGGGTATGGCGCGCGGAGATGGGTGACGCGGTCCGGCGGCTACCACTTGGGTACGGCGGCGTGGCAGCGCGGCTACGGTGGCACGGGCAGTATGGGCGGCGGCGTGGGAGCGGCGGGGGAAGGACGCCAAGCCGCTGTTGCCCATTAAATGCGGCGGCGACGGCTATACCGGAGTTGGCGAGCGGCGACGTGGCCAGGACGACTAAACCGGGGGCGGCTCCATCGGGTTGTCGCGGCGACGAACGAGGAGCCGGCACGTGGGGAGTCTACTGCGAGGAGGCTGGGAGCCTAGGCCGACGGGGACGCCGGGAAGCACGGTGAGACCGCCACGTGGCGCGCGCGCGGAGAACTCATGGACGGGCCGCTGCTTTTGGGTCCGGCGAGGGCGCGCGCAGAGCGGAGAGAGAAGGAGCGCGGGGCGCTGCGGGAAGAAGAAGGGAGGAAAGGGGCTGCGCTGGGCCGGGCGAAGCCCAGGAGAAAAGAGAAACGGGCCTGGGAGAGAGCAGGCCGGCCGGGAGAAAAAGAGAAGGGGGGCGGGCTGGGGAAAAAGGGGAAGAGAAGGCTGGCCCACCCGGGAGGAGAGGAAAAGAAAGGAAAATTTGGGTAAGGCCAAAAAGGGTTTTGGGCTAGGATAATTAAATTTAAAATTTGAATTTTTGAAATTAACTTTCTAATAACCAAGTAACACAAGGCAAATAATCAAATTGAAAATGGGGTGTCACAGACCCCACCCCCCTTAAACGGAATCTCGACCCCGAGATTCGGACTAACCTGGGAACAGGAAGGGGTAGTCGGCTCTGAGCTGCTCCTCACGCTCCCAAGTTGCTTCTTGCTTAGAGTGGTTGCTCCATTGGACTTTGCAAAGCCGAATAGTCTGGCGCCTTGTCTGTTTTTCCATAGTGTCCAGTATTCGGATTGGATGCTCTGAATAAGTCAAATCATTCTGAAGGCAAATTGACTCGACTGGAGCCTTCTCTTCAGGGACTCTGAGGCATCTCTTGAGTTGAGATACGTGGAACACATTATGCACTTCTGATAAGCTTTCAGGTCGGTCTAACCGATAGGCAACTTCTCCACACCTAGCAATGATGGGGAATGGACCAATGAATCTAGGTGCAAGCTTGCCCTTCACTTTAAATCTTCGAACTCCTCGAAGGGGTGACACCTTGAGATAGACGTGATCCCCCACTTCGAAGGATAGATGTCTACGGCAATTGTCAGCATAGCTCTTTTGCCGGGATTGAGCGGCTTGAAGACGATCCTTGATTAGTCTGACTTTTCCTTCTGCCTGCTGAAGGATCTCTGGCCCAAATACATATCCTTCTCCCGCTTCTGACCAATGCAGGGGAGTTCTACACCTTCTGCCATACAGGGCCTCGAAGGGTGACATTTTAAGACTAGATTGGTAACTATTGTTGTAGGAGAATTCAGCGTATGGTAAGCATTTTTCCCAATCTGAGGTATATTCGAGGGCACAAGCTCGAAGCATATCCTCCAAAACTTGGTTTATCCTCTCAGTCTGCCCATCTGTTTGAGGGTGAAATGCGGTACTGAAAGCGAGATGAGTTCCTAGTGCTTCATGCAGGCTAGCCCAGAAACGTGAGGTGAACTGGGAATCTCGGTCCGAGACTATCCTCTTGGGCACTCCATGCAGACACACAATGCAATTCATGTATAATTCGACTAATTTATCCCCTTTGTATCTGGTATTTACTGGTATGAAGTGGGCAACCTTGGTTAATCTATCCACTATGACCCATATGGAGTCGTATCCCGACTTGGTACGAGGTAAGCCTGTTATAAAATCCATTCCAACCTCTTCCCATTTCCATTCGGGAACTTGCAATGGTTGCAGCAGCCCTGCTGGTTTTTGGTGCTCTGCTTTTACTCGTTGGCATACATCGCAACAGGCTACATATTCTGCAATGTCTCGCTTCATACGGGGCCACCAATATAACGTCTTGATGTCTTGATACATTTTGGTGCTGCCTGGATGAATGGCATATGCTGAGCTATGTGCTTCCTTAAGTATCAGATCCTTAAGATCTTTTTGATGAGGAACGAAGAGACGTTTCCCATACCACAATATTCCTTGTTGGTCTTCTACCATCTTTGGGGCCTTTCCCTTAGCCATAAGGTGTTTTAATTTCTGGACTCCAGGGTGCCCTTTTTGAGCTGCTTTAATAAGTTCTTCGAGAGTTGGGTGTACTTCCATTGTAGCTAAGGTCCCATGCTCTACCATACCCAAATTGAGGGCCTCCATTTCTTTAAGAAGCTCGCAATGAATTGCTTGCTCCATAACAGCATTACAGTGAGGTTTGCGGCTTAGGGCATCAACCACTACGTTGGCTTTTCCCGGGTGATAGTGAACATCTAAATCATAATCTTTGATTAGTTCCAACCATCTCCTTTGCCTAAGATTAAGGTCCGTCTGCATGAAGATATATTTAAGGCTCTTGTGATCTGTGTATATGTCACAATGATTTCCAATCAGGTAGTGGCGCCAAATTTTGAGGGCATGCACTACTGAGGCTAGCTCCAGGTCATGGGTTGGGTAATTATCCTCATGGGGGCGGAGTTGTCTAGATGCGTATGCTACAACTTTGCCTTCCTGCATAAGTACACATCCAAGACCTTGACGGGAAGCATCATAATATACTTCAAAGTCCTTGTGTATGTCGGGCAAGGCTAACACAGGAGCAGTTGTTAATCTTTTCTTTAGTTCCTGAAAACTCTTCTCGCAGTCCTTGGTCCATTCATACTTCTTTTCTTTTTTGAGAAGGTGGGTCATAGGTTTCGATATTTTGGAGAAACCCTCTATAAAGCGCCTGTAGTACCCGGCTAGGCCAAGGAAACTACGCACTTCAGTCACTGAAGTCGGCTGTTTCCAATCCAACACCGCTTCTACCTTAGAGGGATCAATTGCCACTCCTGAAGAGGATATGATATGACCTAGAAAACTGATCTCTTGTAACCAAAAGTCACATTTGCTGTATTTAGCATACAGCTGATGCTCCCTGAGGGTCTCTAGGACTAACCGCAGGTGTTCTGCATGCTCTTCGGTGGTCTTAGAATAGATCAGGATGTCATCTATGAATACCACCACAAATTTATCCAGGTATTTCATGAACACCTTATTCATCAAGTTCATGAAGTAAGCTGGGGCATTTGTTAACCCAAATGACATGACGGTGTACTCAAACAGATCGTACCGAGTGGTGAATGCGATTTTTGGAATATCTTCTGGCCTGATCTTAAGTTGGTGGTACCCTGACCTTAGGTCTATTTTAGAAAAGACCATTGCTCCTGCCAACTGATCAAATAAATCGTCAATCCTGGGCAAGGGATATTTGTTTTTGATAGTCACCTCATTAAGGGTCCGGTAGTCTACACATAGCCTGGCGGTGCCATCTTTCTTTCTAACAAAGATTACTGGTGAACCCCAGGGTGACGAACTCGGCCTGATAAATCCCTTCTCCTGTAAGTCCTCAATTTGCGATTTTAACTCTTCCAATTCATCCACCGCCATCCTATATGGCCTTTTGGCTATTGGGGCAGTCCCTGGCTTTAGGTTGATCACAAATTCAATGTCTCAGTCCGGTGGCATGCCAGGTAGTTCTTCAGGGAAGACATCTGGGTAGTCCCGAACTATAGGCGTTTCTTCCAGGGGTGTTTCTTTGAGATGGTTGATTGCTGCTTTTAAGGAAGGGCGATCCACTTTAACCTCTATTACCAAGCCAGGGTGCTTGGTAAGTATGACCTTTCTATTAGCACAATCTATCAATCCCTGATTTTTGGCTAGCCAATCCATCCCTAGGATAACGTCCAAGGTTTGGGATGGCAGGACCAACAAGTCTGCTAGGAGATTGGAGTTTTCCATGGTGACTGCCACTTTGGGGCTCACCAAAATAGAGGTCAAGGCCCCCCCCCCCCCGGCGAGCTCAACACTACTGGCCTTTTTAGCCTAAAGGTGGGTAACCTAGCTTTTACCACAAAACCTTTTGAGACAAAAGAGTGCGAAGCCCCAGAGTCAAACAAAACTTGTGCAGGTATGGACTTAACAGAGAACGTACCCATGAGTACTCCAGAAGCGTCTTGGGCCTCCTCTGCTGTGATATGGTTCACCTGGCCTTGGTTTGGTGTGGAGGAAACCTTGGAGGCTTGAGAGGACTGAAAGCTCCTGCTTGCGGCTGATGATTGCCCTTTTGATGGGGTGGCTCCCACATTAAATTTGGCTGAGGTCCCTTGACGATCAGGGCATTTATTGGCGAAGTGCCCTTTGGCTCCACAGTTAAAGCAGTGCAAACTTGCAGCGGGGTTGGGTGATGGGGATTGCCCTGCAGGACGGGGCACCCGAACCACGGTCCCACTGGAGTGTGGAGCTACGGCTGTACTCTTAGGCGCCGAAGTGGCTCACTGCCGGAAGGATGTGTTACCTTGGTACATTGGTCTTGGTTGGAAACCACCTTGAGGACTTTGCGATGCCCACTTCCGTTTACGGCTAGCCTCTAAGAGCTTTCTTTCATTCTCATAAATAAGGGCCTTGTTCACCAAATGATGAAAAGTGGAATGGTCATGCAAGATCAACTGTGCCCTCATTTCTTCTTGCATCCCTTCCAGAAAGCGATCAACTTTCTCTTCTTCTGGTTCACTGCTGCTACCCTGCCAAGGTTGTACCCTCACCTACTGTGATCTAACATTCCTAACAAACAAGCCTTGACCATAGGCCAGAGTAGCCAAGGAAGACATTGCCGTCGTTGCCCCCACCCTCTCTCATGGTTGACACACCGCACCGCAGCTTTAACCACCGCAACTCGTCAATTGAGGAGAGGCTGAGGTCGAGGTGCCAAGGAGCCTATTGACCTCCCTACCGCTGCTTCCGAATTTAACCGATCTCTTCCCAACCACATGCCATTGCCCTACAAGGAAACTACTACTCCAACCTCCTTGTCTCGGCTATAAAAGCCCGCAAGCACCCCTATTTTCAGCATTGGCGCCCAACGCAACTCCCTAGCCTCCCCTCTTCCCTCACTGGCCAGTAGATCACCATCACCATTGTAAACCACTAGTAAGCCCCAATTTCTAATTTTGATATAATCTTCACCATTCTTCAATTGCTTCCATACATAGCTCCATTATGACACCACAAACACTACCATAAGCTTGCCTTAGCCTCTCTGACCCCTAGCTCATCGGTAACCAATTCCTCTGCCTGATCGAGCCCCTCACCATGGATAGGCTCACACAGAGCATTAGAGCTCAAGCCATCCGTACCATAGCCATCCCCTTACCTTGAAGATGCTTAATCCGACCTTAACCCACTAACTAGCTATTGAATTGTCCATGTGCCATGGTTGACAGCCGTGAAGCTCACTTCACCGCCAGCCATCTACATTAAGCCTCGACCATCGCCAAGTCCTAAAATGGAAACCCCTCACCACATAGAGACTCGTTGTGCCCTCGGTTGCCATAGGAGATAACCGTCAGTGCCGTAATTGGCTGCTACCACCATTGCTCTGTTCAGCGACACTATAGCGCCGAAGGTGGAAGATGATGACTATGTTGAGCAGGCCAAGGACTGCATAGTAATAGCCCATGAAATAGAAACCAGCCGAGATATTCCATGAGCAAGGCCTAATACTATAGAACACTATTCATAAGATCCGGTCCACTATTGTTCAAGATCCAACCCATTCTTGTTGGCAACCCATTACTATTCTCAACCAGATCCATAATGAACAGTCAAACCCATTACTGTTTAGCCTGGCCCGTTACAGTTTATCGAGAACCGAATAGGCATATTTATACCTATTTTGAAAATTTTGACCCTATGTAGCCCATTCTCAACTCCGTTTAGCCTAAATAGACTCTGATAAAACCCAAACCAGGCCGAGTCCATTACTCTAGCCTAGTCCTATTCACAACCCAAACCGATATTGTTTCAATCCAAAACTGGTACTGTCCTAAACCTATCACTATTCACAGAAACCTGTCTATAACCACTTCAACCATCTCTAGCCCATTTAACCCATTTTCAACTCTATTTAGCCAAACCAAGCACCGCTCAAACCTATTTTCTTATGTCTTCTTGGTTATATTATTATATTTTGTTCCCAGCTTGCGTTTTGCAAAGCAAGAACTTATTTGTATTTGTTCTTCTATGTTGGAGTCCAGATTTAGCTAGTTGGTCAACGGATGAGCTGCTAGAACAATTAAGGTGGACAATGTAAACCTGAAGCCTACTGTAAAATAATCAGAGACTTTGGATAAAGAGTTAAGTCATGTGTTTTTTTATCGTGTTGAACACACATCCTTTAATTATTTAATTATCAGTACTTTCATTACCACTATTTGTGTACATTTATTTACATACAACAATAATTTAAAATAACATGATAGTTAGCTAAGTCCTACCACTGAGAAAGTCATATCTTACTTGATAACCATATTCACCTTAACAAGCCTTAGTAATAATAAATTATTATAAAAATATACCATAGTAGATTAGGAATTCAAATGTTTTACACTACTAAGAGATTTGGCATTTTACTGATAGAATTACAAAATGATACTAGGGTTAAGAATGAATCGTGTAAAGCCACGAGATGGTTAGAGTCCACGACCTTACCCTAGGGAGGAGGCATTGGTTGATTTGGTGGCAGTGTCATAACGTACTGGGTTGTTGGTTAGTTTGTGGTCAGTTGCCTCATTGGTGAAAAGTAAGGACTAGAACCTTATACTGAGTAAAAAACATATAGATCACTCAACCACAAGTTTTGACTTGTCAAACCTAGTCTAGTAGCTGCTCAAATCAATTGAATATCTATGGGGTGTTAGGGTTCTAGGTGCGGAATAGCCCGCAGGTAAAAGTGGGTGGTATGAAAACGATAAAACTATACTTGACAACGGTAGGACTGCACAGGGTCGGGTTGAGCATTTTTCGCATTGGCTAGTGGAATGCCGATAATGTGTAGGTCTAGTCCCAACCGGGTAGAGGCTATACAAAGAGGAGAGTAGTGAAAGACCTTGCTTTTTCAACACAGTCGCACGCTATCTATTGTGTGTCTATTGTATGACATTGAGAGTTTGGGAAATCTTGTGGCTAAAGCTGGGCAACTCTGCAAAGTGAAAATTACAAATGGTATTCGGATATGTTGTGCTTTCGGTAAATAAAACTGTGTTGCATGGGTGATTCCATTAAAAAAGCATAAATAGCTTTGAAGAAATTTCAAATTGGTAATTGAGTTTTGTCCTTTAGAAAATTGTTCACAAATACAATTACACCCACAAATATAATAATAAAACCAAAACATCTGATCTCTTCAAACACTGGTAATTAGTTAAATAGTATTCCTCATGTGGCTTGCTCAGTACCTAGTGTACTTAATCTTACTTTATTTTCGTCAGAACAAATAACAGAAGAATGAAGGATGCCTTAGCTATCGTGTTAGGGTTACAACCGCACTCAAATGTTCATGTGAAAATTTCTTCCATTCGTCTAAATGTAAGATAAGTTTTGGGCTTGGATGCCCGTAAAGTTGTAAAATTTGACCATTATGTCATATTTTAATCAAGCTAACTTATTTTCAATAATTATGAGTATGTATGATACTCTTTCTATCCGTAACTAAATTGCTAGGGTACTGTGTGAATTACGACAGTTCAGTTAACAAAAATATGGTCATTACAAGAATCTAGATCGATCGATCATAAGGCCGTGCATGGCCTTCAGTAATTAATTCATTAACCAAAGATGAATTAGTTTGAACAGTCGTTCATACGTTGTACATCGAGCACCGAGCTTCAGTCTTATGAGTTTTTGGCATATATATAGCACTGTTTATATCTGTATTAACAAAAATGGTAGTACGTAGATTGTATTAGTAAAAAGGGTGCTTTTCTCGTCCGGTGGCCGGATGGCAATGTCAGCTTGCTGACACGTGGGCCTACCGTCTCACTAGTAGACGACAAGGAGGCCTGCCGCCCTGCCACCTGGCCCACTTTGGTGGCCTGCCATCCCATGGCCAGACGCAGGTGATTAAGCCGGCTGATTAGCCGGCTTAATCACCGCCTTAATTTTTTATATTATAACAAATATACTCGAAAAATTATGAAATTTTATTTACAACCTCTCAATATAACGTACTTGACTGTGTAATGTTTTGGTAATTTTATCTACTGTGAATATGGATCAAAAATTTGTACGATTCTGATATTTTTAGGAGTTGTTACATATAGCAAACGAACCGCATCCACCATTACCGGGTGATAGGCCACCTACCGCCTAGTCATCATGTGATAAGTCACCTACTGTCCAGTAACTGGGTGGCAGGTAATTAGCTCTCCAATTAGCCCTAATGACTAGCTTAGTTACATGTACTCCAAGAATATTTAGATGCAGCAAATAGTCATAAAAAATTACAAACTTTTTGGGGGAGCTTCACAAGGTATCATACTATGTTGTGCAATTTTTTTTTATAATTTTTCATGGTAATTTTCTACTTCTAAAAATTCTTAGAGCGGCGCACATTTAAACAGGCAATTAAGCACTAATGGCCTACCACCCGGCCACTGTGCGGTAGGCCTGGTGCTGCACAGTGGCCGGTCGGCAGCCATTGGCCTTAACCATTATTGCTTAATCACCTCTTTAATTGCATGTCGCTCAAATAATTTTTAGAGGTAGTAAAGTGGAGCAAAAAATTACACAGCATAGCACACTACATCAGAAAGTTCCACCAAAAATTTCATAATTTTTTAAGACCATTTACTAGTTGTAAAAATTCTTGAAGCGACCTATAACTTCTTAATCGCCCGATTAATTATGTGTTGCTCCAAGAATTGTTAGAGATAGCAAATAGCTGTAAACAATTACAAAATAATTACACAACGTACTACGATGCCTCGGAAAGCTCCATAAATTTTTTTTAATTTTTTGAGTTCATTTGCTATATTTTAAATTTTTGAATAATTATAACATAAAATTATGAATTTAGACAGATAATTAAACTGACTAATTAGCTGGCTTAATCACCTACAATTTTATAGGCAGACAACAGGCCACCTGTTGTCTGCTGGCCGGATGGCAGGCGCCTGCCGTCTATTGGCCGGACGACTGGTGTTATGTGCTGACTGTCGCGTGCTGCCATCCGGTAATTGAACGGTAGAAACTCTATTTTTATCAATAGAGCTTGTAGACGGCTATTTTTATAAATATATATTAAAAAACGGCTATATATGGCAAAAATTTGAGTCTTATCTATGCAGCACAAGTACATACTACATTAGGGGTGAGAATAAATCGGATAATTTCCAATCGATCTGGATGAAAAAGAATATGGATTGTGTCGAATCGGATTTTCTTCGGATAATTCTTGGATCGGAAACAAATCCGGATTTTTTTTGGTCGAAAACGAATACGAATACGGTAGGCCTGATATCCGGATAATACGAATCCAGATATTCGAGATTTCAGTCCAACATTGCCCTGCCCAAGCCAGCATCTCTCATCTCCCCTGCCATCAGCTCACTAGCAGATATTTATGTTTATTAAATGTAAATTTAGTATTGTCGGTAGATTAAAATTTATACTGATTAAATTGATGTACTACCGTTTGAATCATTCTGATGTAAATATAAATTCTTAATTAATTTATTAGTCATATGTAAATAGTAGAAATCCATTAAGAATTATTTAGGACTTTAGAAAATTTTAACTGCCATTTGAAGATTTAAAAGTTGTACAATGGTATGACTATTGTGGATAAAAATACTTATACTTGTTTAGATTTTATTAATGTTTTGACAAGATAAACTATTTATGTGTTTTCATTGGTTTTGGATGTATAGTTTAAGGGGTTTTCATATTTCGATAAATATTTATGATCGTATTCGTTTCGATTCGTATTCGCTCCGTATCTGTATTTGATATTATTCGTATTTGTATTCGTATCTGAGGTATCTATATTCGTATCTGTATCCGAGAAAAAAATGAAATCAAATATAATAAAGACATTATCCGTCCATATTTAACCCGTTTGCATCCCTATACTACATACGTACTCTCATCACTTATGACTCGAAAGAGAGTAGTAGGCCTTAAAACCTATAGCTAGCTAGGCAGGGGTACTACTGTACGTGAGACAGAGGAAAGAGTGAAAACTGAACATGGGAGGAGTACACAAGAACAGCAAAAAAAACTGCACAAAAGTGCATGCATGCATGCACATGCAGTCGACAACTACATTGACCGCGACGGACGGTACGGACGCCATGCTGGGTGTGGCCGGACAGCCGGCCAGCTGCAGCAATTGCAACAACGACGCATGCATCGCCGTGAATCCGTGATCAGATTAAAGGAGACGAGACGACACCATAAGGTCAAAAGGAGGAGGAGCTGCAGCAGCTGCAACAGTATTCAACTCCTCACAGTCACGCTACGTACTTTGCTGGTGGATTCAATGCGTTTTGGTTAAAAGTTCGGTGCAGCGAGAGCAGCATGATATGCATGCTGCAGCACTGAGCCATGCATAGGAGCAGAGTAGAAAAGGATGGCCCGGCCGGGCTTTACATGCAGCCTACATGCATGCCCATTATTTTCATATATATATATATATATATATATATATATATATATATATATATATATATATATATATATATATATATATATATATATATATATATATATATATATATATATATATATATATATAGGACGCTGAAATGGGACACTATGGTGCCCGGACACCAAGTCTCTCTGCCTTTGAATTGCTTTTAGATGCGTGCTAGTACAATAGTAAGGAAAGGAAGTCATTAACACGGATGGAAAATCTTAATCATGGATGAAAAATCTTACTCATAGATGGAAAGTCTCACTCATGGAGCCTAGGCACCATGGTGCCCCTGTTATTTATACTATATATATAATACTATTTATATCTGTATTTATAAAAATAATTGTATACGTAATATATTGACAAAAATAATGTTTTTACCATCTAATGGTCAGACGGTGAGGCTAAAGGGCCGACGCGTGCGTCTGCCTCCTGCCACCAGACGGCCAGCTGCATGCTGCCCCACCGTCGGACGGGCGGCTCTGCTGCCCCACCACTAGACAGCAGGCCGCCTACCGACCCACCACTGAATGGTAGGTAATTAAGCTGGTTGATTAGCTGACTTAATTACCTGCCTAATTTTTTGTATACTGTTTGTTCAAATTTTTAAATCTAGCAAATGAGGTTGAAAAATTACAAAAAATTTATGTGCAGTCTCCCAACACAATGTATTTGATTGTGTAATTTTTTTAACAATTTTATCCATCGTGAATATTGCTCAAAAATTCGTACAATTACAATATCTGTAGGAGACGTTACACGTAACAAACGAGCTGCAAAAATTGCGATATTTTATGTGTAGCATCCTGACATAGTTGTAGTAATTGTCTTTTTTTTGAGAATTTTATACATTACAAATATTTATAGAAGTACATGTAATAATAAAAAACGCATCGCACGGGATGTAATATGGCTCACCCATTTGATCCACCGCTATCACCTCATCACGTCTGCCTCCCCGTGCATGGTCTTGTCTTCCGTTGAGCATAAGCATGTCTTGTTGGGTACGTCAGCCGGTCTGGAGCTTGCATCTCAGTTCGGAGCGGGTATAGAGACCGTTCCATTTGTTCAGTGGCCAGCGGTGGTCCAGTAGACTGAGGTATAGCAGGCTGGGTTTGGTAAGCATCGATGTCCACCAGATGAGTCATGCTGAACTGCAGGCCGCTGGCAATAATGTCACGAACAAATGACTCTAGAAATCCCCCTCGTGGTGCTGAGGAACTCTGGCCTTGACCATACGACGTGGCAGCAAAGCTGGAGAAGCTCTGCCCACCGAAGTCTCCAAACACTGGGTATGGCGAGAATGATGAGCTCTGCCGTGCGTACGCTGCAAACCCTAGTGATGTGTATTGCTTCCTAGAAGCATCCGGGAGGCCCGTATCGTCATCGATGAACTTGACGTCACCTCCGCATTGAATTAGAGGCTGCAAGATGAAAAATGTTAGTCACAATAAATATTTAGGATGTAGAATGTGAATCTCGTACCTCTCGAATGTGCAGTGAAGATGAACAACGAGGAGCGGTAGTCTGTGTAGATGGTGAGGACAATAAGAGTGTTGTATCTCGACGACGGACCTGTGACAGGAGAACGCCATGTTGTTAGCAAAATGTAAAGCCTAACAGAAAAACAAAACATAGATTTGTACATAAGTTAACTCCTCATCGATATGGCCCGCAGATGATTGGCGGCTAGTACTACAACGCCAAGCAGACTTGGTATATGCGATGACCGGCTGGACTCGCTAGGTCTCGATGACCTGGCAGGTGCGCATGATCCCACTGGGTGCCCGATGCGCATGGCGTGATTCGTCGAACGGCCGCAGATCAGGTTGTGCACTTTTTTTGGCTTGCTTTAGGATGTACTTAAAAGAATTCTGCAGGGGCGGTGCTGTCTCCGAGCTGCTGATTGTGGCCTCGGACATGCTTGTGATGTGCTTCGCCTGCTCTAACTGAAGTAACATACAAAACATGTTCAATAATGACTACAATGAATTTCATAAATAAAATGATAAGAAATTACAACTGTCTTACACTGTCATGCCACTGCGAAGTGCTGTGGGTATCAATCGAGCTTTGTAAATTGTTCTCGTGCGCGATCTGCTCGGGACAATCTGGTGGTGGAATGGTGAGTCTACTGCGTGACCGGGGTACGTACCACTCTAGGTACTTGTTGTACAGATGCTGCTCCATGACGACATCCAGGTATGCCTTGTCCATCCATGCCATCATCCACTCCTACTGCAGTGGCTGCCAGTCCGTACCATGCTGATCAGCCCTCGATTGCCTGTATTTCCAAAATCATCGATGTTACAAAGTAAGACATACAAAGTGTAAACATTACTCGGATGGAGTTTCACTCATTGGTGTATGGTTAGTGGTAGAGACCTGCCGTGCAGAGGGGGCACGACCTGGTGCAAACCAAACTGCTGCATTACACGCTGCGGTGCGTAAGTCTCCATCATGTACGAGAACAACAAATGGCATGTTGTCACCTATAACTCCGCGTCCTGTAGGCATTTGCAGGGACAGGCTGTATGGTGATACACGATGGACGAAATTTACACTCCATGGACCCAGATGATGTTGCTATCATGCAACAACTCAAACTCATTGTGCCACAGCAAGTAGCACCTCGACGATTTGCCCTTGGCCTAGCGCAGACGAGCACCAGTCCACCAGAAGCCCATAGTGGGCCTGTCTATCAGGTTAGTGAACTCGCCGAACGGGTGCACTGACATCACGATGGCATCACGCCCGACAGGGAAGTACTCCTAACTCCACAGTTGTAGGAGCATGTACCAGATGGCCAAGTTGGGGTTATCAGAAGTGGCATGCTGGCAAGAGGATGCCTGATCCCCAGCTATACTAAGGCATCCCCCCAAAGTCTGCGTCAACCAAAGACTCAACGAGGTGGATGAACTCAGCGTTGCAAATATCGCCGTGTGTGGCTAGAAACATGCTCCAACCAAAAAGTTGAATAAGGTACGTGACGAGGTGCATCCTGATGACATCGAGCAATGCATCCTGTAGGCATACACTGAAATTGTTCAGCCAAGTGAGGGGGGTGCTACGAGCACCCTCCGGGATAGCCAAGCTAAACCGGTATGTTAGTCACTCCTTCCAGTCTGCCGATGCACGGACTAGAACCGGTGTGTCACCCCAGAGAGGGAGACCGGTCAAGAACGAGACATCCTACAAAGTAACCATCATCTCAATCCACTGAAAGTGGAATGTGTGCATCTTGGGCCTTCACTTGTCCATCAGTGTCGGGGGCAGGCTCATAATCTGGTCAAGAACATATGCTCATAAATGGTGCATATGAACATATGCTCATAATCTGGTCAAGAAAAACACCTGGACCTTGATGCTACTTCATGCTACTTGTCATAATTGTTTGTCAGTATAGTTTTGTTTTACTATATATCTGGCCTTTTACTTTTCTCTACCTCAATTGTCTTTTGATCAAAAGCAAGCAAATTAAGTGCTTAAGTTAATGAACAATAGTGTTGTTTAAGATCTAATATATATACATATATAAGCTTCTATCATGTCGTACCCTCCACTGGCTTTATGGACTAAATAACATGATATGCTATCATAAAAGTGTAGTCTAAGCTTGGGTGATGTTTGTATCCATAAAGAACAGTCTGAAGGTATTGTGATAACAAACTCAGTTTTTTTATACTATACGAGCTAGGAGTACCACTACTCAGTATAATAGTACGCAACATGCATGTTGCAACAGGAAGTTTGCTAGAAATTCCTTTTTTATGTTTCTAATATAATCTTTCCTCTAGCATCATAGTTTAATTAATTGCTACACTTAATAGTTACGATCTTAATGTCTAATGCACTCAACATAAAAGCAAATAAAAAATATACAATTAAACAGCATATATTTTCTAACAAAAAATGAATTAATTATGCCTAAATAATTAGAACTAAATTATTTATACCTAAATAACTGCAACTAATTACGTACATATTTAACAAAGACAATTCATACGACAAAAAATTACCTATTAATAAAACTACTAATAATGACACTAAATAATATTTAATCGGTTGTGAAGAAAGTGGACGAAGAGCGCAGGCGAAGAGTGTGAGCAAAGAGATTGTGAGGCGAGGAGTGTCAGCGAAGAGACTTCAAGAATGTGAGTGCGCACAGCTTAAAATTTATAGCGAGAACAATAGTGAAGCGTGCACTAACGATGCGCCGGTAATGGTGAGAGTGAACTGCACGTGGAGAGATAGACACGACGCAATTAACACTTTCAGTGGTCTGTTTCCTGCACGAGTGCTCAATTTTCATATGAGCCAAATGTCTATGGTCCACTACGCTTTGTTCACATGCACATAAACAAAGTAAAGAAAACCAAAATGCTGATTAAACAAGGTAAAGAAAATGAAATGACCCATCTCTGTCGCACCTGCTAATCACCTGGTAATTGTATGAATTTTTTAGCAATATTTATAGTGGATAAAATTGTCACAATATTACATAGTCAAGCACATTGTTGTGAGAGACTGCACATAAAAGTTTGTAATTTTTTGAGCTTATTTTCTATATTTAAAAATTCAAACGTTATCTGGTAATCGTACAAATTTTTGAGCAATATTCATAGTAGATAAAATAGCTAAAAAATTACACAGTCAATTATGTCGTATCGATAGATTGCACATAAAATTTTGTAATTTTCCAAAATCATTTGTTATATTTAAAAATTAAAATAAATATTATGCAAAAAAATAAGGAAGGTAATTAAGCTGGCTTAATTACCTGCCGTCTGCTGGTGGGGTGACAGGCCACTGCCATCTGTTGGTGTGGCGGCAGGCTATCTGCCACCGATGGCACCCATATATATATGCATCAGCTTTGTGGTGTGGCTGTCCAGTCATCGGATAGCAAAAACGCTATTTTTATAAACATGTAAGGTATATTACCATTTTCGTAGTTACAGGTGTAGACAGTGTCACTATGCCAACTCGCATGCAGGCTACTGCTGCTCGTACGTACGTACGCTCGATCGCTCCGCCATGTATATGTAGCAACGTGAGTGTGACACGTGGTGGCTACTTCTACTACCTCTGTAATCTGCATGGCATGGCGAGATGGCGAGCTGGCTAACTACGAGGAATATTGTGGCCGCCGGGAGTGAGTGAGTTCGTTCTCGGCGAGGCGTTAATTTGCTGCTGTTTGCCTAGATTTTCTTTGGCTGGCCCCGGCACGGCACGGGTGCAGTAGTGGAGTCGATCTGGAGTACGTGTGACCACTCTAGCTAGCTCGAGTGTTGATCTGGTTAGTTGTCCCAAGGTTTAAGGGCCTGTTTGGGAGAGCTCCACCAACTTCAGATTCACGAAAAACATGGATCTGGAGCTGGATTCACCGTGGAGCAGCTCCATGGTGGATCTGGGATTCGTCGAAGTGTTTGGTACAGCTCCACCTCCCTCTCTATCTCACTTCCACCTGGGCCCCACGCGTCAGGGGCAAAATGAAAAAAAATCCCAGCGGCGCAGGCGCGGCAGCGGCCGGCGGGCGAGGCGGCCGGCGGCCGGCGGGCGCAGGCGGAGAAGAGGAGGAGGCGGAGCGGCCGGCGGGCGAGGCGGAGCGGCCGGCGGGTGAGGAGGAGGCGGAGCGGCCGGCGGGCGAGGCGGAGCGGAGCGGCCGGCGGGTGAGGAGGAGGCGGAGCGGCCAGCGGGCGAGGCGGAGCGGCCGGCGAGGAGGCGGAGCGGCCAAGCTGCGCAGTGCGCAGGGAGGACGGCGCAGCGACGAAAAAGAATTAAACGAACCGTTTTTTTTTGTGTAATCAGTGGCATGGTGGGTAATTTTCCCCAACTCCACCAATTTGGGTTTGGTGGAGCACCTCTTGAGGTGCTCCACCAATTTGGTGAATCTGGAGCTAGATCCATGGTTTTGGTGGAGCAGATCCACGGTGGAGCTGCTGGAGCTGGAACTGTTTGGCTTGGAAAAGTGAATCTGGATCTGGATTTGGTGAATCTGGAGTTGGTGGAGCTCTCCCAAACAGGCCCTAAGGATAGTGGCGGATTCAAAATTTTTAGAATGGATATTTGGATTTCGGAGCCAGTAGCTTGCTCAGATATATCGATATAATAATACATCGATACACCATTTCCCTAATGCATCGATATAATAATATGTGTATATAGATATAATAAAATACAAAAATATAGAAATTAATGATTTCTTATGAGAAAATGAGTGATATAAAGTGAACATAATGACATGAATTAAATAACAAATTATAGAGATTAATGACAGTTGTATACCTTGCTAATCCTATCCTTTTTTGCTTTTTTTTCCCGTCAGCAAGAACCACCCATCTAAAAGGAAGCTGTACACTTCCATGAATCAAAAGATAGCAAACATTAGCATGTAAACATATGTAATAAGGGTCTAACTACTTGTCGATTGCCTAAGGCAAAGATTGTATTTTTTGTACAGCATCCATCAGTAAGAACAAAGAAAGCATAGGCTAAGCTCCACAAAGAACCAGTACTGAAGCAAAGTAGGGTAGAGTGGAGAGGAGCAAGAAAGAAAATAAGTGGAGTGGGCGGAACACACCTAGATCTGGAGAAAGAACGATAATGGTGAGTTGGAGGCACTGCTCCCTTCTTGATGCCGCACTCCACCTGGACAGTGCGTTGCTCCCTTTCCACCGTCTGTTCCCTACCTGGCTACCTTCTTGTTCGTCACGCCACCACCAGCTTGGCCACGCCACCTCTCTGCTCGTCCATGCTGCCACACGCTTATCTTGCGCTCCGTGCTACCTCACACATGCTTGTTGTCGTGTCACGATATTGCTCACCTCTACAACCCGTGCCCACTGGTCGTTACTCGCCTCCGTAGCACACGCCTTCAACTCTCGCCACTCGAAGGCCAGAGCCGCCTCACACAATAGCCACAGGATGAGAGAGATTACGGAGGGTACGATTTAGTTTGTATCTTATCAACCCTCAATTCCACGTATGGTCCACATGTGTATTGTCATAGCCTAAATTTTAATTGCCCAGATAAAATAATTATTTTGATTTTTCTAATTTTGTGAGTATTTTTTCTTAATTTCCTAATTGGTTTTCCTATTTTTCGAGCTTATTTGAATATTTGTAGAGTATTCAAAACAGTAAAAAAGTTTAAAAATGCTTTATTTGGGTTCAAAATATTCGAAAGTACCTCTGTAAATTTACATGGAATTTATTAAAGTATATTACTAATTTTAAAAATGAAAAATCTCTTTCTAAATTTATTTTATTCCAAAATCATATCTCAAAATCCCTAAGGCCTTCGGCCGAATCTCTTGGCGGCCTGTTACTGTTTCCGCGCCCCATCCATCACTATGCGACCTTTCGGCCGAAAAATCCTGCCCGTGCCAACCTCGCCCAAAGCCGTCCCCTCCCTCCCGATTCCTCGTTTCTCTCTCTTGGCAGCGTATTTCATGGAGTACACTTTCGACAGTTTCCCCGTGCTAACCACGTCACGACGCACGCCCGAGCCTGTGCCTGCTTCGCCCTCTGCCCATCTCATCGTGCTGAACCATGCACGCCGCATGGCTACAGCTGCCGCAATCCGAAGCTGTGCTCACCCGTCTCGCTGCGCGCGCTCGACCTGTCTTGTCTACGCAACGCACTGCGCCAATGCTATGCCACCGCCTGCATCGCTTTGCTCTCGTCGCGCTCGGCCTCGCGATGCCAGAGCTCAGCACACCCAGCCGCAACCACCGCGCGTGCTCGCTCCCAGATCTTGCGGTAAGCATGCCTCTGCTATCCCTGCACCTCTGCCAGCTGTCGAAGCAGACACACATGCAGACGAATGACCACAAAGTCGTTTACGATCATTCCTTATCGCAGCAAGTCGATAGTTGGTTACGGCTTATGACCACGACTACTCGTTATGATTACGAGCACTCGTTTACGACTTATGACCACGAGTACTCAAACACTCGGGGATACACACGCAACACTGAGGGGAAACACGAGGATTTTGTGCTGCTCGACTTCCGTGGCCTTTTTTGAAGACTCTATTCACGAATTTAACCATCAAACGAGTACAAATCATAGCCAACATAGCCCCCTATGCGCACGTCACGACCTATATGATCTGTGCCATCCCACGAACCAGCAATGACGCACGACTGCAAACCGAAAACTGATGAAAAAGATGCAACCATTCCCACGTGAACGTAGCACACATCGAACGTCTGACGCGCACGACTAGAGACCATGTCCAACTACTGAACTCACTATTGGCAACTTGATCAAACCACCTACAATCTTGTTCTAGTTGCCCTTCACGTCGATGACTTCAATCTTCTCGCGCAGACTCCGAAACTTCATCTACCCAAGGGGTTTCGTTTGTAGGTCCGCTAATTGCTCATCTAACTTGACGTAATTGATGAGGACCTTGCCATTTTCAACACATTTCCTGATGAAAATGGTAACACGTCTCAATGTGCTTGCTCTCGCCATGGTACACTGGATTCTTGCATAGCTGAATTGCAGACTTGTTGTCCATGAGCACAGTTTCTGCACTTGCTTCCACATTGAACAAGTTGCCGAGCAACTCCCCGAGCCAAATCCCTTGGCATGCCGCCATTGAGGCAGCAACACACTTGGCCTCACAAGATGATAAAGCGATGATCCTCTGCTTCTGTGATTGCCAGCTCACTGGACTCCCCCCAATGAAGAAAATTACGCTGAAGGTACTCTTCCAGTCGTTAACATCCCTGGCCATGTCGGTGTTGCTGTACCCGACGAGCATGGCCGCCATTGTTCCTCTAGCATACTGTCACATCCCAAAATTCGCTTTCTGAAAAATTTAATTTCAAATTAATTATTTTAAAGTATTTGAGCGTTATTTGGATTTATCTGAATTTTATTTCAAAAGTTAAAGTAAGAAAATGTATCTTAAATATTTTATTAAAATCAAAACGAGTTTATTTTATTTTTCCCAACCTTCCCTAAATTTTTAAATAATTTTTGAGAATTTTCTGGAATTAAAAATCAATTTTAAAAGTTTAAAAGTATTTTATAAAATTATTAAATGCAAATATGAAATTAAACATATTTTTAGTAAGTCTAAAATACTTCCAGGAATATTTTATGATTTTTCTAAAATTGTTAGACATTAATTATTATTTTCTATGTATTTATAAAGTTTCTAGTATTTTCTGAAATTTAATCCGAAAGTAAAAATCCGATTAATCCTAGCCTACCACTTGTCGCTCTCATATTGAATCCATCTCTATCCACGATTTAATCCTAGCCATGCAAAGTCACTTACCCCTTCATATCAATCCAAAGGCCATGATCTATTCACTTGCCACGTGTCGCAAATCCGACGGCCCGTACCCCTTCACTTCCCCTCTCTCTCACTGACGCATGGAGCCCACATGTCATATCCTTCTTCTTTCTCATCTTCTTCCTCCTCTAGCCCTCTCTCTCTCCTCCATTGTTGCCGAAATTAAAAGCTTTAATGCCGGCCGTTTCTCCCAATTAAACTCCAATCTAAAGCGTGCATTTGATTGCTCTAATCATTCCCCATCCAAGCCGGCCATTTCCCCTCTTTAATCCTTCCAAAAACCGAAATCCATTCATCTCCTCTCTCCCTCTATAAAAGTTTCTCCCCGCCACCCTTCTCTCCCCTACGGCCTCTCCACCCGCCGCCGCCCTTCCTCTCCCCTTCGGCCGCCGCCTCCCACCGCCGCCCCCATTTCTCCCACCGCCGCCTCCTCCGAGCCCCGCCGCCGTCGCCGGTAAGCACGTCGCCGCCCCTCCTCTCCCCACCGCCACTCGCCGTCCCGCCTTCGGCCGCCGGCGAGGCCGCCGGCCGCGCGCCTCCCCGTGCTGCCCATGCGCCGCCCGCGTGGCATCCTTGTGGCCGGCCTCGCTCACGTGGTCGCCCATGTGGCCGCCGCGTGCGCGCCCGCGTGGCGCCAAGTCATCGGAGCGCCACCTCGACCCTATCCGTCTTCCCTGGAGTTGGTCTACGGTGGACCGGGCCCGCGTGTCATAAAATTCAAAATTTGAATTTTCTCTGATGTCATAAATAAGATTATTTTCGTATAAAAATAATTCCCGAAAATCAGCCTTTGTCTTTTTCCCTCCTTTTAGTCTTTCGGAAGCCATAACTTTCTCATTTTAACTCCGATTTGAGCCGTTCAAATTTCTAATTTTTTCTAAACTCATAAGCTATCCAACTATGCATTCTTTTTGAATTTTTTTTAATTTTATTTAAATATTGTTTGTATTTATTTGTTTTGTTTGTCTGTCTTTTCGCACGTAGATCCCGCCATCGCCGAAGAATTCGTCGAGCCGTAGCAAGAAGAACCAGTCAGCGCACAAGAAGGCAAGTCTCCTTTGAACATATTGAACCTATGTTTGCGAAATGTTTTTAATTATTTTAAATTTAAATGCATTGCTAATTGCATAGAACTATAATTTTGTTTTAGCAATTTAGTTAATCCAAATTTGTTATGCCCTCGATTGAAATTGAACGCCATATACCCTTGTAACCCTAGGTTCGTCTTTGTCTCAATAATGAGATTATTATTTAATCCTTGATAAATATTAGAACGGTAGTATAATGCTTAGTCATGCTATTTAAATTCCTTTGTAATCTTAAAATGGGAAATTATGTTTCATTACAATAATCTTTGTATTCAAAAATTTAGTGGCGGTTGATGTTGCCAATGTTATTCTAAAATAAATTAAAAGAGTAAAAGTTGTTTTAGACCGGGGCGGATGATTGGTTTGGATTGGTGCGGTAAGCACGAGACTTTGTAAAGAGTATGTTCCGCCCTAGTCAATTAAGGACCGACGCTTGTGATTGTCCAGACTAAGCACTACCGTACAACCCCATGTCTATATGGGTACGACCTAGCTGACTAACTTGTGATAGTTTAGTTTAGGTACCACCAGTGGAAAGCGGGTGCTAGGGATTTACTAGTTATTCGCAGTGAGGGACAGGGATTTACTGTACTCATATGGCGCAAGAGGGGGCTTCAGATTGGGTGGATTTAACCCTTCTGCGGTGAAACCTCAGCGGGTGGTGTCTAGCTAAATTAGAGTGAGGTAAAAGTTTTGTGATATTTTATCTGGGTCTCATGCCAAAGGAAGCGTGGTGACTATTAAGATAATTTATCTCTTGGGGGTAAAGTTGTACAACCTCTGTAGAGTGTCAAACTATTCGAATAGCCGTGCCCACGGTCAAGGGCAGGCAAGGAATGCATTCACATGGTAGATCTTTGGATTTCATTTTAAAAACAAAACTTTGGTATTTCGAGAGTGGAGGGAACTCTTGGAAGAGTATCCTGGCGGTTGGAGCCAATGCGGGTGGATGGAACCCGATGTTTTGAAACTTAACGGTTAGTGTTGGTGGATAGAACCTTCACTATAAAATACTTAGTAGTTTCAGTTAAAACCATTACTTTGTTAAATTAATGCCTTCGAAAATATTTAATGTTATTTAAAATAAAACATTGCTTTGCGCAAAAGAACCATATAGCCATCCTTTGTTAAGCCTTGCATCTACTGCATTTTTTCCCAAGACTTGCGGAGTACTTTATGTACTAACATGCTGCACTAAAATCAACTCAGAGGAATACGAAGCTCAAAAGGGAGACTACGACTACTTCGCATGTGGATTCGATGAAGGATTTCCGGAGTTCTAGGCCGCGTTTCCCCAATCAATTGCCTATGGCGTATTGATGGGTCTTCACTGGATTTATCTTTTGCTTCTGCTGTATTCTGTGTGTGTGAGGTCTTGAAACCTCATTTGTAATAATGAGACCTTTCGGTCGGTACTCTCTATTATTGTAATAATCGTTGTTGGTTATGTAATCATCACTGTTTGACTATGTGCACTACCTTTGATCTGGGACTAGTGCTGTATTACACAGAGGGTCTGGGTTCGGAAATCCGGGGTCCCGACACATACCGGCACCCGTAGTCAATTGTCCCTGCCACATAGCACAACAGGTGCTTCACGGCACTGAGGTGCTCGATGGTGGGTGACTCCATAAACCGGCTTATGTAGCTGACTGCGAACACGATGTCTAGCCTTGTGTGTACCAGATAGTGTAGGCCTCCAATGATGATGTAGTAGGACGTGTCGTCGACCAGAGGATTTGAGCTTTCCTTGCTCAATTTTAGCTGCAGCTCCATTGGGACATGAATGGAGTTGCAGCCGCTATATTGGCCTTCTCTAGTTGCTTGGCTGCGTAGCATGCTTGAGACAAGGTGATCTCGCCTCACTTTGCGTGACCTCGATTCCGAGATAATAGCTGAGAGGGCCGAGGTCACTCATCTTGAACCCAGCTTCCATCAGGGCCTTGAATTGGTCGATCTCCTCCAGACGGGCACCGGTCACCACCAAGCCATCGACGTACACACCCAAGAGTAGACGTGAGACGCTAGTTCCCCGGGTGTACATGGCATGCTCTGACGAGGTTCACTTGAAGCCAAGGGAGGTCGGAGTGTTGTCGAGCTTGGCATTCTAGGCCCTTAGAGCTTAACGAAGCCTATAGAGTACCTTACGCAGGCACAACGCTTGGTGCTCGTGACCCACGCAGATGAAGCTGGGGGGTTATGCCACATATACCTCCTCCGTGAGGTCACCGTTGAGGAAGGAAGACTTCACGTCGAGGTGATGTACTGGTCATCCCTCATGGATAGGCACCACCACAAAGGCTCGTACAGAATCAAGATGCGCCATGGGCACGAACAACTCATCGAAGTCTACGCCGGCACGTTGAACATATCCCTTGGCTACCAAACACACCTTGCGCTTCACAATCTCACCGCGGGCGTCCTTCTTTAGTTTGAACACCCACTTAAGACCAAGTGGGCATTTTTCGGCCGGAAGATTGATGAGGTCCTATGTCCGGTTCTCCTCGATGGAGTTCATCTCTTCCTGCATCGCCGTCCGCCATTCTTGGTCAGCCTGAGCCTCGATGATAGAGGCTAGCTCCTCCATCATCAACATGTGCAATTCATCGGGATCGAGCTCGTGTGGAGGGGCATCGTCGATGCAGTCTTGCACCATGCGGAACCTCCGAGGAGCTCCTTCGTCGTCGAGGTTGATGTCTGATGGAATGTTCAATGATGGGGTTGCAAATTTGCTCGTCGAAGAACCGGCGCCTAAGGTCAGATCAGTGGAGTGCTCGCCTGTTGCCATGGTCAACTTGGTGATGCCAGCATCAGGTCTTGCCCACCGGTATAGAGTAGGCCACGGTGAAGCCATCATGGCCACTGGCTTGTTCAGATTGTTCCTAGTGCCAGCTTCTCCCCTCGTCGAAGACGACGTCCCTAGATATGTGCACTCAGCCAGATGAGGGGTCCAACATCAGGTATGTCTTGGAGTGGTCATCGTAGCCGATGAACACCATAGGAGCACTTCTGTCGTCCAGCATGCTAGCGTGCGGCCACATGGCTTTCACATGTTCTACACAGCCAAATGTTGGAGGAAGTGCACAGCTGGCTTCACACCATGCCAGGCTTTATAGGGGGTCTTTTCCCTCACGTGCTTGTGAGAGAGCGGTTCAGGTTGAAGACAGCCATGGTTATGGCCTCCCCCTAGAACCTGCCATGCATCTTCCAATCCTTAAGGATGCACCTCGCCATTGCCATCACCATCTGGTTCTAGCGCTCAACGACACTATTTTGTTGGAGTGAATATGGTGACGAGAGCTGCCGGTGTACTCCTTGCTTGGTGCAATGCTCGGTGAAGTCCACTGAGGTGAACTCCTCCCCTCGATCGGTGCGCAGGCCACGCAGCTTATGGCTAGTCTCAGTCTCAATTGCGGCCTGGAACTTCTTGATTGCGCCAGCAGCCTCGTCCTTGCCTCGGAGGAGAATGAGCCACATGTAATGACTCATATCGTCAACGAGCAAGAGGAAATAGCGCTTGCCTCCGTGTGTCGCTGGTGTGACGGGTCCACACAGGTTGCCGTGCACTAGGTTGAGGCGGCCGTTGGTGCAATGATTGGTCTCTTGAGAAAAAGGTGAGTGTCGTTGTTTACCAACAAGGCATCCGTCGCAGATCTGATCGACGTGGTTCACATGACGAAGTCTGCGCACCATGCCCATGGCTGGCATCTTCTAGAGCGCATCAAAGTTGAGGTGCCCGAAGTGGGCATGCCAGCACCATGCCTCATAATTCCTTGAACTTGAATTTGACTTCCATTGTCACCCTAGGACTATGTATGGGATTTAGTTGGAATATACAGTAAATGCTTAGCCATGCTTAGTCAATAAATATAGAAAATGCTAAACAAAAATCTAGAAATTATTTTAAAAAATTCTAGAATCACTTTATCAAATATTTTTGGGAAAATGGTTACTCGGGAAAATGTATTGGGAAAGTATCAAAATGTCAAAACTTGATTTTGACTTGGGCGTGAGGTGGGATTCATTATAGTCCGTCCAAGTCGATGAAGGACTGAAGCTTGTGCCGTTTGTCCGAGCATTTATACGCTCAACCACATGTTCTTTGTAGGAAGGATATGACTAAATAATTTGCTAAGTCTCAGCATGCAATTCTGCTAGTTGTAGTTGTGGGTACGGATGGAGCCTATAGGGAATAGTAGGCACCATAACGACAATAGTAGAAAAAAGTCAACTCCTGAGTATCTTAGCTATGCGCATGGCGTCTTGTGAGAAAGTAGGCACCATGCTGATGAGATATGGAGTGGTGGTTATATAATTCTCCATACCATATGAGATTTTGTGGGCACGACACAATTTGTCTCACAACGTAACGCTGATTTTCACCTCCAAATTAAGAAAGCTCAACGAGCAGGATTTCCTGTTGATATTAGGCATTGGAACATCTTTGTTGTAACAACTCCGTCACACTCTATCATGTTAAGTATCTATAGCTTAACAAGAATAAGTTGTTATATCTTGTGGGTAAAGTAGTGCATCCTTTATAAAGTGTGATCTTAATCCATTCGAATACCCGTGCTTCCGGTGATGAGCAACGCGAAGATGGGCTACACTTGGTTAGACTTTGGGACTATTTGGGAAAATGTTTTGGAACAAAATGAGGTTTGTTAAATGTAGTCGGGTCGGATAAACTTGTGTAGGTTGTCTAATCCATTGAATCAATCTAGGTGGCTTAGTCTTAGGATAGGTGGAAGAACCTAGGCTGTTTCTTACAAAATGTTATCACTTGTTATTACCTATTAGTCTTTTACTTTCCGTATTTATTTTCTATATTTTTAAATACTGCTTTGCAAAAATACTTATTTAAATTCAAAACTTAGCTTCCTGCTAAAATCAACCATATGACCATTCTTTGGTCTAGTCTTGGACGTATGATTGCGTTTGGATTGGTCATTTGTTGAGTACATATGTACTTGCTCTTGCTTGTTGAACAATTTTAATTGAAGGTGAAGAACTCGAGTATGAAGAAATCTACAAAACATGATTTAATGGTGAAAATGCTGCAGACTAGGTTGCTACCCTATTTAGTTACCTGTGTATTATGACTAGGGGTGCAAACGGAGCGGATACGGACAGATACTATGTTGGTGATATGCCCTAGAGGCAACATGGAGATGTTGAATATATCACATACTATGTTTATGATACATTGCTTTGTTCCTTGAAATAGACATTATCATTATTGATCAATGAGTATGTGACTTATTCATGAGACTCTTAATGCCAAAATGTTGCTATTTCTAAATGATCCCTGATCATATATCATATGAGGAACATATATGATTCAAAGATCAGCATATGTATTGATTGATGATCATGTCTCATGGATCATGGTATGGAGATACCAAATCAATAATATGGACATGTGTTAGTGAACATATGTTGGATAGACCCGCCATGAGACACTGCAGAGATTCCATGTGTCATTAGTTGGTCTCAAGTAGTGTTTATGTAGAATCGTTAGACTTGAGATCATCATGGTTCCCAACATGCGTAGTAGCCTATTTTGGGACTACTAACCACTACTCCGTAACTGGGTAGTCATAAAAGTAGTCTTCGGGTTTGCTATGAAACATGTAGTGGGATGTGAATGATCAAGATAGAATTTGCCCCTCCTTATGGGAGAGATATCTCTGGGCCCCTCGATGTAATGGATTATGAAAGTGCATGGCCATGCCAATGTGATTGAGGAGTCAATCACAAGTTTATAATCCATCACGGAATCGAGAGAGTGATTGAGCCATTAAGAGGATGACACAGGTCTCGCCTTGAGCTTAATCTATATCATGAGGCAAAAGGATTCGTACATGAGAACATTACAGGTTCAGCCGATATGATCTTTACGTATACTTTGGGGTTAATATGTCTTGCTAGAGGCCGCTATTAACAGGGTGACCGGAAAGGTGTTTCCGGGTCGCGACCAAGTATACGTGAACCTACAGGGTCACACACTTAACGGGTTGGAACACTAATTCGAATGTGATTCGGATGTGGGCTCAATTCGGATAGAGATCCGGATAGACTCCTATTGGGCCTCGGTCCACGAGGCCCAAGTGAGGAGGTCTATATATTTGGAGGCGGGGGGGCTGAGGGATGCACGCATATGTTCCTCCCGAACAAAACCCTAGCCGCCACCTCCCGAGCCAAACCCTAGCCGCTCGCGAGTGCTGGTACACTCGCGATCGGAGTTCCAGCCCCGGACGTGTGGATACCGGTGGAGGCGCTGCTCGTTGCGGCGTTGATCGGCATCAACAAACTACAGATTGGATCTGCTCGTGGTGTGGTTGATCGCGTGGAGGAGACGATCTGTTCGGGACGATCGGCTACTTCCACTACTACCTCGACGCGCGTGGTTGGATCGGCTTCTCCAACTCTTCTTCCGCTGCGCTGCGCGTCTAGTGGTAACGATCTATGATCCCTTCTTAGCATGATGTCCTGGTGTGCGCGGTAGAAATTTTTTTATTTTCTGCTATCGTAGCCTACGCGCGTTCCTTCAGTGGTATCAGAGCCATCTTGCTTAGTTTGCGATCTGGATCAGCGCATATGATGATATGCGGTTGTAGTAGATTGGATCTATTACAGTCTAGATCAGTCGGTTCATGTGATGAATCGATGGTAGCACGGGTTGATGAGATCAATCGGTGAATAGGGGTTGGATGAGGCGCAGATTGTATCACTACTAGTGCCCTAGAGATTGTCTCGGATCGGCATAAGGTGGTTATGTCGAATACTAGTAGGATACGAATCTGATAGCCTCGGGCCAGTGGGAATACTAGTGCCCTAGAGATTGTCTCGGATCGGCATAAGGTGGTTATGCCGAATACTAGTAGGTTACGGATCTGATGGCCTCGGCCCAGTGGAAAAACTAGCATCCTAGAGAATGTCTCGGATCGGCATAAGGTGGTTGTGCCGAATAGTTTTTCCATTGCGATTTCATAGATTGGATCTGTAAATTTCGTAGGGTGTTCAGGGCGCTGCCCTGAAACCCGCGGGGGGCGGCCCCCCCTCGACCCCCCGCCCGCTGACCGGCCAGCGGGACCGCCGTGCGTACCCGCCTTGTATAGCGTCTTGGGTTCACATCGTTAGGTAGAATACGATTCTACGTCTAACTTGTTTTTGCAGAGAATGACGTGAATAGTATGGCCCTATATCTTATTGGAATGTATGAGATGTATGTGATGCATGTAACATTCGTTCATGGCCTGCGTGTCATGATTATTTCAGCTATTGTTAGCTGTCTATATTGTATTTAACGACCTGCGTGTCGACCTTAATGCTTGAATCTATCTTTGTAATCTTCAATTTCTAGCTATTATAGGTAGTAGCCTAGTTTTGAGGTTACAAGCTTTCAAGCATGGTGGCCTAAAGGAGTGATGTGGAGGATGGAGATCGTCTACACCTACATGGAGATGGAGATCACCATTTGTTTGGGCCATACTACTTCACAGTTAAATGTGTTTATCTGTGATATTATCTATCTTATTCTTATGCAATGTTTTTGTCATATGTTGCTTTGGTAGGATAGAATCCCTCATAAAATTAGGTGTTCATGCCCTTCCATATGTTGCACCAAAAGATAATGATCACCGCATGGTAGGTCTACCAAAGTAGAGTGCCGTCGGTTATCATCATTATTTGGGGTAGATGTCGGACATCTACATGCGGAAGCATTTGGTTTACTTAACAAGGTTATCAAAACAGTTTTGGACCTTGGGGCATAGATTGGGGCCGGGGCATGTTGATGTCACCCAACAAGCAAGAGTCACATAGGGATGTGATTAGCAAGGTGTTGCTTACCCATGTCACTAGTTTTCTAGCCGTGATGCCAAAGCTCACTAGGAATTAGTGAAATGAGGTTCTTGACCCACTATGTAACTTAGAGGGAGTTTTGTTGCAAAACACATAGTGGGAGTCTTTTGTTAAATTGTTTAATAAAAGATGAACATAAACATAGTGCTAAACTTTGCATATTCTTTGTTGTAGATCATGTCAACTAATGCCGCATCCAGTTCTTTTAATTTGCGATCTATTCTTGAGAAAGAAAAACTCAATGGAACGAACTTTATGGATTGGTATCGCAACTTGAGAATTGTTCTCAAGCAAGAGCGCAAGGAGTATGTCCTTGAGTCTCATTATCCTGATGACTTGCCTGATAATGCTACTGCGGCTGCACGGAGAGCTTATGAGAAGCAAACGAATGATTACCTTGATGTGAGCTGTCTCATGCTTGCCACAATGTCCTCTGAGCTTCAGAAGCAATATGAGAACACAGATGCCTACAATATCATTGTGGGGTTGCGTGGTATGTTTGAGAACCAAGCAAGGGCTGAGAGGTTCAACACTTCAAAGTCCTTGTTTGCGTGCAGGCTTGCAGAAGGGAATCCCGTCAGCCCTCATGTGATTAAGATGATTGGCTACATTGAGAGTCTGGAAAAGCTTGGTTTTCCCCTTAGCCAAGAGTTGGCTACTGATGTGATTCTCCAGTCGCTCCCCCCGAGCTTTGAGCCATTCATACTGAACTATCACATGAACAACATGGATAAGACCTTGGCAGAGTTGCATGGGATGCTAAAAGCTGCCGAGGAAAGCATTAAGAAAAGCAGCAATCATGTGATGATGATGCAGAAAGGAAAGGGCAAGCCCAATGTCAAGAAAGGCGCGGTCAAAAGAAAGTTAGCTCCCGATGAGATCGCGAGCAGTTCTAAGGCCAAGCAAGTCAAGAAGGGCGCTGCTCCTAATGCAGATTGTTACTACTGTAAGCAATCAGGTCATTGGAAAAGGAACTGCCCAAAGTACTTGGAGGATCTTGAGAAGAAGAAGGGAAGTACGACTTCCTCTCCAGGTATAAATGTTATAGAGATCAATCTTGCTACTTCATCCACTGATTCTTGGGTATTTGATACCGGATCGGTTGCTCACCTTTGCAAATCGTTGCAGGGGCTAAGAAGAAGTAGAAGTTTGAGGAGGAGCGAAGTGGATCTTCGCGTTGGCAATGGAGCAAAAGTTGCTGCGGTCGCTGTTGGCACCATGCCATTGTCTTTACCTTCAGGATTAGTTTTGGAATTGAATAATTGTTATTGTGTTCCATCTCTTTCCAAGAACATTATTTCTGCTTCATGTTTGCAAGCAGAAGGTTATGACTTTAGATCTGTGAACAATGGTTGTTCTCTTTATTTCAAAGATATGTTCTATTGTCATACTCCATTGGTGAATGGGTTATATGTTCTTACTCTTGAAGAGTCACCGGTCTATAACATTAATGCAAAGAGGCAACGTTCGAATGATTTGAATCCCACGTTTATTTGGCACTGTCGCTTAGGTCACATAAATGAGAAACGCATGGAGAAGCTCCATAGAGATGGTATTCTGCACTCATTTGATTTTGAATCATTTGAGACATGCGAATCTTGTTTACTTGGCAAGATGACAAAGGCACCTTTCACCGGTCAAGGTGAACGGGCAAGTGACTTATTGGCACTCGTACATTCTGATGTATGTGGACCAATGAGCTCAACAGCCAGAGGTGGTTTTCAGTACTTCATAACTTTTACTGATGATTTTAGTAGATATGGGTATATCTACCTGATGAAGCATAAGTCCGAATCCTTTGAAAAGTTCAAAGAATTCCAAAATGAAGTGCAAAATCATTTAGGCAAGACAATCAAGTTTCTACGATCTGATCGTGGAGGCGAGTATTTGAGCCATGAGTTTGGCAATCATCTGAAGGATTGTGGAATTGTTCCACAATTGACTCCGCCAGGAACACCTCAATGGAATGGGGTATCTGAACGGAGAAATCGCACCTTATTAGATATGGTGCGCTCCATGATGAGCCAAAGTGATCTTCCGTTGTCTTTTTGGGGGTACGCTCTTGAAACAGCCGCTTTCACACTAAACAGGGTTCCATCAAAATCAGTAGAAAAGACACCATATGAGATGTGGACAGGACAACGTCCTAGCTTGTCTTTTCTTAAGATTTGGGGATGTGAGGCTTATGTAAAACGTTTACAATCTGATAAGCTCAGTCCTAAATCTGATAAATGCTTCTTTATCGGGTATCCTAAGGAAACAAAAGGATATTACTTCTATAATCAAGGAGAAGGCAAAGTGTTTGTCGCCCGGCATGGTGTCTTCTTAGAGAAAGAGTTTCTCTCAAGAAGGGATAGTGGGAGCATGGTGCAACTTGAAGAAATTCGGGAAACACCTGAAAACGTTTCAGCTCCTACAGAACCACAACAGGATGAACAAACTGTTGAAGAACCTGTTGTGGACACACCGGCACCACGTAGGTCAGAGAGGTCACGTCGTGCACCTGAAAGGTACATGTTCTTGACTACTCAACAACGGGACATATTGTTGTTAGACAACGATGAGCCTAAGACCTATGAAGAAGCGATGGTGGGACCAGACTCTGAGAAATGGCTTGAAGCCATGAGATCCGTAATTGAATCCATGCACAGTAATCATGTTTGGAACTTGGTTGATCCACCTGATGGTGTTAAAACCATTGAGTGCAAATGGATTTTCAAGAAAAAGATAGACATAGATGGAAATGTTCACATCTATAAAGCGCGATTGGTGGCCAAAGGTTTCAAACAAATTCAAGGTGTTGATTATGATGAAACTTTTTCGCCCGTCGCAATGATAAAGTCTATTCGGATCATTCTAGCGATTGCTGCATATTTCGACTATGAAATATGGCAAATGGATGTCAAAACAGCTTTCCTTAATGGAAATCTGAGTGAGGATGTGTACATGACACAGCCCACGGGTTTTGTCGATCCGCAATCAGCTGGAAAGATATGCAAGCTGCAAAGATCCATTTATGGATTAAAGCAGGCATCTCGGAGTTGGAACATTCGTTTTGATGAAGTAATCAAAGGGTTTGGTTTCATCAAGAACGAAGAAGAGCCTTGTGTTTACAAAAAGGCTAGTGGGAGCGCACTCGTGTTTCTGGTCTTATATGTGGATGACATATTACTGATCGGAAATGACATTCCTATGCTCGAATCTGTTAAGTCTTCATTGAAAAATAGTTTCTCTATGAAAGACTTAGGAGAGGCGGCATATATTCTGGGCATCAAGATCTATAGGGATAGATCAAGAAGGCTAATTGGATTAAGCCAAGATACGTACATTGACAAGGTGTTGAAAAGGTTCAACATGCAGGATTCCAAGAAAGGCTTCCTACCTATGTCACATGGTATACATCTTAGCAAGAGTCAGTGTCCTAGTACACCTGATGAGCGGGATAAAATGAATGCGATTCCATATGCTTCGGCTATGGGATCCATTATGTATGCCATGCTTTGTACACGTCCAGATGTCTCGTATGCTTTAAGTGCTACAAGTAGATACCAGTCAGATCCAGGTGAAAGTCACTGGATTGCCGTAAAGAACATCTTGAAGTACTTGAGAAGAACTAAAGATGTGTTCCTCGTCTATGGGGGTGAGGAAGAGCTCGTTGTAAATGGTTACACCGATGCTAGCTTCCAAACTGACAAAGATGATTTTAGATCGCAATCTGGATTTGTGTTCTGCCTGAATGGCGGTGCGGTGAGCTGGAAGAGTTCCAAGCAGGAGACGGTTGCTGATTCTACAACAGAGGCCGAGTACATAGCAGCTTCTGAAGCTGCTAAAGAGGCTGTTTGGATCAAGAAATTTGTTTCTGAGCTTGGTGTGGTGGCTAGTGCCTCCAGCCCAATGGACCTCTATTGTGACAATAGTGGGGCCATTGCGCAAGCCAAGGAGCCTAGATCGCACCAGAAGTCCAAACACATTCTACGGCGATTTCATCTCATCCGCGAGATTGTGGAGAGAGGCGATGTGAAGATATGCAAAGTACAAACGGATTTGAACATTGCAGATCCGTTGACAAAGCCGCTTCCCCAGCCAAAGCATGAGGCTCACACTAGGGCAATGGGTATTAGATACCTACATGGTTGACTCTAGTGCAAGTGGGAGACTGTTGGTGATATGCCCTAGAGGCAACATGGAGATGTTGAATATATCACATACTATGTTTATGATACATTGCTTTGTTCCTTGAAATAGACATTATCATTATTGATCAATGAGTATGTGACTTATTCATGAGACTCTTAATGCCAAAATGTTGCTATTTCTAAATGATCCCTGATCATATATCATATGAGGAACATATATGATTCAAAGATCAGCATATGTATTGATTGATGATCATGTCTCATGGATCATGGTATGGAGATACCAAATCAATAATATGGACATGTGTTAGTGAACATATGTTGGATAGACCCGCCATGAGACACTGCAGAGATTCCATGTGTCATTAGTTGGTCTCAAGTAGTGTTTATGTAGAATCGTTAGACTTGAGATCATCATGGTTCCCAACATGCGTAGTAGCCTATTTTGGGACTACTAACCACTACTCCGTAACTGGGTAGTCATAAAAGTAGTCTTCGGGTTTGCTATGAAACATGTAGTGGGATGTGAATGATCAAGATAGAATTTGCCCCTCCTTATGGGAGAGATATCTCTGGGCCCCTCGATGTAATGGATTATGAAAGTGCATGGCCATGCCAATGTGATTGAGGAGTCAATCACAAGTTTATAATCCATCACGGAATCGAGAGAGTGATTGAGCCATTAAGAGGATGACACAGGTCTCGCCTTGAGCTTAATCTATATCATGAGGCAAAAGGATTCGTACATGAGAACATTACAGGTTCAGCCGATATGATCTTTACGTATACTTTGGGGTTAATATGTCTTGCTAGAGGCCGCTATTAACAGGGTGACCGGAAAGGTGTTTCCGGGTCGCGACCAAGTATACGTGAACCTACAGGGTCGCACACTTAACGGGTTGGAACACTAATTCGAATGTGATTCGGATGTGGGCTCAATTCGGATAGAGATCCGGATAGACTCCTATTGGGCCTCGGTCCACGAGGCCCAAGTGAGGAGGTCTATATATTTGGAGGCGGGGGGGCTGAGGGATGCACGCATATGTTCCTCCCGAACAAAACCCTAGCCGCCACCTCCCGAGCCAAACCCTAGCCGCTCGCGAGTGCTGGTACACTCGCGATCGGAGTTCCAGCCCCGGACGTGTGGATACCGGTGGAGGCGCTGCTCGTTGCGGCGTTGATCGGCATCAACAAACTACAGATTGGATCTGCTCGTGGTGTGGTTGATCGCGTGGAGGAGACGATCTGTTCGGGACGATCGGCTACTTCCACTACTACCTCGACGCGCGTGGTTGGATCGGCTTCTCCAACTCTTCTTCCGCTGCGCTGCGCGTCTAGTGGTAACGATCTATGATCCCTTCTTAGCATGATGTCCTGGTGTGCGCGGTAGAAATTTTTTTATTTTCTGCTATCGTAGCCTACGCGCGTTCCTTCATACTACTCATCCCGTATCCTTTTCCATATTTTTTTATCGGAGTCAGAGTCGGATACGAATACAAATGCGGATATTCTTGACCACGAATATGGAGCGAATGCATGCCGCTCCGAATACGGTTAGTTTCAGTCACGAATATTTGATCGGATAATACACGAAAGCAAATTTCACATGGTGACAGGGACAAGTTAAAAAACTAGTAAATTCTAACTAGCAAAATAGCAAGTAAATGACAGAGACTAGTTAAACAAGTAGTAGCTAACTAGCTACATGTCACATGGTTCAAAAGTACAAATTGCCTATAACCAAGTAGTCAAGTACATCACTAGTTCATTTAACTTTAATACATTTAGTAAATGATTCCACAAGGCCTTCGTGCCCTTAAGGTCTCACATCGAGCTTTGTAAGGACATTTATTGCAATGCACCCAAAGTTGTTTCTCTTTCCACCATGTTTTGTGTCAACAGTCACTGTGTATTTAATATAGTGGTCCCAAACCTTCGAGGTACACTTCTTCTGCTTCTTCTCAGCAGGCTCAACTTCTCTGGTGCAAGTCATAGTCCCAGTAATAACCGTATGCTTATTGCTTAACATTGATTTTCAACCAAAACGCATTCTGTTTTTTACTAACAAGCATAGAGTGTAAAGGAGAAACTATCCGTTTCTGTATCCGGTAACTATCCAGAAAAATATCCGGATAGTTCCGTATCCGTCGGATAATGCTTTTTCCGAATCTGTTTCCGTATCTGAAAAAAAATATCCGACTCCATTTCTGTATCCAACAAAACCTTCGAATATCCGAAAATTTGCTCCGAATTGTATCCAAATTAAAATGGACGGACGGATGGTCTAGAAATATCCGCTCCAAGTGCACCCCTAATTATGACATACTATGTGGGCACTATTTTTTTTTTTGTCTTCTTTCGCTGCCGTCTTTGTTTTATGGTATTGGCCATAAATGGCCCAGTTTGTAAGACTGACCTTGATGTTCTATGTATGCCTACTAAGACTTGACCTTGATGTTCTATCTATGCCTACTTAATATTAATCAAGTACCACTTTTTATTATATTTGTGTATGTGTGATAATCACCTCCATTGTAACTACATGCACTAGTCGCCTATCTTGGAACAAGTGCGGTTGAAACATAGGAGGGCTTCAAGTCATGTGATCATGGGTCCGACATATATTAAATGGAAGAAGCAAGTGGTATACATGTCGAGAGTTCTACTCCTGTTTTCTTGCTTGGAAAGAGTACGCGAGGGTCAATATATAGAACAAAAACAGGACCGCAGTCGCATTTGCCGCAGCTGTCGATTTGCTCATCGAACATACTTTTACCTGGACATTCCAGACCAGATCTGGTCATCCATTTTAATCAGTTTATTTTCCCCTCTAAACAATTTGTTCATTCTGAAGACATCTATGCATGGGTCCCCAGGCATACAAAAAGGTCGGAACCATTAGTTGACTCGATCGATGGATTAATCTCACCTTTGAACGCAACATTGTACTACATGCGTTAAGTAGTATATAAAGTATTATAAACTAAAGGTTCAAGAGATGCATGCATGGCTGGTCCCGACGGGGCACTCTTTTCTCTACTTTCTTTGTTTTCTGAACATGAAAAATGTTTCTTTTTCAAATAGCCTGAAAAGGCTGGCACTTTAATCAACAAGCCATCGAGTGCTACAAAGAGCCCCTAAAAAGCTGATCTAAAGAGAGAGATGGCGCCCTAAAAGGCCAGGGATCCAACAAAAGCGTCGCTATTTAATAGTGGCAAATGCAGCAAGCACTGAACAAATCTGTCGTATACAGTCACACGGGTTCAGTCTTCTGAGACTCGATCTGTAGCTATAGCAGAGGAGTGGTGATCATCATTTTATTTGATCCTGAAATTACACGGCTTCATGTTCAACCTTTTCTTGAATTTTCATTTTTTTCCAAATCTTTTACTTAAAAAATTCTCACTTTTTTGAACGGGGTAGAAGAACTACCCTATATTAATTAAGAGAGAAAATGTTACAGAAAATAGTTAGTTTTGTGGACAGGGGGCATGGCCAGACTGCAGCCAGCACCCGAGGAATGCAAGGTTTGATTACAGCATTATAAAGGTATGTGAGAGCTCCGGTAGCCTCTTGGTCCCACTAGAACCCAAGTTCCAGTCTTCTCTTTTATCTTGGCGATCAAAGATGTGGGTGTAGTTGTTACTGAACAAAAAAATTCGGGCATTTTGTTCTTTCCAGATTTTTCATGTGACCAACATCACCAATGCTGACTGACTACCACCATTGTCGGATTGAGGAGAAGGTATGCCAGGTAGCCAGGTCGATCGAGTCACAAGTGGTACAGCATGCGATGGAGGTCCAGATTCTTGTCGGTGGCGACACTTGGCCAAGATGTGGATGGTTGACTCCAGTACATGCCTGCATAGAGAGCATGCTGATTGATTTGGCCACCCTCGCAAGGATAGGCGGTCTGTTGTCCATAGCCTGTTCTGCATCGCCAACCAGGCAAAAAATTACATTTTTGAAGCACCCAATTTTTCTAGACTAGGGTGTTCATAGTGATGTTTGTTGCTTCGAAGAACTAAGTTTTGTACGCTGAGGTCGTGGTGTAAACTCCATTCGGAGTTAGCTTCCATATGATTCTATCCTTCACCCCTTCCTGAAGGTTAGTAGCAGAGATGTGGCCCCAGAGAGCGATAAGTTCTTGTATGTGCTATGCTATTAACCCAACCAGCCAGTTCAAATCTTGTAGCCATTTGTTTTCTGTTAACGTAGCATGTAGGGCATGATACTTCCTCCTGGAAGCGTTGAAGATATTTGGTGTAATGTCTTGCAGTTGTTTTCCTTGTGCCCAAGCTGAGTTTCAGAAGGTCACCATCCCGTCACCAATTGTTATGGAAGTTGCTGCTACAAAGTGTAGACGATCATGCTCATCACATGAGATTTCCATTCCTCGTCAATGTTTATTTCGAGCTCCTCATTCGTGCCATAGCCATCTAAGTCTCTAGGTCCAAGAGACCAAGGACTCCAAGGTGTGTAGGTTTGCACACTTTGTCCCAATTTACCTTGCACTTGCCATGTGTTAATTTCTCTAACACGGCCTAGAGGAACTATCTCGTCTGCTTATTTAGAATTTTGAGCACATTTTGGTGCTTTGATGACCGTGAGGAAGTAGGCTGATTGGGAAGTTAATATGGATTTGGTCAGAATTTTCCTACCTGGAAGTGTAAGCAGTTTGCCACATCATCATGCCAAGCGGCTTGCATACTTGTCAAGCCTTTGAAAGTCCACCTGACATAGTCTTTGCAGGACAAGCGATAGGCCTAGGCAATCCAAAGGAAAGGTCGCATGTATAGTCAGCGGTTCATTTAGTGTGACGTGCAGATCAATCCCCTTACATCATATTGGTGCCACCTGGCTTTCATGCGAGTTCGTTTGTAGACTCGTTGTGTCTCCAAATTTGTGTAGAATGTGGATGAGTGTGTGGACATCGTCCTTTTTAGGTTGTAGAAAAATGGCCGCATCATTCGCATATAGGGAAGTTCGCAAGGTAGTTGCCTGGCCTCCTAGAGGTTAGAGGAGACCACGATCTGTCACTATGTTGAAGATCTTTTGTAAAGGATCTATTGCTATGATAAAGAGAAAAGGGGATAATGGATCACCCTGTTGTAGGCCTTTGCGGTGTTGTATTTTGTCCCTAGGGACACCATTGAAGAGGACTCTAGAGGTGGCGATGGAGAGAAGATATGAGACCTAGTATGTCCACCGTGGGGGAATCCCCTTTTGCAAGCAGATCAAGCAGGTAATCCCAACAAACAGAGTTGAATGCGTTTGCAATGTCAAGCTTCAAAAGAAGAGTCAGCGTTCTATTTTGATGGAATCTTCTCGCAAAGTTCTAGACATATAGGAAATTATTTTGGATACATCTTCCTTTAATGAAAACACTTTAGCTCTAGGAGACTAGCTCATTCATGAAAGGTGCTAGTCGCAAGGCCATGGTTTTGGCCATGATATTGGAGATGCTATGTATGAGGCTGATTGGTCTAAAATCTACTGTAGATTAGGCTCCATCCTTCTTCGGCACTAGAACCAAATTTCCCATGTTTGTGCACTAGAAGTTCTTAGTTCTCAGGTTGTAGAATCCTTGTAGGGTATCCAAGAGATCCCCCTTTACATTGTCCCAACATGCGCGGTAGAATTTTTCATTGAAGCCATCTGGCTACAATGCTTTATATGGTGGTAGCTCCAAGATTGTGGCATTGACCTCATGTTCTGTGAATGGTACGACTAGGTTGTGTAGGTCCAGCCATGATAGTTGTAGTGTGTTTGAATTGAAGGAGATGGTTCTAGGCGAGTTGTGTCCAAGGACGCAAAAAGTGATCAAATAACGCTTATGTTTGATCCTCGTGTGAGGTAGTGCGGCCTTGGCCCCTCATGAGATGTTGGATGAAGTTCTTTCGTCTGCGAGAGTTAACTTTGATGTGGAATAATTTTTTGTTAGCATCTCCCTCTCGGAGCTAGTTGATCCATGACACTTGTTTCTTCCAAAATTTTTCAATTACCACTAGTCCCACTACTCACTTCTTTAAGCGAGCTCAGAGCTCTCCCTCTTCTGTTGTCAATGCATGGTTTTTTGTGCAATATCGAGGTATAGGATAATCTCTTGGGCCATGTGCAGCTGGAGATTGACTTGTGGGAATAGATTGTTGCTCTAAGCCTTTAGCCTTTTGCAGTGTTCATCAATTTGTTGTTGAACCTAAGGATTGGGTCTAGGCTGAGAGTGGCTTCCGCCCAGGCATGCTAAGTGACCTCGTGGAAGCATGGCAATCGGATCCAGAGTTTTTGAAGCAAAAAACTTTTGGCAGTGCGGGCCACTGACATTTGATAGGAGGATGAGATAGTGGTCTGAAAGAGATGTGGACTAGGCATGCAAGGTGTGATTGTTGAAGGTGGTGTTCCATGCATTAGTGGAAAAGCACCTGTTGAGTTTAACAAGTGTCGGATTCTCTCTTTAATTGCTCCAGGTGAATTTACGGTTTTGTAGGTGGAACTCTTTTAGTTCATAGTTGTTTAAGGTGTTTTGGAACTTGCCCATGAGATGTCGATTGAGATTCCTCTTGTTCTTATCTCTCGCCTTGTAGATGAGGTTGAACCAATGACATTATTAAAATATGCAAGAAATTTCCTATCACTTTCTAGATATGCCTAAATTTTAATTCTGGCATTAAGTTGATCAAATTAATGATCTCCCATGACTGGTCCAGCAACCACCCGACGCTAGACAGAAGAACTGAAAAATCCATAACTTGTAATCCACCCATCTAAAAATCATGCTCTTAGATTCTTTGGAAACATTAAGAAATCACCTACAATGTTCGTGGTGATAAATTTTCCAAACAGATTCATTTTCTAGTTTTAATCTGCTATTTACTATAGATTGACTGAACAACAGAAATTGTAAAAATCATAACTCCCAAACTACTCATCGATTGATGCGAACAGGTACTCTATAGGAAGATATTGAGATCCTCTACAATTCTCTAGGAACGAAATTTTCAAATTTCGCACCCAAGGTACTCGAAATCACATAATACTATAGACTGCACAGAACCAATCTATTAACTGATCTACTCCTGAAAAGAGAACCGCCAAGAACAAATGAAGGAGAAATTGATCGTCACCCTTGGAGAACATGACAAAGACCTCTAGAATTCGCACAAGACTCCCTCTTCCTTCATCCTCTTCCCTTCTCCTTCTTTCCCTTCTCCTTCTCCCGCTCAACTGATCAGGGGAAGATGGCGCGAGGGAACGCAAGGGGCTGCAAGGAGGGGTAGAGGGTTGCTACTGTTGGCCAAGGAGGAGAGGAGGCACAAGGGGAAATGGGAGGTGGCGCCTGGGGCAGAATGGGGCAGGTGGGTTCGGCTAGGGTTTAGGGGAGGGAGGGGCAGCCGTAAAATTCTCTTAAAATCTAAAGTTTTCTCCTTTTGTAACCTTGGAAAAAAATACTCCTTTAACTCTATTCACTTTATGTCCTTTTTAATTCACCGAATCCTCCAAACAATGTTCAGGATGTTACATTCTACCCCCTTAAACAGAATTTGATACCGAATTCTACGCTTCATGAGCCTGCACAGGAACAGAACTAAACTAAATATTAAATCACACACATACCTGAGGTGAACAACTCTGGATATTTCTCATGCATGTGAGACTCCATCTCCCAAGTTGCTTCCCACTCAGTCAAACGCGTCCAAAGCACATTGACATCTTTTATTGTCTTTGTGCCTCGGAACTCGCTCTGACTCTCCTAGAATCCGCACTCTCTAGGACTCGAAGGTGAGATCTTGCTCAATGTCCAATGGCTATAGCAATATCTCGTGTTACGGATTTTTCAACAAATCCTTCTCTGACACTAGACGTGGAACACAAGCGCACAACACGTGTAGACTCAGGGTGCTCCAATCGATGAGCTAGCTCTTACTATACACCCCAATCGGGAATGGTCCAACATACCTTGGGCTAAGCTTCCCCTTGGCACTGGACCGCACAATGACCTTGGTGGAAAATACCTTCAGGAGTCCCTAGACACCACCTTGGACTACAATCCTCGCATTTTCACCTCATCAAAGCTCTCTTGAGTGACAAATAACACTTTTATGATTAGACACACCCATCTAATCTTCATGTATTCACAAAGCCTAGCCCCAAACTCCGAACTGGGCAACTAGGTTGTCAAACAAAATCATCTAAAACAGCTCTACGCATCTATGTTCTCATATTCCCAAACTAAGTTGCACATTTTTTAAACTCACATTTCAATTTTAGGCTCAATTAAGATTTGGATATCTCACACTCCCAACATAAGCTTTCGCTTCCAACTTCTATGACAACACAATCCACTCACAACAACTACAAATCACCAAACAATTTTTCCTTGGGCACAAACCCGCCATAGGAAAAAGAAATCCGAACCACAATCCGAAAAACCAAAATGTTAGACTTGCCTTCCATGGCACGAATGCCCTAACTCAACAGCACTAGAAGCTCTTCTCTTTCTCTTATATTCAATCCCCTCACTTTGCGGGACACATCCGTTTTTTAACATAGGGATAAACACATCATACTCCATAAACCAGCCCTCTTTCAAAAGAATACATTCGAAAAATAACAAGGAGTTTACCAAGAATCATTTGAATTTCATATAGGCAATACGCATTCCAAAACCACTTTGAAAAAGATTGATTCACTAAGAATTCATTCAACACTCAAAATAAACAAGATGCAATTAAGAATCACATAAACTAAAGGGTCAAATAACTCTAATGCATAAAATAACAATCTTATTTTCTCTACAAAGGAAAAGGACTAACCTCAACACCAAGAAACCACTTTTCCTTTCAGATGATAATAAACAAAACACATAAAGTAAATAGGAACAAGAAATGCATCCCTTTGCCTGAACATACTTTCCTCAACATTGAAGTGTATTATTTTTCATTGAGCCATAAATTTTCCAAAACATCCTGTATCACATATACACATTTTTTTAAATTGCAACTTCCAAGTTAAACCCAACCTTACTAAAATATCGCTCTAGTACACAAGTCACGAAATGCATAAATGCATAACAAGGCTCCATGAAAATAACACCATTTTTTCTTTATTCCAACTGCACTTGTAAATTGACTCTCCATTGAATCATGTCAACTTAGTTCTTTTTAAAAGATAAATACCCAAAAATGCTCACACACAAATATCACAACCCCACGAAGTCCACAAATGATCATCAAGATTGCAACTTCAAAATCCTGATAACTTAAAAATTACATCCCACCACAATAAATTTCCCATTATTCTAGCTAGACTATGTTATTAAGCAATTCACTTCATGATTTTAATTTCAAAGATTCCTATAATAAAATTTTAGTTGTAAATGATTGAGAAACACTAACAAGTGAATCTAGTCTCCACCATCCACCTTTAAAAAAATCTAAATTCCAAAAGGGGTCATTCACCAAGAAACAATTCGTATATCAATACCATAGTTCATCATTATTCACCATTCAATTTCTAGCATATTGATTAGGCCATTACACCATATTCTCTTTCATTATATGACATGATTAAATTCCATCTAGAAAATTTGGAAATGTACACAGTTGTAATATTCTTAATAATGCATTAAGTTTGCATGCCTTTGATAAATTCAATAGTCTACAAGTATAAATAATGAAAGGACACAAAAACATCAGTTCACAAGAAAGCTCTAACAAATTACAATGAGTTCATTTAGAAGTTGAATAATTATGTTACTACACATTCCTTCTTATAAACATTCTACAAATTTTTTTTAATACTGCAACCATAGAGGCCAACAAACCTAAAGCGAATTATGAGTACAAAAATCCAAATATTACATTAAATTCTTCCCGAAGGTTGACCCATTCTTTGATTAATTTATTATCATTATTATTATTTTCCTAAGAGGTTTAACACCACTCTCAAATACACTTACCAACGATTACACAAGTACCAATTCAAATACACTTACAAACGCTTAACAGAAATTATCAAGGCTACAACCATATACTAAAACTTTACAAATTCTAGCTAAATTGGTTCATAATATTTTATTATCCCATTCTGAGCTTTAAAACTCACAAGGCATCATAAGATTACTGCACTAGCCATAATGTTCTAGCAAGACTCTTTAGTCAAGGACAAATTATTAATCAATAATCTTAGAAAGTACACAGATATAAAACATTTTTTAAATGTCATCCGTTCAACTCTTAGCGATTTACAACTCCAATTTTAGCGCATATTAATTTATTTTCTAGCGATCCACATTATCGATGAACAATTTTCTTTTCTGTGGAAATCTATTTATTGTCCTTTTAGATACAGTTACATAAAACACTTACAAACACAATTTCAACATTCTCACCTTATGTTCAAAACTTAGAATAAAATATTATCAAGAACATCAACAATATAATCTCTACTAAATAAGGTTTCACACGATCATATAACAATATCCACCCATTCCTTTATACACACTAGATCAATTTAGCATGGCAAAAGAACATATAAATCAAGCATTAACACATGTTCATTGAGTACCCCTAAGATAGATTAATTTTTAACAATGACAAAAATCACATATATATTCAGTGTAACATTCACAATTAATTAGAATATTCTACTGGAACCAAATAACCAATTCATCCAATACGGATTGAGAATTTCTTAACATTACGATTATATAACCAATTCAACTATGCTCCATGCTTACTTATAACCATAACAATTCAAGTTATACTGAACATCATACTACTCACTATTCATCATAAAAACTACTACAAGATACTATCACATTTAATCAATTTCACTCACAAAATGTAACTTGAAATCTTTTTTTCAAACTGAAGAAATCATCACAAAAAAACTTTAATATTTTTCTCTCACAATTTCGAGTATTAAACTTCAACATGCAATATACACCAAAACACATAGGTTTATGTCAGACCCAGATTTTACAATCCGGAATCTACTGTGTTTAGCTGCACTATTCCCTGGATCAGTAGATAGTGCTCACAGTTACAGTAATGAATATCAAAATACATATCATGCGGAAGCGTAAATGTAATAGTAGACTTACTTCATGGGCCGATTAGGCCGAAATCAATAAATTGCAGCAGCGGAAGAACGAGCACACATGTGGGACCTTCAGGACATGCCCACAGGCAGCCAACTGGAGGTACGCGACCTAGCCCTTGACATCTTCATCTTCTCTGCCATCTTGTCCAATCTTGTTGCTGAGGCGCGGTGACGTGATTCTTGATTCTGAATTTTGTCGCAAAAGCGAGCGTGAGCACTCCGACCCCGTGCTCCGCGAGCCAATACACAGAATGCAAATAATAGTATGCAAGGCTTAACAAAGGAGAGGCTCGGGTTGTTTTATTTGCCATAAAACGCGTCTAGTAGCATTTCCATTATTATGTCATATTGTTGTTTTCGTGACCTAAAGACTCCTCACCGCAAATGACATCATTGACTTAATCCACCAAGATTCACGCTCTTTATTAACTGCTGTCTAAGACTTCCAACAGCGAATATCATCGTTTATATAATCCACCAATCATGCACTCATTGCTGCCTAAGACTCCAAGTAATGAGGGTCATCCTTTATTTAGATCCACCAATATCTTTTGTATTCTATCCTTCTCGTCATTGATTCAAAACCATAATCCAATAATCAATCTCGTTTTCCATTATCTATCTCTAACTAATTCACTAGTATACGCCCACCAAGAATATCATTGATCAAGATTAACCTCCTATAGTTATTTTATACCTCCAAATTTCCAGAATAATCAATTCATTCATCTAGAGATTGTTCAAATCCTAATAATCCCAATATTGTCAACATCTTCCAAGAGTTAAATATCAGTGTTGTAATCCAACCAATAACTTTGCACTTCCTAATACTCCAAAAATCGTATAAATCATCTATCTAGTCTATATACCCACTTGGGGTTCCAATTTATTTCTCCCGGAATTCCATGCTATCAATTCCTATTTATGATTGACACAAATCCAACAATACCTTTATGTGCATGCTACAAACATCCATCTCCTTTTCTCACGACCCTGTTTATTCCACCCATATTTTATTTTGTAAGAATAGAAATGCCACTACTTGAAATACAATACATAAAATTTCCTGAGACTTAGCAGCTTTGGAACAAAACATAATGTTCAAGGAATATTAACATGATTTCCCATACATATGGCATCACACCATATGCCTAATATCACCATAATTTCTCCATGCATACGGCATCGCACCGTTTGACATCTTTCAGCGTTATAGCCGCTTAACTTACCACTGGGACGACACCCAGGACAACTCAAATCAGGGCTTTCCACTGCCCTTCCACTTTTTCATTTCACCCACAAAACATTTTGAAATAGAACTATATCTGGTTAAGTTCCCATGTCCGCCCTTAACCGTGGGCACGGCTATTCGAATAGTTTTGACTCTGCAGAGTTTGTACACTTTCACCACAAGAGACAATCAACTCATTGCCCCACACGATTCCTTAGAAGTGTGGTTGAGCAGACCATCACAGTAACCGTTCAAAGTACCTCGCCCCTTCCATCATTTCACCCTATGGGGCACTCCCACTTGCGGTGGGTCCCATACGTTGTGCGGGATGTTCTCCTTCTGAACGTCTAGCAGCTGGACACCCCCCTGCTAGCCCGCCACAGCAGAACTTCACTCCTACGAGTGTCCCATTCAAGCCGTCTCACCGACTGCCACTTGCACTACTCCACACCCTCTCCTGGAAGGATGACTTTCGGGGTCCGGTACATCTACTAAGCCAAGCTATACTTTACAGACTTGTGGTTGTACTGTTTTACACAGGAGGTCATGACAAGATTCAGTCCTTAGAATTATCTGGGCGGTCTACCACAAACCACACTCTCGTGCACCCCTGCACCATACCCCCGAACCATCCGCCCAGATAAATAAGCAATTTGAGGTTTTTGGGAGTATAAAATAATTATATCCAACATATACCAGTCATTACCACCATGACTGTTCAACCAAATTTTCTCATGATTAAAAGTGATGCTTGGGACAATTTCTTGCCTCGGGTTCCTAGTCAATGCTAAGCATGGCATACAATTAAGGACTTACTTTCGAAATGTTACTGTTATATTTTTGCTAGGGCGACAATGTTCGCAAATTCAAATGTTCCAAAGGATGGATAATATTAATCAAGGTACACAATGGAATGTAACTAGAATCTTAAATTCAGCATGTATTTGCATATAAAATAGCAGCATGCAATTTGATAATTTAAACAAAAATAATTTGCAGAAAATGTAGGTTCAACATGATCAAAGTATTGACTCGCCTGGCGCGGTTTACCGCGGTCTTGAGCTCACACAAAGTTGTCTCATGCGATGATCTTTTAATTCTTGGTCTTCACCGTTCTCAGTCCCGCTTGACCCACAAAATCTTCAGGACCATGGTTTCTAATTACGCGACAAATGGCTGAATCCAAATAAAAGCAAATAACTCAAAAGATCCAAATAAACCCGAATAAACTCAATTTAGTTTTATTATGAGTTAATGGGTGATTTGGGGTTATTCGAGGTAAGGTTGATGGTAGTATATGATGAATTGATCTTTTTCTTATTTTGGTACTTATCAAGGAAGTTCCGTGAGCTAGGTTAAACCTATGAATTGGTGTATTTTTTTCGAGTGCTAATGTTTTAGGGCATATGATATGTGTGTGTGTGTGTCTATATATATAAGTAATGTTCGCAAATTTTAGCTTACCGAGTTAATCGTATGGTCTATGTTTATAGCATTTTGTGATATGACATTTTATGCACCTCCATTTATTACTAGGCTAAGTTTACCTTGATTCAGGGTCTATTTATACGAGTCCCAGCTTGCTATATACACCTAATTATGCTCAATATTATTATATATTAAAATTAGTGTTAAGATTTGGTTAATGACACTGTTTTTATCCGGCTTATACTTTAGCTACTGTTAGGCTTAGCTTCATTTCAAATCTTAGTTTACACCTATCCGTCTGAGCAAGGCTTGGTACGTATCAATTTATGTGATCTTAATTACGCATGCTAATGGTTACTTGTTCACTTAGAATATTTAAGTCTATGAGATTATTTTGAATCTTGATGACCTAGGGCTATTATATTAAAATATGTCACTAAGGTTTGTTGAATAGTGGCATGATGAATATTGGGCATATATGTTGTCATGTTAACTAAGGGCCATCCTTATTGAATATAAATATTTATCCAAGCCACTACTCCTCTCTAATGCCTTTAATAAATCATTAGATTTACACTTTAAATATTAAAGCCACACTAATTATTTATCATGGCAACTAATCCGAATTTAATTCATACATAAACTCTAAGGCCTTATTTAGATCTTATTAGCTTTCCTAATATTTGTTTCTAAGTTTCTCCTTTAATTTAGGATTAGATTTAAAATATATGCTTTAGGCTTACTAATCATACAGACATGTTATTAACTAATCCATGATTAAACATTTATTAAGTTCATTTTATCCTAATAAATTTTTAGCTTCATTAATTATTTTCAGATTTTTCCTAATCTCCTCCTTCACTGTAGCTAACGGCAAAATGGTCTAAAAAATCCTATCTCCAACGTTGCGGCCAGAGGGATTCGAACCCGGGTGGCTGGGGTCAGAGCGAGCGATGATGCTAGCCACTTGGCTAGCTGGTGTTACCTGACCGAATGGGAGAAAGAAGCCAATTGAGTTGGGCGTGCGGGGCGGAGGCAGAGGAAGCTCGGGCGGCGGTGCCGGCAGCGGACGGTGGTCGGAGGCCTCGGGTGCTTGTCCAAAACGTGTTCCTTGGCCTGCGGGGATGCCGGTGGTGAAGTCCGCGGGGGCCGAGAGACACGGTGGTGGGCCGGCGGCGTGCGGGGGCGGCGAGTCGGAGAGGGACGTCGACGCCGGCGAGCTGGGGTCCACGAGAGGCTTGGGGAAGACCGGGGGCGAGTTCACGATGCCCTGGATACGGTGTGGGTGAAAGGAATCGGATTCCTACGGTGGGAGTCGGCGGGGAAAGGTGACGCCAGAGCTGAGGAAGGAGATGGGTGCGGCGGCGATCTAGGGTACTAGACTTCGATTGCTCTCTACAGTAGAATGAGGGTGGAGTGAGCAGTTCATGGAGGCCCACGGGGATTCTTATAGGGGCGCGAGGAGGGCTGTCCTCGGGAGGCCGCTCGCTCGGTCATGTCCGCGCGCGGCGGAGCAGGTGGCGGGGGCAGGGATAAGATTTTCTCGACGGATTCGTCATGATGGCACTGTACCGCGCGTGCTGGGGAAAAGGAGCTCGAGCCTTGCGCGCGGGGGCTAGGATATAGGGTGGCAGTGCGGGAAGAAAAAGAGAGCGGCGGCAGCGCGCGGTGGTCCGATGGGCGGAGACGGCGGCGACCAATGGTCTGAAGGTGAAGATCTGTCGGTCCGTGCGCGCGAGGAGGAGGCGGGCTGGGCTGTGGTCGAGACGGGCGAGCGGAGGGAGCTGCGGCCTGCGCGAGGGAGATGAAACGGGGAAGAAAAACAGTAAGGGGAGGGGCCGCTCGACAGTGAGGTAAGGGAGGAGGTGGGCTGTGCTTGCGCCACGGGGAAAGAGAGGTGGGGGTTGGGCTGGGCCGAGTTGGCCTGGTCTGGCTCCCACCCAATGCTTTTACCTTTTTTTTTGTTATAATTATCACATGTATATGATCATGTACACATACCTTATGGGTTTATGTACATGTATTTTGTATTCAGCATTTACTGATTTAATTTACTTATGTGCCTTTCTCATGTAACCCAAAATTATGTGTGTATATATGCATATAATCCTATGTTAACCCTTTTATTTTACTTGCCACTTTGCCTCTCATACCCCTACCCTTGTAGATGACATTTTACGGTTAATTACCATTCCCTCCTTATATTTTATGGATCATCTTTTCAGATTCTTACTTAAAATTTTAAGTTTCTATTATTTGCATATATCTGTTACGGTCTTACTAGGAATAGTTTTATTTTCATGACTCTCTTCAATTCTTGAATCCTCACAGAAATTTAAGAAACACCAAAGAATAGTCAAATTTTAAGAGAATATATCGTAAAATAATTCAAAAGCTTCTCATTTTCGTATTTCGAATTTTTAGGATGTTACAGTTTAAAACTTTCACATAAATATGGCTTGCAACATATATTCTCCTCAATCCAAATAGAGAACATCGAGCCAAGAGACAAGTCGAATCCCTCAATAAATTGGCAAAACCACCACAAAGAGATGTCCAAGCAACATGACAACTTTCTTGAGCAGTAAGAATAGCTCAACAATTGGAAAAATCACAATTTCTTCATAAACAGAATGGCAAATAAAACCACATTACCAACACTGCAAATAACTACCAATGAAAACTCATGAAAAGAATAATAACTCTCAATTTGAATGAAAATGACTCATGCAAACTCAACCCTAATCATTGGGTAACTAAGATTATCCAAGAAAAACTCTTCATTACTCATGCACCACACCTGGTGATACCGCCTGGCCATACCACAGTCACAACCACGTGCTCCACCTCTCATTGTCGCTATCCCTCTCAATCAAACAACCATTATCACTATCCATCTCAATTGAACAATCATGCAATATACTTATAAACATCTCATAACAATACCTATCAATCATAAGATACCAGAATCGTAATGCAATGCTTGACCTAAAAACCATCTTGCTATGCACCAGTGTGTCAAATTTTATTTCAACCTAATTAATTACTCTAAGTCATATTTTAGAAATTGTACAGCCTAATCAATATTTTTTTGTATAAGTTTACCAATCCTAGGCCAAGTTTTAGTTGATTATCTAAATTAAATTAACAAATTCCCATTACAGACCTAACGCCGGCTAGATACCAATTGTAACACCCCGACTTCTCAATAAGTCCAAGATGTCACCTACTACCACTATCACTACCAATTTAAATCTATAATTAGGTAATAACATCATCTAGATAACAAGAACAACTTTCCATCTGGTCCTAAACCTAAATTTTAGCAACTTAAAAACAAACATAAATCAAACTTAATATGAATCAATTAAATACCCAGGGCCACATAAATAAGTCTCAACTATGCAATGCATCATCTAGCGATATTACATACCAAAAGAAGACAAAGGGAAACCACAAAGTATCCAATTATTACAATAAGTGGTGCTTGATTATTCATAACCAAAAATGATGTAAAGGTAAGTGAGGTGAAAAGCTATCAAGTGCAAGTATCCATGTGCTACAACCACCCATGCATGTTGCCTTCAACGTTCACCTAAAAATAACAAATAAAGCAAGGGTGAGTCAACGATTCAACAAGTACAAAGCAGAATAATAAGAGAGGCACCATCACATTAATAATTCATATCCATTCAACATCAACTCAATTCTCCGCATTCTCATTATCAAAATTTTTCATTCACATACCTCATTGTCTCATTACCTTTCTCATGAATGCAATGCGATGCTCATGCACATGTCTCAGGCCTATTCTTTTTTTGGTTTATGCCTATGGCTGATGACTTATGGCTAAAATTTTGAATTTTGGCCATTCACGAGAGAGATTACACAGAGAGAGATACTCACTTGCGATTTTGGCTGGTACAAATATTGAGCTTTTAACATATGCTGCAATTAACTTATAAACCCTGTCTTAAAATAAAATACTCTAGTTGAAAGTCAAGTACCGTAGCAAAAGTCAAAAGCCACTTTTAAAAGCCGCAAAGAGTAGGCCCCTCATTTCTTCTTTGTTTATATTAGTATAGCGGAGTGTAACACCCGTCGATGTTCACTCTTACCGACACTCTTTAGTGTGGGGACCAATTGTTAGTCCTTTTTCATACGGGGACCTGATTACCCATATCTCACATATGGAGACCTCATCCCACTCCAGTGGGTACATGATTCATTATGAATGCTCAACAAGCAATGCAATGAATATTATCATTCATCATTAGCAAATGTGTATACTCATCATTCTTGCATGGTCATCAAAATCATCATCAATTTATCAATAGTATGTGAGCAATTTAAAACAGAAATAAACACACAAATCATCATACTACCTCATTTTTCATTTTTATCATTATATCATAGGCACGAGAGAAATATAAAGCAAACATTATCATAGGAATATTGCAAGTGAGTAATCATTAAACCACAATTTTTAAGCACTCGAATATCATTATACAGTGCACTTGCCTTTCTCTTAATTGCGACTGTTAGAAAGATTCGAAGATGATAACACACCCGAAACTACTCCTCCTACAGGAAATACTCAATCTCAAAACAAGCCGAAGCATAGCAAAACAACAAATAACTGACCATGCTACAACATGCTCCCCAAAAATCATAACTTTTTCTCTTTTTACCAGACAGCCCTCTTGTTGTCCTGGTACTAAAAATATCACAACTTTCAATTCCCACTTCGTAAAATAGCAAACCATACCAGTTCTGGAATCTACAAAAAATTCTCTACATTTTTTTAGTTGGCAAAATTCTCGGATTAATTCATCTAAATCCCCAATTTCAGCCCGGTAGATAGAACTATCATCCTTCGGACAACAGACTTGTTAATTTTATATCTTTTAATCTACAAGTACAAATGTAGTAACCAATGAAATTATTAAAATCTTCAAGAAATTTCCTATAAATTTATAAATATTCCTAAATTTTAATTCTAGCATTAAGTTGATCAAATCAACGATCTCCCATGACTGGTCCAGCAGCCACCTGGCGTCGGACAGTAGCACTGAAAAATTCATAACTTGTAATCCACCCATCAAAAAATTGTGTTATTAGATTCTATGGAAACCTTAAGAAATTACCTACAATATTCATGCTGATAAAATTTCCATCTTGATTCATTTTCTAGTTTTAATCTGCTATTTACTGTAGACTACGAAACAGGATAGACAGACTGAACAACAGAAATTGCAAAAGTCATAACTCCCAAACTACTTATTGGATTGTGAACATTTACTCTACAAAAAGATATTGAAATCCTATACAATTCTCTAGGAATAAAATTCCCAAATTTTGCATCCAAGGTACCCAAAATCACATAATACTACAGACTACATAGAAATGATCTATTAACCAATCTACTCCCGAACAAGAAACTGCTTAGAGCAAATGAAGGAGAAATTGATTGCCACCCTTGGAGACCATGACAACAAACTCTAGAATTCCTGCGAGGCTCACTCTTCCTCATTCTTCTTCCCTTCTTTCTCCTTCTTTCCCTTCTCCTTGTCCCTCTCGATAGATCAGGGGAAGATGGTGCAAGGGAAAGCAAGGGGCTGTAGGGAGGGGGGAGAGGGCTTCTGCTGCTAGCCAAGGAGGTGAGGAGGAGGCGCATGGGGGAAATGGGGGGTGGCGGCTGGGGGAGAATGGGGGGTGGGGGTTGGCTAGGGTTAGCGAGAGGGATGGGTGGCCGATTGGGCCCCTCTTGGGCTGGCTACCATGGGCCGAAGGCAGGGAATCTGAATTTCCCCCCTTTAGAAACCCACAAAATTATTACTCCTTTAACTCTATTGATTTATCTCCTTTTTAATTAACCGAACCCTCCGAACAACTTTTGGGATATTACAACTAAAAGTATCATGTAAATGGGCTAGACTGAAATAGAGGATGTAGGGTGCGGATATCCGGCTCCAGAATATTTAGATAATACAGATCCATATTCACATTCGCATTCGATGAATAGTAAGCTACTGAATCCACACACGTATTTGACAAAGAAAATTTATATTTGTTTCGGATCCAATATTATCTGATAAATATCTAAACCGATAAAATCCGTATTCAAATATTTTCCAGATTAGTTGAAAACTATTCGATCCATTTTCACCCCTACTCTAAAGTGATTTAGGACCGCGACTTGCCACTTCTACAATTAAAGTCTTGTTCAAGTTGGCTATGGTCTATGGATTTTAGCTTTCGGCTAAAATAGTACTATAGTAGTGGTTAACTTTTGACTAAGACATTTAATTAAATAAAAAATAAAAAACATTATGTCTCCACGGATAGTACAACGGAAAAATGGAAAAAAAAGAAAAAAAGACACGTTAAGAAACTAACGCATTCAAAACAGCTTCTCGCTTCTAGAAACTAGAAGTTAGAAATCAAAAGCTGTTTTAAACAGGGTCTAAATCATTCCAAATATTGATACTTCCTCTCCTCTCAAACAGATGTCGTTTCAGCAATACAATATTATCTCTATCTTTTCTACCTGCCATTTTGGACATCGACATGGTCTCCCATACACACATATATTTGATTATTAATTGTTCTAATTGTATGCTAGTAAAATTATTAAACATATAATTATTTAAAAATATTTTTACAACAACTCTAGTAATATAATTTACACATGATAAATCCAAATGATTTCTATGTATATCAGTTGTTAAAGTTTTAAAAGGTTGACTGTGTGCACGCATTCTAAAATGACATAAAAAACAACAGGGAACAAGGAAGAAGTCTGCAATGTTTCAATTTCTTTTTTTATACAAAGGAATTTTTGGACCTATAACCATTTAACACGGGCATTTGAAAAAAATATTGCTTACGAAATACTCCACCAACCTTTGACGTCTATTTTATATCGGAAGGAGTAGCCTAAGGCGCCATTCTTTTGGGCTTTTGGGGTGGTTTTTGGGTTCGGATTCATCGGAAACCAAAACAAATGGGGAGGCTTCTCCAAGCGGCTTCTCGAAGCCGATTCTCCAAATGGTTTCCCAAGCTCACCACCGCGTGCGCCGTCTACGTCAGCATCCCCATCGTCAGCCACCGTTTTGAAAACTGCAACCAAAAGTTATCAGCTATTGTCAAAATTCATCAGTCGCAATTCAAAAGAACATGGCTTAAGACTGCACAAAGGAGATTTGAAATTAGGGGTGCAGAAGATGCTGCTTTTGGAAAAGCATAACAACACTGATGTAGCTACTAAAAATGGACACCTATATGGAGGCGTTCGTATTGGATTTTGCTAATAGTTTTTAGCTAAAACGTGAGAGAGAGATACGTATGCGTGACGAGAGCGAGAGAAGTAAGATTCATGTTGCACCCGTGACTCTCTGCCTTATCCCTAGAGCGAGATAGTAGTGAGAGGTGTAAAGAAGCCACTTCGAAATGTCAGAAGTTCATATTAGTTTTTAGCTTTTATAAGTAGAATCCTGAAATAAAAACCAATATAAACAGGACTACCTTTTAGGCTATAGCAGGGATTAGCACAAAGCTGTGTGGAGAAAAAATGTGAAAGCTAGTACAAAACTACGTCTCTCATGGGTACATATAATATATTTTATATTAAGTTTTCACAGGTACTAGCATAGGGCCTATTCTTTTTTGATTGGGTTTATATATTTTGACTGTACTTTATGACTTTTAGGTTGTTTATGAGAGAAAGTACGGAGTAACAGAAACTCGCATGAGGTTTTGGCCGATATAAATGAAGTCACTGCAGTGTATATTATAATTAATTTGTAGGCTTCATCTTGAAAAGACACTTATTTTAAAAACCAGTTACTATAAAAAACAAAAAATAGTTTCTAAAAACAAAAAAGAAGAGGTCCGTAACATAATTAACAACTCACACGAAGCCATACATCATCAGCCATGGCCAGAGAGTAGCTAAGTTTGGATAAGCAGCTAGGAAGGATGGTGCAGTAGGGTCAAGCATGCACGCACGAATATTATGGAAATTTCTTTTCAAATCATGGCTTATAGTTTTTGAAATAAACAAACATAATAGTTTTTTCATCTTATTTAAAATGATTTATCAATTCATTAGTATTTAATTTATTTATATAAATATTTATGCTAAGGCTAAAGACTATCAGACAGCAGAATGGAGAGGTAAGCTTCGCGACATGGAATCGAAGGGTGTGTCTGGTGGCGTGGAGCCCAGCCGATGTGGCCCACCCACTAATGCGTGGGCCAGCCAACCTCTGGGTGCGTGCACGGGGCACCCAAGCAGAGCTGCCGCCCAGCGTTCCACGCCGAACGAACAGTACTTTTCAACAGCACTCACCTGACCCCACCAACATGCGTTCGCACGACCCGTGTGACTGGCTAGCTTACACACGGCCCAACACACCTAAGCTGCAGGTCAAACGAACCTAGGGACGGACCCACCCGGGGTCAGGTGGCGCTGGCGCCCCTACAGTCGGCCCCCTTCGCGCGAGCCCGAGGAGCTCCGGGCCACCATGCCCATGGACAAGGGCCGCCGGGGAGGTCACCACCGATATGTCATGTGGGGCGTGCGTGCCGGTTTGTCGTCTCGTCTCCCAGTCTGTCTCGCCGGCCGACGACACTCGGAGCTTAGCCGGCCGCCGCACGTACGCAGTCGGAAGCAATACCGGAGCGCCATCGGCTGCCTTCATTGGTAGTACATTTTCTGTTCTTTCTTCCGCCTCCATTTGCCGAGTAGGGTTTCCATGCTTCCCGCTTCCTGTAGCTTCTTGGGGCCTTTTTGATCAACATACAACTGGATTTAGAGGTAATGTCTTGATTCTTTTACCATTTTTTCTTCTCATTGGATGAGATGTTGCTTTCTTCCCGAGAGATTTTACAACTTTGGTTCTCTTCTGCAACAGGGCTAATGTCTAAGGCTGCTCCCTCCCACCGTGTGCAGTGTTCTTGAATCTTGAGTGCGTCTGTGGAGTCTGGAGTTCCTCACCTCTTCCTATTTGACAGGCAAGAATTGGTGGCCGCAGTGCTGCACATTGCAGTGTTCTGCTTGCGATCTCCGGTCCATTGCGTGGGCTCCAGCACTCACGCACACCACCTGTTCGACTGAATGTCCCTGAGTCCTGAGATACCTTCCAAGGAAATCACGGTGCCATGATGGACAAGGCCGCTATAGCCGTAATAGTGTTTTTCTCTCTCTCACTGATAATATGGTAGGCTACTGTAGACCGGTAACCCGGTATTCGATAAATCGGTGATCAAGTCCTATTAACCCCTCTAAATTTTGATCTAAATCCACCACGGAACGAACAACATGTATATTATACCTGCATGCATCAGTGAACAACCTACGCGTTCTTCTTAATGCCCTGGTTACATCGATTGACCAATGCGTGTTGTCTGGAATCCATACATGCATGGCATTGCCAAACAGCTAGCTAGTTATGATCGAGACTATTGAGCGGCATGTAACAACTAATTCCTTCGAAAGCTTAAATTTATGTAGAAAGACAGGTAATATACTTCAATCCTACTAGCATCAATCCTAGATCACTACCAAAAAAGTATCATTCTGAATGTTCGGTTCAACACAAATCGTTAGCAATAAAGCTATCATAGATAGTTTTACGAAATGGACCATCTAAGTTCTCCGCGATAGAAAGAACTGTCTGTGATGACATATGTATCACAGATCACAAACAGTTCGGAATAAAAACTGTCTATGATGATCTACTTATCATAAACAGTTATTTACATAGAATCATCTATGATAATATTTTAACTTACCCGCACTCGTTGAATTTGAATTTCTCGTTTATCTCGTTGGATTTGCTCTTTAAAATAGAAGGCTCGGCTGTTCTTCTCCTTATCTCCTCTTATCACTTCTCCTCCATTCCTCTCATCTTGTCCTCATCTCTCATCTTCTCTCTCCTCACTTCTTCTCCTCCACTCCTACTCTCCTCATCTCTCCTCTTCTCACTTCTCCTCCACTTCTTCTTACCAAATTTTTCCGTAAAAATAGAAGATTCGGTCAACTCTTTTTCTTCTCATCTCCTCTTCTCTCTTCTCACTTTTCCTCCTCTACACCGCACAAAGCACGTGGTGTGGCCCCCAAGCGCAGCACACCCTGCTGGCGCGGTCCCCTACTACGTTGAGAGCCTGGCACGGCTCCACATTAACTGCTTCGACCACAGCACTTCAACCACGGCTTCGACCGCTTTGACCACGACACTTTGATTACGGCTTCAACCACGCCATGCACGCAAAGAATAATGTGGTCGACACAGCGTGGTCAAAACATCATGGTCGAAACAACGTGATCGACCAATTTTTTTAGCTCTGGTACAGCTATCACAGACGATTTTAATTTCAAACCATTTGTGATAACAGACTATCACAAACGATTCTAACGGATTATCACAGACGGTTCAGTCTGAAACGTATGTGATATGGTTTTTACAGATGGTTCAAAAACCGTATGTGATAACCACTATTATCATTGACCCATGGAGTAAGACGGTTTAAAGAACCGTCTGTGATGATGGTTCCGAATCTTCTATAATGATTCTTTTTGTAATAATGTATATAGATTCTCCGCACGAACTTGCTCGGTTCGTTCGTTCCGACGCTAAATCAAATACTTCAGAACTTGACATCATGAATTAATTAATGGAAAGAGATCCCCCTGCTTGATCAATGTGTTGGTAGCAGATATATGTATACACCTGCATGCTGTCAACGATCAGAGCATGCATTAGCATCTTACATTCCTCGGTGGATCGATGGACCTAGGTTGGGCCTCCTCCTATATATCATCATTCTGTCCCGAGTCTCAATCGACTCATCAATCCATCTGCAACCTCAGCTCGAAGTAAAAGAATGGCAGGTTGGCAGGGCTGTCATGTATCCGCTGGGTATTAATTTCAGCACTGCACATACCTGCGTCTCCTGCATACATAGATAGATACGTCGCTGCTTGTTTTGCAACGTAAGTACATGTTACATGCTTTGAGGGAAGGTGACATTTTTTGGCTGTACGTAGCCTGCAGCTAGTGACTATTAAGAAACTTCACATGCGACCTGAGGATGGTCGTTTAACGTGCGCATAGTCCGGCAAGCTTGGTTTTTTACAGTGGTCTAGGTCGCCACACTCTCCCTCCTTGAGACCACTGAGCTAACACTCAGTCTGTAATTATTTACTAGCCTCATAGGCGCGGCGACACGCCGCGTCAGCCACCGTGTGTACCGAAGTAAAAGAGGCGATAATTCGTGAGGAGTTTTCTAAAAAAAATGAGGGCACATACGTATTTTTGAGAAAGCTAAAGGGTTTTTTCGGAAAAAATCGAGGACTTGTAAGGACCTGTACGTAAGTAAATAAGGGCCTATACGTAATTTCGGGAATCTGCTGGGCGCTATCCAAAATTTTTTTTGGGAAAAAAACTTGCAGGGACCTTTTCGCGAGGAAAAAGGATCTTTACGTAATTTCCGAAAAACTGGAGGAAACTACCTCCTCCGGCCGTACAGGAATTGCCCCGCCACGCGCCGGCCGGACACGCGGGCCAGACGACGTGGACACCGCGCGGGGGCCGGAACCCCCCCCCCCCCCCCCCCCCCCCGGCTATTGAGGGGTTTTGATACACTGGAATCGATCCTTGGGATCGAACCAACGGGCGAGCCGTTCAGGCATGCCAAGGACCATCCGAGCATATCCTCCACATTTAAACTAACTTGGGACCTAGGAGGTCATTCTTTTACTACTTGACGTTTTTTATTTTTTATAATTTTCGAGATATGATTTTAACTGTTATTTTTTATAACTTTACACTAAGATATATTAATAATAAATTTAATGATATATTTTTTATATAGTCAATCTAGATAGTTTTAAATTGAGTAAAGTCCATTACCAGTCCTTAAACTTTTTATGATGTGTCATCCCGGTCCATAGACTTTCAAAGTGTGTCATCCCGGTCCTTAAACTTTCAAAGTGTGGCAATATTCTATGTAGTTGTAGCAGTGAACTTTTTATGCTGTGTCATTCTGGTCCATAGACTTTCAAAAGAAATTGCCACACTTTGAAAGTTTAAGGACCGGGATGACACACTTTGAAAGTCTATGGACCGGAATGATACAGCATAAAAAATTTAAGGACCGGTAATGGACTTTACTCTTTTAAATTTATTGCTGATCAAACCTTAAAAATTTTAAAGTCAACTAAAAAACCAAGAGCAGTAACGAACGGGCTTACATTGCACGTAACTAACAGGAGGTTTGCTGTGTTGCTAATGTACGGGCATAAACACTGCCCATTACTGGATATACATTGGTGTGGTGTGGATGGGACGTCCCGCACAATCCATTTCCATCTGCGCCAACATCAAGACTCGGCCGGCACAGTGGGCCGAAGCCGAACTCGGTCGGGCCGGTCCACATTCCATTTGCGCGTACCCACTAGCACGTACACTCTACATCTCTCTGCACCGAGCCCCACTTGTGTCTTAATAACCAAAGCTAATCCGGGCACTGAGCTCAGCTCAGCTGGCCGAGGTTGCCAGTGGGCAACTCGGACGCTGGACTCGTCGGCTGCTCTATTTCGAGAGGATACTGTCCATATGAACAATACTATTATAGTATGAGTATAATAGTGGATATAGGGTACCTCTTTCTTTATAAAAAGAGGTAGAGTTAGAGAGAGCTAACGACAGGAGAGAAATTGTGTGTAAAATAAGTGGATTTCCCATTCCTCATACTCCTCTTAGAGTTATATACAAGAGTGAGGTAGGATGAAAATTTTCCATCATACCCCTTAATAATTACAAAAGGTAGAGGTATATTGATATATTCCTTTATACTATTGGGCCTATACTAATGGGCTTGCTACAAAGCCTAGTTGGTTGGGGCTGAGCCACCCCCACAACAGTACTCTTTCGATAGCAAATGTGGAGGTCCCGATAGGCGAGCTGATGTGACTAATTGGCCCAGCCCGCCGTCCCCCAGCAACAAGCACGCAGGTGCTGATGGTCGAGCTGATGCAGCTGGTAGCACCGGGTCTCAGGGGTGTGTACGTTGTAAACCTCCCAGAGAAGGGTTGTTTCACTGATCTTGACGTGATCGCGGAATCTCTCAGCAGAGGCTGAGCCGGTGCGTGGAGGTCGTGCCCCGAACTCGGGTGGCGCATAGGCGTGGGCAACGATGCTTGGATGACCACGAGATGGTCACAAAGTGGTCAGAAAAGGCCTCACGACTACGTCAATCGTGACGTTGGCATGGGCGTCGACGTAATCGACAGCGAGGTGAGGACTTAAAGCGCATGCGCTCCGTCCCCTAGCCTTCAGACGAGCATCGACGCTGTGAGCAGGGGAAAGAAGACTCGAAACGCGCGCTCCATCCCCCACCGCTCGGATGGTTGTCGATGGAGGATCGACGAAGGCGTGACCACGAGGTAGTTGAGTGTATGTCAGCGAAGCTGTGACACCGACATCGTGGTGCGTGGACGAAGTGTCAACAAAGTTGCGACCATGAGGTGATCGACGGAGCTGGGACCTCGAGGTGGTCATTGATGTCGATGAAGTCATGACCATCAGGTGGTCGGACAACCGCCGATGAAGTTTCAACCCTGAGGGGTCAGAGGAAATCACAGAAGGTGCGACCACGAGGTGGTTGTAGGTGTCGACAAAGTCAGCGGCGGGACAAAGACTTGAAGCGTGTGCTCCGCCCCACCATTCAGACTTGGCATCAACGGAGGTGGCAGCGAGACGAAGCCTTGAAGCACGCACTCCACTCCCTATCGTTTGGACTTGGCGTTAACGAAGGCGGCGGCAAGACGAAGCCTTGCGTATGACCATGAGGTGGTCGAACAGGCATCTACGACCACTAGGTGCTTAGACGGAGTGTGACCATGAGGTGGCTAGATGAGCAACTACAATCGCGAGGTGATCAGATGGAGTCCACGATGGCGAGGTGGTTGGATGAGCATCTACGACCGTGAGGTGGTCAGATGGAGTCATGACCATGATGTGGTTGGATGTGCGCCTACGACCACAAGGTGGTCAGACGGATGTTTACGATCGCAAGATGGTCGAATGAAGTCTGCGGCCGCGAGGTGATCAGATGAGCGTCTACGACCGCGAGGTGCTCGGACGAGCATCTACGACCACGAGGCGGTCGGGTGGAGCTACAACCGTGAGGTGGTCGAACAAGCATCGATGAAGTCTGGACCAGGAGGTGGTTGTAGACGTCGACGAAGTCTCAACCACAATGTGGTTGTGAGTGTCGGTGAAACTTCGACCCCGAGGAGTCAAATGACATCGCCGAAGGTGCAACCATGAGGTGGCCATAGGTGTCGATGAAGTCGACGGCGGGATAAAGGCTTTGAATTGCATGCTCTATCCCCACACCTCAAACTGGCATCAACGGAGTCTCGACCACAAGGTAGTCGTAGCTATAGGCAAAGAGTTAAGCAAGACGTGGTCGTAGATGTCGCGCGTGCCGTCACCCATCGTTCGGACATGGCATCAATGAAGACAGTGGCGAGATAAAGCCTTGAAGCATGCATTCTGTCCCCCCACCATTCGGACTTGGCATCGATGAAGCGGTGGTGAGATAAGTCTCAAAATGCACACTTTGTCCCCTACCGTTCGGACCTGGTCTCAAAATGAAGGGCGTGCTCTATCCCCATCCATTTGAACCTGGTGTCGACAAAGGCTATGGCAAGACGAGGTAGGCGTGAGTCCCTTTCTTCTCGTGACTTCGCGAGACTTTCTCCGATCTGCTCGCTCATTCTGCCAACATCAGGCGAGACGAGGTCTTCCGGACATGGCGAAGGATCGAGCAACGGAGGTATGCGCGAAGTCCAAAGCTTTGTGCAGGGTGCCCCGCAGGTGTCCGTTGCTGTTGACGTGGCCGCGGCCTCGGTAAATCCTGGCGCGTTGGGGCTGGGGCTCGCTCGCTCGGACTTCCTCCCTCGCCTGGAGATACTTCGCGTCCTCACCGCAGCCGCAGAGCGTGCCGACAACGGCCTTGACCGAGAGATGTTGTCGTCATGCGAGGGGGAACTCCTAGCGCTTGCGCTGCAGGCCTCCGAGATGAGGGTAAATATGTGCGCTGCAGCTTGTAAGGTACTGCTGGGCGCCTGCTGACTTATTGTTTTTGCCAGACGCTTGCCCTCGGCCGGTCCTTCGACGAGGCCCGCATTCGGGAGCGGAGGGCTCTGCAAGCCAGCCTTCGTGAAGCAAACAATGCTCTCGCAGCGAAGGATGAAGAACTTCGCGCGCTGGAGGGCGCCATGGCGGCCGCACAACTCGAGGCCACGGAAGCCAAGTGCGCCGCGGCTGAGGAGCGCGCCGCTTTCCTGCAGCAGATCGCCGTCCTAGAAGGGGAGAACGCCCAGCTGGCGGAGTCTGCTGCAGGGAATAGTCTCGTCTTGAAAAATGCGTCCATGTCGGCGTGGCGGGCCATGGAGTCTCTGAACCAGGCCCTCCGAGATTTGTGCGTCAGAGTGCCGGACACTACGCACGGGCCGGAGGCCCTGTCGGAGACGCTCGGGTTGATCGAGGAGGGGGCAGGCGTTGCTCTTCGTGGCGCCAGAACGTTTGGCGAGCACTGCGGCTATCTTGGTGCGTGCTTCGCCCTCGCCCTGCTTCACACTCGTGGGTGTAGACATACCCACGAGCTGGCGAATCCTCAACTGGATCCTCCCGGCTGACCAGAGGTTATGTCGGACGCCATTCGCTCCATCGGGCCTAGCCTGCAGAACTTCCATCAACGGATCTGGGGCCGCTTCGGGGAAGATGCAGCGAGGGTCGCCGTGCAGCAAACGCTGCATGGGGAGGGGGACTTCCTCCACTGGCTCGAAGGAGTCCTTCAGCGTCGCGGCGACGACGGCACGGGTTCGTCCGCACCGCGCCAAGGCTGAGTGGTTGGTCGGGTAGGGCGGGCGGATGATATACTGGTTCTTATTCTTGTAACCGTGTAACCCCTTTGCTTTTATAATGAAACCAAGTAGTACCTTATTCTTGGTGCTACCTGCCGCCGAACGCGAAGGGAAGACCTCCGCATCTTGTTTATACTCCGTAGAGTGCGCAGGGAGAACATCCGCGTCTTATTTAAAGTCCGTGGACTGGCGCGTGCGGAGGCGAACCTCGACGCTACGACTTTCTTTATAGTCCGGAGACTCGCGCGTGCGGAAGCGGACCTCAACGCTACGACTTTCTTTATAGTCCGGAGACTCACGCGTGCGGAGGCGGACCTCAACGCTACGTCTTATTTAAATTCCGTAGACTAGCGCGTGCGGAGGCGGACCTCGACGCTAGGACTTCCTTTATAGTCCGGAGACTCGCGCGTGCGGAGGCGGACCTCGACGCTACGTCTTATTTAAAGTCCGTAGACTAGCGCGTGCGGAGGCGGACCTCGACGCTACGACTTCATTTAGAGTCCGTAGACTGGTGCGCGCGAGGGCGTCCCCCCGTTGCGTCTACGTCTTATTTAAAGTCCGTAGACTGGTGCGTGCGGAGGCGGACCTCGACGCTACGTCTTATTTAAAGTCCGTAGACTGGTGCGTGCGGAGGCGGACCTCGACGCTACGTCTTATTTAAAGTCCGTAGACTGGTGCGTGCAGAGGCGGACCTCGACGCTACGGCTTCCTTTATAGTCCGGAGACTCGCGCGTGCAGAGGCGGACCTCGACGCTACGTCTTACTTAAAGTCCGTAGACTTTGTTCTGCTCAGCACGGACAGGCAATGTTCTGGGAACAGCAATCTTTATTGAACTCCCGTTTGCGCGGGCGAGCATCGTATAACAAAGGGCTGGTGGTTGTACGCTTGTTGTTCTACTTCTAGGCGTAGTATCGCCGCAACCTGTCCGCATTCCATGTGTGCCGGAGGGCTTGTCCTTCGAGCGTGGCGAGGCAGTACGCCCCCTTCGGCAGTGCCTCTATCACGATGTACGGGCCTTCCCATTTGGACTCCAGCTTGCCAGCGGTCTCCGCCTGGAGCGCCACTCTGAGAACGAGATCCCCAGGCTTGAATCCCCGCGGGCATATAGAGCGGTCCCGAGTACGCATTGTCTGCCGCGCATACTTCTCGACATGGTGGGCTGCATCTGCCCGTAGCCCGTCGAGGAGGTCCAAGGACACACGGCGCTCCTCTTCGGGTGCTTGGACGAGGACCCTCCGCGAGCCGGCCTTGATTTCCTCGGGCGTCACTGCTTCGTCGCCGAACAGGAGCTTGAACGGCGTGAATCCCGTCGGGCGCGTTACCGTTGTGCGAAGCGACCAAAGAACGCTGTGAAGCTCGCTTGGCCACTTGCCCTTTGGCAACCCAACCAGGCGCTTTTTGATGGCAGCGGAGATGGCGCCATTCGCCCGTTCGACCGCCCCATTGGACTGGGGATGCCCTACCGAGGGGAATCGGAGGGTGATGCCCATGCTGTCACAATAGTCTTTGAAGAGGGTGGCGTCGAACTGCAGGCCATTGTCAACCGTGAGCTCCCGGGGCACGCCGAAGCGACATATGATATTTTGCCAGAGGAAGCGCTGTATGGCCGCAGAAGTTACTTTAGCCAGGGCGACCGCTTCCGGCCATCTGGAGAAATACTCCAGCGCGACTACCATGAACCGGAGGTCCCCTGGAGCTCGGGCAAGTGGTCCTACTATGTCGACGCCCCAACGTGCCAGTGGCCACACCGGAGGAATGGGGTTAAGGCTCGTCGGGGGCCTGCGGATGATGCACGCCATCCACTGGCACCCTTGGCACCGACGGACGAGATCCTGAGCGTCGGTGATGGCAGTTGGCCAGTAGAAGCCCTGCCTGAACGCCTTGCCGACTAATGACCTTGGTGCCAGGTGGGATCCGCACGCGCCCGCGTGGATCTCCGCAAGTAGCTCCTGTCCCCCCTCAGTCGAGAGGCAGCGCAGGAGCGGTGCGCAAACCCCTCTCTTGTAGAGTATCCCTTCGAACACCTGGAAGGACCTTGCGCGGTGCTGCAAATGCCGAAGCTCGGCGGGGTCCTCCGGCTCGGCGATGCCTTGCAAGAAATTGAAGATAGGCTCTCGCCAATCACCTGGCCGGTCAATTTGGTGGACGAGTGCCGCGTCCCGGTTGTCCTGCGCGATGGCCGCCTGCACTAATATCTCATAAAACGCCCCATCAGGGGGGCAGTTGCTGGCTGGCCGCCTTAGCGAGGGCGTCGGCCTGCTCGTTCTCCGCGCGGGGGATGGCCTTGACGGTGATGCCCAAAAAGTGTCTTTCCCTCGCCCTCACCGCCACGAGATACTTGGCCAACTCAGGGTCCTTGGCTTGATATGACTTGTCCACATGACCAGCCACCAAGCGCGAGTCGGTGCGGACTAGCACCCGTCTCGCGCCGACTGCCTTGAGCTTCGCCAGGCTAAAGAGCAGTGCCTCATATTCAGCCGTGTTGTTGGTGGCGGGGAAGGCAAGGCGCGCCGAGTATAGCAAACGCTGTCCTTCGGGCGTGACGATCACCGCACCTACGCCCGCGCCGGCGACGCCGTAAGCTCCGTCAATGGTGAGCGTCCAGACGGGGTCGTCGTGTGTCTGGACGGGTTGGGCCGGCGGGGCCCATTCGGCGAGAAAATCCGCAAGGACTTGGGATTTGATTGCCGTTCGTGAAGCATACGTCAAGGAGAAGGGAGCGAGCTCGGCAGCCCATTTGCCGATGCGCCATGTGGACTCCTTGTTGTGTAACATCTTTGCCAGGGGGAATGAGGAAGGCACTGTGATCAGGTGGGCTAGAAAATAATGCCGGAGCTTCCTGGAGGCCATGACCAGCGCGTAGGCGAGCTTCTCAAGCTCCGTGTATCTTGTCTTGGCGCCTTGGAGGGCTTCAGAGACAAAGTATACGGGCCGCTGCATGGCGCCTTCCTCTAAGACGAGGACGGCGCTGACCGCGGTGGATGACGCGGCCAGATAGAGTAGGAGGGGAGCCTCTGGTGCTGGGGCGACCAGAGTGGGGAGGCTGGTCAGGTGCTCCTTGAGCTCGTTGAAGGTCTTCGCGCAATCTCCGTCCCAACGAAATCCATCGCACCCGCGGAGCGTCTTGAAAAATGGCAAGCCCCGCTCCGCCGCCCTGGATAGGAAGCGGCTTAGTGCTGTCATGCGGCCCGCCAGCCTCTGGACCTCCCTCGTTGTCTTGGGCGGCTCCATACCCAGGATGGCGTCTACTTTGTAGGGGTTTGCCTGGATGCCTCGTCCGGACACGAGGAAACCTAGGAGTTTGCCCGCCTGCACCCCGAAGACACATTTGTCGGGGTTGAGCTTGATGCCCGCCTTCCGGAGGTTGTCGAAGGTCTCCTGGAGGTCCCGGCCATGCAGAGCAAGCTGCCGAGTTTTGACCACCACGTCATCGACGTAAGCTTCGACGTTCCTCCCGAGCTGGGCGGCCAGGGCAATAGTGACGAGGCGGGTAAAAGTAGTGCCTGCATTCTTCAAGCCAAAGGGCATTCTGACGAAGCAGAACGTCCCAAGTGATGTGATGAAACTGGTCTTCTCCTCGTCGTCTTCGGCCATGTATACCTGGTGGTAGCCGGAATAGGCGTCCAGGAAACTCATGAGTTCGCACCCCGCGGTGGCGTCGACCAGCTGATCGATGCGCGGCAAGGGGTAATTGTCCTTTGGGCACGCCTTGTTGAGTGCTGTGAAGTCGATGCACATACGCCAGGCCCCGCTGGCCTTTTTGACTAGTACCGGGTTAGCGAGCCACTCTGGATGGTGGACCTCGCGGATGACCCCAGCCCGAAGAAGCTTGGCCACCTCTGTTTTGGCCGCCTGCTGCCGATCCATCGACATACGCCGAAGCCTCTACTTGACCGGCTTGGCGTCGGGGCGGACCGCCAAGCGATGCTCAATTACCGTTCGGTCTACGCCCTTGATGTCCTCCGGGGACCATGCAAAAATATCAACGTTGTTCTGAAGCACTCGGAGCAGATCCCGTTCGACCCCCAGTGGGAGCCCCTCGCCGATGGACACAAACTGCCCCTCCGTCTGGAGCGACACCTTCTTGACTCCGCCCTCGGGCCGAGGCTTGGGCGTCCACCCGGGGGCGGAGGGCCCATCGCCAAGCGTGCCAGAGAGGGCATGCACCGGGTGAAGCGGGACGCGGCTGCCGACCTCGGCACGTCTGGCCAGGTCCTGATCACCGAAGACGGTGATAACACCCTCTGGGCCCGGGAGCTTCACACACAAAAACGCGTAGTGCGGGATTGCCTCGAAAGAGTTGATGGCGGGTCGCCCCAGTATGGCGTTGTAGGGATGTGAGATATCTACAACGTCGAAGATGACATGCTCGGTCCGGATGTTACCCTTGTTGCCCTCCTGACGGAAAGTCACTGGAAGGGACATGTGCCCCGAGGCCTGCAGCGGTTGACCCCCGAAGCCTTGAAGTGGAGCTCCTGGCTGCTCTAGCCGGCTTCGGGGGATCCCCATACGTTCGAGGGCCTCTGCGAACAAGATATCGTGGAGCTTCCCCCGTCGACAAGGACGCGCCTGATGTCACAGCGTGCTATATGGGCCTGGATGACTAGAGGGTCTTGGTGAGGGTACTCCACACCCCTGGCGTCGTTCAAGTCGAAGGTGATGTTGCGGGACGGCATCCACAATTGCGGCTGCTCCCCGGGGGCCCTTGAGGAGGAGCCTCCGGTGATGATGCTGACGGTGCGATGCTGCGCGCCCTCCGCTGCGGTGGCTCGTATGGGGCTATCCCTTGGGTGCCCCACGTGGGCTCCGGCGAGGGGCCGAGGAGGCAGAGCCGTCACCCTCCGCAGCTCCATAACTGCGGTGCATGCCCTTGTGTAATGATCACCGTAGCCGTGTACCTCGCACCACTTGCCATAGTGTAGGAGCTCTTGTTCTGCGTGGGGTTGGCCGCCGCAATCAAGTCCGCCTTTCGATCCCCAGTCTCCCCTCCATGAGGCGGGGTCGGGTCCTTGGCAGGCACTCTCGGTGTCGAGGACATGATGGGCCGCCTGTGACCTGCGTTGGTGGCGCCGAGGTTTACGCCTGCTCCTTGAAGGGCCTTCCTGTACCCCGATATCACTGCCTCGGGGAGGGCCTCCTCGGGGCTCTCGGCTGCAGCCCTGCTTCGAGGGACCACCCGCCCCCACTTCACGCGGGGGGCGCTCCTCATGGGCGAGGCCGAGGGCGGTAATGCTGCGTCTTCGCGCATCCTCCTCCGCCCGCGCATACTCGTCCATTTTGTCGAAGAGCTTGGCGACTGTCTTGATTGGCCTCCACGCGTTATACTCGGCCATCGGGCCCGGACGAAGGCCCTGTATGGCTGCATTAACGACGGTGGTTTCATTAACGTCTTTCACCTGGCATCGAATCTTGGCGAAGCGCTTGAAGTAGTCCCGGAGCTTCTCCGAGGGTTTTTGCTTCACAGCGAAGAGTTGGTCCGCATCGACTCGCTCGACATAGTTTCCTTGGAAGTTGTTGTGAAGGCGGTCGCGAAGTTGCTCCCACGCGTAGATGGAGCCCGGCTCTATGGTAAAAAACCAAGAGAGCGCCACTCCTTGCAGCGCGAGGGGGAGTCCCTTCGCCTTCGTGGTGTCGTCTCCGCCCGCGGCCTCGATCGCAGTTTCGTACACGCGCACGAACTCGCGGGGATCCGTGTCGCCTTTGTACGGGTCGGTGACGCTAGGGAACTTGAAGTCTTCGGGCCACGCCGCCTGCTGCAGCCCCGCCGAAAGCGGGGACTCCGGATCTACGTGCCTCAGCGGCACGCGGCTAGACGTGGGGGCTTCGCGGCTGTCCGCCCCGTCCGGCGTGGGCTTGGGCACGATTACTGGCGCGGCCTGCTGGCTCCGAGCCTCTTGCATATCTCGGACGGCTCCGCAAAGGTCCCCTAGTTCCCGCTGGAACGCGTTGAGGGCTGCTAGTAGAGCGCTTTCCACCGCAGGTGCTGTCGGGGCCGCCGGAACACCCAGCGGACGAGTCGGTGCAGGGGCCATCACCTCACGATCTCCGGATCCGCCGGATGCTTCGTTACGGCTACCCCCGGCCGTCTGATCCGCGCTGCCGGCGAGGGCGGCGGGGGCTGTCGTTACAGTGCCAGCGACGGGGTTGGATGTCGTTGTAGCGGCGCTGGCGGGGTCGGTCGCTGAAGCGCGAGCGTCGACGCCCGCGACCACAGCGCCTACGCCGCCGCCAGCTCCTTCGGCGGCCGATGCCGAAGCCCTGGTATTCACGCGCCGCTCTGACCCAGCCGTCTTCTTTCCCTTCGCCGCCGCTGGTGAAGCTTTTTTCGGTGCCATCCTTCTTCTTCGGTCTTCAGGCTTGTCCTTGTCCTCCCCACGGACGGCGCCAACTGTTGTGGTTACAGACCAAACAGAGAGAGAGATGGTAGTAGAGAGGTGGGAGTGTTGTGTCTCATCCTCCCCCTCATCCTGATATATATATATTCACATGGAGTATGCTTTTACAGTTATGCCCTTACACCCATACCTCCCCATTAGGGGCACTTATGTCATTACACATGTTACTCTGGTTCTTATAACCTCCTAACAGGCCTGCTGGGCTTAGGTGGGGGCCATCCCTACGACAACTTCAAACGGGGAATTATAAGAAGATACCATGCCACCATAGCAGGAGGTCATCTCTTCATCTCCATTCTCTTGCTGTCATCTGATTAATTCTTACGATTGTATCGGGATGCATTGCATACCGGACATACATGCATGTTTGCATACTCTTTACGGTAGAGGATACAATCGTTCAGACATACATGTATTCTTTCCACTTTCATTCCCAATGAAAAAAAAGAACCTTCTTAGCTTTGTAGGTGGTTTTGGGCAACTCGTTTCCCTCTGAAAGCATGTCCGCTAAAAGACATAACAGTGCCATGAAACTCTTGTTGGACCAATCACTGCCTGCCTTTAATTTTAGTAGTTCAAGTATGGCTGAAAACCCTGTGTACATTGATTTGCAGCATGTGAACAAAGGTTTCTCTGAGTCCTCCATCAAACCTCGAAATTTAACATACTCTCATCATAGTTTCCTTCTACATCACGGAGCATCTGATCTAGATTGTCATCATTCAGCCTATCCGAATCAGAACCACAAATCGATATGATCATTTAACGGTATATTATTGACTTCATCGATGATGTCATTACTACTATTTTCCTGTGTAATCTGCTCTTCACCATGACTGGTTCCACATGTATACCCTGTTTTGAAACCCCTTCGAATCAAGTCCACTTCAATCTGCACTTCGCTCTTAAACATCTTTACATTCTCATAGTCCATGCATGGACAGTACATATATTTCACCCCCTTATTCAACATATCCACCTCAATAGCTTTTGTAAAAGTAGAAACGTCATTAATGTACTCTTCACTCACACGGTTCCCAATGTACATCCAGCTTTGGTCCTACGTTACACATATGACAATTTAATATAACATATTCAATAAATTAATTACTATACTATATATGTACGATCTAAATTAAGTAACTATATATAGCAATAATAATTAAATAAATTAAACTAAGTAGAAATAGACTATAAATTGACTAAACACTAATCCCTAAACCATGCTAGATGTAAAATAATCTTATCTCAATATCAAGCTAGCTAGATCAACCATTTTCAATTCTCCTTTCACCAAAAATTATAAATGTAAAATATAATGCAATTAGGGACAAATTACAAACCATAGGTAGTCAAAAACTTAGTAGATCTATAATTACTCTTACCAAATAGTCCGTTCACTAAATCGTGTCAAAGCCCTACCTCCAGCTCAAAGCAGCAATATATATCTGGAATTTAAGACAGAGAGTCGACGTGTCTGTGCGCAACTAATATAGTGGAATTATCACAGACGGTTTTTTATACAAACCGTATGTGATAACTTAATTATCACATGCGGTTTTAATATAAACCATCTATGAAGTATCACAGATGATTCAAATAAAAAACCGTCTGTGATATTTAAAAATGTCACAGATGGTTCTTGGTAATAACCATTCGTGATACTTCACAGACGGTTTTAACCATGAACCGTCTATGATATTTTCTCTTCACGAATGGTTTTTAGGGCTGGCAGTAACACGGACGGTCTCTAAACTAAAACCGTCTATGATTGTATTTAATACAGATAGTTTTGAAGAATCATCTGTGATATGGCGTCTAATATATGACTTTTTGTAGTAGTGATGATGACTATGATGTCACCAATAATCTTGCAGAACCGCTAGAACCGCCACTCCTTTGCATCATCCTTAGCAAGCTCTGTAGCACACCCTCCACAATCGGCGAGCTCGCCTGTACGAATTTGCCCACTGCCACCGCCTCTGTTCGGTAAGCCGTGGTAGCCATCCTTAAGGCCCGCCATGTGTAGTAGACATGTGTTGCAACTAGATTTTGGTAGATAAAATTGTCAGTTCAATATATAGAACTAGGGGCTTATTTTGAAGTGTTGTGGCTTATGGCTGAAATAACATTGTAGTACTTGTTAAATTTTTTTGAGGTATTCAATTAAAGGAAATAAAAAAATTGAAAAAAAGAAAAGCAGCATTATATCACTACGGATAAAGCAAAAAAAAAAAGAAAAAAGTCACGTTAAGAAGACAACATATTTTAAATAGCTTTTAGTTTTTGAAAGTTACAAGTCATCGCTATTTGAAATGGGGTCTAGGTGTAGTTGAAACTATCTACACAAAGTTAAGATCGGAAAGTCGGGATCGGACACGATCGAAAATATCTAGAAGAAGTCAACAAAGGAAAGTATGGTGCAAATCAGGAATGTTAACTACAAGAGTTTAGAGATTTGAAGACTTCGAGCCGGACATGGTCTCTATCAAACGGAAAGTTTGGGCCAGCATGAACAAAGAAGACTTAAAGCACAATTTATGAACGATTCGACGGTTTTAGGTTATAAATATGCCATATCGGTTGATAAAAAAGACAGACACGTATCAACTTTTGTGTATCTACTTTTTTATGTACCTTAGGAGTGGCCGTAGCTAGCACATTGTTTTGTTTGCAAGTTGACCTTGGTTAATATTGCTTTGTATCGGTATGTTGATCATTTATGAGTTATATTTATCCTTTGTTTCGGGATTTGTTCTTGTTCATTATTGCTTGGCATCAATGTTTCGTCTAGGATCAGCTTTCATTCTAGTTTATTATCAATTTTACTGATTTGCAAGAAAATTGGTTGGCATTGTATATGTTACCAAAAAACACCTTAAACAAATTCCAATATATACGGTCCACTTTCTTTTTAACTTATAACGTAGTTCTTTTTAGCTTATGTTTATTGGTATTTGATATATTCATATAAACACTCACATCAAAACTAAAAATCATCAACCACAGCCGAAAAAACCAACCTACCATCGATGCTCGACGAAACCAAACCACGCGTCTAAACGAAGCCACGGCGAAGGCACCACGGTCCACAGCAAGCATACGCGTGACGTGCTTCGATGCTCAAAGGGAAGCCATTAACCGGTTGCGTTCGTCAAGTTGCTTCCATAACGTCCAAGTAGCTATGAAGATTGTGTCGTCTTCAGTCTCGCAACCGTGGTCGGCCGTCCGTATCAGCTTATGTTACCCGCAGCGACGTTGACGTTTTATACTTCTATATTAAGATATATAATAAATTATAATATTATAAAGTATTTTTAATAACAAATCTAATGATATAATTCTTATTTAGCTAATCTATATAGTTTTGAACAAAATGACGATCGAACTTTTGACGATATGAATTGTAAGAAATAAAGTAAAAAAAGGAAGGCAGCATGTTGTAATGCTGCAACATTAAAACTAATAGTTGCAATATTTTTCAAACAATGGTACATCAAAGCAAAAGAGATCCACAACAAATCAGGAACAGACCCTCCAACAATAGAGAAAGGGGATGCAACAAATTGAGAAAAACGCTTACAACAATATAGCTATAGGTGGAATATGCTCGCGAACGGAACGAGGACTTGAACTCAGGGAAGAAGGAGGAGGCGACAGCGGCTGCCCCGATAGCCTCTGCATTGTCGCCGGCGGGTTTGGATCTGGTCGGTGTCGAAACTAAATCGCTCTATCTTTCTCTAGGTGTTTCACCCACGCACATACAAAAGAATCATAGGAACAAAGGAGAGGAATACATAACAACACAAGGAACTTTGGTGCTACATTTTTTCTCCTTTGCACCTTAATACATTAACATGGCCAACATATATAGAGAACACATGACTACCACTCATCCCGTGACTCGCGCACCAACAGAACTCAACAACTCTATCTTATGACCATGCAACAAACTAACCGAGTCTTAAGCCACAACTCACTCCATACACGTGCAAGTACCTATCTAAATCAACTAGGCTACCATGCACATGACTTGACACGCTCAAGTCCACAGCATGCACGACATCTCGTGCACAACGACTTAACATATGACTCAAACAAGAAACTGACTTGTGCGGCAAGCGGACACGGCTTCATCTCGCGTCACACGGCCAGAAATGGAGATGTTGACACAACTCGAACACGTCTCGGACTCGACTCTATTACAAGACTAACAGTCTGGGCGAGGCTGGTCCGATGCTGTCCTGGATCTGGCGTGTACTTTCTATTGCTACCCCCGGAGAAGACCACCGGGTCCTGCTACGGCCGCGATCATGGCCATCGGGTTCCCAAAGATGACCGCGATGATGACACCTACGACCACACCAACAATCTTGCGGAACCGCTCGAACCCGCCGCTCCTCCGCGTCCTCCTTGGCAAGCTCTGCAGCACGCCCTCCATGATCGGAGAGATCGCCTGCACGATCTGGCCAGCGCCGCCGCCGTTGGGTCTGCCGCAGTAGGCGTCCTTGAGGCACGCCACGTGCAGGTAGACGGCCTCGCCGTCGTCGTAGTAGGAACGGTAGGCCCAGAACCTGCGGCGGCGCCCGTTCTCGCCGCACATGCCGCACCGGCGCGACGCCGCCTTGCGGAGCTCGAAGGTGCGGCCGTTTTGGACGATGCGCTCCGGCAGGAACGCGCAGCAAGGGTGGAGGTCGAGGTCGAGGTCGTAGCAGTGGTAGACGAAGCCGCGCACGACGTCGCCGCACGCGTCGCAGACCGTCTCGTCGGCAGGGGCCGTGGGCTCGTGGAGGAAGACGAACGTGCATCCCTCGAAAAGGGCGTGCTCTATGGTGGCCGGCGGGAGGGCGCAGCGCGTGTGCAGGTCGAAGTTGCACGGCTCGCACCGGTACCTGGAGCCGTCGCCGGGCTGCATGCAGCCGTCGCACCGGAACGGCACGCCGCCGGTGGTCACCAGCTTGAGCTCGTGCTCGGCGTGCGCCGAGTGGGAGATCTCCGCCGGAGGGTCCTCGAAGAGCTTAGTCATGGTTAATTTGCTAGCTCTGTCCTTCTTGAATTATATATCTTCGAAGAGCTAGCCAAGGTTAGTATCTCGAAGATCATGCATGCAAAGCAAGACAGTGGTATGGCAAGAGAATATCTGAAGAATAGCTAATTTGGCATGCAAAAGGTTAGCTCACCTGTTCCGCTAGTTCTTTTGCGGATTCTGTGGAAGGAGATCGACAACGATTAACTTTGCTGACAAGCTAGCACAGTTTAGTTTGTTATAACAGCTAACCAACAAGGTAGGTCCTATTCTAATTATATAGGCTTCAATCAGGTTGATCATCAGGTCAAGATGTACGTGTCTATCTGTGTCTCTTATCTTTATGTTACGTGTCTTCCTTCCAGTCGAAGGCACAGTTTATCTCCGGAGACCTTGACCTATACAATCACCGATCGCGTCCCCGGCCGCGCCGGCCAAGCTAGAGCGAGAGACTTCTGGAAACGACGCGTTTGGTAATAGACCGGCCAAGCTAACTCGGAACAAAGCTTATGCGCTTCATCGGAGCCCCGGGCGGTCTGCACAGGTGGGTATTAATCCCTAGCACGCGCTTGGAAACATCTATAAGACATTATATTTATATGTGCGTAAAGATAAGTACTAAGATTTAAATCCTGATGGAAAAAGTAAGGACCTCCTCAACCCAACCCCTCTACAAGATTGTTTCCATCACGAAGGTAGGTTAGCTTAATCAAAGGCGATTAATGCTAAAATTGAACAAGGGTTTTATACTTGTAAAGGGCCGGTCTAATGTAAATATCAACATGGTCTTCTTTGTTTGGGTTATAATTAATGGTTTTTAATCATGTATGATGATTTTTGTTTATGTATTTGAAGATGTGGATAGTAGAAACGCTAACACAAACAACATATATAGTTGTAAACTTAGAAAGTTGTTTAATTGAAACTATTTTAAAAAACCACTTTAAGAAACCGACATAATTATTTCAGTTTCTGATGAAACCCAAAAAAAACATAAAACAAAGCTAAAAAAAACAAGAACCGTAGTCCTATCTGCATAGCCAGAGTATCTTTGGTCGATCTGTGGGATGTCACAAGTTCCTGCTTGGTCGGTTCGACGTCGATCAACAGAAGTCGTCGCTGATGCTGGAAGTTGATGCGTAGCGCCTGCAACTTCCGAGGGGACAGCAGATGGATCGGATAGGTCAAGTCTCCGGCCGTGGATATATCATATATCGTACTAGTATACGGCCGACCACAGTTGGCAACCAATCAAAACTGAAGACGATCGGCACGGGGCCCCAGCTGCCAGCTACTTGGTCGCCGCTGCTGGAACAACGCAGCTAATCAACGCAAGCAGTACACGTACGCTGCTTCGTTGAAGACCCGACGTCAGCACTGATCATACGTCACGCTGTAGATCGAACCGGTTTTTGGTCTCGCCGAATGGCTCCATTCAAGTAACGCGTGGTATTGTAGGTAGCTTGCTTGTCGAATAATACAAAGGCTGGAAACACAGCAGTTAGAGGTTAATTAGTGTATATTTTAGTTCGATTTCCGTGCCAATTCGAAGGCATTGGGTCCATTTCGCGCCTATCAAAATAAGCCCTAAGGTGAAACTACCTATTCACGGTCAAATAAATATGAATTTTGGGTCAATCCATTTAAAGGTGTGAGAGGTGCCGACAACGCTTAATTTATGATGATGAATATTTGATAATATTATTTATCGATGTTATGTGAGACGTGTGACGTGTGTGGACTGATGATTGGTCAAGTTATGACAAACTTGTGCCGGAAAATATTCTTTGGTCATTGCATGTGCAGGTTGAGCATGGACGCGATCATGATCGGTGACGAGGTGGACCGGGACTAGGATGGAAGATCTGAGGTTCAAACGGTTTAGGAGGTCACGAGATGGTCGAGCTCATGTTGGGGCACATAGAAGTCAGAAAATGGATGATACGTGTTGTAGCTACGGAGGTGCGGTCCGGAGGCTACGGCATGTGGAGGATGATGCATGAAGAAGCTACGGGAGGTGCAGTCCTGGAGGCTTCGACATGTTATGTGTTAGAAAAGTTAAAATTTTGGAAAACCCGTGTTAGGAAGGGTTTCGAGTCTTTTTGCTGTTGGAATTGAATTAGAACTCGCGGAGTTAGGCTCAGCCCATGTTTTGGACCCTAGACTATAAATAGAGATGGGGTTAGAGGCTAACCCTATGGCTTTTGGTGAGACTAATTTCGTGCCAGAGTTTAGGGGTACCAAGAGAGCACTTTGTAACCACCATGATTCAGAAATAATAGATCTATTTTGAAGGAATTTTTTTGTGGTGTGGTGCATCGTCGACGAATTTCATCTCACGCAGTTTTCTCATCGGTCGGTGTAGCGCATCGTTGGAAGTGGTTGGCTGTAATACCCCAAAACAATGCATAAGGAAAGTATAGCAATTAAAGAGTGTAGTTTGCCGTCGGACCCATCGACCATTTGGAGCGTCGATTTAGTATCGCGCGCAGAGGTTCCCAGACCATCCCAGGACGGTCTGCACCGTCTAGAGAGCCGTATAATTAAGCGCTCTCAGAGATTCCCGGACCGCCTAGGGACAGTCGGCACCGTCTCGCGTTTCGGGTGTTCATCATCCGGCAAATTCTTACCTTACCTTTTACCGACTTACCGTTGCAGTAAAAGAAACCCCAAAGCCAGCATAGTCGTGGACCAAAATGCCCTTGGGCAGCCAAGTGTGTGAGAGGGGCATTAAGCGAGGGCGTTTCGGTCATTTCACAAGTGCAAAGGGCAGCCCCAACCCTGCCCATATAAAGCCAGCATCTCATGGCAAAGCCATTTCATTTCCCCAACCGTGAGACCAAGCCCCATTTCACCATTCTTTCCCAACCGAGGGCAACAACCAAAGGTAAGAACAAAGCCAACAAGTAGCACACCCCCAATCCTTCCACTGCCAAGCCAAGAGGCCAGTACGCAAGCACATTTCCAAGCACTCCACAGAGAAGAGAGAGCGTGGGGAAGAGGCGACGTCGGGGAGGAGCCGGCGGTGAGCCCAAGGGGCGGCGGGCCGAGCCGCCGCGAGACGCCTGGCCGGCGGAGTCGCGCATGGCTGGGGCCCCGTGCGCCAAAGAGAGAGGAAGGAGGAGAGTGAGGGGGGGGGTGTTGCGGAGGCAGAGGAGTCGGCGGTGGCCGCGGCCGGCGGCCCAGCGGCCGGCGCACCCGTGCGCCGTCGAGGGGACGAGGGGGGCCGGCCGTGCGGCTGCGCGCGGGGGGAGGAGGAGGCGGCGTCGGGGAGGTGCCGGCGGGGCCCAAGTGGCCGTCGGCGAGATGGGCCGGCGCGCCATGCGCCGCCGCCTGGAGGGGGCCCATCCTCCCGGCCGTGCGCGCAGAGAGAGAGAGAGAGAGAGTGGGGAGGGGAGGAGAAGGGGCGGCGGGGGAGCCGCTGGCGCCGCCGCGCCTGGCCGACCGCGCCACCCCGGGCGGAGAAGAGGGGGAGCAGGCCTTGCGGCCGGGTTGAGTGGGGGGGGGGGAGAGAGAGAGAGGAGGTTGGGGAAGAAGTGGCCAGGCCAGTTCGGCCAAAGGAGATAGGGAGGAGAGAGAGGGCCGGACGGCTGTGCGCGAAAGAGGGGACGGGAGAGGGGAGGCGAACGGGAGTGGAGGAGCCGGCGGGGCCCAAGTGGCCGGTGGCGAGATGGGGCCCGTGCGCCGCCGCCTGGAGGGGGCCCATCCGCCCGGCCGTGCGCGCAGAGAGAGGGAGGGAGCCGGAGGGCCGCCGGCGGCGGGCCAAGGGCCAGCGCCGCCGAGAGCCGCCGTGCTGCCCCGACGGCCGGCGGCGAGGGGAGGGGGCCGGCGCACCCACGCGCCGCCCCTGGTTGGGGCCGGTTCGGCCGAAAGAAAGGGAGGAGAGAGGGAGAGCCTGGGTAAGGAAAGAGAGAAAAGAAAAGGAGGAGGAAAGAGAGAAGGAAAGAAAGAAAAAGGATTGGAAAAGAAAAGAAAAGAGGAGAAAAAGAAAAGAAAAGAGGAGAAAAAGAAAGAGAGAAAAAAAGGGGTTTGGTACCTGCACGACAGGTCCCTCAAAACCCGGGCGTTTACGCCAGAGTGGGATTTGCGTTTAAAGTCGTTGTTCTTCGTTCTAGCTCTGTTTTGTTTTGCCGTTGAGTCGGGTTGATGTGTGCGCAGATGGGGGTCCCGGATCGGAGCCGTCCACGCGTCATCCCTAAGGCTAAACAGGCAAGTGCATTGTAAAGCGGTGAATTCGGGTAGTGATTTCGCTTAAATTAAATGATTTAGGGTAAGTTTACCTTTACCGGGAGCATAGTAAGAAAAGATGAATAATGAGCGTTAAAACATGACAAGTTGAGAAGCATAAACGAACTTGTAAGTGGATGGTAGAACAGTGGATTAGGGTGAATGATTGGTATTTTTATGTCTTCTGTGACATGCTCTACAGTGATTTATGATTTCGGGATAATCATACCTTGATGATTGTTGCTTATGATTAAGTGCTAACAGTGAAAGCATGTTGCATGTGGCATATGCATTTGCATTAAGTGCACTCAAGAGTGAGGGCGGTGAGAAAGTCCCTAGCTACGAGTGGAGCTAGTTGACTAATCCGGAGTGCTCTTGAGTATTACCTACTTGGTAGGTACTCCACGGGAGTGGAGCTTGGAACCCCGTATGAAAGAGGACGGGGATTGAGTGGCTCATCGACGGGTGAGCACTCCGCTTTGCCGGTATAAGCTACAGTTAAAGACGCATTACAGTTGCATTGCGTGGAAACAGAACTGAACAGTGATACAGTTACAGATGCATTGTATTGCATAAAGAGTTGATAATGAAACAGATACAGAGATAGTGTTGTATGGTTCACAGGGATTGGGGTGATAACAGCAAAATAATTACAAAGATAGTGATGTGTATTTCACAGAGATGAAATGTGGTAATAGTGAAGTAGCTACAGAATTAGTGATTTATAGCTCACAGAAATTGGGAGCGATAATAGTAGAACAGTACAGAGACAGTGAGGAATAGCTCACAGAAATGGGAAGGGGTGATTGTAAAATTTTACAGAGATAGTGAGGAGTAGGTCACAAAACTAGGAAGTGATGGCGGTAGGGTAGTTACAGAAATAGTGGGGTATAGCTCACAGAAATGGGGGGTGATGTTAGTAGACCAGTACAAAGACAGTGAGGGATAGCTCACCAAAATGGGAAGTGATGATTGTGGAATATTACAGAGATAGTGAGGAATAGCACATAGAAAGGGAAAGTGATAGCGGTAGAATAGTTACAGAGATAGTGATGTGTAGTCCGCAAAGATGGGAGGTGATAACCGTTAAGTAGTATAGGCTAAAGAGTTGAGAATGTGCATGAGCATGTGCGTGGGCATATGCATAATAATCGGTGGATGAAAATCGATAAGGATATGAAAAAGGGGCATGTGCATGATGAATAGCCCATCGGATCTTGAAATGGATAAATGGAAGAGTGGTTCATGAAATTAGAATGATAATGGTCTAATGAATGAACCTGTTATTTGCTGTTTTGCTTTGTACTTGCTGAGTCGGTGGACTCAGCCTTGCTTTGTTGATATTTTTAGGTGACCGTTGAAGACGTCAGGCACGGGCGGGAGTAGCACATGGATAACTGGCACGAACCAGCAGCACTCATGTATCACTTTTGTCAATGTACTTTAGCTTTGTTAGGCTAGAGTAATCACTAGAACTGCTATGATGTACCTGAACGTAGCACAATAAATAAAGTTAATGTGGGTTTTTAAATTCTCCTGTGTTGGTGAAATGGTAAGAGTAGTAGAGGTGGTAGCATCTTGGCCCAGTGAGTGGGCGGGGTGTTACATTGGCATTGCTAATGGATAATCTTTTGAGCGGCGGATGCATGTGCCCAGGGGCGAAGCCCAATGGGTCAAGGGGGTTCCTTGGCACCAGGGTAAAAAATAAAAAACACTTATTACTATCCCATATTTACCATATGTGCACCACCCTTAGCTCAAAATTGTGTACCCCTAGTGGCCCAGCCCACAAATTAGGCCCTGATCGATCGGAAAAAAAAGCCCAGCAGCAACATCACAGCGCGTCCATCTACTGCCGAAGTGCCGATTCATCTACCCGTCTGCCCGTCTGCCGATTCATCTACTGCCGCCGGCCCGCCGCATCAAGATCCATCTTGATCTACTGCCGATTCATCATTCATCTGTGATCTGCCGATTCACCGGGGTTAAACAACATCACGGCGTCGGCAATTCGGCATCAAGTTCCATACTTCCATCTACTGATCTACTGCCGATTCATCTGCCACCGCAGGTTACTAGTTGGAGCTAACCGGTTTTCCTGCTGGTTACTAAATTTTGGCACATATGCATCTTATAGTTTAAGCATTCTAAGCTTCGGAAATAGTTCTTATGGTCACACGACTAATTGTTTTAACTAGTATGATTTTGGATCTGCAAGGATTCTATGCTTTGCGGTTTGCGCCATTGTTGCACAAATAATGTAGGCTTTGATGAGTTACTCTGCTGATTAATCTAACTGCCTGTAGTATGGCTCCTTGGTCTCTGATGCTATGTCGCCATTGTCTTGTGTAGAATTACTGAAGAAGTCCTCAAGTACTGTGCCGCAAGCCCGCAAGCTAGGTGATTCAAGATTTCAAGTATTCAACTTTCTTTACCTCTCTAATACTTTAACAAACTAGTTTGATCTATTATAAGAAAACACTTGTATTGCACAGATATGTTCTGAATTTGGAGTAAATTATATGCATCTATTATCAATTTTCTATTATAAGAAAACACAGTATGATTTTTGTGATAAATATGATATTATCAAATTGGAAATGGAAGAATTATACAACAATCCAAAGAAACCAAGACAAAAGACGGGAATTACAAACAAACATCATTATGAAGTGGATTGTTTTAATGATGTTATCGACTGGCTACTTCAAGAGCTTGATAGCCGCTTCAATGAGACAACATCTGAATTGCTTGTTTGCTCAGCTGCTTTCAATCCAAAAGAACGATTTCGTGATTTTAATGTGGATAGCTTGATGAGACTGGCAAAACTTTATCCTGATGATTTTAGTTCTAGTGAATTGGCTGATCTTCGACATCATCTTTGCCTCTATATTGCTGATGTGAGAGAAGATGATAGATTCTCTAATGTAGAAAGTATTGGTGAGCTTTCTCAAAAAATGGTGGAGACAAGGAAGCATGTTTGCTATCCTTTAGTTTATCGGCTTTTGAAGCTAGTACTAGTTTTGCCTGTTGCCACTGCTACGGTTGAGAGGTGCTTTTCAGCTATGAAGATTGTGAAAACATATTTACGTAATCGCATTGGTGATGACTACATGAGTCATAGCCTTATTTGTTACGTCGAGAAAGAAGAAATGAAGAAAGTCACAAATAAGGCTGTGGTTGATCGTTTTATGAATATGAGAGGACGCAACATTATGAAAAGGTATATTGCCTATTTTCACATGATTTTTTATTTTTTAATAGTTTTTCAGCTGAAAATTAACATGTTTTTATTCTCCTTTGTTGTAGGCCATTAAGGACATTGAGTTCAGATAATATATTTGCCTATATTAATGGATTTATTTATTTTGGTACGTACTTTTTGCTGTTAATGCTTTATCATCGACTCGCTGTTCATTGTCAATCACTTTGTTATATTATATATGTTAAAAACTGATGGTACAACATATTTTCTATATATTGTCCATCAAAATTTTTGTGTATTGTGCTATATGTATGGTGAAATATGCACCCCCTTAGTTTCTCTCTAGTTTCGCCCTTGCATGTGCCTGAAGGATAATTGTTGAGAGACTCATTGATTGTAGCAGCGGCGGAGATTGATCGAAAGAATAAAAGAAAAAAAAAGGAAAATACGCGAGAGGAAATGAGATATGACGAAAAAAACACACGGGAAAAAAAAGATTGCGTCGATAGATTATGGATGAATAGTGCTCATGTTTTTGAATAAAAGTTTGTGAGTTTTTTAATTCGCATATATTATTTTTTTCTTGGTTTTTTAATCCCTAGTGATTCTCCATGTATATATATATTCTTACAATAATGAATTACTTTTCATTAAAAATCGATTGCTAGATTGAGTGAAAAACGTTGTTTCTGCTGATCAGTTATCGATCGAAAAATTTTTCGATGCTACAATAATCGATACAGTACTTGCTACAGTAAGCACTGCAGTACTTTGATACAGTAATCGCTACAGTAACTGCTGCAGTGCAATCGGGAATTTTTTATTTCTGTTTTTCAGATTAAACGATTAGAATACAGAAAAAAGAGAAAAAGCTTTCGCTGGAGATTACAATTATTCACCCCCCTCTGATTGCACGATCCTACACCTACCATCTAGAAGACCATGGCAGTGGTAATCTCAGTGATTTGGCCCCTATTCGGTCTAAAGAAATCGCCAACCACCAAGATGGTGAGTTCTTTTATCAACATTCACTACTAATTCACTATTAGTTCTTCTACCAAGACGGTGAGTTCTTCTAACAACGTTCGCTACTAATTCACTATTAGTTCTTCTACCAAGACGATGAGTTTTTCAGATTCAGTTTTCTATGAACTTAGAACTGCAGTTTGATTCCAGCTCCTTCACCGATTCATTTCCTTATGTAAATATATATGTCTACTCCTAAGCCTATATAAATATCAGAAGCCCCTCCCCTCCCCTCTTCAATTGATTTTGAGTTGAAGCCGAGTGGAGTTTTCGACCCAGACATAAGTGGTGCTGCCATGTCCGCTCTAGACTTCATCACCACACTGCCTCTCCTTGACTATTTAAGGGCGCTCGAGCCTCGCAAATCCTTGCACCAAGCCACCTCGTTCTTTGCCCTAGCTTGTCGTACCGATTTTGCTGTGGTTGCGCTGTAATTGGATTCGTCGCCGCCAACTCTAATGAGAATTTTCTCCGCCATCAATGAGCATTCGACCTTGTTGTCTCCCTCTTTAGCGTCGTCATGCTTTGCTATCACTCTTCCACACCTTGCCGAAGCCATTGCGTCGCCAGAGCGCTGGACCCGTCATGAGCTAAAGACCGCCACCTCCTTTTCCTCGTTGTCAGTCATACATGTCCGCTCGCTGATGACCGTGCCATCCTCACCATTGAGTTTGGCACATCACCCTTGTTAGTGATATGCCCTAAAGACAATCATGAAGATAATTGTATCACTTCTATATTTATGAACATTTTAATAAAATGTTATTTTGTCCCTTGAATAAATATTTTTGTATTGATCAACAAGTATGTGACTTATTCGTGAAATTCTTTATTCATGTTTTGATGTTATTCTAAATTATCCTTGATCTTATATCATTATGTGGGACGATTATGATTTATATATCAGCACATGTATTGATTGATGATCATGTTTCACGAATCATGGATATGAGATATCAAATCAATAATGTGGACATGTGTTACAGAACATGATGTTGGATTAATCCATCATGAGATATTGCGAGAATTGTTATATTCTTAAGTGTCATCAGTTAGTCTCATACATAGTGTATGTAGGATCCTTAGACCTGAGGTCGTCATTGTGTCCTACATGTGTAATAGTTTACTTAGGGGTTACCAAACACGACTCCGCAACTGGGTGGTAATAAAGGTAGCTTTCGCGTTTGCTATGAAACATGCGGAGGAATACAAGTGATCAAGATGGAATTTTCCCCTCCTATATAGCAGGAGAGATATCGCTGGGCCCCTCGATGTGGTTGGATTAAGAATGTGCATGGTCATGCCAAATGTGGTTGAGTCAATCACAATTGAGTAATCCACTATAGGATCGAGTGAAGGATCAAGCTATCATAGGTTGGGACGTTTCTTGCCTTGAGTTCGATTTGGTATCATGAGGCAAAAGGATCGATACATAAGCACTACATAGGTTCATCCGATATGATCTTTATGTGTATTTGGGAGTCGTTATGTCCTGCTAGAGACCGCTACTGACTTACAGCTGGAAAGGAGTTTTCGGCCTATGGCCAAATACACATGAATCTACAGGGTCACACACTTAATGGGCTGAAACGATAAGGGGTCGGATGATAGTTTCCAAGTGGGATTCAATCTCTACTCGTAGGAGGTACCCCAAAAACACACCTGTCGAAACCCTAGCCGCCACCTCTCGTATCCCATGCCGTGCACTTCGGTGCTCCATCCCTGGACGTGTGGACTTCGGTAGAAGCGCTACTGTGACTACGATGTTGATCGGGACAATCACAAGGAGGAGATGTTTGGACGGATGACATTCGACTACTACCGCTACACCGACGTGCTCTTCATTGAAACAGTTGCTTCAACCCTACTTCCGTTGCACTGCGCATCTAGTGGTAATGATCCATGATCTCTTACTCGTATGGCTTCCTGGTTTACGCGGTAGAAAAATTTTAATCTGTGTTAGTGTAGCCCACCTGTATCCCTACAACCCTCTCCACTTTGTGCCCGCTCTATTGCCCCGCCACACCTAGCCATCACTAGAGACCCTCGGGTCCTGAGCCATCGCCGCTGGTGTGGATGTGAGCAACCATGTGCACGCCAGCTCATCTCCACCTCACACCCTCATCCCGCGTGGCTGCCTATGCGGCGCCCCCTCACTAAGATGTGTAGACTCAGTCTTGCTTGAGCCAAATCCATGTCGTGTGGACCCTATCAGCCAGAGCACTGCTCTATAGACCCGATCTACCGTGGACCGAACTTAAACATGTTCATGAATTTGGTCCATAGACTATGGTGTAGGATCAAGGATAACCGACTAGAGGAGGGTGAATAGGAAGTTAAAAAATTATCTTGCCTTCTAAAACAATCACCACAATTTAGTCAAGTAAGATTTTAAAACAATTCAAACCTACACAATTCTAATATGTCTAAGGCACTACAAGCACAAGTCTCTAAAAGAATAACTCTAGCACAAATAAATATAACAAACACAATATGCTTGAAATACAAAGGTGAAAAGAAATGACAAAGAAATAACCAATTGATACATGATGTTTTATTGTGTTGTCTGGAAACTTGCCAATTTCCCCTAATCCATGTTGAGGAAAGCCCAAGCGACATGGACCAGCTCCATAAATTAAGTGTCGGACCCCAGAGCAACAACTCATGGATCCTCTGTGCAAATTGCACTAGTCCAGGATCAGTTAGTGCACACAGTGGACAACAAAAATAAATATCAACCATAATGACATTATTAACTAAATATGGGCATGATTACTAAAGTTTACATCCACGGCCAATAGACCAAATTTAAACATAAGTAGCAGAAGAAAAACACCGAAGCAGAAGAAGCCCAAAGCCATCCCACAGGTAAACGACAGTAAGACGCGACCTACTCGTCCAAGTCTTCACCGTAGTCGAAGTCATCTTCCTTTGTATGGAGATAGCAAGGTGAGTACAAACTTGTACTCCGTAAGCCATACGGAGAAATGCAACATAATGATAAAGACAACAAAGGAAGGCATATAGGGTTATTTGAGCATAAAACAACATTTAAAGAAATACAATAAATAGATTGAAAATTATTGAATTTAATACAATAAGTAAAAACAGTAATTGTAAATGAAATTAATACCGTTAGTGCAGGTCCATCCCCCACGCTAACCTAACCACCTCCGGACCATCTTTTCCAAAAGATCTCATATGGATTCCATCTATCATACACTTTCACTCGCTCATGGATTCATCCATCCATAAGTTTTCAATCTCTCATGGATTCCATCCATCCATAAGCTTTTCATAAACCATTTTGAAAAAAACAAAGTCTAATCCGTGAAAAACTTTACTCAGCTTGCCTATGACCGTGGGCATAACTATGTAGGATAGATTATACACTCTGCAGAGGTTGTACAACTTTAACCACAAGACATGATCATCTCATATTGCCACACAATTAACACACTTCCTTAGGTGCGCGGCGGAGAGATCATGACAAGATCTTTACAATGCAAAGTCTTCAACCTGGCCAAGCGAACACTAAGGTTTCACCCCAGTAAGGAATCCACCAGACCGGGACCCCTTCGTAAGCCGAGTGAGACTTCTCATGGCCTACGCCATGCTCACTTTTAACCTACAACGAGACTCAGGTTCGAACCCGTAAATTAATAAGCTAGGACTATCCCATACCAGCTTTGTGGTAGTACGATTTAGCTTTGCAACAGTAGCTTACAGACAAGTCCTTAATTGACTTAGGCTCAAACCACATACCCCTTGTGCCCGACAATCAACACTGTGTCACTAAACAACAGTGCATGCCTCCGCCCACCACCTAACCATTGGCCTAAGTTTAAACCAGATTTTATATTTTATTTTAAAATATTTTATAAACTTTCTTGACTCACCGAAGTCAAGAATACAATTGAAAAGCTCATCATTTTATGTGAAAAAGTTATCCCAAAACGAAGATTATGTCTAAGCAGGTCAAACCATTTGATATAAAATTCTTTAGTCCATACTAGTGTACTAACTAGAATTTTATTATAGGGCGTCAAGGTATAATGTTGCACAAGATCAAAGGTGCCAATAACAATTGGGAATTAATTAAGTTTAAAGCTGGAATTGAAATACTTGAATAAACATATGCATGCAATATAATTTAGATAAAAATAATTTTATTTTGCAATCTGGGATCAATATGATCAAGCTGTGTGACTTGCCTTGCTCTGCAATCTGGTGTGAGTCGTCATCGAAGAATTCTTCCGAATCGTCGCAATCTACACGTGAAAATACCCAAGCAAACTAAAATAAAATCCAAATAAATTCAAATAAACTCCAAATAAATAAAATAAGGGCAAAAATGGATATATTAGAATTTTTTGATGAATTTAGAAATTTGAATGGGTTCAATCAGAGCTAGGACAAAGGAGAACGGGCTCCTAGAAGATTGAAATTAGAGAAAATGAATAACTCGAATTTCTATAATTATTTTTCTATTGAAAAAGAGATTTATTACGTCAGCAGGGTTTTTATTTTTCAGCCAAAATATTTTTATAAAGAAAAATCAGGTGTATGACATTAGCATGATGTCAGCCCTGATTTGATTTTCGGACAGAGACTGACAGGTGGGCCCTGGTCTACCATGGACCATGTCCACGAACCGAGGAAAGGCTGAGGTGGTAGGGAGGGTGATATGGTGCTGACATGGTGGGTGAAGGGGCTGGTTTTGCTGATGTGGCAGGCAGGCGGCAATGACATGGCCGCCACGTGGCTCGGGAGGGCTTGGTGCTGACGTGGCGTCCACATGTCATGATGTGGCATCCACGTGGGACCTGAGCGCTAATGTGGCGGGACATGTGGCTGATGATTCAGCATGTGTGCCGACATGGCAGAGGGGCACTGGTGTGGCGGTGACCGTGCGGAGGTGGCGCGCTGTGTGGCATCCGTGTGGCATGGGATGGCCGCCACATCGGAGCAACGCACTGAGGTGGCCACTGGCAATGAGTAGCGCACGGGACCCTACGGTCGCCAGCGAACGGCGGCACGGTGGTAGCCAGTGAGCAGTGCAAAAGAGAGGGGAGAGCGAGGGGAGTGCAATGGTTCTCGCGGATTTTACCGGAGATGGCCGGAGAGTGGTCGGCGACGAGGAAGGTGGCGGTGGCGCTCGGGTCTCTAGTGCAGTGGCACTCTAGTGGGGCTAAGGCACAACTGAGGGGGCGAGCGAGGTCAGAGGCAATGTGGTGAAGCTAAGGATGGGGTTGGTGAAGCTCGAGGGCGGTCGGAGCTGCGAGGGGAGCTCGCCCAAGTTGGCGGCAGAGCTTGGAGAGAGAGGGCATGCGGCGGGGGTGGTGTAGAGCCCGAGAGAGGCGAGCAAGGGCAAAGGGAGGTGGTGCATGGGGATGAGAGGCCGAGGGGAGGTTTAAATAGGGTCGGTGAGGGGCAGGCCGGCGCTAATTTGTCACTAGAGATGGCACGAGGCGGCGGACCTTGCAGAAGGAAGGTGGAGGCGGGTGGGGATTCGGCGTGGAAATTGGGGAGGAGGCGAGCGTGTGACTTGTGGGAGAGGAAAGGGAAGGCGGTAGCAGGGATTGTGGCACACGAAAGAAGAGAGGTGGGGCGGCGCTCACGCGGGAAGGGGTGTGGTCGGGAAAGGCGGAGTGGCGCAACGGCATGGTGGCGGTGCGGGGAAGAAGACAACCTGATAGGTGGGGCCCACCTGTCGGCGAGACCGAGAGAGGGGCAGAGAGGGATGCGGGGATGGGTTGGCATGTGCATAGATGGCAATCTGGGCTGTCCATGCATCAGTCTGAGGAGAGGGCGGAGCAGGAGCAGTGGGGATGGCTCGGGCGTCGACGTTGGCTGATCTGAGCTGCACACATGTCGAGCGGAGAGAAAGGGAAGGCGGGATGAGCTGGGACGGTCGAATGAGGTCAGGCGATGACGTGGGCGCATCATGGCCATCTAACCGTCGCATGGAGAGAGGGGCGCGTGAGATTTGAATTTTATTTTTGATTTTGGATTTTTAGAAAAGCTCGAGAAAATAAATAAGGGCCTAGAAAATAGCAAATAAAGCCCAAAAATTTCAGAAAATTCACAAAAATTTCTAGATCCATTTTGGATTTAGATAAAATAGTTCCAACTTAATTGGTATTATATTTTTATACTTAAAATACTTTATTATTTAAAAATAGATTTTAAACTCTAGAAAATCACATCATGTTTGAGTCGGCCTTAGGCCAGGGTGCGTGAATTTGAGTTGTGCTTGCTCTTTGCTATGCGTGTGCTATGTATGGCCGTGTCTAGGCACCAATATAAGGCCAAGGGGCATATCCCATGTACCTTAGATCAGAATAGATTAGTTGACAAATACAGAAAAGCCATGGAAGGTTTGTAGTGCAATTGCGTGCATGAGTGTTGAGGTTTTCTCGACTAGGGTTTGCTGTGATCCTATGGATTGAGAGCGTTGTTGCTGATCTGAAGTTATCAATAAAATCTTTGTCATTCATCTCATCAATTCATGAATAGTACTAATTGTTTGGGGAGCTCTTGGTTGATTGCTTCTAATCAGCAACATCATTGTTGATTAGTGCATTGCAACCCTACCTTTCATCTACATCAGGAGCAAGAGGAAGAAGAGGTGTTGTTCGACTGCTCTACTTGGGCTGCATCCCTAATTCACCCTCCATAGCTGCAAGGAGAAGACTTGCTGCTGCCCTATAGTCGCAAGGAGAGAAGAAGGAACACAAGATGGGGATGAAACCCTAATCCTATTGCTGGTTGCAAGGAGGGAACCCCCATCTTGATTGCTGGCCACAAGGAAGAAGGAGGGCTAAAATCCTAGTCACAAGGAACAAGAGGAAAAATTCACCGCTTTTTGTACCATGAAAATCGGGCCACCCCTACGCATCAGCTAGTTTACTAGTTGGTCCGTATCATCAATGGCCCTCGAAGCAACTATCACAACAAAGTCTGTGATGCTCTGAGGATCATCACCACTTGCAATACCTAAGTCCAATAGCACACCATATGCATACACTTGTCTCATCACGATCCTTATCTTTCTTTCGTGCTGCTCTGCTTGAGATGATGCTGCACCCAGATTTATGTGACCCTCCATGGCCTTAGAGCACCTCCCCTAGCCTTAGTGTTATCATTGATCATAACAATTACCATGCGTCCTGAACATCAATGAGCAAGCAATCATCCTAAGAACAAGTGATATACACTTAACTCAACAAAACTGAAGTAAACATGCACCACTTGATATTCCCATCAAGATTCCTAACCATGCATGGATTCCTACCATGACTAACACTTATATAGACTCATGCCATGATTAACACAACCATAAACCAACTCAACTGCGCACCACCAGATCTAGCCCTCTGGACATCCACGACCACCTGATCAAGCCTAGCCCAATGGACTGTGTCCATGGCATAGCATGGCGAGCCTAGCCTAACATGAGCAACGAGAGGATGGTACTTGGACATGAGCGGGTGCGAAAGGACATCTTCGCCCCTAGTACCATAGCATTTTAGAAGGACACACTTGTAATCTGTCAACCCTCATGGAGACTATAAATATAGCCCCTTGGGCACCATTTGAGGGGTTGATACATTTGTACTTTCATAATATATCAATACAAGGAGCTACTATTTCACTCATTCCCCAAACTCTATCAGGCTCCGACATATCCCCTTGGGATTCTCGAAGCTCATACTTCTATTGTTTGATGTTGTAGCCACAACAAGCAAGGCTAGCCCACACCACAACCTCCCTAGTCGAGCTCAAGAGGTCTCACCACCATGCGATGGAGCTTAGTATGCCCTCCCCCCTATGGAGCTCCACCACCACCTCGGGAACCCTTGATGCCCCAACCATTGCTGCTTGAGGTGGAGCTCTAGTTGGAGCTTCCTAGAGGCCGATAGCATGCGTGGAGAGAGGGGAGAGTAGGTGGCCATGGTCAACCCACTAGGGGGGAGGGGCAGGAGAAGCAATGGCAGTAGTTGGAGAAAAGGGAAAGTAGAGACTAAGGATGGGGAATGGATAAGAATAGGAGTGGGGGCTAGAGTTGACTTATTAGCAAGTGGGCCATCCATTTTTTTTGCTTTGTATCAGGCGTCCTCACCGTAGCATTATTGTATAAAACAAACATGTTGGACTAAACATACCTCATCCGCTAGTCGGGTCATATACTAACGCTATAGATTAATCATATATATAGATATTATTGAATTAATATATATATATATATATATATTCAATTTTGGGTATTAAAATTGTATAACAAATATAATTATATTTTAAAATATAGACATGTATTGTTCTATCCAACCATGCGAATGTGTAGGCAATTAGGTTAGTTCTCATATGATTAAAGAAAGGTTAATTGGATGCCAACTTTCTCTGAAGGGTTAGAAACTACCCTCTCTAGTTATAAATCCATGTCGTTTTAGATTGCAGTAACACTCTCAAAAATTTGACAATCGATATTGTTTTAAATATTTAAATTGGATATATAAAAATCATGTGTATAGATTTATCTCAAAAAGTATTTTTATAAAATTATAATTTTATTAGTTTTATAAATATATTATATCACAAAGTAGTGGTTAAAGTCGTATTTTGGTGATCATATTAATGCCTAAAATAATATGTATTTATGATTGGATGGATTATGTTGTTAGTAATATCATGGCCGCGCTCATGCCTGTTTGCAAAAGAGAAAAAGAAGACGATGACGACGGAGAAGAAACAGAAACATTGCTTAGTACTATTCTTCGGACTTAGAATTTTTATCGTCGTTGTTTTCCCTCTGGTGGCGTCGACGTGCAGTTGTCAAGAGTTGGAACTTTTGCATCTTTGCAGATCCGAGGGAGTCCGACGAGATAACTCACTCTGGGACAGAGCACAATCAAATGCAAGAACAACAGTATCAAGTTGAGCCCAACCCCGCAAATCATCCAGTTTGACACGAAAACCACTACCGACCTCCTTTGATAACAAATGAGGAGGGCGTGAAAATCATCCGCTCGGCACACACACTCTGTTGTAGCCGAACCTCGATCTCGGCTTGGAACGACGTCTGGCGCAGCAGCTTCACGACGCTCTCTCCGGCCGTGTTCGTCCGCGACGACGTGAAACTTGAGACCCTCGGCCACCGCTTGTATCGCTGTTCTGCGCCTTCTTCCACGCGAACTGTGATGAAGACTCAATCAAAACACCGCACGCAGGCGAGATAGGAAAAATGATGAAGTTTGTAGTCTGCAGCCCGTTCTGAATGGAAATATGGAATCAACATAGTTTCTTCACTGATTTCTTGAAATATATATACACACTTTACATCAGTTAGCACAACCGTTTCCAGCGGAAGCAACGCCTTGCTTCAGCCCTACGCGAGAAACGTCGTGACGCCTGACGCGCACGGAAACGCTGCGATGTTCCGGCGAGAGCGCGTACGTATGAACAGTAACCATATATGGTAACAGTGCCATGCAGTGTGCACGGAATTTTATTCTGTCATTTCCCCCTAATCCCGTGCCACTTCTACTACACCCAGCTGTTGTCGTAACTTGCTCGAAATTGAGCCCGGCACCCCGAAACTGCCGCTTCACTGGCCGCCCCGCATGGTGCTGTCGCACGTGCCGACCGCCTCGGCTTCTGCCCGCACGTGCATGCCGCCCGGCCGTCGTGCGCCATTGGCCCAGTACCGTTGCGCGCTGGCTCGCCGTCCCATAGCCGGCCTCACCCTCGGTCGCACGACGGCCTGCAGTCGCACTCGCGTCCGCATGCGCGTGCCGCCTCGAACTCTCCTTTTGCCGCCCGCATGCGGCCACCTCCCCTCGATCTCCACTCGGCCACCGCCCGGGGTAGCTACGCCCGAGATGCCGCGCCGCCGCTGCACTTGAACCAGCCTGTAGTCGCTCGGTCCTGGCGCTCGCCCCGACCGCTCGGAGCCGAACCGCTCATGCCAGCGCCACGCATCGTCGTTTGCATGCGCCAGGAGCGAACTCGGTCGAGCAAGAGTGAGGGAGATCTCGTACAGTCGATTCGCCGATCGTCGTACCTTGGCGAAAAGCGTCCTCCTCGGATCGTGCACCCGCAGTACGCCGTCCTCGATCAACACTTGGCACCCGACCTCGTCGAGTTGTCCCAAGCTAATGATGTTGCTGCGCAGACGTGGGATGAAGTACACATCCGACAACAGAAAATGGTGTTCACCCCCTGCAGCAAACATGATCGTGCCGCGCCCGAGGATGTCCACCATTGATCCATCGCCGAACTTTACCGTGCCCGCGATGTCGCGGTTCAGCTCGGAGAAAGCCACTCCGTTTCCCGTCATATGGTTTGACGCGCCCGTGTCGAGATACCACACGCCGTCGTCCTGGCCGTCGGTGTGGTTGTCGGTGTCACCCAACTGCACCATCGCGCATTCTTCGTTGAGGAAGAACCGTCCGCCGACGTGCACAGGTGCAGCACGCTCTGGAAGCCACGCGGGCTCCGGTGAAAGAGAGACCACCTAGGTCATCAAGAGGGACGGCTCGAGATCATCATCCACCTTGGCTAGCAGCGCTGCGGTCGCCGCCTCGTCTCTCTTCTTCTTCCGGCACTCCCGGGCCCAATGCCCAGTTTTCCTGCAGTATTTGCACGTAAAATTGTCGATGACCCTACTGCCATCGTCCTTGCGTGCGTCGTCGGTATCGCACTTGGGTGGCTGCGTGCCACGCTGTGGCAAGACCGAGCCGCCGTTCGTACCACTTCCGCTGGCGCCAGCGCTGCCGACACGCGTACCCTCCTCGTCGCGCTTGTGTAGGCGACGGATGATATCCTCCTCCTTCGACGAGAGAAGCAACCGAGAACCAAACTCTGCGGCGACTGCTCGTGCGTCGAGCCGCTGCTCCACGGACCGGAGACAGCCCGTGACCTCCTCGATGGACAACTCCTCGATGTTCAGCAGCGTCTCGATTGAGATCGCGACCTGCATGAACCGATCAGGAACCACTTGGAGAAACTTGCGAACAACCTCGGCTTCGTCGATCTTGTCGCCTAGAAGACGTAGATTGTTGGCGAGGCCCGCAATTCGCATCGAGAAATCATCAACATTCTCGCCTTCCTTGAAAGCGATGTTGTTGAAATCGCGCCGAAGCTTCTGCGCGTTCACCACGCGCACTCGCTCGACGCCCATCTACATGACCTTGACCGCCTCCCGCGCGGTCTCCTTGCTGCCGATCAAACTCAGCATCTCTGTCGGGACCGAGCGAGCGATCGCTGCTAGTGCCAGCCGATCCTTGCTGTACTCAACGTCACCGAGTTCAATTGCGCCCCACAGGCCTTGTGCCTGCAAGTTGATGCGCATTATCACCACCCACTCCGGGTAGTTTGTCTTCGTCAGCATCGGGTATTGGACAGACGCTGCTGATTCCTTGACGAAACGCTCGATGGCGACTTCGCCGCCGCGGTAGCGCTCTCGGCGCGGCGGAGGCGAGTGCGAACGATCACCACCGCCAACAGGAACCGATCGGATGGACATGATGGCTCTGATACCACTTGTAGTAGCCGAACCTCGATCTCGACTTGGAACGACATCTGGCGCAGCAGCTTCACGACGCTCTCTCCGGCCGCGTTCGTCCGCGACGACGTGAAACTTGAGCGCCTTCTTCTCCCACGCGAACTGTGATGAAGACTCAATCAAAACACCGCACGCACGCGAGATAGGAAAAATGATGAAGTTTGTAGTCTGCGGCCCGTTCAGAATGGAATCAACATAGTTTCTTCACTGATTTCTTGAAATATATATACACACTTTACATCAGTTAGCACAACCGTTTCCAGCGGAAGCAACGCCTTGCTTCAGCCCTACGCGAGAAACGTCGTGACGGCTGATGCGGTACATGGAGGAGAGTTACAGCTGTCAAGCTATAGAGAGGGACCTGGGCAAGCCGATGCGGTACATGGAGGAGAGTTACAGCCGTCAAGCTATAGAGAGGGAACTGGGCAAGCTGATGAAGGAGAGCATAATGAGTATATCGTGCAGCAGATGAAATCTGATGACCAGAGGGCATGGGATGAAGAGCAAGCTGTAGAGGACGACGAGGAGGACAGTTCCGATGATGATGAAGTTCCTATCCCCAGGAATGGAACCGCTTTAATGCGGAGGGTGTTTCCGCACATGATGAGCATGAATCACCATGGGAGTATCATGAGACAGAGGTTCTACAGTCAATTGTTCTTAAAACAAATTTCCCAAAATTTTTAATGCACCTACAACATACAATAAACATAAACTTTTATTACAACTATACCAAATTTTTTTCCAGTTTAAAACTACAAAATTGACAAAACTCTAAAAAATCACGGGGACTGAGTAAAGTCGCCCCTCCATTGGGCGACTGCACTTTTAGTCGCCCATCCATTGGGTGACTGCATGACAGTCGCCCAATAGGAAAGCGACTGGCACTACTACAGAAATCGACATTACAGACGGTTCAAAAACGTCATCACAGACGGTTTTCTGAACCGTCCGAAATTATGGGTCAGTGATAATCCAAGTTATCACAGACGGTTTTCGAACCGTCTGTGATTATGCGATATCACAGACGGTTTTTTATTAAAAACCGTCTGTGATTATGCGATATCACAGACGGTTTTTTATTTAAAACCGTCTGTGATTATCCGATATCACAGACGGTTTTTATTAAAAAACCGTCTGTGATATCGGATAATCACAGACGGTTTTAAATAAAAAACCGTCTGTGATATCGCATAATCACAGACGGTTTTTAATAAAAAACCGTCTGTGATATCGCATACTCACAGACGGTTTTTAATGAAAAACCGTCTGTGATACTCTTCCACCCCAGCAGAATCTATTTCTGTTTATAGCTAGCCTCAGGAAATGCTAGCCATACCCTCTGAAACAAGCAGATAATCACAGACAAAAAACATACAATTCACACATCTCATTTCCTTTCAGATACATTTCACAGACATAAAACATCACATTGACATCGCACTTCATTTCACAAACATAAAGCATGCATCCATTTCGCAAATCGATTAATTGAATTGAAATGAAATGTCCATTAACACATCTCATTTACAAAAGATGTGCACTGCATTTGCACTTAGTGATAAGATCAATAAGAAATCATGGTGCGCAGTGGAACCGTCCTCCTGGTGTTATGACTTGAGTCAGCAAAAAGTACGCCAACTCTCCTCGAATCCCTCCAAGAACAGGCTGTTTCAATGCAGTTGACGGGATGGACGCAGCCTGTCGATAGGAATATCAATGTGCGTATATATGTAACGTGTTAAGTATGAAGTAATTATGAGAAGAGTGACAAACCTTGCGATTGGTGAGCCTCGAGGGATCGAGGAGTAGTTCCATATGTTGGCAAACGTAGTATCCACATGTGTTGCCCGGCTCCTGCTGGTGACACTGCAAAAAATAGAATGTGTTAGTTCAAGAGGCATTAGTACCAACTGTTGCATAGGATTAATTAATATGAAATAGCGAATACCTTAAAATCTCGAATATGTGTCAGCAAGCCTTTGGCCCTGCGCTTCGAGTCACCTCCCTTTTCAATGTAGGTGGCAAACGCCCTACGTAATTCGAAAAAGTTAACCTTAATCATTCGGAAGGAAAGAAAGTACAATGTAGATATGTATAGGGAATATGTGCTTACCTATCGATTACTTGGCTGAGAACTGTGAAGTCCATTTTATTCTTACTTAGGGAATCAAGGTAAAATACCTTGTTCCATTTTGGTACAATTACTACTAAAATCCAATGAAAGTTTTGAAGGAAGGGCATAAGTACATAATCCTTCTTGACGCAACCCAGTAGTCCTGCTGCAATGTACCTCTCGACGAGGGGTGTATCCTGGTCAATGGTTTGCTTGGCGACCAATTGTGGGTCAAAGAAACCAACTGATAAGTTGGATGATCTAGCTTTAATCAGCATGTGTCTATATATATACACACGAAAGCAAAAAATTAGATATGGCATTTATCGGTATGACATTAACGGAGACTGTGATTGTACACACTTACAGCGTCCAGCATCGAAGGATTGAGACGTCAAGAGCGTTGAACGTGAACAGATCGAATAAATCCTCAAAGGCGACCACGAACATACACTCTTGAAGACTGTGGTGTAAATCATCCGACGTGAATTTGATAGTGATACTTGAGGTCCGTTCTCCCTCTAGCTTATTGGACTGCTGCATATACCACATGTGCAATTGCGTGCAACTATATGGTAGCTTTTCGAGGTATTTTTCCTCAAGCAACGGCTGACCAAGCACGAATTTGCGGGCCAAAGGTAGGTACGAAATATCATCATTGGTCTTCTTTGCTTTGCCCTTGCTGCTTCGGCTATAGGCCGACTTAACGGTAGTCGGCAGCAGCGGTGCAAGTTGCTCTGGCGAGAATAGGACCCGTGGAGATAGCACCGGTGCAGTATCCGGTGGTGGAACCGACTGGTCTTGTAATGGAGATGGCACCAGTGCAAGTTGCTCTGGCGAGAGTATGACCAGTGGAGATAGCACCGGTGCAGTATCCGGTGGTGGAACCGACTGGTGTTGTAATGGAGATGGAACCAGTGCATGTTGCTCTGGTCCTGCCACCGGTGAAGAAGACTCCAGGGAGATGTCGCTTTTGGGCCACTGGATGAATGTTCCGATGGCCTGTCCTAGAGTCATGATCTCGTCGTTGGGGGGCTTCGGTAGCGGGATTTCCGAACCCGGACCCTCTGTGTATTGCAGCACTAGTCCCAGATCAAAGCTAGTGCACACAGTCAAACAGAAATGATTACATAACCAACAACGCTTTATTACAATAGTAAAGAGTACAGACCGCAAGGTCTCATTATTACAACTGAGGTTTCAGGACCTCACACACTCACAAAACACAGCAGAAGCAAAAGATAAATCCGGCGAAGACCCATCAATACGCCACAGGCAATTGACTGGGGAAGCGCGACCTAGTACTCCGGAAATCCTTCGTCGAATCCACAAGCGAAGTAGTCGTAGTCACCTTCTTGAGTTTCATATTCTTCTGAGATTTATTTTTAAGTGTAGCATGTGAGTACATAAAGTACTCCGCAAGTCTTGGGAAAAATGCATAGATGCAAGGCTTAACAAAGGAAGGCCATACGGTTCTTTTGCACAAAGCAATATTTTAAAATTCAATTACTACTAATTATTTTCGAAGGCATCAATTTAATAAAGTAAATGTTTTAGCAGAAACTATCAATAATTCTCTAGTGAAGGTTCCATCTACCAACACTAGCTTAAACAACTTGAACAAGTTTAATATTGCGGGTTACATCCACCCTCTCTGGCTCCAACTGCCAGGATATCCTTCCGAGAGTTCCCTCCACTCTCGGAATACAAAACTTTTGATTTTAAAACAAAACCAGAAATCTACCATGTGAATGCATTCCTTGCCCGCCCTTGACCGTGGGCACGGCTATTCGAATAGTTTTACACTCTGCAGAGGTTGTACAACTTTACCCACAAGAGATAAATTATCCTAAAAGTCAACACGCTTCCTTTGGCATGAGACCCAGATAAAATATCACAAAGCTTTTACCTTACTCTAATCTAGCTAGATACCACCCGCTGAGGTTTCACCGCAGGTAGGCTAACCGCCCGAACCGAAGCCCCCTCTTGCGCCATATGAGTGCAGTAAATCCCTGTCCCTCACTGTGGATAACCAGTCCATCCCTGGCATCCACTTTCCACTGGTGGCACCTAAACTAGACTATCGTAAGTTAGTCAGCTAGGTCGTACCCATATAGACTTGTGGTTGTACGGTTAATGCTCAGTCTGGACAAACACAAGCGTCGGTCCTTAATTGACTAGGGTGGAACATACACATTACAAGTTCTCGTGCTTCCTGCACCAATCCAAACTAACCATCCACCCTAATCTAAACCAATTTTCACTTTTTAGTTTATTTTAAAAGAACAGTGGCAACTCCAATTACCACTAACTTTATAAAAACAAGGGTATTACAATAATTCATAATTTCCCATTTTCAAGATTTCAAAGGTATTAAATAGCGAGACTAAGCATTATACTACCATTCCACTATTCACAAAGATTCAGTAATAATCTCATTATTGAGACAAATGAAATTCTAGGGTGACAAAGGTACATGGCATTCAATTTCAATGGAGGGTATAACAAGGTTGGTTTAACTAACCCTTAAGATTTGAACTAATATTTTATATAAATAGCAATGCACATAATTTAAAATAATTAAAACATTTCAAAATCATAGGTTCAAGATGATCAAAGGAGACTTGCCTTGCTCGGAGACTTGATGTTGCGAATCGTTAAAATCGAACTCTCCGGATTAGTCGTAGTCTACACGCGAAGAACCAAACAAAATAAATTCAAATAAAACCCAATTAAAATCCAAAAATTATAAAATATATATTGACGGATAGATTATGATTTTAGATGAATTTAGGAGAAAGAATCAACATATTCGGAGTTCGTATGACGGAGATCCAATATCTGGAAGTTTTGGACATCACATGAAATGATAACAAAATACGAGGATTACTTTTTGAATAGTACGGTGTCGATTGGCTACAAGGTGGCTGACGAATGGGCAAAATGGAATGCTGGCAATGAGGCGAAGGTGGTGACATGGGTACGGCGATGAGGAACGGCGGCAATCACCGGCAGTCAGTGAAAAACGGCACCGACTGCACGGTAGCGACAACAGCAGGTTGGAGAGATAGTACCGGGTATGGAACGTGGAGATGTAAGATGAGCGTGGGGTAGTACATGGCATGGTGAAGTTAGAAAAATTATTGGCTAAGCTGAAAATTAATCGGAGACGATACAGTCGACGTTTGAATGACGACAGTGGAGAAACAGGAAAAATTTGATATCTTGGTGCTCGGTAGAGCGAATCCAAAACCATTTGAAAGGTAGCTACCTGGGATGGTTTGGCACAATATGACGCGAACGGATTGGGGGAAAACATCGCCGGATAGATGGGGACACGAGATGTCATTGGTGGCCATGGCGAGGTGTCGGAGGTGAAAATTTGTGGAGGCTTTTTGGGGAAACGGAAGGAAGCATGGCGTAGAACGCGGTGAGGCAAGTCTAAGAAAAATTACGGCATGGGCTAAGGCTTACCGGAGGCGACGAATCGACGTCGGGAGTCACAAACGGCCATTTTCGCGAAAAGCTCAATTCCTGACAATTGGCTCCACGAAAAATTAAACAAAATAGCAGAAAAAATCCTTAGAGGCTAGGACACAATATGACGCGAACAAAAAATAAAGCGCTCACCGAAAAAGTGGGTACGCGTGAAGGTACAGTTTTAGTGTCTGGGCCTGACAAGGTCGACGAGGACTCGGGGAATCTTTAGGCGAGGGCGATGGAAGCACGATGTAGAACGCATCGAGGCAAACTCAACGGTGCAAACGGTTCGGCCAAAGGACATCGAATTGTGGCGGAACACGACAGAGAAGACCTTTTGCGACTGTCGGTTTGACATCGGCATTCCGGACAAACGGAGAGGAGTTAACATGCAAGACTTGCGGCGAAATGAAGAGTAGAGCGTGGGGAACATGATGCTCACCTTGGTTTTGGTCGGGCATGCACGGACGGCCGGTGGCGACGCGAGGAACGACGACGCACTACGGTGGCGACGGTGTTCCGGCGAAGTTCCGGCGAAGGCGAGGTGAGCACCGCGTAGAACGCGACGAGGCGAATCCGGGGATGTGCTCAAAAGTGGTGGGGCTCCACCGGACGAGGCGCAATAAGCCGAAGAACGCCGCTTGGAACACAAAAGAAAAACTCCGATTGCGCCCAAAAGAAGAGGAGTGGGGACTTGATATTTTCGGGGTTGAGTGAGGATGAGGAGTGGATCACGGTGCGTCCTTTTATAGGGGCGGGGGAGGTCCGAGACGGGAGATCAAGAGACCATGTCCATCAATGGCATGGGTTAATTTCTCGCGAAACGGCTCATGAATGAGGGAAAAACGGTAGGGAAATAAAAAGAGTTTGATGAGAGGAGTTGAATGCAATTTATTTCGCGAAAAACCGTTGAGAAAATTAAAAGTTCTTCAAGCTTGAAGACGACGGCAATGGCGCTCCCGCGTGCTGCTCTCTGGAGAGGAACGTTACGAAGGTTGAGGATGAATAGTGACAGGAGAGAGAAAATAAAAAAATAATAATTGTTTTTCTGAAAAAAAGAAACAAATTCGAAAAAAAATTCAGAAAAATTTCACCAAAATCCTTGGAAGCCGAAAATACCAAATAAAATAATTTTGGATTTAATTGAAGTATATTTTAGCCATTTAAAATATTTTTACTTTCTAAGCTTTAATTTAATTCAAATAAATTCAAAAATTCCAAAAATTTGAAAAGAGGATAGAAATGGATAGATTGGAATTTTTGATGAGTTTAGAAATTTGAATGGGCTCATTCGGAGTTAAAATGAAGAAATACGATCTTTTGGAACTTTAAAAGGAGAGAAAAAGAATAAACTGATTCTCTGAAATTATTTTTGAACTGAAATGACATCATCAAGGGAAATGACTTTCAAAGGAATAATTTTTCTATGGAAAAAGGAATTTATGACGTTAGGGTGACGTCAGCAGAGATTTTGATTTTCTGGCCGAATTATTTTTCAACAGGAAAAGGGTTTTATTCACTGACAGGTGAGATTTGGCTGTCGGCGAGAGGGAAGAGAAAGGAGGAAGAAGTGGATGGTCGGACGAATGCCACGAGGTGAAAGAGAAATCAGGGCCACCGGATTAAAACGAAGGGGTAAGTGAAGGCGGGTGGCTGAGATTAAACCGGGCGAGGATGGATTGAATTAGGGAGCGACACGTGATGGCCGAGTAGAGAGGTTGAGGATTAAATTTGATTTAGATTTTGAAATAAAATTTTGATAAATCCAAATAAAGTTCAAATACTTTAAATTAATTAATTTGAAATTATATTTTTCAGAGAGCGAAAATTTGGGATGTGACAGATGTCCTCTGCAGCTGCCAGCTCATCCTCCAACCTCCATTGCGGGATTTTACCCGCATACCCAGCTGTGCCAAGTCTGTGGGGGTGCGTGTTTTTTGCCTGGAGAGCCTTGTGCGCCAAACTTGTACTTTTGAACTCTTCGGTCGTTTTCATCGCCTTGAACTCTTCCCATTGTGGTTCCAGGAATGGGTATGTAGTGAAAGGCGTTTCGTCCGTCTCCACGTATTTCTTGACAAGCGTGCTCTTGAAGTTCTTCCATGCTTTGCACGCCGCTTGGTAGGTTTGTCGTTCCACAGCGTGTAAGTGTTCTTCTGGGAACTCGAACGATGCCAAAATTTCGGTCCACAACTCACGTTTCCGAGTGTCAGGCACGTTCTTCCACGAATTGTATGTGATCTCAATTCGTTGTCGTGCAACTATTCCGACCATGGTTCGGAATGCGTTTACTGCTTGCTTAGGAAGGATAGGGACCCCAGCTGCGTTTACCGCTGTGATGGTATGTCGGCTCTGAGGTTTCTTTGATATCCCTCTTCCTTGGCGTCTTGATGTTGGAGCGGACGCCTCCGGCGATGATGCTGAAGAATGCGCGGGTGACATGTTGCTCATTTTGTGGGTCTATTAAGATAAGATGAGAATGTAATCATATTGAATTGGAAGAGAGGAGTAGAGGGGAGGGGGAGAAGGGAGGGGGTGATATGGACATAGAGAGGGGGTGATGTGCCTATCTTAGCACATACTTTAGTTGCTAATACTATAAACCAAATAATAGAATCAATAACAGTCTCAACATGAATATGTGCTCTCAAATTGTAGGGTTGCACAAGATTAATCTTGGCCGTCCCGCTACTAAATCATATACTCTTCCTTGATTGGTTATGCCAAATAATGAATTCAGTCTTTTGAGCTCTAGATACAAACTCTACAATCTCAAGATCAAGATATATTCAGCATGCATATATTCAGACAGGAATATATGGAAGATTGTATATAACAGATAACAGCTATTAGAGCTCAAAGACCGAATGAACCAATCTATTAGAGCTCAATTTAATAACATGCCATAACTGTAAATCCCACAGGCAATCTCAGTATATGGAAGATTGTATATAACAGATAACAGCTATTAGAGCTCAAAGACCGAATGAACCAATCTATTAGAGCTCAATTTAATAACATGCCATAACTGTAAATCCCACAGGCAATCTCAGTATATGGAAGATTGTATATAACAGCTATTAGAGCTCAAAGACCGAATGAACCAATCTCAGTATATGAATTTATCATCATCGAGCAACTGTAAATCCCACAGACAATCTCAGTATATGGAAGATTGTATATAACAGCTATTAGAGCTCAAAGACCGAATGAACCAATCTCAGTATATGAATTTATCATCATCGAGCAACTGTAAATCCCACAGGCAATCTCAGTATATGGAAGATTGTATATAACAGCTATTAGAGCTCAAAGACCGAATGAACCAATCTCAGTATATGAATTTATCATCATCGAGCAACTGTAAATCCCACAGGCATCAGTATGAAGTATCAAGCATCAACCTTAACACTCAGTATGAAGTATCAAGCATCAACCCTAAACCCTAACAGTAAGCATGAAGCTCGGGGAGGGATTTGATGACCTTAGGGTTTTGGTGACGGAGGAGGAGGCGGCGACGACGGAGGAGGAGGAGGAGGCGGCGGCGACGGAGGAGGAGGCGGCGGCGACGACGGGCTCGGGGAGGCGGCCGGCGATGACGGAGGAGGAGGAGGCGGCGGCGACGCAGGAGGAGGAGGCCCCGGGCTCGGGGAGGCGGCGGCGACGACGGGCTCGGGGAGGCGGCCGGCGACGACGGAGGAGGAGGCGACGACGGGCTCGGGGAGGCGGCGGCGACGACGGGCTCGAGTGAGGCGGCCGGGGAGGGCTCGAGTGAGGCGGCCGGCGAGGGCTCGAGGGAGGCGGCGGCGAGGGCTCGGGGGAGGCAGATCGTGATTTAGATATTAGAATAACTGCATAATACACGGAAAACCCTAGACACGGGTATATATAGCGGATTATTACAGACGGTTCTAAACTTAGAACCGTCTGGGATATGAATATCACAGACGGTTCTAAACTTAGAACCGTCTGTAATAAGCATACTATCTCAGATGGTTCTACGTTTAGAACCGTCTGAGATAGTAGGCTTATCACAGACGGTTCTCTGTGATATTCATATCACAGACGGTTCTAAGTTTAGAACCGTCTGTGATAAGACTGTGCCCAACTGTAGTCATTCATGATCAACAGTCAACCATCTGCATTCATGATCAACTACCTACCAGCTGCATTCATTTACACATTTTATCAGTCTGCATTCATTTTTGTCACACATTTTCACATACACATCTGAAAATTGACTACATCACACATTTTCACATATACATCTCAAAATTGACTACATCACACATTTTCACATATACATCTCAAAATTGACTACATCACACATTTTCACAAATACATCTCAAAATTGACTACATCACACATTTTCACATATACATCTCAAAATTGACTACATCACACATTTTCACATATACATCTCAAAATTTTCACATATTTCCTTTAAAAATTAGCCCTTCATCATGATCAATGCGTACGTAACTAGTTTCGTCACGTTGTTGATCGTCGACCCTTATGCCATTTCCAAAAGGAGGTAACTCATCAAATTGATTGTATTCCTCCTCGTCCACTACATTCTCCACTCCAACAATTCTCCTTTTTCCATGAAGAACTACATGGCGTTTCTTATTTGCTGGGTCGGTTACATAGAAAACTTGAAAAACTTGATTGGCGAGTACGAATGGTTCGTCTTTGTACCCGACACGTTGGAGGTCCACGGTCGTGACACTGTACTTGTCAACCTTCACCTGTGGGAGATGCACCCAACGGCAGCGAAATAAGGGGATTTTGAAAACCACATAGTCGAGCTCCCAAATCTCTTCTATGAAGCCATAGTACGAGTTTCTCGACCCATCGGTACTGAATGCATCTATGCGGACACCGCTGTTCTGGTTAGTGCTCTTGACATCCTGAGACTGCGTATAGAATGTGTACCCATTTATGTCATATCCTTGCCATGTCACAACTGTAAATGTCGGCCCTTTTGCCAACCATGTCAGCGTCTCACTCGGCGAGCTCCTAACGATTTGCTCCTTCAACCATTGGTTGAACCAACGGTTGTGTTGCCTCATGATCCAAACATCCGGCCGCTCCGATTCTGTTGCCGAAGCACATCCTTGTGCTGGTCCACATAAGGGGCCACTTCAGTCATGTGTTGCAACACCGTGAAATGGGCTTGAGTATACGTGTCCATATCTGGAGTGATTGCTTTCCTTCCGATAATTCCGAGACCCTTCAGCCTCCCCTCATGACGAGATTGAGGGACACCTATCGGTTGAATCTGAGCCATATAATCGACATAAAACTCAATGACCTCTTCGCTTGCATAACCTTCGACGATGCTGCCCTCCGGCCGAGAACGATTCCGTACGTAGGACTTGAGAATTCCCATGAACCTCTCAAATGGGTACATGCTACGTAGGAATACGGGCCCGCACATTTTTATCTCCCACACAACGTGAACAATGAGATGGACCATGATATCGAAAAACGAAGGAGGGAAATACATTTCAAGGTGACATAGAGTCATCACCACCTCGTCCTGCAGAGCATCTAGTCCTTCGGGATCGATGACCTTCTGAGCAATTGTGTTAAAGAAATAACATAGCCTCATGATTGTCTCTCGGACTTTGATCGGCAAAATATTTCTAATTGCAATAGGGAGCATCTGTGTCATCAGCACATGACAATCATGAGACTTCATGCCATTTAACTTCAAATCTTGCATCGAAACAAGTTTCTTCACGTTGCCGGAGTAACCAGACGGAACTTTGACACCATGCAAGCACTGGCACAGTTCTGTTTTCTCAGCCTTGGACAGAGTGTAACACACAGGGGAAAGGTACGTTCGTCCATTATCAGTGTGTGTCGGTGCTAACTCAGGCCTGATGTCCATGTCAGCCAAGTCAAGCCGTGCGTTGACGCCGTCCTTTGTTTTATCACGGATGTTCAGTAAGAGACCAATCAAGCTGTCACACACATTCTTTTCTACGTGCATGACGTCGATGCAGTGCCGAACATCTAGGTACTCCCAATAAGGTAAGTCCCAAAATATTGATCTCTTCTTCCAGGTGTTCTTCTCATGAGCCCTCAATTTACGTCCCTTTCCGAGGACAACATCTAAATCCTTAACCATATCATAAACCTCGTGTCCCCTTAAATGCCTTGGAGCTGAACCGTCTTCCTTCTCTCCGTCAAATTGTTGCTTCATCTTGCGGTATGGGTGAGCCCTCCGAAGGAACCGGCGGTGACGCATGTAGACGGTTTTGCGTGAGTGTCTCAGCCACACACTCTCGGTACCATCTAAACAGTGAGTACAAGATTTGGCACCTTTTGTACTATGGCCTGATAGGTTACCAAGGGCAGGATAATCATTTATGGTGCAGAACAATAAGGAGCACAGAGTGAAGTTCTCTCGTTTGTATGCATCCCATACCTGTACCCCTTCGTTCCACAGTACTTTTAGATCTTCCACCAACGGTGCTAGGAACACATCGATATCATTCCCAGGTTGTTTTGACCCTTGAATAAGTATCGACAGCAAAATGTACTTTCGCTTCATACACAACCAAGGAGGAAAGTTATAGATGCAGAGAGTCACGGGCCATGTGCTGTGTCGGCTGCTCATGCTACTGAAAGGATTCATTCCATCTGTACTCAGTCCAAACCTTATATTCCTTGGTTCTGCACCGAACTCTGCAAAACTCCTATCGATGTTTCTCCACTGCGCGGAATCAGCAAGGTGTCTTATCATTCCATCCTTCTTGCGCTCCTTCGAGTGCCAACGCAGCAGTTTTGCCTCCTTTGGATTTGCAAAAAACCTTTTCAAACGGGGAATTATAGGAAAATACCATGCCACCTTAGCAGGAGGTCCTTTCTTCGCCTCTGTTCCCTCGCCATCATCTGATTGATTGTTACGTTTGTATCGGGATGCGTTGCACACCGGACATACATGCATGTTTGCATACTCTTTACGGTAGAGGATACAGTCGTTCGGGCATGCATGTATTCTTTCTACTTCCATTCCCAACGGACAAAGAACCTTCTTGGCTTTATACGTGGTTTTAGGCAACTCATTTCCCTCCGGAAGCATATCCGCTAAAAGACCTAGCAGCGCCGTGAAACTCTTGTCGGACCAACCGTTGCTTGCCTTCAATTTCAACAGTTCAAGCACGGCCGACAACCTCGTGTACTTGCAGCTCGTGTACAAAGGTTTCTCTGAGTCCTCCATCAAGCCACGGAATTTAACATACTATCTCTCATCATAGTTCTCTTCTACATCGCGAAGCATCTGATTCAGATTATCATCGTGCAACCTATCCGAATCCGAGCCACAATCGACATCAACCGGCGGCATGTCATTCACTTCACCGGCGATGTCATCCGGGGGCATATCATTCACTTCGCCGGCGATGTCATCCGGGGGCATATCATTCACTTCACCGACGATGTCATCCGGCGGCATATGATCATTCACTTCGCCATGACTGGTCCAACACGTATAATCTTTTTTGAAACCCCTCCGAATCAAGTGCGCTACAATTTGCCCTCGGTTCTTAAACATCTTCAAATTCTCGCAGTCAGTGCATTGACAGCACATATATTCCACCCCCTTATTCAACATATCCTCCTCGGCGGCTCTTATAAAAGCAGAAACGCCATTAATGTACTCTTCACTCACACGGCTCGCGGCATACATCCAGCTTCGGTCCTACGTTACGTACATATATAACAACTTAGTATTAAAATCTAGATTAACTAATTATAACTACATATATACGGGCCACATTTATTATATTGAGACTTAATTTGCTAGCTCAATTCATATTACAAACACAACAGCTATTATATAACCAACAATTTTGCAAATTAACCATCTTCAATAACCACTAATGGATTACTTAGACCTAAATTGTAATGCAATTAAAGAAAAAATAAATTACATTACTAACCATATCTAGAGCAACCAGGCTAGACTGAATATTCAAAACTCAATCTCTGCCTCTTCCCACCAAATTAACTGGCCTGAAATCGCCTAGCTTCCTCCCGAGTGAAAAAGTGCGCAGCAGTGGATAGATCTGGATCGAAATGAAGACAGATGCGGTCTGAGCAGCGCAATAAATGCCTTAGCCATTATCACAGACGGTTTTTAACTAAAAACCGTCTGTGAATTATCACAGACGGTTTTTGATTAAAAACCGTCTGTGATAACTAGCTTATCACAGACGGTTTTATATTAAAAACCGTCTGTGATAATCTGGGATTATCACAGACGGTTTTTAATACAGACCGTCTGTGATACTGCGGTAATAACCGCCTGTGATAATCCATTTTTCCGCCACAAATACCACAGACGGCCTCCTAATTACAACCGTCTGTAATAGTGTTCATCAGAGACGGTTTCACAAACCGTCTGTGATGAGGCGTCTACTATGAGGCTTTCTGTAGTAGTGTGGTTGCAGTCGCTTGAACGTAAAGCGACAGAAATTTTGTCGCCTCCCGGTTGGGCGAAAGGCTGCAGTCGCCCAATGGGGGGCGGCTGAAGCCTATTTTTGTAAAAAAAATTCCCGCGGGTATATTTATGTATTTTCGAATAAAAAATGAATTATCCGTACAAAAAATTCATTCCACGTCCGCCACCTGGACTTTACTTAGCAGCCAAATTAACTGATGCCTACCAGAAATTTTAAAAAAAAATTCGAAGGAGATCTGTACTGGAACAACTACGATCAAGGAGCTTCTGGAAGGACTACAAGAAAGCAAAATATGTTCCAGTGCAGCAGAAACTTAAAGAATTGATCTTCAGCGAACTAAGCTCTATAGTGAAGGAGGCCACAACACCAGATGACTACAAGCAATTCACTGCTTGCCGGGGTGATTGGGTTCTGCAGAAGAACGCTCCAGTTGACAGGCTGCTGTGGAGCGTGCAAGGGAAGGAATTTGACGAGAGCCTCCCCATTTGGCGTATCGCGACCGACCTGTGTTTTCGCCAGGAAGTCAACCAGCAGCAGACAGATGCCAGTACCGACCAACATAGGGACATAGCGCGGGAGCTATCCAGTTATCTGCTCTACATTTTGGTCGTACGCCCGCTGATGTTGTCCTCGTCGACGATCATGGCCACAAAGAGGTTCAAGGACACATGCGCCGAAACGAGAAGGCATTTCTTGAAGGAGCATTTCCGGGCTCACGAGATTAGTGAGACGAAAGCCCGCGAAGTTCTGCTCGAGGTGAAGACGCCGCTCCAAGCATCGTACGTCAAGGGCGACAAGAGCAAGTCGGTGCTGTGGGACGGCTGTTTCCTCGCCACGGAGCTCGCAAAAATCAATTGGGGCGCAAACGAAAAATGGCAGGTCATTTGCAAGGTGTGGGTCGAGATGCTGTTCTACGCCGCCGTGCAATGCGGAGGATACTACCACGCCGAGCGGCTCAAAAAGCAGTTACTATCATCATTTTCGTCTATAATATGCTATAGAAAATTTAACACCTCCACCAACATTTCTTTATTCCTTGAAACTATTAGGAAGGCTTCCTTTCTCTTATCGCGAAGGTCACGATAATGATCCATTTGGTCGGACTAGACATGCATACCGTCTCTTCTATCAAAAGGAAATGCATCCTTAGCACTCATTGCCCACCTCCTCAGTAAACAACACTGAGGAATGCAGTTTACTTCAGTGTTTGAAAACAACAAAAATATGTTCACATGGGATGGATTCACATTCCATTTTCGACAGAAACAGGTAATGCTACTCACATAATTCCCTTCAAAACTGCAGTCTACATAAACTCCATTGTGCACTCTCTTTTGGCACCACAAAGAACTTTACATCACCTAAATGATATCTCCAATGGTCCAACTCACTGTTTTCTCAATTTGCACCTTCACTAACTTAAAAATATTAGGCGTGTATAGAACTGCTGCACTTTTCTCAACTAGTTCAGCATCTAATTTAGTGAATAGAACATATTGTGAAGCCCTGGAATGTAGTTCGGCCTCATTCTGGTGTATTCCTAACAGACACTGCTCATAGTGGTTCACCAAGTCATAAAGTGTCATTTTACGATCTAGGTTCCTATGAAGCCTTGAGTTGAGACTCTCACTTTGCTGATTACTTTTCATACCCAAATAATATTTTCCTTGCAAATATACTATCGACTGCATCTTTCTCAACTCTTACATCTTGGAGAACCATTTGTTCTAGTTAGAAATTCTATGCCTTTGCTTAAAAAGAGTTCAATTTTTCTCAAAATTATCAACACTCATTGGAGCATACATAAATGTTCTAAATTCGGAAAGCATGGGTTGGCAGAGGTGGCGTATCATATTTTGCTCAATATGCCAAGTGCATAAATGGTATTCTGACTAAGGCACCACTATTCTTATTGCTTGCTGCATTGCAAAATCGCCATCTGTGATCAATGATTGTGGTTTTTTTTGGTACATAGCTTCCAAAAATGTGTGAAGCAACCACTTATAAGAACCAATTGATTCATTTGAAACAACACTGCACCTAAAAATAACTGTGCTCGGATGATGATTAACACCAATGAATGGAACAAATGACGGATTATAGCGATTCACACAATATGTACTATCAAACACTACAACATCACCAAAAGCATCATAATCAATACACGATTGCGCATCTGACCAGAATAAATTTCTTAAGTGACCTGAATTATCTGTGGTGTATTGAAAAAAGAATTCAGAATCATTTTCCTATCATGCTTTCATATGACTGATCATAGTTTCAACATCATGCCCTATAATGGTTCTTCTCTTGTACCTTTTGAATTTGTATGAATTAGCTGGTACAAACCAAACTTTTCATAGCCACAATATTGTTTCTTTGTAACTTCCATAATCTGATATTTGCGAATGCCACCAACCTAAAAGTCAATAGCATCTACTTTCTGTGCATCACTAAGCCCCTGATGTTGATGAGGCAATGGGGTCCCGATCTTCCGATATGATGATAACTTCGATTTGGAGGAGAACGACTTTGACGATACAGGCTTCTAACCGGCCACAACCAGAACACCCAGCAATCGCTATACCACACTCCAAGTCATTATCAATTGTGCCAAGAACGCGGTTGACCTGACCATGAAGGTCTATTCCATCATGCAACTGAAGAACATGTAAGAACAAGATAACAAGCAATCTGAATTGCAAATATATAAATTGAGTTCAAAAAGGTGGGATTTCGTAGAGCTTCTTTACTATTGGTCTAGTCAACACAAGTGAAGAACAAGAGTTTTCACAATGGAAAAACTAAGCAAACGAAATCTCACCTTTTTGAACTCAATTTATATATTTGCAATTCAAATTGCTTGTTATTTTGTTCTTGCGTGTTCTTCGGTTGCATGCAGGAATATGCCTTCGTGGTCAGGTTAACCGCATTCTTGGCATGGTTGATAATGACTTGGAGTGTGGTTTAATGATTACTTGGTGTTCTGGTTGTGGTTGGTTAGAAGCCTGCATCGTCAAAGTCGTTCTCCTCCAAATCGAAATTATCATCCTATCGAAAGATCGAGACCCCATTGCCTCATCACGTGGTATCAGAGTTTTAGTTGACCAATAGGAATTTTTTGTATCCCTAGTTAGTAGATTGGTTTTTATTTCCTATAGTCCAGAAAAAAATTGCCCCACAAAAAGAGTTAATTTCTGCTATCCAAACCCTGTTGTGCCTTTCAATCCGTTAGTTTTGGTTTGCTAAATTGAATTTGTGTCTGTTTTAGCATTGTCTAGTTGTTGGTCCTATCTTTGTTCCTATAAAAAAAATCCAAACTAAAAAGAATTCCCCATCCCAAACCCTAATTCCAATTCAGCTGATTTTCCTTTCTCTGTAGCCTCCACAAAAAACATTATATCTTTTGATTCTGTGATCATTTATTTGTGAGACCACCACCATTGGATTCACAACTTCATTATCTATCTTCCTGTAAAGTTTCGCTTCATTACAGTATGGCAGTAGAAAGATATCTGTGGTGAACGTTGATATAAATTTTTGATTTAAATCTGCAACAGTCAGTAATTGTGATTTTTGTGCGAAATGTTCTGTCAGTTTCCAGAACTTAGCCCCAAAACAAAAGTTGTAGAAAAAGCCATTAGAAAACTGACAAAAAAATAATCGTTGAAAAAATGGCATTTGAAAAGAGTTATGGTCAAAATACCGACGTATTGTCCAGTGGACAGAAATCTTCAATTTTCAGTTTTGGGTCAATCCTTGTGTTCTTCAATTTCAGATTGCATTCGATTGAATTATCTTGTATTTACCACTCCTATACAGTGCCATACACTTATTTTAGCTTTCTACCATCCTTGGTTGATCAGCAACATAAGCTAAGAGCTAGATACGAACTATAATTCAATTCTGTGCAATTTTTTAAATTAATTGATTGTTCTCCATTGCTACATATCGAGCCTTCCAAGCTATACCTTATACTAACCGAGTAGATCACGTCGAATTGTCCCTTGCAATCATTTTACTCATCACTTGAGTCAAACTTATCACGAACCAGCCATTGGTTGCACCACCTGTTTGCATTGATAAAAAACATACCAAAGCTTGGTAAGAGCCTGAGTGTAAGCGACTTTGATTCTTCGGATCCTAGTAGCTGATAGGAATATATACTTGTGATTTATTTTATTGTTTTCTGCTAACTATGACAAGTTCACAGGAAGATTATGACATAAATCCATGTCTTCTTTGAGCCATTGAACGGGAGCTCAAGAAAATTCGTGAGGAAGATGCACGTTTGAGATAAGCTTCTTCACCACGGGAGGTATGTGATTATAATAGTATGTCTGGAAAAACTAAAATTATTTTGCCATCCTTTACTGGTAAACTTCAAATCTTCCATCGAAACATATTTTTTCATGTTGGTGGAGTAACCAGACAGAACTTTCACACTATGCAAGCATCGACATAGTTCAGTTCTGTCAGCTTTGGACAAATTGTAACAAGCAGGGGGAAGTAATTTTGTCCTTTATCAATTTTTGTCGGTGTTAACTCAGGCCTGATGTCCATATCAACCAAGTCAAGCCGTGCATCGACACCATCCTTTGTTTTGTCACGAATGTTCAGTAAGAGATCAATCAAGCTATCATGTACATTCTTCTCTACGTGCATAACGTCGATGCAGTGGTGAACTTCTAGGTGCTTCTAATAAGATAAGTCCTAAAATATTGATCTCTTCTTCCAAACGTTCTTCTCATGGGTCATCGATTTACGTCCCTTTCTGAGCACAATATTTAAATCTTTAACAATATCATAGATTTCTTTTTCACTTAAATGCCTTGGAGCTAAACTATTCTTGTTCTCTCCGTCGAATTGTTCCTTCATCCTGTGGTATGGGTGAGCCCTCCGAAGGAACATATGGTGACGCATGTACATGGTTTTACGCCAGTGCTTTAGCCACATACTCTCGGTATCATCTAAGCAGTGAGTACATGCTTTGGCCCCTTTTGTGCTCTGGCCTAACGGGTTATTAAGAGTAGGATAATCATTTATGGTGCAGAACAATAAGGAGCGTAAAGTGAAATTTTCTCATTTGTACGCATCGCATACCTGTACCCCTTCGATCCACAATATTTTTAAATCTTCCACCAACGGTGTTAGGTACACATCAATATCGTTATCAGGTTATTTCGGCCCTTCGATAAGTATCGACAACAAAATATACTTTCACTTCATACACAACTAAGGAGAAAGGTTGTAGATGCAGAGAGTCACTGGCCAAGTGCTATATCGACAGCTCATGTTACCGAAAGGATTCATTCCATCTGTACTCAATCCGAACCTTATATTCCTCGGTTCTACACCGAAGTCTGCAAACCTCCTATTGATGTTTCTCCACTGGGCAGAATCAGTAAGGTGTCTTAGCATTCCATCCTTCTTACGCTCTTCCAAGTGCTTGCACAGCAGTTTTGCCTCCTTTGGGTTCGCAAAAAAACAACTTCAAACGGAGAATTACAAAAAGATACCATGCCACCTTAGCAGGAGGTCATCTCTTCACCTCTATTCTCTCGCCGTCATCTTATTAATTCTTACGCTTGTATCGGGATGCATTGCTTACCGGACATACATGCATGTTTGCATACTCTTTACGGTAGAGGATATATTCGTTCAAACATACATGTATTCTTTCTACTTTCATTCCCAATGAACAAAGAATCTTTTTGGCTTTGTAGGTGGTTTTGGGCAACTCGTTTTCCTCCGAAAGCATGTCTGCTAAAAGACCTAACAGTATCATGAAACTCTTGTCGGATCAACCACTACTTGCCTTTAATTTTAGTAGTTCAAGTACGGCTGAAAACCTTGTGTACTTTGACTTGCAACACGTGAACAAAAGTTTCTCTGAGTCCTCCATCAAGCCTCAGAATTTAACATACTCTCTCTCATCATAGTTCCCTTCTGCATCGCGGAACATCTGATCCAGATTATCATCATTCAACTTGTCCAAATCAGAACCACAATTGACATGATCATCTGACGGTATATCATTGACTTCATCGGCGATGTCATTATTACTATTTTCCTGTGTAATATGCTCTTCACCATGACTGGTTCAACATGTATACCCTTTTTTGAAACCCCTTTGTATCAAGTGCGCTTCAATCTGCACTTGGCTCTTAAACATCTTTACATTCTCGCAGTCAATGCATGAACAGTACATATATTTCACCCCCTTATTCAACACATCCACCTCGACAGCTCTTGTAAAAGCAGAAACGTCATTATTGTACTCTTCACTCACACGGTTCCCAATATACATCTAGCTTCGGTCCTACGTTACGCATATGACAATTTAGTATAACATATTTAATAAATTAATTACTATACTATATATGTACGATCTAAATTAAGTAACTATATATAGCAATAATAATTAATTAAATTGAATTAAGTAGAAATAGACTATAAATTGACTAAACACTAAACCTTAAACCATGCAAGATGTATAATAATCTTATCTCAATATCAAGCTAGCTAGATCAACCATTTTCAATTCTCCTTTCACCAAAAACTATAAATGTAAAATACAATGCAATTAGGGACACAAACCATAGGTAGACAAAAACTTGGTGGATCTATAATTACTCTTACTAAATAGTATCCTTCCACTAAATCGTGTTAAAGCCCTACCTCCAGCTTAAAACAACAGTATAGATCTGGAATTTAAGGCAGAGAGTCACGTGTCTGCGCGCAACTAATATGGTGGAATTATCACATATGGTTTTTTTATACAAACCGTATGTGATAACTTAATTATCACAGACAGTTTTAATACAAACCATCTGTGAAGTATCACAGACGATTCAAATAAAAAACTGTCTGTGATATTTGAAAATACCATGGATAGTTCTTGGTAATAACCATCTGTGATACTTCACAGACGGTTTTAATCATGAACCGTCTATGATATTTCCTCTTCACAGATGGTTTTTAGGGCAGGCAGCAACACAGACGATCTCTAAACTAAAATCATATGTGATTGTATTTAATACAAACGGTTTTGGAGAACCGTCTATGTATGGCGTCTAATATATGGCGTTTTGTAGTAGTGATGACGACTATGATGACACCAATAATCTTGTAGAACCGCTGGAACCGCCGCTCCTCTGCGTCATCCTTAGCAAGCTCTGTAGCACACCCTCCACAATCGGCGAGCTCGTCTGCATGAATTTGCCTACTGCCGCCGCCTCTGTTGGGCCAGCCGCGGTAGCCATCCTTAAGGCCCGCAATGTGTAGTAAACATGTGTTGCAACTAGATTTTGGTAGATAAAATTGTCAGTTCAATATATAGAACTAGGGGTTTATTTTGAAGTGTTGTGGCTTATGGCTGAAATGATATTGTAGTACTTGTTAAAATTTTTTTGAGGTGTTCAATTAAAGGAAAATAAAGAAAAAATTGAAAAAAGGAAAGTAGTAGCATTATATCACTACGGATAAAGCAAAGAAAAAAGCCATATTAAGAAGGCAATGTATTCTAAATAGCTTTTAGTTTCTGAAAGTTACAAGTCATCGCTATTTAGAATGTGATCTAGGTGTAGTTGAAACTATCTACACATAGTTAAAATCGGAAAGTCAGGATCGGATCGGACACGATCGGAAATATCTAGAAGAAGTCAACAAAGGAAAGTATGGTGCAAATCAGGAATGTTAACTACAAGAGTTTAGAGATTTGAAGACTTCGAGCCGGACATGATCTCCATCAAACGGAAAGGTTGGGCCAGCATGAACAAAGAGAATTAAAGCACAATTTATGATCGATTCGATGGTTTTAGTTATAAATATGCTGTATCGGTTGATAAAAAAGACACACACATATTAACTTTTTTGTATCTACTTTTTTATGTACCTTAAGAGTGGCCCGTAGCTAATACATTGTTTTGTTTGCAAGTTGACCTTGGTTAATATTGCTTCGTATCGACATGTTGATCAATTTGTGAATTATATTTATCCCTTATTTCCAGATTTGTTCTTGTTCATTATTGCTAGGCATCAATGTTTCATCTAGGATCAGCTTTCATTCTGGTTTATTATCAACTTTACTGATTTGCAAGAAAATTGATTGGCATTGCATATGTTACCAGAAAGCACCTTCTATAGAAACACGGTGCTATTGTTAGAAATTTTCCGGCAACAACAACATGCAAATGATTTTGTACACCCATTGATAATTAATCAATAAACAAATTACAATATATATGGTCCACTTTCTTTTTAACTTATGGCGTAGTTCTTTTTAGCTTAAATTATGTTTATTGGTATTCAATATATTTATACAAACACTCACATCAAAACTAAAAACCATCTGCTGCAATCGAAAAAACCTAACTACCATCGATGCTCGACGAAACCAAACCACACGTCTAAACGAAGCCACGGCGAAGGCACCACGGTCCACAGCAAGCATACGCGTGACGTGCTTCGATGCTCAAAGGGAAGCTATTAACCGGTTACGTTCGTCATGTTGCTTCCATAACGTCCAAGTAGCTATGAAGACTGTGTCGTCTTCAGTCTCGCAACCGTGGTCGGCCGTCCGTATCAGCTTATGTTACCCACAGAGACGTTGACATTTTATACTTTTATATTAAGATATATTAATAAATTATAATATTATAAAGTATTTTTAATAACAAATCTAATAATATAATTCTCATGTAGCTAATTTATATAGTTTTAAACAAAATGACGATCAAACTTTCAAATGTTTGGCGAAGGCAGCATGTTGTAAGGCTGCAATATTAAAACTAGGGTATTGATAAACATCATCCGGATGTTTTCTTTCTAACTATCATCCAGATTTGTGGCCATTGGATTAGAGATCTAACGGTCATGAATTCTCCCCGCCCCCTCCAAAAAAAATCTCCCCCCTCCAAGAAAGAGGCCGTTGGATCTCTAATCCAACGGTCCAAAATTTGGATGATTGCTAGGAAGAAAACATCTGAGTGATACCTATATACACCATTAAAACTAATAGTTGCAATATTTTGCAAACAATGATACATCAAAGCAAAAGAGATCCACAACAAATCAAGAACAGTTCCTCCAACAATAGAGAAAGGGGATACAACAAATTGAGAAAAACGCTTACAACAATCTAGCTATAGGTGGAATATGCTCGCGAACGGAACGAGGACTTGAACTCAGGGAAGAAGGAGGAGGCGACAGCGGCTGCCCCGATAGCCTATGCATTGTCGCCGGCGGGTTTGGATCTGGTCGGTGTCGAAACTAAATCGCTCTATCTTTCTCTAGGTGTTTCACCCACGCACATACAAAAGAATCATAGGAAGAAATTAAAGGAGAGGAATACATAACAACACAAGGAACTTTGGTGCTACATTCACATTAACATGGCCAACATATATTGAGAACACATGACTACGACTCATCCCGTGACTCGCGCACCAACAGAACTCAAGCCATGCAACAAACTAACCGAGTCTTAAGCCACAACTCACTCCATACACATGCAAGTACCTATCTAAATCAACTAGGCTACCATGCACATGACTTGACACGCTCAAGTCCACAGCATGCACGACATCTCGTGCACAACGACTTAACATGACTCAAACAAGAAGCGGACTTGTGCGGCAAGCGGACACGGCTTCATCTCGCATCACACGGCCACAAATGGAGATGGTGACACAACTCGAACACGTCTCGGACTCGACTCTATTACAAGACTAACAGTCTGGGCGAGGCTGTATGCTGTCCTGGATCTGGCGTGTACTTTCTATTGCTACCCCCGGAGAAGACCACCGGGTCCTGCTACGGCCGCGATCATGGCCATCGGGTTCCCAAAGATGACCGCGATGATGACACCTACGACCACACCAACAATCTTGCGGAACCGCTCGAACCCGCCGCTCCTCCGCGTCCTCCTTGGCAAGCTCTGCAGCACGCCCTCCATGATCGGAGAGATCGCCTGCACGATCTGGCCAGCGCCGCCGCCGTTGGGTCTGCCGCGGTAGGCGTCCTTGAGGCACGCCACGTGCAGGTAGACGGCCTCGCCGTCGTCGTAGTAGGAACGGTAGGCCCAGAACCTGCGGCGGCGCCCGTTCTCGCCGCACATGCCGCACCGGCGCGACGCCGCCTTGCGGAGCTCGAAGGTGCGGCCGTCTTGGACGATGCGCTCCGGCAGGAACGCGCAGCAAGGGTGGAGGTCGAGGTCGAGGTCGTACCAGTGGTAGACGAAGCCGCGCACGACGTCGCCGCACGCGTCGCAGACCGTCTCGTCGGCAGGGGCCGTGGGCTCGTGGAGGAAGACGAACGTGCATCCCTCGAAAAGGGCGTGCTCTATGGTGGCCGGCGGGAGGGCGCAGCGCGTGTGCAGGTCGAAGTTGCACGGCTCGCACCGGTACCTGGAGCCGTCGCCGTGCTGCATGCAGCCGTCGCACCGGAACGGCACGCCGCCGGTGGTCACCAGCTTGAGCTCGTGCTCGGCGTGCGCCGAGTGGGAGATCTCCGCCGGAGGGTCCTCGAAGAGCTTAGTCATGGTTAATTTGCTAGCTCTGTGCTTCTTGAATTATATATCCTCGAAGAGCTAGCCATGGTTAGTATCTCGAAGATCGTGCATGCAAAGCAAGACAATGGTATGGCAAGAGAATATCTGAAGAATAGCTAATTTGGCATGCAAAAGGTTAGCTTACCTGTTCGATCCGCTAGTTCTTTTGCGGATTCTGTGGAAGGAGACAACGATTAACTTTGCTGACGAGCTAGCACAGTTTAGTTTGTTATAATAGCTAACCAACAAGGTAGGTTCTATTCTAATTATATAGGCTTCAATCAGGTTGATCATCAGGTCAAGATGTACGTGTCTATCTGTGTCTCTTATCTTTATGTTACGTATCTTCCTTCCAGTCGAAGGTACAGTGGACTCCAATGGGTATAACCATGGAAGTCCCCTCTGGGCAACACGTACGTCTGTCTTTGAAAAACAGTCAGTCACCGGATGTAACGGGCTCCTCACAATTCCATATGTTCAGCTCCGCTTTTTTCTAATCACCGTCATGGCTCATCTAATCAGCTTTGATGTGCTGATTGCCTGACCACGTACTAGCTATAGAAAGTGCTATGGTTTTGATTAAAATGACATTGCAGCGATTGTTAATTTTTTTAAGATATTTAATTAAAAATAAAAATACAAAAAAAATAAAAGTATTGTTATATCAGCACAGATAATACAAAGAGAAAAAAAGAGAAAACACGCCATAAAATCAACGTGTTTTAAATGATTTTTAGTTTTTAAAAGTTAGAAGCCATCACCGTTGGAATGGACCAAAATGCAATTTCGCAGAACTTAGCAAGCGGCGGTGGCTGCTTGTCAGTATGCAACGACTCGACTAGCGGTTCCATGGCGCGTACTAGTCGACGTGCCGGCACAAGCAAAAAGCGCGCGCGAGTTCTACATGCGTACGCCGATCAGCTTTGAACGTAAGTACGAAGCTGCTTAGTTTACAGATGAAGTAGTTAGAGCTGTCGTCTTCATCTTGATTAATACCTGTCTATCTGGCCGGCCGTATGGAATTATATATCTCCGGAGACCTTGACCTATACGATCACCGATCGCGTCCCCGGCCGGCGCCGGCCAAGCTAGAGCGATCGAGAGACTTCTGGAAACGACGCGTTTGGTAATAGACCGGCCAAGCTAACTCGGAACAAGCTTATGCGCTCCATCGGAGCCCCGGGCGGTTTGCACAGGTGGGTATTAATCCCTAGCACGCGCTTGGAAACATCTATAAGACATTATATTTATATGTGCGTGAAGATAAGTACTAAGATTTAAATCCTCATGGAAAAAAGTAAGGACCTCCTCAACCCAACCCCCTCTCTACAAAGTTATTTCCATCACGAAGGTAGGTTAGCTTAATCAGAGGCGATTAATGATAAAATTGAACAAGGGTTTTATACTTGTAAAGGGCCGGTCTAATGTAAATATCAACAAGGTCATGTTTGTTTGGGTTTTAATTAATGGTTTTTAATCATGTCTGATGATTTTTGTTTATGTATTTGAAGATGTGAACAGTAGAAACGCTAACACAAACAGCATATATAGTTGTAAACTTAGAAAGTTATTTAAAACTATTTTAAAAAACCACTTTAAGAAACCGACATAATTATTTCAGTTTATGATGAACCCAAAAAACATAAAAAAAAGCCAAAAAAGGAGAACCGTAGTCCTATCCAGAGTATCTTTCGTAGATCTGTGGGATGTCACAAGTTCTTGCTTGCTCGGTTCCGACTGTTTGGATACCAAGCAAAGGACTGTTCTTTTTTGCTGTAGCTTGTGACTTACTGTTCGTGTGAGAGATTACAAAGTAACAAAAATTTATGTGCGGTTTTTGCTGATATAAATGAAGTCGGTACAGTATGTACTATAATTAACTAGTAGATCATATCTTAAAAGGATATTATTTTTTAATAGTTAATTACTGTAAAAAAATCGAAAATAATTTTTTGAAGCTGAAAAGAAGAAGCCAAAATCCACGTCGATCAACAGAAGTCGCTGATGCTGGAAGTTGACTTGCGTAGCGCTGCAACTTCCGAGGGGACAGCAGATGGATCGGATAGGTCAAGTCTCCGGCCGTGGATATATCATATATCGTACTAGTATACGGCCGACCACAGTTGGCAACCAATCAAAACTGAAGACGACACGGGGCCGCTGCTGGAACAACGCAGCTAATCAACGCAAGCAGTACACGTACGCTGCTTCGTTCAAGACCCGACGTCAGCACTGATCATACGTCACGCGGTAGATCGAACCGGTTTTTGGTCTCGCCGAATGGCTCCATTCAAGTTACGCGTGGTACTGTAGGTAGCTTGCTTGTCGAATAATACTGTTAAATACCAGTTACAGAAACTGCCCAAATGTACAGATGCCTATTGATAAAGGCACCTTTTCTTCCACCCTCTCATCATCTATAAAACACTGTAAAGATTCAGAATAAAGTAACTTTTGTTTTTCATCCTCTTGTCTCAACTATTATAACACGTTATCAGCACGCTGCTCTGCGACAGAGACAAACGACACAAAAAAGGTAATGGCACTTTGTTCACACCACAGACAACTTTTTCTGGAAATCTTGGCAATAGTGGACTCCCTGCATGATTCGATGCACACACTCCTTGCTCCTCTCCATGCGCAACAGCCACCACCACCACCACCACTGGCGACCACCTCCGTCATCGCCACCGGCCATGGTTCTGTGCTGCGTCGTCGTCGTCCATGGGAGGCATACGGCGTCTTCCCTCCGGCGAAGACTCCACGCTATGGACCGCTCTGGCGACCGGCGCACGCCTCCGTGGCGGCTAACCGCCGTCCCGGCCTCCGGATCCGTACCCCTCCACCGGCCTCCTCTGCAGAGGACGCCTTCTCCTCCACTTGACTCAAAACAAAGAGGGGAGGGGGAGGGCGCATGGCGCGGCCGGCCCTCGGCACGGCGCGGCCCGAGCCCGCGCAGTCGGCGCGGCACACGGCCGACGAAGTCCGGCGAGGAGGCGGCCCCCGAGGCGGTGCGGCGCGGCCGAATCCGAGCGGTGGAGGCGGCGCGGTGGCGCGCGGCCGCCGAGGCCTAGCACGGGCCGGCGGCGCCCTAGATCTGGGCGGCGGCTCTCCATGGCGGGGCGGCCGGACCAGACGGCGCGCGGCGCGGAGGGCCGGCGGCGCCGGCGGCAGTGGCGCCCGCAGCCTGGCGTGGGCGGCGGCAGTGGCGCCCGCAGCCTGGCGTGGAGGCGCGGCTTCGCCCGTGGCCGAGACGGCCGACGGCGTGGAGGCGCGCGGCGCAGCCCGGCTGAAGTGGCGCTCGGCGGCGCCGGCGGAGCCCAAGCCCGGCGCGCGGCGCGGAGGGCCGGCGGCTGCCGCCGGCGGCGGCGCTCCACGGGGCAGGCGGCGGCGGCTCCACTGGGGCATGGTGGCTAGGGTTTGGGGAGTTAGGGAAACCCTAACTCCCCCTCCTTTTTATATGGCTGCCCTTGAATGGGCTTTGGCCCAAAATATCCCACCTCCCCTCATGGGCCGAAAGGCTGACCGGGCTGCAGCCCAGGTTGCCGAAAATTTGCAATTTCCCCCCTCTGTATTAATGTAAATGCAGCACTTTATGTTAAATAAATTTCTATTGTAAATATTTGCATACATATGTATTTCTATGAAATGTGTTATACATCAGTTATTGCAATCTATCTTATGCAAGTTAAATATTTCGTTTACTAGCTTACCATACAAGCACTTAATATTTTTATTATTATGCAAATGCCTTAGGTTGATTTTCTCTCATTTTGGAATAACACAAAGTTTCTTAACTTTCATATTGGCCATACACAAGGTAGTACCATAGTACTACTGCGGGATTTATTCCTCAACGTGCGTATCCAATATCAAGTTTTGAAACAATTTGGTCTACACATAAGTGATTACCATGGTTCGTTTTCACATTGGCCATACACAAGGTAGTACCATAGTACTACTGTGGGATTATCATCCTCAAAGTGCATACCCAATGTTGAAAAATGAATTAAATAAAGTTAACACCATTGGTGATTAACTATGTTGTTCCACATTAGGAGAATGTCCCTTTATGTATTTCAAGTTTACCTTGATTACTTACATTTCGCATTGCTTATTCAACATTGCCAAAGATTTTAACAAATCTGTGGCCCTACATATGTAGGCACAATGGCTACTAAAGAGTTTGAGGCTCTCGCTCTTGACGGCCACAACTTCCCCACATGGGCGATGGATCTCAAAGTGAGTCTATCGTTGCGCGGAATGTACCAGGCAATTGCAGCCCCTCCAGAGGGTGTAGCTCCTTTGGCTGATTCTCTCAAGTACAATGCCTTATTTATCATAAGGAACCACATCCATCCTGATCTCAAGGCTGAGTATCTGATGGAAGAAGACCCACGCGCTCTGTGGCTTGCTCTTCAAACACGGTATGAACAGCAGAAAGCAGTCATCCTACCGGAGGCTGTCAATGAGTGGAACCACCTCCGCATACGAGATTTTAAATCTGTGGGAGAGTTCAACCATGCTGTTCATAAAATCAGTTCTAAACTGAAGTTTTGCGAGAAGGAACCATCTGATGCGGAGAAAATTGAGAAGACATTGTCTACCATGCTTCCTGCACAAATGATCCTTCAGCAACAATACCGTGAAAGAGGTTTCACCGTTTATTCTGAGTTGATTAAAACATTACTTCAGGCAGAAAGGCATAATGAGCTCCTACTTTGGAACTCTAATCTGCGCCCTTTGGGCACTAAGCCTTTGCCAGAAGTACATGCTAACACTCAGAACAAACCTAAAGGGAATGCTACTAACTCTAGCAATCCTGGGAACTTCAAAGGGAAGAACAAGCGCAAGAGACAGCGTCAGTCTAGTGGTGCTAACAAGGGAAAGGATGTTTTTAAGTCGAAAAAGACCAAGTCTAACACTTGTGTCAAGTGTGGCTGTTACAACCACCCGACTGAGAAATGTCGCACTCCCAAGCACTTGGTGGCTTTGTACTTGAATTCCGTGGGACGAGCACGCTCCAATCAAGGACGTTCCAATCAAGGTGGACAATTTGAAGCACACTTCAACTCCCAACCTGATGTCAACATGGAAGAATTTCTCCAACCTGACAATACTAAGAAAGATGCCCCTGGGTGCTCCTACTTTGCTCCTACAGCTGCGGGACCAAGCAACACCAAGGCACTACCTCCACTTGATGGGAACGTTGACGATATGGAAAACATGATCGTGGAGTTCACTTCTAACGATCCGTTTGGAGACTTTAACTAGGCTCCTAAACTTTGAGATACCTTATTTAATTATGCCTTAAATGTGGATGTCATTTAATTGTGAATGTTGCCATAGGCTAGTTGTTGTCCGTACTTCATTTACGCACAATGGGTATTGTAATTTGTATTAAGCACAATTGATACCTATATATATATATATATTGTATGTATTCTATATATATTTGTTGAGAATTACATATTCAAATTCTCCATTTTGTATAGATTGTACGGGAGTCGATCTGATGGATGAGGAAATGTGCCTAGTGGATAGCGGTACTACTAACTCTATACTCAGGGAGATAAAATATTTCCAAACTCTCACAAAGAATAAAGGAAATGTTTTAACAATCGCTGGACGCGATGCTGTAATAGTTGGCACCGGTCGGGCCACTATTATGCTCCCTATGGGTACATCGATAACGATTGAGCTCTTGTATCCCGATTCAACTCGTACCCTATTGAGTTATAGAGATATCCGTAAGAATGGGTTTCATGTTGAAACTCATGAGGACAACAATGAGGAGTTCCTTCTCATAACAAAAGATCACGGATATGGCAAAGAGACACTTGAAAAGTTTCCCTCACTCCCGTCTGGATTGTACTACACATACATCAACCCCGTACCACATGTTGCTTACAAAGTAATTTTCCAGAATGTTAACGCATTCCAAACTTGGAATGATCGTCTTGGCCATCATGGAATAGGGATGATGAGGAAAATTATAAACAATTCTGTTGGTCACACTTTAAGTGATGCAAAATTTTCCCAATCCTCAGATTTTATGTGCACCGCATGTGCCACTGGGAAATTAATTTTGAGGCCCTCTTACCTCAAAATTCATGCCGAACCTCTAAAGTTCCTTGAACGCATTCAAGGTGACATATGTGGTCCCATTCAACCATTGTCTGGGCCGTTCAGGCATTTCATGGTTCTAATAGACGCATCTACACGATGGTCTCATGTGTGTCTACTTTCCACACGGAACCATGCATTTGCTAAAATTGTTGCACAAGTTATCAAACTTAAAGCACAATATCCTGAACATCAAATCCGATCAATCCGAATGGATAATGCTGCTGAATTTTCCTCACGTGCCTTCAATGATTATTACATGGCTTTAGGAATTCAAGTTCAGCACTCGGTCCCATATGTTCATACTCAAAATGGGTTGGCAGAGTCTCTCATTAAAAGAGTGAAACTTATTGCAAGACCTTTACTACAGAATTGCAATCTACCAACATCATGTTGGGGTCACGTAGTCTTACACGCTGCTGACTTGATTCAATTGCGTCCAACTGCATACCATGCAACCTCCCCGTTACAACTAGTACGTGGAAATACACCAAATATTTCCCATCTGCGGAAGTTCGGTTGCGCTACATACGTACCGATCTCTCCACCGCAGCGTACATCTATGGGCCCACACAGGAAATTGGGGATCTATGTGGGATATCAATCTCCGTCGATCATTAAATACCTGGAACCCCTTACAGGGGATCTATTCACTGCCCGGTACGCTGATTGTATCTTCAATGAAGATCATTTCCCGGCATTAGGGGGAGGAATTGAAAACCACAAAAAATGCCAGGAAATCAATTGGGATGCCATAGACATCTCCAACTCTGATCCACGTACTTCTGAAACTGAACTCCAAGTTCAGAAGATCATTAATTTGCAACACATTGCAAATAACATGCCAGATGCATTTACTGATTATAAGGGTGTTACAAAATCCTATAATCCTGCGAGAAATGTGCCGGAAAGAGTAGAGGTACCAAATAAAACTACTCAACTCCCAAGTAAGAGGGGGAGAAGTACGGCTATTTCCACAGATGCAGCTTCTAGCAAGCAAAGGAAAATGAAGAACATTTCTTCTAACCCAGTAAATGCAACTCAACCTCACGTTGAGAAACACCCTGTGGAGGTTCAACCTTCACATCCCACATCAACAGTGCACTCAATTACTGATGTTGGGACATCGGATCGCCCTGATGCAATCATTTTGGGAAATAATGATACATCACAAGGGGTGCTTGAAATTTCCATCAACTATATTGAATCTGGAGAATCATATGACAGAAAGTCTACAATTGTCGACATCTATTTCTCTGAAGCAATTGCAGAAATCATCCAAAATGATCCAGATCCTAAGACCATGGCAGAGTGCAGAAAGCGCTCGGACTGGAATCAATGGAAAGATGCAATTCAAGTAGAGATAACCTCGCTCACTAAAAGAAAGGTATTCACTCATGCAATACCTACACCTCGAGGAATCTTTCCTGTGGGATTCAAATGGGTTTTCGTCCGGAAACGGAATGAGAACAATGAGGTGGTGAGACATAAAGCGAGGCTTGTAGCACAAGGGTTCACGCAGAGACCCGACATTGATTTCAATGAAACATATTCTCCAGTTATGAGTGGAATAACATTCCGATATCTTATATCTCTGGCTGTTCAAAATCGTCTATCTTTGCAGTTGATGGACGTAGTGACTGCATATCTATATGGGTCACTTGATTCGGACATATATATGAAGGTCCCTGATGGAATCTCTATACCGGATCCAAACGCAAATCGCAACATGTATTGTGTAAAGCTTCAAAAGTCACTCTATGGCTTAAAGCAGTCGGGAAGAATGTGGTATAACCGACTTAGTGAGTTCCTTTTGCAGAAGGGATACACTAACAATGATGATTGTCCATGTGTTTTCATCAAAAAGTCCCAAACGGGATTTTGCATCATATCAGTATATGTTGATGATTTAAATATCATCGGCAACCCACAAGATATTGATGAAGCACGCAATCATCTAAAGACGGAGTTTGAAATGAAGGATTTGGGTCAAACCAAATTTTGCTTAGGTTTACAACTTGAGCATCTTCCCACTGGAATTTTAGTGCATCAATCAGCCTATATCCAGAAAATATTGGAGAAATTCAATATGGACAAATCACATCCATCCAAAACTCCTATGGTTGTTCGATCTCTAGAAATGGAGACTGATCAATTCAGACCACAGGATGATGGAGAAGAGATTCTGGGATCTCATTATCCTTATCTCAGTGTCATTGGAGCGCTTATGTATCTTGCAAATTGCACCAGGCCTGATATTGCATTTGCAGTGAACTTGCTAGCTCGACATAGCGCTGCTCCTACCAAACGGCATTGGACGGGAGTAAAACATATCCTCAGATATGTTAATGGTACAAGAGATCTTGGATTATTTTTCCAAAGGAACCCAGATCCTAATCTGATTGGATACACTAATGCCGGCTATTTATCTGATCCCCATAATGGCCGATCCCAGACAGGTTTTGTGTTCTTACACGGAGGAACAGCCATTTCACGGAAGTCTACAAAACAGACTCTGGTGGCTACCTCAACAAATCACTCTGAAATAATTGCACTATATGAGGCCTCACGCGAATGTGTTTGGCTTCGCAGAGTGATTAACCACATACAACAATCGTGTGGCATTGGTGCCATCGATTCACCAACTATTATCTATGAAGATAATTCTGCTTGTGTTACACAGATGGAGACAGGCTACATCAAGAGCAACATAACCAAGCATATTTCTCCTAAGTTGTTTTACCCCCATGAGTTAAAACAAATGGGTGAAATAAACATCTTGCAAACCAAATCATGTGATAACCTCGCTGATTTGTTTACTAAGTCCTTACCAGCTTCCTCGTTCCAGAAATGTGTTCAAGGAATTGGTATGCGACGACTTCGAGATTTGCAAGATTCAGGGGGAGAAATCTCCTAAATGTTACTCTGTCCAAAGCATCATATTGCACTCTTTTCTTTGTATGAGTTTTACTCACAAGGTTTCTCATATAAAGTTTTTAATGAGACAATATTAGCATAAGCATATGTTGTATTTCCTATTTTTCCCCATCGAGGTTTTTTAGGAGATATCAATGACATATATTGTCCTCTAAACTATCTATGAGTTTTCTCCTGCAAAGGTTTTTCTCATATGAGTTTACAATGAGACAATACTCATTATATGTTGTATCAATTTCTCCTTATTTTCCCATCGGGTTTAAAGGAGTTTTTAACAACGTATCTATCAAATATATCTCCTCATATTTTTCCTACAGGGTTTTGGAGGAGTTTATTTCAAGATGATGAATCAAGGTGATCATGTGAAGATACATTGGTCAAGGGGGAGTGTTAAACACCAGTTACAGAAACTGCCCAAATGTACAGATGCCTGTTGATAAAGGCACCTTTTCTTCCACCCTCTCATCATCTATAAAACACTGTAAAGATTCAGAATAAAGTAACTTTTGCTTTTCATCCTCTTGTCTCAACTATTATAACAAATACAAAGGCTGGAAATACAGCAGTTAGAGGTTAATTGGTGGATATTTTAGTTCAATTTCCATGACAATTCGAAGGCATCGGGTCCATTTCGCGCCTATCAAAATAAGCCCTAAGGTGAAACTACCTATTCACGGTCAAATAAATATGAATTTTGGATCAATCCATTTAAAGATGTGCGAGGTGCTGACATCTTCACTCACTACAAGAAATGTGTCATTTTTTGACGTATTTAGCATGACAACAGGTCATAATGTCATTATATCATCCGATTTATGACATTATGTTTTAGGCATTTCGACTTAGTGACAATAAAAAATTGTATGTCACAAAAAATATCATACAACTAGTCCAATTCCATCCAGTGACGGTATTTGCTATGTCATAAGGACTAATTTATGAATGTCATAAATCTATGACAGAGGTTGTGTGTCACAAATTATTTTATTGAATTATTTTAAATATTCTTATCCATGTTGGCATCAATTCGTTCCTTCTGTCAAAACCACCGCCGCCTACACCCATCGCCCGACCTCACCTGCACCAGGTCGGTCGCTGAAGGTTAGTTCTATATTGCTAATTTACCAAACACAACTATGTCTAATTTTATTCAAATACAAAATTGCGTGAAGCAACAATATTAAGCAGGGTGTGCGCCAAAGATTGGATGCCTGGCGCAATGTCTCCCCGCAACACCAAAAATTTCAGAGCCAAAATGTCATTTTTATCCAGACATATACTACAACAGGTATCGTTTGGACAAGGGTGGTACAGTAAAATTGCCCCATACCGTGACTGGCATGCGTCATATTTGCATATATTTACATGCCATTTTACCCTCTTATTTTTCGTATTTTGGGACCATTTATCATCATTTATACGTTTTTATATATTTAATTGCTCGAAATGGACTGTTTTACACTTTTTTGTGCTTTTCCACAGGCCGGCGCGATCTAGGCGCATAAACGATGAATTTGGACTGCTCCGTATAGATGTACGCGTCAACACGAATGTGTAGGATTTTTCCGCGATGAAATCGGATTTCCGGAGGGTTAGAACGGAAGAAGTTAAAAGGGAGAAGGACCTTTTTGTAAACCCTAGATACTATGCGGACCAAACTGCAAAATGCGAAAACCCCCAATCCCACAAATCACCAGCCGCTGCCTGGGGAGAGGTTTTGAGCCCGGCTTGCATTTTTTTCCCTCACATCCCTTTGCCCCCTACCTCTCTCCTCCCTCTTCCACACCTCCGGCCGCCGGCGAGGCCGGGCCATCTCGCCGGCGCGCCACCCTTCTCCGCCTCCTCTCCCTACTCTCTGGCCGCCTCCGTATCACCACCAAGCGCCGCAGCTTCTCCTCTTCCCCCCCATCTCGCCGCCGCCACTCCACTCTCTTCCTTCTCCACCCGACGCTGCATCCCCTTCACCCCTCAACAACCGAGCGCCACCTCCCTACTCCGGCTCGCCATCGCGCCACCGCGCACCCCAACGCCGGCGTCCTCCTCTCCTCCTCCACCAGATCCGCAATCGCCGCCACTTCTACTCCTTTCTTCTTCACATCCGGCCACACCTCCACTGCGCCTCCCCTCTGCGCCTTCTCCTTCTCTCCTCCGATCGGCGCGCCTACATCGCCCCTGTGCCCTTTTCCACCTGTGCGACGCCATCTCCTACACCAGTCGCCCCCCTTCGCCGCTTCTACACCGTGCCGCTGGCCGCCTCGGCTTCATCGACATCTCCACGGCAGTTCTTCAAGACCGGGCCACGACAGCAGCACCTCTCCACCGACGGCTTCTCCCTCATCTTCTCCAACCCCGATGGCATCTCCACCGACCACCTTCCCCTGCTCTGCTTCCTCTACTACTACTCTTCTCGGTTAAGTTTCAATTCCTCTCCCTTCCCCTCTCTGCTGTTCTCAATTAGCATTCAAATAAATTGCTGTGAATTCCCTGTTAATTGATGCTTTATGAACTTAGCTTGTTATATTGTGATCTGTGCTCTGTGTGTATGTGAAATGAGCTGTGGATGTGATTGTGAAATTGGTTGACCAGAGGATATGCTTCTGTGTCTGTTCTAAAATTGTTCAGAGATTGTTCTAAAATTGCTGTTATTCTAGTGTTGGTGCTGTTGCCAGTAGTTTAATTTTACATTTAGTTCCTGCATCTTGTTAACTGAATTGATGTTAGTGAGCTTAGTGTTAGTTAAATTTGATGTTAGTAATTTTGCGTTAGTATTGACATTTATAATCTATGTTTAGGTCTGTCAGCTATGGTATGTGTTAGATGTCAGCTATTAATTGCAGTGTTTGTGTGCATGAATTAGCGAGCCGATGACCGTTTCCCTTTCCTTGCTGTCTCGACCCACCTAGTGCTTCTAGTTCTCCCTTATGCTTCTCGACCTTCCTCTTTACTTCTTTCAATGGTGTCTTGCATTTGCTTGCTGCCACTTTGCTGTACTAAAATGCTATTCATTTGCAAATAACTCTTCACATGCTTTTAGTTATTTAATTTTCTGTTTGTATGTAATTTCAGAAGCAAACCAAATATAAGGATGCGCCATCAACTGCGATTGATCTTTTCAAGGACACCCACTGCAGCAGCAAGTCAGGTTATAGTGAGAATGCGAAGGATGCCATTGTGAGTACCTTTCCCTATCTTCTCTGGTACTATGATGAACAACAGTAGGGATAGAAACCTAAATTTTTTTGTGCTATTGCTTGCTAGGCTCAAATGGAGGCCTATGTTACTCAACCAACACAAGAAGGGCATGATCCGAAGACTCCTATTCAAGCTGTAGCTCATGTTCTGCCAAAATCAACTTTTCTTCGCAATGTTGGCATGCAGTCCGCAGCAATGAAGAGAAATGCCAAAGCTGCTGCAATGAATGATCGTGTACATGAGCTTGAGAGTGAATTGCATGCTGAGAAGTTAGGAGCATCAGAACTTCGATCACAGTTGGAGAATCTACAAAAGCAAGTAGAGGATCAGAAAGATGCAGCAAAGAAGCATGAGGAAGAAACTGAGAAGCTGAAGCAGCAAGGAAGTGAGATCCAAGTCTTCCTTCGTTCGTTGTTTGGCAGCAAGTATGCATCACCTGATGCTCAGCAGTAAGCTCTCAAACTCAATTAGGCTCTAGATGATTTTTTGGTGACATCTGTGACTGTAAGGCTGTGGATGCTATTTTGGTGATCGACTTTAACTTCCAACAGAAACCTAGTGTGGATGTAGATGCTTTTTTGATATGGTCATCTGTGATTGAGGTTGTAGATGCCATGTGTGGTGAATTTGGCAAGCTCCAACAGCAACCTGAAATTTGAGACTGAGACTTGGTCTGGATGTGTGCTGAATTGGGTGATGGATGTAATGATATTTGATAGTTAATTTAACACTTGTGGACTGGTTATGATATGCAATCATATTTCCATATGCTGTTGGTTGATTTGAATCTGATTTTTGTATGGGCTGAAAGAAATTATATGGGCTGAATTGTGTGTGTTGAAAAAATATATGGGCTGAATTGTGCGGGTTGAAAAAAACTGTATGGGCTGCAATCATAAAAAATTGTATGGGCCAAAAAAAATCTAAAACCAAATAATGGGCCAGGAAGAAACAACCCAAATAATGGTTGTGACCCATGAAGAGGCTGCCTGCTACGTGGGCTTTAACAGGCCAAAATTCATTTTATGACATTTTTATATTCTGCCATGTCAGCGCCACGTCAGTTTTTGATCTTACGTGGCATTTGCCCATGTGGCAAGGCCTAGGATTTTGTGACAACAAATGAATGTCATAAACCTCTGTGACACTAAAAGCCAATGTCATAGATTTGTGACATGAACTATACAGACGTCACATAATAAATTTGTGACGCGTGTTTTTTGACATTAGGATTTTCGTCAACCGAATGTCACAAATCTTGAATTGTGACATGAATTCCATATATTATGACAAAAATAAAATGTCAATAAATGACACATTTCTTGTAGTGACTATATCTGACCATCCATCAAGTAGTGTCATAATCATACTTTTACTCTTTTTTTGTTTTAGAGAAAAATTTATTAGACAGCCATGACTCCATATTTTTTGTGGCCTCGACAGTTCAGATCGTCGATCCTCTTGTTTACGTGGCCGACATGGCTTATTCTTGTTAGCCCTACCATCTAGAAGACCATGGCAGTGGTAATCTCGGTGATTTGGCCCCCATTCGGTCTAAAGAAATCGCCAATCACTAAGATGGTGAGTTCTTCTATCAACATTCACAACTAACTCACTATTAGTTCTTCTACCAAGACGGTGAGTTCTTCTAACAATGTTCACTACTAACTCACTATTAGTTCTTCTACCAAGACGGTGAGTTCTTCTAACAACGTTCACTACTAATTCACTATTAGTTCTTCTACCAAGACGATGAGTTTTTTAGATTCAGTTTAATACGAACTTAGAACTGTAGTTTGATTCCAGCTCCTTCACCGATTCATTTCCTTATGTAAATATATATGTCTACTCCTAGGCCTATATAAACATCGGAAGCCCCTACCCTCCCCTCCCCTCTTCAATTGATTTTGAGTTGAAGCCGAGTGGGGTCTTCAACCCGGACATACGTGGTGCTGCCGTGTTTGCTCTAGACTTCATCGCCACGCTGCCTCTCCTTGACTATTTAAGGGCGCTCGAGCCTCGCAAATCCTTGCACCAAGCCACCTTGTTCTTTGCCCTAGCTTGCCGTACCGATTTTCCTGTGGTTGCGCTGTTTCGTCGCCACCAACTCTAATGAGAAATTTCTCCGCCGTCAATGAGTGTTCGACCTTGTTGTCTCCCTCTTTAGCGTCGCCGTGCTTTGCTATCACTCTTCCACACCTTGCTGAAGCCATTGCGTCGCCAGAGCGCCGAACCCGTCATGAGCTGAAGACTGCCACCTCCTTTTCCTCGTTGTCAGTCATATATGTAGGGGTGAAAACGGAACGGAAATATCCCGTACCGAACCGCATCGTTTTCTACATTTGACCCGATCGAATTCGTATTTTCGGACAAATTCGAATTCGGTTCGAAATACGGAATACCAAATTCGAAAACGGAGCGGAAACGGTTTAGACGTTTTTCGACCGTTTTCTACTTTTCTACATTTTATTCGGAATATACCGTATTGTAAATACGGTTTAAACCGAATTTGGCCCACTAAAAACCCAGATCTCACAGCCCAGGCGCCCAGCGCCCCCAGCCCAATTCCCAGCCCAGCCCGCACGCGACGCTATGGCTCCTGGCCTCCTGGGCGGCTGTCTCCTGACTCCTCCCCTGAAACCCTAAGAGGCCAAAAAACCCTAATCCCCTCCGGAGTCCGGCCTTCCCTTCCTATCAGCCGCGGCGCCGCACCCCGCAGCCCGCACGCGACGCGGTGCGCGACTCCAGCAGCGCCGCCGCCGCCCCCCCGACCGCCCGCGTGCCATCCCGGCGGCCGCTCGCGTCCCACCCCGGCAGCTCCGCCGCCCCGCCAGCTCCGCCGAACCCCTCCGTCGAGCCGTGGCTCAAGCGCAAGGATCCGCCGCCACAGCAGGGAAGGAGATCCCCCAGACCAAGGCCGACCACGCCAAGCTCGACGGCATGTACGAGTGCATCCTCTGCGCCTGCTGCTCCACATCCTAGTGAGTTCTTGTTTACATTGTCTAGTATTTGTGCGATTTGGAATCCTTAAGTGGTTACAACTCACACGGGTAGTTTAGCCTACCCATTGCGTTATGGTCTTCACTTGAAGACAGGTTCTCCGATGTACTGTGATACTTGATTTCAGGGTGTGCATCCATCAATCCTCTCGAATAATTAGTGTAATGTGGTGACCGATTTTTCCATTGACTCTTGATAGTGATAGCTGAGTCTTTTGGATTAATGGAGCTGTTGATTTTGAGTGCATGGACAAAATGTAGACATGTACAGATGTACTAGTTTTAAGCTGATAATGGTATTATATTAAGTATTGGTGTGGTTGAATAATATTATTTAATGTACTGATTATGCAACTCCTAGAGGATGATTGATCAACTCCAATTTTCCAATATCATATAAAAGCCATTGGAGTAGTATACCATCATTTGTTAATCTGATTTGTCCATACATGATGGCCGAACTTCTGTCTTATTGTATTATTCGTATTGTAATTGTGGGATATAAATTTAACTGTTTGTTAGGGGTAACCTACCTCGGCCCCACCGCGCTGCTCCACGCCAATAGGTATACCTTGGCATTTCTCATATGCTCTTGATATCGTTATGGTGTGCTGGATCTGTTTGATTAACGAGTAATGTGCTAATTGTGGAGATGTCACCGCATGTGCTAATTCCAATTCATGGAAGAATCAATCTATGGCCCAAGCATATGCTTTGTGGATACCTCAGGTATGAAACTAATCACTCCTGCAAACTTTACCTGCACATTACAAATTCTGTGGTTGAAAATGTTCATTCTTAGCAGGTGGACTTTGTACCTTGGGATTTGTCGAATCAATTCAAATGCAACCTGTTTCCTTCTTACCCCTTATTTTTTATATATAAAAATGAAGCAGCTTATTGTTGTTTTTCCATTTCCACCTCTCGAGCATAGATGCCAACACATAACTACATTATTTTTCTTCATTTTTGTTCCTATATGATATGGTTATCCATTTTTTAAAGACTCTGTAGACATGATTCTGATGTAATGTGTGTGTAACTACTTTTCAGGCACCGAAGGGCTAGAGAAGCCTCCATTCTGCAATCCATAGAAAATGGGGCTCAAACTTTGTTTGGCATAGTTTCAAAGACTTATGGTGATGTTGACAGGAAGTTATGGATTCCTGCTTCCTTTAACGTTTGCCTTCATGTTGATCATCTGAACTATCAACATAAACTACCTAAGGTGAGTGGTAGTTATTTACCATATTAACAGTTTTCCCCCCTGAATGTCCTTAAAGAAACACAACGGCATAATATGTTGTCTTTGATCTTGTAGAAATTTTGTGTGTCTACATTAGTGTAGGGACAGTACTGTGGGAAGTGGGATGAACATTTAGCCCAATAGCAATTCAGTGCACACCTGGACATTGTTGATTTAGAGTTGCATGATTGGGTTGTGGGAGCTAGCTAGACATCATGTGGGCTGGCAATGCCTGTTGTTGTAGGTCACTTGTTAATTGTTATGCACTTGGTCCTACAGGTCGGTATTCCGTATTGAATTTCCGTATACCGACCGTGTTCGACATAATTCCGCTCGAATTAGTTCGTTTTCGAAATTCTCGATATTCCGTAAGTTCGCGTTCGTTTTCGTGTCCGGCTTTACCGCTTTCGCTTTCGTTTTCGTATTCAAATGTAGAAGTAGAAAACGGTTGAAGAGTTTTCCTACCGTTTCCGACCGTTTTCATCCCTACATATATGTCCGCTCGCTGATGACCGTGCCATCCTCGCCATTGAGTTTGGCACATCACCCTTGTTAGTGATATGCCCTAGAGACAATCATGAAGATAATTGTATCACATCTATATTTATGAACATTTGAATAAAATGTTATTTTGTCCCTTGAATAAATATTTTTCGTATTGATCAACAAGTATGTGACTTATTTGTGAAACTCTTTATTCATATTTTGATGTTATTCTAAATTATCCTTGATCTTATATCATTATGTGGGACGATTATGATTTATAGATCAGCACATGTATTGATTGATGATCATATTTCACGGATCATGGATATGAGATATCAAATTAATAATGTGGACATGTGTTATAGAATATGATGTTAGATTGGCCCATCATGAGATATTGCGAGAATTGCTATATTCTTAAGTGTCATTAGTTGGTTTATACATAGTGTATGTAGAATCCTTAGACTTAAGGTCGTCATTGTGTCCTATATGTGTAATAGTTTACTTAGTGGTTACCAAACACTACTCCGTAACCGGGTGGTAATAAAGGTAGCTTTCGGGTTTGCTATGAAACATGCGGAGGAATATGAGTGATCAAGATGGAATTTGCCCCTCCTATATAATAGGAGAGATATCGCTGGACCCCTCGATGTGGTTGGATTAAGAAAGTGCATGGTCATGCCAAATGTGGTTGAGTTAATCACAATTGAGTAATCCACTATAGCTTTGAGTGAAGGATCGAGCTATCATAGGACGGCACGTTTCTCGTCTTGAGTTCGATTTGGTATCATGAGGCAAAGGGATCGATACATAAGCACTACATAGGTTCATCCGATATGATCTTTATGTGTATTTGGGAGTCGTTATGTTCTGTTAGGGACCGCTACTGACTTATGGGCCGGAAAGGAGTTTTCGGCCTATGGCCAAATACACATGAACCTACAAGGTCACACTCGTATCGGATATGGATAGTTTTCAAGTGGGATTCGATCTCTACTCGTGTCGGATATGGATCCGATTGGAGGCTATATAAGGAGAGGTGCGGGGGCTGAGGGAGGTACCTCGAAAACACACCTGTCGAAACTCTAGCCGTCACCTCTCGTATCACATGCCGTGCACGCTGGTGCTAGCACATCGACACACGGTGCTCCATCCCTGGATGTGTGGACTTCGGTAGAGGCGCTGCTGTGACTACGGTGCTGATCGGGACGATCACAAGGAGGAGATGTTTGGACGGATGACGTTCGACTACTACCGCTACACCGACGCGCTCTTCATTGAATCAGCTGCTTCAACCCTACTTTCATTGCACTGCGCGTCTAGTGGTAATGATCCATGATCTCTTACTCTCATGGCTTTCTGGTTTACGCGGTAGAAAAAGTTTAATCTACGCTAGTGTAGCCCACCCATATCCCAACAACCCTCTCCACGTTGTGCCCGCTCTATTGCCTCGCCACACCAAGCCATCACTAGAGACCCTCGGGTCCTGAGCCATCGATGTTGGTGCAGATGTGAGCAACCATGTGCACGCCAGCTCGTCTCCACCTCACACCCTCATCCCGCGTGGCTGCCTATGCGGCGCCCCCTCACTAAGATGTGTAGACTCAGTTTGGCTTGAACCAAATCCCTGTCGTGTGGACCCCATCAGCCAGAGCACTACTCTATAGACCTGATCTACCGTGGACCAAACTTAAACATGTTCATGAATTTGGTCCATAGACCATGGTGTAGGATCAAGAATAACCGACTAGAGGAGGGTGAATAGGAGGTTAAAAAAATTATCTTGCCTTCTAAAACAATTACCACAATTTAGTCAAGTAAGATTTTAAAGCAATTTAAACCTACACAATTCTAATATGTCTAAGGCACTACAAGCACAAGTCTCTACAAGAATAACTCTAACACAAATAAATATAACAATCACAATATACTAGAAATACAAAGGTGGAAAGAAATGACAAAGAAATAACCAATTGATACATGATATTTTACTGTGTTGTTTGGAAACTTGCCGATTTCCCCTAATCCATGTTCAGGAAAGCCCAAGCGACATGGACCAGCTCCATAAATTAAGTGTCGGACCCCAGAGCAACAACTCCTGGATCCTCTGTGTAAATTGCACTAGTCCAGGGTCAACTAGTGCACACAGTAGACAACAAAGATAAATATCAACCATAATGACATTTGTTAACTAAATATGGGCATGATTACCAAAGTTTACATCCACGACCAATAGACCAAATTTAAACATAAGTAGCAGAAGAAAAACACCGAAGCAGAAGAAGCCCAAAGCCTTCCCACAAGCAAACGACAGTAAGACGCGACCTACTTGTCCAAGTCTTCACCGTAGTCGAAGTCATCTTCCTCTGTATGGAGATAGCAAGGTGAGTACAAACTTGTACTCCGCAAGTCACATGGAGAAATGCAACATAATGACAAAGCCAACAAAGGAAGGCATATATGGTTATTTGAGCATAAAACAATATTTAAAAAAATACAATAAATAGATTGGAAATTGTTAAATTTAATACAATAAGTAAAAACAGTAATTGTAAATAAAATTAATACCGTTAGTGCAGGTCCATCCCCCACACTAACTTAACCACGGGCATCCCACCCGGACCATCCTTTCCAAAAGATCTCATATGAATTCCATCCATCCATACACTTTCACTCTCTCATGGATTCCATCCATCCATAAGTTTTCAATATCTCATGGATTCCATCCATCCATAAGCTTTTCATAAACCATTTTGAAAAAAACAAAGTCTAATCCGTGAAAAACTTTACTCAGCTTGCCTATAACCGTGGGCATGACTATCTAGGATAGATTATACACTCTGCAGAGGTTGTACACCTTTAACCACAAGACATAATCATCTCATATTGCCACACGATTAACACACTTTCTTAGGTGCGCGGCGGAGAGATCATGATAAGATCTTTACAATGCAAAGCCTTCAACCTGGCCAAGCGAACACTAATGTTTCACCCCAGTAAGGAATCTCACCTTTTTGAACTCAATTTATATATTTTCAATTCAGATTGCTTGTTATCTTGTTCTTGCGTGTTCTTCGGTTGCATGTAGGAATAGGCCTTCGTGGTCAGGTCAACCGCGTTTTTGGCACGGTTGATAACGACTTGGAGTGTGGTTTAGTGATTACTTGGTGTTTTGGTCATGATCGGTTAGAAGCCTGCATCATCAAAGTTGTTCTCCACCAAATCGAAGTTATCATCCTATTGAAAGATCGAGACCCCATTGTCTCATCAGGTGGCATCAGAGCTTTAGTTGACTGGTAGGAATTTTTTGTATCCCTAGTTAGTAGATTTGTTTTTATGTTCTATAGTCCAGAAAAAAATTGCCCCGCCAAAAGAGTTAATTCCTGTTGTCCAAACCCAGTTGTGCCTTTCAATCTGTTAGTTTTGGTTTACTAACTTGAATTTGCATCTGTTTTAGCATTGTCTAGTTGCTGGTTATATCTTTGTTCCTATAAAAAATCCAAACCAAAAAAAAATTCCCCCACCCCAAACCCTAATTCCAATTCAGCTAATTTTTTCTTTCTCTGTAACCTCCACAAAAAAACATAATATCTTTTGATTCCGTGATCATTTATTAGTGAAACCACCACCATTGGATTCACAACTTCATTATCTATCTTCATGTAAAATTTCACTTCATTACAGTATGGCAGTAGAAAGATATCTGCGGTGAACGTTGACATAAATTTTTGATTTAAATCTGCAACAGTCGGTAATTGTGATTTTTGTGCGAAATGTTCTGTCAGTTTCCAGAACTTGGCCCCGAAACAAAAGTTATAGAAAAATCCATTAGAAAACTGACAAAAAAATAATCGTTGCAAAAATGGCAATTGAAAAGAAGTTACGGTCAAAATACCGATGTACTGTCCAGTGGACAGAAATCTTCAGTTTTAAGTTTTGGGTCAATCCTTGTATTCTTCAATTCCAGATTGCATTTGATTGAATTATCTTGTATTTACCACTCCTATACAGTGCCATACACTTATTTGAGCTTTCTACCATCCTTGGTTGATCAGCAACATAAGCTAAGAGCTAGATACAAATTATAATTCAATTATGTGCAATTTCTTAAATTAATTGATTGTTCTCCATTGCTATATATCGAGCCTTCCAAGCTATACCTTTATACTAACCGAGCAGATCACGTCAAATTGTCCCTTGCAATCGTTTTACTCATCACTTGAGTCAAGCTTATCACGAATCAGCCATCGGTTGCACCACCTGTTTGCATTGATAAGAACATGCCAGAGCTTGGTAAGAGTCTGAGTGTAAGCGACTTTGAGCCTCCGGATCCTAGTAGTTGATAGAAACATATACTTGTGATTTGTTTTCTTATTTTCTACTAACTATGGCAAGTTCACTGGATGATTATGAGATAGATCCACATCTTCTTCGAGCCATTGAATGGGAGTTCAAGAAAATTCGTGAGGAAGATGCACATTTGAGATAAGCTTCTTCACCACGGGAGGTATATGATTGTAATAGTATGTCTGGTAAAACTAAAATTATTTTGCCATCCTTTATTGGTAATTTGATATTGATGTCTATATTGACCAGGAGATAGCGCTAGATAAATAATTTTAATATTATGATTGGTCTGATAGGCAAAAGATTAGAGCTAACACTAGTGTTTTTATTGATGATGCAGTATTTTGGTGGAAGTATTTTGGTAGACATGGTCAAGTGCCTCAAATTTGGAATGCATTAAAGAAACTTATGATAAATGAATTCGTTCCTAAAAACCATGCTGATTATTTGCTAGCTAGATTGCAACGTTTAAAACAACGAAGTAGAACTGTAAGGGAATATTATCATGAATTAAAAACTTGTTTATTGCATTGTGGTTTAGAGGAACATGTTGAAGGTACAGATAATAGATTCTTACGTGGGCTTAATAAAGAAATTCAGGACCTTCTTATTCACGAAGAATATTATTCTCTCCCTTATTTATTTATACTTGCTTGTAAGGTTAAAAGTCAAATTGAGGAGAAACTGAGAGTGCTTGATGATAAGAAACATGAAAACAAACCCGTGTGTGTGCCTTTTTCTGTGACTAACAATTTGCAGGTAGTTGAAAACCATGCTGAAGAGGAGCATGGGTTGATTGAACCACTGACTCCATTGGTAGAGAACAAATATGAGGAGATGGATGCACCTATATCATCTGAGGAGAGCCAAAAAGGAAAAAAAAACATGATGTTATCATCACTCACGGTGAGTATGCATGTGAAGAACTATAATTATCCACTGTTCATGCTATTTTAGAGCAAAACTTAGTGAAAAATGATTTTGACATGCACATGTTTTAAGTAGAGAATTCAGACTGCATTGACTTGAGTACATCATATCATAAAATAAATAAATTGTCTACTATTTTCAATTATTCATGTGATGAATTAATTGCATATAATGATCATGTGGCTTTGGTTAGATATAAAGAAGTTTTTACTAGAATTTCTCCTACTAATTCGTTATGTTACATCATGTTGGATCTACCTATGAAATTGCCACAAGCTATGGAGAAAGTTTCTGAACTTGCATATTCAAAATTTTTGTTTAGTGCCTACACCTATTGGTATAAGTTTAATTTGATTGAAGATTATGGTGTAGAAAATTAATTTTTTGTATATCAAATATGCATAACGTGTGATCACATGGATGAATTAAAGTTTGTTATTTTGGACAACAATTCTTGCGTGTTGAATCTTGTTCAATATGAGAGGAAAGTAAAATTTAGTACTCATTCAATGCCTATGTGTTCATCTCTTTTTGCATCATCTAGTATAGATAATTTGAATAAAGATGATGAATTATGGAGAACTTACAAATCTCTTCAACCTTGCCAGATGAATTTACTATTGCTCGTTTAAAATGTGATTATATGGATGAACTATGCTTAATTTCAAAAGTTGTAGTTTTGCCCATATGTGTCACCACTGCGAGTTTACAACTTCAGAGATTTAAATTGCATAAATGCTTCACTTATATTTGCAAATCTAGTTGCAATAATTGTTGTGTGAGAAATTTTGATTTGCTAATTAACATACATGATTACGATCGCCAACCGTGGTCGACCGAAACTCTCATAAGAACAAATTTCAATGCAACCCAGGAGTCAATTATTCATCATCACCATATTCACGACCTCCATATGTCTAACCATCGACATTGTGGCGTGCGGAAGGATTCTCGTTGTTTCGATGGACTTGAATGCGATTCCCTTGGCGGGGGACAACCAGGTTAGCATTTCTTAATGAACTTTGAGATACAGGTGAGTTTTTGACAAAATTCCGCTACTTGCAGGTGGATTTCGTACGAGCTTTAAGATATAGGTGGATTTTTAACTCTCCCACTTACAAGTGGGTTTTTGCAAAAGGCCCTAAATTCTTAGTGAAAGTGGCAAGATGGTTGGGGAAGCAAGAAGAGAAGAGGCAGGAGACTAGGCATCGAAGGCGGGGAAGGAGAGAGGCATCCTTATTCCTTTCCACGTACACCCGTGGATTAGATGTACCCCGGGCGGCATACATGTTAACGATTACACAGCACAACAATATTAACCTTACCAACTAAAGTGCAAGAAACCAAGCGCTCACGCAGCCGAGCTGCAACGCAATGCGTGCAAAATACAATGCTGCAGATTAAAGTGTCGATCGACCGACGGTTCACATGATGGAGCACGCGTTGGGGTTGTCGTCGCTGAAGAGCGTGGCGAGGCGCTCCTCCTGGCCGGCGTCGTGGGCGGAGACCGGCAGGACGGCGTCCACCTTGCGCACGTGCCCCGGCGGGGCCCTCTTGTCGTACGCCGCCGGCGCCACGTAGGGGTTGGTGTACGGCACGTACGGCCACATCTCGGCTCGCTTCCCCGTCGACTGCGCCCGCCGCAGCACCCGCTGCGGCTCCACGAACCCCTGCACCGTCACCTTCTGCTGCTTCCGGTTGATCTCCACCGACTGAACCCCTGCGATGAAAACAACCCCAAAGGAGAAGTTTATGATTTCTTGCGCTCGCGACAGCGGAAGGGTCTCGTGGTGTGTGTTGCCACTGTCCATTTGTATTACGTTCTCCTCTCCAAATACTAAATCCATTTGCAGTAAATTGTCTCTTCGAAAATAAATTCAGGACTAATGTATCAGAGAAATAAATTCAGGACTAATGCGGCATGCGTCGATAAGCGTGCAGTCTCTCGTAGAGCTGTCCGATTGGAAAATTTTATGGTTGAGGTCGAGCACCCTCATGATAGGTGCCGGATCCAAGCCGTCGTAGGAGCGGAAGGAGGAGCCACAATTTGTTCAGTGCGTACGCACCTTTCATGGTGGCGAGGGTGTTCCTGACCTTGAGCTCGCAGCCATCGCAGTCCATCCTCACCTTGAGCTCCACCGTGTTGAACTGCTTCTTCTTCTTGTGCCTCTGGCCGCCGCCGCCGCCGCCGCCTCCCAAGAATAGATCAGACAGGTAATGCAGGGTGCCTCTCATATTAGTTGCCTTCGCTCAAGTTTACTATCACTAAACTTGCGCACCTAGCTAAGCTTCTCCCTGAAATGCCCAATCTACAGTTCTAAAAATGAGCTAAAAACGGCAAGAACCAAATTAGCTAGTTGGGACTTGACGAGTGCTTAATCTATATATGGAGAATGCAAGCTAGATAGAGAGGAGAGATGTCTGTATGCCTCGCTTAATTAGGTGTTGATCATGGTTGCACATATATATGTGGAGGTTGGCAACGATGACAATTTGCACAGCTATGCGTCGAGTTGTTGGCAAGAAGCTTTCCCAAGATGCTTCCTATATACCTTGCTTTTAACTCTCTGCTCTTATACCTCCATTGCCTACCATTTCCTTGGCCTAAAACTAAACCAGATTGATTGTTCATATATAGCCTTTGGAAAGGAGAGGAAGCTCCCTAATAAAGGTATGACCGACCATTGTTAATAAAGTATATCAATCAAGCGTATATATTCCCCCGTGCTAAGCTAGCTAAAAAGGCATCAGGGCACCCAATAAGACATATGTGTAAACTTCGCTACATTCATTCCCTGCTTGAGAGATTTTTTGGTCCTTGAGTAGGTACCATAAAGTACCGTGTACATCTTCGCCAAAATTACTTCAGTAAAATTGGGTAATATTTTTGACGCTAAGCACATGTGTAGAATCAAACTACTCCTTATTCCATGTTCTTACTAAACAACCCTTTCCACTCCCCGTCCAATTAGATCGGCTTGGCCACTCTAACAAGGAGAACAACAATCATAATCTCTATTTCTGCTGAGATCAACGACTAAATTTTTGCGTCTTATGCCATTTGTTGATGAATGGTGAATCCCTCCAATCTTATTGGCTAAAAGGCTTTATCGTGTATGGATTAAAGTGATAATCAACCAAACAAGGACAAAAAAATTAATCAGTTCTTAGATACTTCAAAAAAGCAAAAGATCATGTTGCCTTTTCTTTTCTTTTTCACAGTATAATTTTTAGTAGTTAAGTATTACAATCGGCAGGCGGCCACGGCTGGCAACGGCAACGACAGCACCGTTGCGAAGACGGGAACAAGGCTACAACGCCTAACCTATGGAGGCTGCGATCATGTTCGTGAGTTCCAGCGATTAGGCGTGACAAGAGGAACAAAATCAAATCGGGAGAGGGATTCCATTGGAAACGGCAGAAGAATTGAGGGCAACATGTGTTTAGAAAATATGCAATACACAATGATATGAATGCCCCTTGTAGATGGTACCGATCCTGCTTAAGCTAGTACTGGATCATGAGAAACCTCCAGGTACCGTGCAACCATCATCCATTGGATCTTCAAATATGGACGGCCGTAAGGGTTTTCAAGGATAGTAAACATAAAAATTTTCAAGGATAGTAAACAAAAAACTCTCCCTGCTTACTTTTCTAATGAAAATATTTGTCCCTGCCTACATTCTACAAACTGAAATGACAAAAAAAAATCCGCTAGATACATGAGTGAATGATTCTATTTACTGAGTGGTGCTTCTGCGTATGCGCATTCTCCACGAAACTAAAGCGCACAAATCTTAATGCATTGTGTTTAACAATGTATCCACTTGTGACTTTATATATGTGTGGCAATGTAAATTTTTGTCAAAGCTGGTCTCATTTGTGCAATAATTGAAAGTGAAATGTTACTTTTCTTGGCTTTATGGTGCGAGCAGCAAGTCATGTTGGGTTTTCTTTAAATCCTAGATTGATTTTGTGAAGGCTTTCAGATCTACCCTCTATTCTTCTGCCTTATTCTGTGGTGCCGCTCACAGTTGCACATAAGGCTTAACGGTAGGGAGCTATTTATAGACTCCACTTTTAAGTGTTACAAAGTGACCTACTTATTTCTAGTATACCGTGAGACTCGTGAACCATCTCACCAACCACGATTAGACATGCCAGTTTCATGAGTCTAAAATATACTAGTCCTAGCACACATGTGTGAGGCATACACCATGATCATATTGTTTACGAGATCAATTACAATCTGATCATGTATGTCAACAGCCTCCAGAGCCGATCCTACAAAACAAACTGGCTATTCGCATGTGTTATACCCAGGTTAAAGATATACATGCATGTTAAATTTCATTAGATTCGATCTTAATAAATATGTCTACTATATTCTAGTGCAGCCATCCTTAACATCTCGAGTATTAATTCCTCGAGTTAAATTTTGCATCAAATTATTCTCTATCACATACATCAATAATATGAATAATTTCACATTGATTTAAATAGACAATAACCACAATAAACATTGAAAGCCATATAAAAATTCCAACATCTCGCACTTGGCTGAAACATTTCAATCAAAAAACTGAAGTCACATGTCTTTAACATGCTTAGAAAATAATTTTTGACTAATTGGCTTAGTCAGTAGATCTAAAACTATAACAATGCTAGACAAATAAACTAAATGAACAGACTTGAGTCTATTTATTATATCACAAATATAGTCATACTTTCCTTCAATGTATTTACATTTGCTATGAGATCCTTCGAGACCTTGATTGTTGCCTGATTATCATAAAAAAATTGTTTACGTTTCAAAGGTATGCCTTCTGAGACAAGCCAAGAATCACTTTATTCTGATCTTTATGTATTTCAACTCCTACCAACATAAGAAGCTTATCCCATACCTTTCATATCAAATTTAGAAGACAACTAAACTTTCACTTTCATCAATGTATTTTTATTATTAGAAGCAATGAGAATATCATCAACATATAAAGATAGTAAAATAAAAAATTTACCTATAACTTTGGTACATATGCAATTATCATCACCTTCTGTCATTGAAAAACTATATGACATGATAGTATTATAAAAAAGAATATAACATTGATGTGAAGCCTATTTAAGACCATAAATTGACCTATTCAATTTGCAATCTTTTTTTCATTTTCTTTTTGTCTAAAACCTTCTGGTTGTCTTTTATATATATATATATATATATATTTCCTCCTTCAAATGACCATTAAGAAAAATAGTTTTGACATCCATTTGGTGGAGTTCAAGATCATAATAAGTCATTAAAGCACTAATAATATGAATTGAAGTAAATTTGGTATCAGGGAAAAACGTTTTCACAAAGTTAATACCTTCTCTTTGTGTAATGACTTTAGCAATAAGCCTAGCCTTATTTTTTTCACTAAACTTGATATATTCAATTTCCTTTTAAAAATCCATTTATAACTTATAGGCTTACGGTTATTTGGTAGATCAACAAATTCTCAAATTTTATTCCTTTCTATTCAGTTTAATTCTTCCTTCATTGCTTCCACCCATAGTTTTGATTGTGAGCAGCTTATTGCTTCTTTATAAATCTTTGGTTTTTCCTCTAAATCTAAAATTTTAGAGTAAATTTTCTCTAAGAACAAATAATAATCATTTAGATATTGAGGTGTACTTAAATTCCTTCCACTTCTCCTAAGCATGTTAATGTTGGAAGTTTGATTTGTATTTTCTTCAGGAGCTGAATCTCCTTCAGTGTGAAATATTTCCCGCCCCGCAATCCTCTAAAATTTCATAATCTCTTGCCTGAGTCCGAGTAGGATTCTGTTCTGAGACACCTTTAGTAAACGGGCATAACTTTTGCATACGGTGTTCATTTTTCGATGTTTTTGTACTTGTTGGAAAACTAACAACGAGCCCGATCCATAAAAATAACTAGCTTAGGCCAGTCGCCCTCTAAGACCCCGAAAATCGCCCTCTAAGATCGCAAGTTTTTGGTTTTTATTTTTGCCAAAATTTTCGATCTTCCGTTCAGAAATGGGGTTCACGTCAACTGCAAAATTGTAGATCTCATCGAAACATTTCAAATGAGTATATATAAGCGATATAGAACTTTGCTATTTTATCTTTTAAGACTAGCTGTTTATATTGCACCGGTGTGTGTGTGTGTGTGTATATATATATATATTGTCTTCGATAATTATGTATCATAGAGGGTTTGTGGTTCAAATCATCTATGATAATTATGTATCACAGATAGTTTATGGTTTAAACTGTCTATGATAATTATGCATCCCTAATCGCTAGGCCCGTCGATCCTTCCTAACCCAATCTTAGCCAATAGAAACCCACCAACCCCCACCCCACGGATTCCGCAAAAAATTTTCCCACTCCAACCTCTCCCTCCCCTATACATACTTACATAAACCCATCCTCTACCATGCTCAAAATCTCTCCCAGCCTCTTCACCGTCCTCCTCCTCGACCCCGACCCTTACAAAGTAGATGGCACGCAAGTGTACGGGCAGTAAGGTGTCATGAAAGCAGCTAGTTACCAAGACAGCGCTCAAGTCGACGCTGCTGACGATGGGCATAAAGGATATTCAGCTCGCACGCTGCATCAAGGGCGAGAGGGCCTAAGTGTAGAGGCCTCGTTGACGCGGTTGAGCTTCTATTGTCTGCTAGGAACTCTGCTTCCTCTATGTTCTTGGCATGTTTAAGAATTGGATTTGTAGGATTAGGAGATGTATTCTTACCATGTTCTTGTTGTGTTAGAGGGTAACCTGCCCATTATCTTATTATGTTATAATAATGGATTCTAATCTTAATGAAAATGGAATGTGTTATTGTGTTTGATGTGTATTAGCTTGTTTTCAAATGGCGTAGCTAGCATTTTTTGAGGCTAGCCAAAAAACAGAAAAAAATAGATATAGAATGAACTATCACAAACAGTTTTGTGGTATAAACCATATATGAAGGACTATCACAAACGGCTTGAACCAAAAACCATCTATAATACTTGCACATCACAGATGATTCTATCAACAACTATCTATGATGGGAGAATATCACATACGGTTCTATATATCAATTGTCTGTGATACTCACCCATCACAGACAGTTGGTAGCTAGAACTATCTGTGATGTGCAAGTATCATAGACAGTTTTTGGTTTGAGCCGTTTATGATAACCTCCTTCACAGACGGTTCTTTATAAAAGCCGTCTGTGTTGTGACTTATCACAGACGGTTTGAAAACCGTCTATAGTGACCTCATGTCATTACTGATCCAAAAACTCAGACCACTCATGAAACCATTTGCGATGACATTTTTGAACCATCTGTGATAACCTTTTTTATAGTAGTGATGAAAAATTCCTGTGTTCCTCTCCTGAAAGTCTCCAAAATTGAACTTTACGGTTAATTTATTTTATAATATATTGTCCATGCTACAACTATCATGATCATAAGAAAGTAATTTCAATTACCAATCCAACGGCATCAATTTTTTTTGTCACAAAACCCATATATCGTTAGACAAATTGTAGTAAAATTACAAAGTTTAAATCTCAAAATACGTGAATGCCATATAAAAATCAACGGTGGGAGGAGTACTTTAGTCAAATACCAATACAGTAGTACGTCACAAAACTTATATATTGTTGGACCAATTGTTGGTCCAACATTACAAAATTAGAACCTTAAAATGCGTGGATATAATACAGTTTGCATTTTTTTTCTTTGAGTTTGTAATTTGTCTTTAAAATCAGGAACCGGGAAGTAGTCATTAACTGTCTAGTTTTTAAAATGTGGCGAAAATTGCACACTTGCCCTGATCAATATGGCTTCAGCTTCTGGCTTCAGCTTATTTTTGCACTATTCATAAATTTCGTCTTTTTCTGAACTTTTGGCTTTTTTTTTGAGTTTTTTTACCGGTTCTTTTTTCCTCGTATTTGTTTACATTATACGTGATGGGCTAATATGTTTTTTCTATTTTTAAATTTTTTTAAATTTAATTATGGTAAATAAGCCTCTGTCAGCTACAGTGCTTTTTTCAGCCAGCTACAGTGTTTTCAGCCATAAGCCACGAGGCTTTCAGCCGAACCGATCACCACCTATCCTTTTCAAAGTAAGGAGGGGGTGGTCATGTGAAAGGGCTAGGGAATTAAGAATGGTATTTCTAGCAGTTAGGTACTATTGGTGCTGCCTAACCCTCTTTAGACGGCAGCTGTGGTCAGTCACCTTTCGCAGCTCCAGTTCTTCCTCTTTTGCAGGAAAATCGTGCAAAACTTGTGCCCCATCCTTTCCACAATTCAACGGACGTGAGCTTTGGCCTAGCCAATTTCTACTATTGCAAATATATGTAAGAATCCAGTTCTAACATTACTCTCGATGCTAGAACTCTTAGTTGAGCAATAATGCAGACCCTACCTAGACAAATAATGCTTTCATGGGGGAGATATTTGTTCGGTACTTCGGTAACACTGCAACAATGTATAAATTTGAAAATAACATCCATTGTGAGATAATAGGTGAGGTTTGGGATCCATATGTTGGGGACACCTCGATGTTATTTTCTAACTGATGTGATCTTTGTAGTATTATCGAGCAAATTGCCCTTGCATGAGTTTAGTAACACAACGAGACGAATGACCAAGTCATTTCCTTCGTTCCAAATGAACCAATAAACTCCATACTGATCAATGTTAGGGGTGGACCCACCCTTCGGGTAAGCCATAGCGGCCACCCGAGATCCCCGCCGATGGGAATACTCCCTCCTTCGCCTCCCAGTCCTAGAACTCGGCAGTGCCCAGCATCTAGTACGCGAGCGGTGGGCTTGAAGATGAATAGGAGCTGATTGTTTTTCGTGTAATGGATTGGAGGAGTTGTAGGTTGTCGCTACATTTGGGCCTGGCAGCCTGGCCCACCGCCCACACACCGTGACACAAATAGGAGATGAGGGCACGAGGTGCAGTGCATGGAAGGACCTCACCTCACGCACATGCTGCACCTCCTAACCCTAGTGAGCTATGGGCGAGTTGGCGACGATGATGGCGGTGGGGGTCGGGGGGGGGGGGGGTAGCGGCGGGTGACGACCGGAGCAACTGGAGCCTGGGAGTTGGAATAGAGGCGACAAAGCGAGGGGCCGACTAGTCATGATCGAGGCCTAAGGGATGGCCGACAACGGGTGTAGCCCTCCATGTGTGCGGTGAGGCTAGCTGATTGGCCAAGGCTTGAGGGCACAGGTGTACAGCAGCTAACGAGGAATGGGCCAAGGGCCCGACGCGCCACATAGCGCACTACCACTAGGGGTAATCGAGCAAAGGCCGGCCAAGGAATTGGGCAAGATGAGCAAGTAAGGTGGTAATAAAATGGGGAAATTCCAATAGTAAGTATATAAAACTCACTTGTGAAAATCAAATGGAGCATTAGAAAATTAGAATATATTGTCATTGCTCATTAGTTGCTTGTTTAGTTTTGTATAAATGAATTTTAAGAGGTATTTTAGCATAGTTTCGAGCACAAGCAACGATGCAAGCGGAAGGGCAGCCACACAAGAACAATCTCAACTTGAAGGTTACGGAAAGATTTTTAGGTCTCAAACATGTCACGGAGGTAACATCAAGTGCATTGAAGATAACATTGATTGGGATACTTACTAGGCATGGTTTAACTATTGCTAGACTTCGATTGCAAGGGTGTGATAGAGCTTCAAATATGCAAGGCGAATTCAATGGCCTTCAAAGATAAATCGTGATGAGAACCCATATGCTTGCTATATCCATTGCTTTGCTCACCAATTGCAGTTGGTAACTTTTTCTATCACAAGTTGTTGTTCATCCATCCATGATTTCTTCAACTATATGACTTTGATTGTGACCACCACTAGTGCATCTTGCAAGAGGAAGAATGTATTTCTTGAGAAGCATCATAAAACCATTTTGGGTAAGTTAGAGAGTGGTGAGATTTTTTTCAGAAAGAGGGAAGCATCAATAAACTAACTTGGCTAGACCTGACGATTCTAGATAGGGCTCTCATTACACAACCTTACTTCGTATTGAGTCAATGTGGGATGAGTGATAGAGGTGATAGGCCGTGTGATGAAGATGGGGGTAATCCATCAAGGCAGTAGGTTCGATGTATATAATTGAGAGCTTTAACTTTGTATTTGTTATGAAAATGGTGTTGAAAGTGTTCTGCATTATAAATAATTTATTTCCCTTCTTGCTAAGGAAGAATCAAAATATTTTTCAGGCCATGTCATTGCTTGTTGATGTGAAAGCAAGTTTGATCAACCTGAGGAACCATGGTTGGGAGGCATTATTTGCAGAAGTCAAATCATTTTGTGATGCAAATAAGATTCGGTATTAAATATGGATGAAGCGATACCAAGGTGGGGACAAACGAGGTGGGATGGGATCACCATCACTCAAGATCATCATTATCATATTGATACTTTCTTTGTTGTTTTTAATGTTTTTGCTACAGAGATGGATCATCACTTTAATGAGATATCTTCAGGGTTGTTGTATGCTTTTCTTGTATCGATCAAAAAGATTCTTGCTCTAAGTTTGACGTAGATAAGATTGCTTGGCTTACAGAAATCTAGATAAAGATTTCTCCATTGCTGATCACGCAACTATAAAGGATTAACTTGAAACTTTTATTCTTCGCGTGTGAAGAATAGATGATTTTATTGTTTGTCATGATCTTGGAAGTCTGACCATGAAGATGGTTGAAACTAAAAGACATAATGTATTTCTATTGGCCTACCATTTCATCAAGTCAGCATTGCTACTACCAGTTGCAACAGCATCGGTTGAAAGTGTCTTCTCGGCTATGAATATTATCAATACCGATTTGCGCAATAAGATATCCGATGATTGGCTTAAAGTTTTGATGTTGTGCTACATTGAGTGAGAGATACTCAAAGGACTTGACTTTGATAAAATTAAGAAACAGTTTCAAGATATGAAATTGTGGAGAATGAAATTGCCTAAGCCCCCTAGAAAAAATTAGTTCTTTAATGGTATATCTTTTGGTTTCTCTTTTTCTGCATATTTTATGATTTATGATCAACTAATCTTGACGCTACTAATATATTATCCATCAACCTTTTTACATGTTGCTTCTTCTATGTCTCATCTTTGGTTTAGACTATTATGTTCAACAACTTGGTGACAAATTATTGTGTAAGCACATTAGCGAGGTATTCTTCTATGTGTCCACCTTATTAGTGTGATTGCAATATGGTTAGTGTATGAATTCCTTTGTTTTTGGGTAATTATGTTGGTTCACATGAATGATCTCATCATAGCTCAAATTTAATCCTAAGTCCCTCGACCTCATGCCTCGACCAATCGGCCAGCCTCACGGCACGCACAAGGGGATACACCAGCAGTCGACCATCCCTCACGCCTTGGCCACAGCCAGTCGAGCCCACACCCCGCTACCTCTGTTCCAACTCACAGGCCCCAGCTGCTCCAGTCATCACCCGCCATGGCCCCTCTGCCCCCGTTGTCGCCAACTCATCCGTCGCTCGCTAGGGTTAGGAGGTGTGGCGTGTGCGTGAGGTGAGGTCACTCGATGCACTGTGCCTTGTGCCCTCATCTCCTAATCGTGTCACAGTGTGTGGGTAGTGAGCCAGGCTGTTAGGCCCAAATGCAACGACAGGCCACAACTCCTACAAGTCTATTACACGACGAACTATCAGCTCCTGTTCATCTTCAAACTCACCACTCACGTACTGGCCGCTAGGCACCACCGAGTACTGGGATTGGGAGGTGAAGGAAGGGGTATTCCTGCTGGTGGGGATCTCGGGCGGCTGCCATGGCTCACCCGAAGGGTGGGTCCGCCCCTTCCTACACCCATTGAACTTTTCTTCCTTCATGTGCAGCAGATACTTCTGTGAGACCATGTGGAGGTCACCCCATGGTTGTGATGAGTAATTGACTCTTGATCAAGAAAGATTGAGTTTGGTTTTTGAGGTTGAGCTGACTCTGCAAAGTCGTAAGTCTTGAGATAGGTTGGCAGACCGCTTACGACCACTTTGGGTATAGTCGAAGGTCCCAGGAAGCTTTTCAACCACGTTGGTCATGATCGAAAGCCGTGTGCACTGTTTACGACCACTTTGGACGTGGTCGAAGGTCACCCGAGAGGTTTACGACCACTCTAGCCATGGTCGAAGGGCACCAGAAGGGAGTACGACCATTTTGGCAGTGGTCGGAGTTCATCAGGAAGGTGTACGACCACTTTGGGCGTGATCGGAGAGCATCAGAAGGGTTTTCGACCGGTTACGACCACGATGGTCATGGTCGAAGGAAGCTACGACCACGTTGGCTTGGTTGAAGGCAGCTCAACCACGTTGGCTGTGGTCGGACGCTGCTACGACCACGATTGGTCGTGGTCGGAAGCCTGGTTCATAGTTCACGACCACACAGTCAGCGGTCGAAAGCCAGAAAACTCTTTTATGACCACGTTGACGGAGAACGCGGTCGTAAGGCGCAATCGGTGGTCGTAGCCCTCTGGGATGAGGTCGTAGGCTTTGAGCATTACTTGTCTTGTGATTTTGACCTGTTGTAAGTTGGTACGTCTTGGTTGGATAAGTCGTAGCAAGCTACGTGGTGGTCGTAGCAATGTTGTGTGCGGTCATAGGCTCGGTACGACTTGGTGATCAGCTTTACGACTTGGTGGTCGCGACTTGATGTCTGGCTCTACGTCTTGGTGGTCGTAGCAGCCTAGTGAGTGGTCGTAGGCTGCTGGCACTTCATGTGTTGTGCATTGGATTGGTCGTAGGGGGTTTACAACCAGGTGTTGCACTGTGACACTTGTTGGTTATTGTCTGTTGTCTGGTGCGGTGCTATGTGATGGTTTGCCTGTCTGTGTGGCTGCAGGACTTCGGAGCTATTTCATGGTGAGGCGTGGGAGGACCGGGACTAGGCACAGGAGGTGTTGAGGTCCAGACGGTCGAAGACGCTGAAGATGATCGAGGCTGGTGAGGTGGTTGCAAGCCGAGGAGACGAGGAACCGGAGCTAGAGCTACCGGAGGCGGACGCGACGGGCAACGGCAAGGAGGACCGGGACTAGGCTCAGGGAGGAGCTGAGGTCCAGACGGTCAGGAGGCTGGATGCGGTCGTGCGCAGCGAAACAGACCGGGACTAGGCTCAGGGAGGAGCTGAGGTCCGATCGGTCGGAGGCAGGCGCGGATGTGCGGAGACAAGTCTTGGTGAGGCTTGGAGTGGTCGGGACTAGACATGGGAGATGTTGAGGTCCAGAACGACTTGGTGAAGCCGAAGAAGACTTGGTTCTCAAGGTGGTTGCATGCGTGGACAGCAAGGCAGGAGGAAGCTTCCAGGAAAATGCGGGGATGGCATTTTGGTGAAATGTGCAAAGCCTGCAAGGTGGAAGTGAATTCTGTTGGTTCTGTCGGTTGTCGCGTGTGTGCGGTGTGTAAAACCCGGTGTTAGGGGGGGTTAACGGGTTATCCCCAGTGTGGACTAATGGATGGATCCATTAGGGTTAGTCTCGGGTGTGAGGCTATAAAAGGGAGAGGGGAGGCACGAGTTTGTGGAGTTGGCCGGCTGAGCCTTGGAGGCAGCCGCCTCTCCCTCCCATGGGAGTCTGTGTGTGGGAGTTTCCTCTAGGGTTAGAGCTTTGTCCTCCTGAGGAGAGGGATTGAGTGGTGAATCCATGTAATCAAATCCTGTTCTAATGTCCATGCGTATGGGGACGTAGCTCTCTATAATCTCCTTGATTTGAATGGAAATCATTTGAGTTCTTGCCTCTCTGTTCATTTTCTTTTGTGTTCTTGGCTCTCTCTTGTTCCTGGCTTGATCTTGTTGATTGTTTTGAATCGCAGTGACATGTGGGATTGTGCTCCAAGCTAACTTGGCTAGCTTTGACCCACGAGCGGTTCTAATCAACGATTTAGGTTCATGAACTCGGTTCTTGTGCGTTCTCGATCAAATTGCAAAAGGTCTCAATCTGTTTGATAAGATTTCAATTCAAGATTGGAATAGCTTCTTGAGACCTTAAGCAATATGCGCACAAAGTTTCTTGACCAGGCGAACTCTTAATCGAAAGTTATTTGTAGTCTGGTTCTTACGGTCGATCGCCTCGCTGTCTCCTCGGTTTTGATTTCGACTACGTCGTTCTCCTCTGATTTGGGGAATCAATCTCAAGGCCATTTGGCCAGTTCTTCCCGAGAGCAGGAAGTGGTCGGAGGAGTCTTTCTATGTCGAATGGTTGTGTGCTTTCAAGTCCGCTGTTCTCGGTTCGACCGCATAGTAATCACTGTTTGCGTTCTGTTGTCGGTCGGTTTCTCACCGCTGGATCTCAACTGCTCTGAAGCTGTTTTAGGTTACTTTGTCTATAGCAGAGAGTTGAGTCATCACTCAGTGATGTTTCAACTGCTCTGGACTTCGGCCGAGCATCTACCTTGATCTATTGATGTTTTGTCTCTTGTCTGATCTGGCAGAGAGTTTGTTTTTCTTCCGCTGTTTCTGATCTCTCAATTTCCAGTGTTCATTCATCATCTTGCTTCGTAGCTCCTGTAGCTATCGGAGAAGAAGATTATATGAATTCTTTTGGAAAGGTTTGAAGGCACCATTCACCCCCCCTCTGTTGCCTATTTCGGTCCTACAACTTCATAAGTAATGGGTGGCCAAAATTGCATGCGTAGGTCAATGTTGCCAAAGCATATTTCACCTAATGGACTTAACAAAGATCATGTATAGGTTGGGTTGAATTCCAAAGGGCCCGTGGAACTTTCCGTCATGCGCAGCAGATACTTCGTAAGGAATGGATGGACAAAATTGCATGCGTAGGTCAAAGTTGCCAAAGCATATTTGACCTAATGGAGTTAACAAAAGATCATGCATAGGTTGGGTTGAATTCCAGAGGGCACGTTTAAAACACAGGAACTTACTTCACAACAACTTCGTAGAAAGTAGTATAATTCTCACGTGATTTATGTAAAATTCCTGATTTCTAAACAGGGCATAAATGTACATGGATAACTCCGGTTCATTCTATTGATGCATGCTCTAATCTAGGATTGTATCAGGAGCTTAAGCTCCACCTTTGCATATGTCGGTAGCGAAGGCCGGGAAGGATGGCTAAAGAGAATATGAGAACTTGGTGACGCACTGTAGAGTGGGACTGAGCTGGAAACAGTGACCTACTACCTAACTTGGAACAAGTACCTTCCAATTGTTAGGTCCCACGCATCACAAGCTATTGTCATGTTAACTGAGGGATACCTTCAGCTAGCAGCCTTCGCATTTGTGATTCTCTCTCTCCCTATCTCTCTCTCTCTCTCTCTCTCTCTCTCTCTCTCTCTCTAGACTATGTGAATATTGTGATTTAACTCATCTTCTATGTTTAAGGTTTTGCTATATAGGACGATGGTTGCGCGTTTATAAGTGTGTGCGACACTCAGACATCATGAAACCCAAAAGTTTTGTGCTCTGCTCTGTTTCCCCAACGAAGGGGATCCTCTGGTTTTGAAAAGAAAGGGTATGGACAAGGCTATAACTGTAAGCCTTCAGCGCTTCTTGGGATGTGTTTGGTTGGAGGGATGTGGTGGAATGGGATAGAATGGTTCCTTTGACCAAGCATATCTGTGTGTTTGGTTGGAGGGGTGAGATGGGATGGAATGGTCCAAAGTGGGATGAGCCTGTGCAAATTTAGAGAATATTCTTCTTAGATGCTGGACCATGTGGTTCCACTTTTTTGTGGAACTATCTCATCCCATCCTCATCCCATCTCATCCCTCCAACCAAACACATCCTTGACCGTCCAATAAGCTCCGAACGGTTGAGATTGAGAACGGACGTCACGAGCGCCTCACACGGCGAGGTTAGGAAAATTGTCGGTTACTGGCCGGTAAACAAGAACCACTTGTCACATGAGGCATCGGTATTTTCACAAAATTCTTAAGATGGGACGTGTACATGTGTGCGCGCGTAAAATGGTGTGAGGTATGAATTGTGTTTATCTACTTTGTACCCTCTAAAAACAGAACCGCTTAGGCATGAATTTTTAATAGATCGGCTTCAAGTGTAGTGTGTAATGTTAGTGCCTACTAAATATATTCAAATCATTATAAAATGAACAATGTCAAGAAAAAAAATAGACCCAAAAGAACCAATCGGTTTCTAGAATTATCTAAGATCCGAGATTACCCCGTTCTATTTTTTGTAAGATTGGAATAATTGGCTAATGTAGTCGTCTTAACGCTAACAACCCACAAAGTCGTAAGCTCAAACCTAGAAAATTATAGTAAAAGATTCACACAAATAACCAACACAACCTATAGCTGATGAGAATCAAATTCTGGTCATTAGTCAAGAGTGCTACGCGGGCTTTGAACCTGTTTACGTTGGTCAAGATGATCGTAGAGTATTATTTTGATCTCGATTGCACGCTAGGAACCATCAATAGCAACCTTTTGACGAGCGACGATCCATGAAGCATGAAAATAGGGCCACTCTTTCGGAAAGAAAGATCGTGGAGCATCGCGTGCCGGTGGTAACGACTGATGAAGACTTGAGAGGATATTAAACAGCTGGTAGCGCGTGTAGCCGTCGCTCTCAGAGAACTCTTGGCCATGATCAATTATTGTGGCTTTCTTGCTTGGTGTCCAGAAAGGTTACATCCTCGGAAAAAAGAACCTTTGTGTTGGTTTATACAAGAAACAGGGTAAAAATGAGCTTTAATTTTTTTTTTAATGTAATGTCAGGTTCGCATGAACAATGTCGTAGGAAAGTTAGCACGGTTTACTCTAGGTGCATTTTAGTTATGTGAAAATGTAATCAGAAACAGTGTTTCAATAATTCTAGCTCCTTTTGGAGCACACAGGTTCGAGCAAATGTATAGCTTAAAGTCTTAGCTTTTAGCTTAAATTGTATTGTTTAGGTTTTTAACTGTAGCAGCGGGGAGTTTTTTTAACGTAATTAAATTTTTTCAAAAATGAAAAAAAATTACGTCGTCCCAAACAATTGAAAAGAATATAAGAAAGATAAGAGATGCCAAAAACCAAAAATCTAAAAAAAGACAAATTAAAAGGCTAAAAACTAAAAAAATGAAGCTAACTTGACCTACGCTGCAGCATTGCCAGGTTGATATCATCGTACCATTTTGATACTTTTGGCCTCACTAACAAAAGTAAAAAAAAAAAGCCTTTGGGAACTGTCACACATTAAAAATAAAACTACAGGAATTAATTGGTACACACATTAATGAAGAACTGTCATACAGCGTGATCAAGTGCACAATATCTTGGAGGATTCACACTACGTGGTAAATTAACGATGGAGCTTCTCTTTCTTTTTTTTTTGGTTAAATATTATTCCTGTGTACACAAAGACATAATAGCACCAGTGGTCTAGTGGTAGAATAGTACCCTGCCACGGTACAGACCCGGGTTCGATTCCCGGCTGGTGCATAACTTTTTGTTTTTGCTGCTTTGTTTTGATTTTTGCTCCTGAGTCCTGACTCTGTTTACTCTGTGGAACACTCGCTGCTTTTGCACACCCATCCAAAGAGAGAGCAAACGCCAGAAGAAATCAAATCTGAGAGGCAAAATTGCCATGTCAAATAAAAGTTGACACCATGCAGTGCCAAACTTGCATCTTGTAAACTGGGGAAACTCAACTTGACACAATCTAGCCTGTTCCAAAATATTGGTTCTAAAGAAAACAAAAACAAAAGGACAACCATGGATGAATTTCTCCAAAAGAAAAGAGAGCATTATTCAAGTCACTTTTTTGCGCTGTATTTTATTGCTAACAAGAACAACATTAATCAGTTGCATTCTTTCAGTACTTGCTTCCAAAATATACAATTAAATAACTAACATGACATGATTCGCCAGTTGCTTGTCTAACTAAGGTAACCCAAACTACAGTGGGTTCACCAGGCACTGCCGGATGTTGCCAGTGAGACTGAATGCATAAATATGACCAAGTGATTTTTATTGATTCTTGCGCACCAGTGTCTTTATGTTGTATCGCTGCAAAAACTACTCTAAGCGCAAGTAAGGCTTAGAGCACCAGCTCCATAAAACGTGGAAGGTAATCAACAAAGTCCATCGGAAATTAGCATTTAACCCTCGGCTACTGCAAAACATGGCTGCAGGTGAAATTTACAGCATACTTGTACACTTTTCAGCACGAAACATAATATGCACCCGATGACCTAAGTCGAGGACCTGTAATAGAACACGAAAGGTGTGAGACTAGACTCTGGAAATTGGAGGCATTGTGATGTGCAAAACTTTGTAATAAAAACTTACCATTCAGAAGATGACTAGAACTAGAAGAGGCTGTTGTTTTACTGCAACACACCTATTTAAGCTAAAACACTACAGTAAAACTCATTTGTTCTTGAACTGGATACCTTTACTAGCTCATGGGATGCTTCTTGAGGAATACCAACAGACTCTACACATTCTGTGCCATTTCCACCCTTCCCTTTTGCTTCTTCATCAACTTCTTTTCGCGAATAATATCACAGCCATAAATAGTACTTGGCCAGAACATTCTTTGTCGTTGCAGTCAGATTGGAAATGGTGAATGACAGCAAGTAGTCCACAGCACAGGAGACTAAACATTTAGTTAAACTGATAGTGAAGCTGAAAATGGTGAAAGTAAACTGATAGTGAAGCTGAAAATGGTGAAAGACAGCATGTAATACAAGTCCCTACTTCTCAAGTACATGGATTTTAAATGAGTATTCAGTTAACCAGATGGTGAACGGAATATTTACCATGACAATTAATAATGCTGTGGGTACAGATTCGGGCTGGGGCTACTAGGTAACCTGGACACTACACAGATGTGGTAACCAAACGGGATGAGACCATCGACCTGACCTAAAAAATTAAAGGTGGCTTGGCCATAATTTCAGAGGCAGTTCTTAAGTTGTACTTGGAACTAGTTACCAGGCTAGAAAAAATGCTCAACAATTTGGTCTAAGAAGCAAATAGATTAGTCAGCTTTGTAAAAGGCTAAAAGCTTTTCTAAAAAAACTTAGTGGTTGTTTTTACATCTTAAAATTTTCTATTATTTTCTGGAAGTAAATGCCAAACATTAAGGAGCAAAGATCTAAATCATGCATCTACCACGAGTCCATGACTACCCAGAATCTGAAAGTGAATGAATGACAATGCTGATCTCACTTGGATGTGCACTGCATCTGAACTTCTCTTCCGGTGGAGGGAATGTTCTTTTCCTGAATGGATTTCAATGCTCCTACAATTTGAAGTGCATACAAATAATGTAACACTTGCAGGTTCCGGGATACAAACTGTAGACCAAAAAGAGTCTACATATACATGTACAGAGATATAGGAAAAGTACGGCGTAACTATAATGTATTGCATATACATTAATGCAACGCAGCATCAATAGCATCGAAACATCTAATGATGACATGTTAGCAACATGTATCCAAAGTTGCTACTGTTAAAATAACACTTGTATTCATCATGAGGCCAATGGGCCAATATATATACATGTACAGGTCTGGCATAAATGCAGGAAACCCCTCATACAATAGGGTAAATACACAGCTATGTAATACATATCTAACACCCCTCCTCAAACTAATGGTGAATCAACAACATGAAGTTTGGAGAGGTGAAAACTGTGCTAGGCCCTGGTTTGCGCCTTTGTGAAAAAGTCTGCCAACTGAAGCTCGGAAGGCACATACTAAAGAGCAACAACCTGATCCTGCACCAGTGTCCGCATGTAGGAAGCATCAACACCAATATGCTTTGTAAGCTCATGCTTCACCGGATCTTTAGCAATGCTAATAGCACCAGCACTGTCAAACAAAAAAGGAGTCAGTGCAGAAACAGAAACACCAAAGTCCTCAAGTAACCACCGTAGCCAAGTAACCTCCGCAGTCAACAAAGTCATAGCTCGCAACTCAGCCTCAGCACTCGAACGAGAAACTGCTGTCTGCTTCTTAGTCTTCCAAGAAATGAGAGAACCACTAAGAAAAATGCAATAGGCAGAGAGAGACCGGTGATCAGATGGATCACTAGCCCAGGTGGCATCAGAATATGCTTGGAGCTATAAAGAGCTAGGGCGAGGGGAAAAAAGACGACGAGAGATAGTTTCACGAAGATATCGTAGTACACGAAGAAGATGACTATAGTGAAGCTGAGTGGGAGCAGAAACAAACTGACTCAAGATATGCACAGGGTACGAAATGTCAGGACGAGTGACACCAAGATAAACAAGGCTCCCAACAAGGTGACGATAGCGAGTAGAATCAGCAAGAGGCTCACCATCAGTGGGACGAAGATGAACATTAAGCTCCATGGGAGTCTCAGCTGTGCGTTGATCAATAAGAGAGGCACGATCAAGAAGATCCTGGATATACTTTTCTTGGGACAGATAGAAACCCTTAGGAGTAGAAATAACCTTAATCCCAAGAAAGTAGCGAAGAGTACCCAGATCAAACATAAGGAACTGCTCATGAAGACGCTCCTTGACAAAAGTGATATACTGAGAATCATCTCCAGTAATGATCATATCATCAACATACAAAAGGAGAAGCGTCCGACCACGAGATGAAGTGTAGATAAAAAGAGCAGGATCATGAGCACTAGCCGAGAAACCAGCTACAGTGACAACAGAGGAGAAACGATCAAACCAGGCACGAGGAGCTTGCTTGAGTCCATAGAGAGATCGGCGAAGACGACAAACCATACCCTCAAGAATAGAATACCCGGGGGGTGGCTGCATGTAGACCTCCTCACGCAACTCACCATTGAGAAAGGCATTCTTGACGTCCAACTGAGAGATAGACCATTGTCGAACAAAGGCCACAGCAAGAAGAGTGCGAACGGTAGTCATGTGAGCGACAAGAGCAAAAGTTTCACCATAGTCATGACCATGCTCCTGCTGAAAACCACGCGCTACAAGACGAGCCTTGTAACGCTCAAGAGAACCATCATAGCGAGTCTTAACCTTATAGACCCACTTGCACGTGATAGGAGTAACACGCGCAGGAAAAGGAACAAGATCCCACGTTCCAGTACGCTCAAGGGCAGCGATCTCCTCCGCCATCGCATGCTGTCACTCCTGATAAACAACAGCATCACGATAAGAAGTCGATTCGACAAGAACAACGCAGCAAAACCAAACGCTCAAGAGGTCAAATAGATTGGCGGTCGCAGAGAGTATAACGAGGAGTGGCCGAAGGGGATGACCCGTCAGAAGGGGAGGGCATATCAGAAGGATCCTTAACTCGCGGGCGACGAGTATAGTAGAGAGGATAAGAAGGAACAAGATCAAGAGCAACCTCGGGAGAGGATGCTGGTGGTGAAGAAGGTGCTAACTGAGAAGGAGGCACCGGAGAGACCAAAGGCTGTGGTGGAGTGGTGACTATAGGACTGGAAGGAAAAGTCAGAAATGAAAGCAGCTCAACAACATATGCTAAAGTGGGGGAAGTAGAAGGACGAGGATAGAAAACACGAGACTTATCAAAAGTAACATCCCGAGAAATCTGCATCCGTCGGCCAACAGGATCCCAACGACGATATCTCTTGTGCTCAGCACTGTAGCCCAGAAAAACGTACTCAACTGACTGAGCGGTCAGTTTGGTACGCTCACGAGGTGCAAGAAGAACATAACACACACACCCAAAGAGGCGAAGACTGGAATAATCAGGAGTCTGACCACAGAGACACTCAACTGGGATCCCACCCTGTAGAGCAGAGGAGGGCTGAATGTTGATCAAGAAAGTGGCAGTAGAAATAGCCTCAGCCCAGAAATGTGGTGGAACAGCAAAAGCAAGCATGAGTGCACGAGCTGTCTCAAGAAGATGACGATGCTTGCGTTTAGCCACACCATTCTGAGCATGAGCACCTAGACAAGAAAACTGAGAGAGAGTGTGTCCTGCTCAGCAAGAAAACTACGAAGGACTCCCGACAAATACTCTCCAACGGAATCAACGCGAAAAACACGAATAGAAGAGTCAAGCTGAGTGCGAACCATGGTGGCAAAGGTCTTGTAGATAGATAAAACCTCACTACGAGATGACATAAAGTATATCCATGTATGTCAAAAAAATCATCAATAAAAATGATATAATATCGATGACCTCCTTTCGAAACAAAAGGAGCTGGTCCCCATACATCAGAATGAACAAGATCAAAAGGACGTTGAGACACTGACTCACTAGAAGGATAAAGGAGTTGAAGCTATTTGCCAAGCTTACAACCCTGAAAATTTATAGAAGCATCACCAGACACAGACCCTAAAAGACCTCGACGAAGTAAAGAAGACATACGGGAACCACAAAGATGCCCTAAGCGATGATGCCACTGAGCAAACGATGCGGTGGAGGCTGCAGCAGCTGCAGAGGCAATGGTGGAGGAAAGAAAACTGACTGGGGCAGCGGAAGGAAGGTGAAGCCAGTCAAGCTCTCAGAGCCGTTGTGAGTCACGGCGGCGAGGGCCAGTACCAACCAGAGTCTCCATGCGACGATCCTGAACACAACAAGAATCAGAATCGAAAATAACACGACAATCATGATCAGTGAATTGGCCAGCAGATATGAGCTGCATGGTTAGTTTTGGAATATGAGAAATAGCATGAACATGAAAAGAGGAATTTGAAAGAGTGTCTCGTCCTGTGACAGAAAGAGAGGTACCATCTGCTGTGTGGACAGTGACAAGAGCAGCTAAAGAACGAATGGAAGTAAGATAGGTGCAATCAGATGTCATATGAAAAGAAGCACCAGAATCAAGAATCCAAGGTGATATACCTGAGGAAGGAGAAGTAGAAGGTGGTCTCTCACCGGAAAACTGAGTAGCAGAACCAACAGAACCAGACGATGCAGAAGCAACCATGCGTCCTAGCAATGTGAGAAGCTGCTGAGTGTCGGAGGTACCAGAACTCTGCTGAAAGGAGGAACCTCCAGTACCCCTCGAAGGACGAGCACCACGACGAAGATCCTTCTTCTTGTAGCAAAACTGTTCCACATGTCCATCCTTGTTGCAATAGGTGCAGTGGAGTCCCTTACCAACAACAGCTATCATTGGTGGAGGCACAACTGAGGAAGGAATAACCAAAGGCACAACGGGTGTAGAAGCTGGAGAAGCCGCCAAAACCGAAGGAAGTGATGATGATGATGATGATAGCAGATTCGCTCCACGAAGTCGAATCTCCTCAATATGAACAGCTGCAAGGGCCTCCAACAAAGTCACACAAGGGTGACGAGCCAACGACTGAGCACGAGTCTGCTCAAACTCAGACCAAAGACGTGTCAAAAAATCGTAGATGCGGCGAAGCTCCATGTGAGACTGCTGACGCTGACAACACTAATAGGTGCGGCAAACATCTGGTCCCAAAGAGTCGATCTGACGCTATACCGCAGACAACTGAGCATAAAACTCATCCACAGTAGCATCTCCCTACTGCAGCAACTGCTCCCGTCGCACAACAGCAAGATATAAGGAATCACCAGATGGCTCGTAGCGGCTGCGCAGATGCGTCCACATCGCCTGTGCGGAAGCCAATCCAACAACATCACCAGTGAGATGCACCTCCATGCTAGCTACCAAAATAGCAGAGGTACGAGTATCTTCATCAATCCATGTCTTGTAAGTAGCATACTGAGTTTGAAAAGTCTCCATGGCATCCTCAAAAGCCTCAGAAGCCTTTGTATGAGCGTCTTCAGAAGCATCCTTCGGGAGTACAGGCTCAGCAGGTGGAGTAGGACGAGATGGGCAAGGCAACTCGCCAATAAGAAAATCCCAAAGACGCTAACCACGCATATGGAGACGCATGCGCTGAAATCAGTTCCGATAATTGAGACCATCGAAGATCATATCTAACAGCTACTACTACTTTTCAAGATACACTGCAGGGATCCAAATCAATAGGCAGAGCAATAAGTATCCACCATCCCACCATATCATACCAAAAACTAGTTTGACCGTTTGAGTATTCATACAGGCAACGCTCTACATGTCACTAACATCAAATTAACATGCATCGTCTGATTGATATAATGATATGTGCAATACCCATGACAAAGTTATAAAATGGAAATAGTGCTACTTGTTGAGCACAACAAAAAGGAAATCAACGCCCAGAAAATAGCAACAGTTCTACCACCTTGCAATTTTGAACCATTCACTTCAAATATCTGACATTTGCACAGTGCTTCCATCACCAATAAACTGAAACCCAATTGGAAGTCTTGTCTCATATCAACAATAGTGGTTATATTAAAATAAGTTATATTCTTGTCGTACTCTGCTTGGTTTCACAACACATCCACAATCATGGCTATACTCAGATTAAACACAATATCAACTAGTAACCAATGTTAGAAATATCGGTACCGGAGGCTTTCCCGCCCAGGCACCGGTAACTGGCTGGTTACCGGAAAAATTGGTGGAAAACCAGGTAAAATTCACGATTCGAATTTCGAATTTTGGGTTGTTTGATGGCCGGTAACCAGTCCGGTAACCGGAAAACCTGGTGGGAAAAACCAGGAAAACCGGTCATTGGTAATTAGAAATTGGAATAATACAAATATTAATTAGGAAGTGTTTAATGAAGTAACAAGGCTCATGTTGTACGTAGAAATTGCTCCTTGCTAGCTTGACCATTTGTGATGAAGCCTCCAAAACTACGTTGCCTACAAAATTCATGCATTTTTGTGCCTCCAAGGCTACATTGCCTACAAAATCCAAAGCTCATGTTGTACATAGGAGTAGGACAACAATCTATGCATTTTTACTTCACATAATAGTTAACCTACCACAAACAATGCCCAAACTAACCAATGTTCAAGAAGGCGCTAGGCGGGCGGCGAGGTGGGGCCTAGGCGGCCGAATTAAAAATAAAGATAGTAGGTGAAAATAAACAATCGTGTATATATATTTGCTGTTTAGATGAAGGAAATTGTTACCTTGATCAACAATTATCAGTGTTACCAGGATTCAGATATCCGATTTAGCAAATTTTAGAAATTAAGATTCTAGGATTCGCCTAATATATATATATATATATATATATATATATATATATATATATATATATATATATATATATATATATATATATATATATATAGGAGGTCTAGATTGAAAAAAATCTATTGAGAAAAAAGTCTATTCGTAATTTTTAAAAATCAGAGGACTAAATGGAAAAAATCCAACACCCGACCCCGCCGCTGTGCATATCTAACCGACCGGCGCGCGCGACCTCTAACCCTAACCCTAACCCCAACCCCACGCCTCCCACGCGCCGCTCCAACTGCGCCGCTTCCTCTGCGGCTCCGCCCCGCCCCATCCCCGCTGCTCCCTCCCGCCGCCCCATTTCTGCCGCTCTCTCCCCGCTGCCCCTTCCGCGTGCCTCCATCGCCACCTGACATCTCCCTCACCGGCGGCCACGGGAGCGGCGACGGTGGGATCTGGCGCGAGGAGTCCGGATCCGGCGGCGGCGGTGGGATCTGGCACGGGGAGTCCCGATCCGGCGTCGGCGTCCATGTGAGCAGCGGGATCTGGCGCGGGGAGTCCGAATCCGGCGGCGGCAGCCACGGAATCCGGCGAGTCGACGGCGGCGGCGGCGGCGTCGTGTGCGGTAACCCTTTTCCCCATCCCCGCCGCTCCCTCTGCGCCGCCCCATCCGCCGCGCCTAGGCCACCTGGCCCTGCCTTGCTCCTGCCTTGGGCCGCCTCGCCGCCCAACCACCCGACTAGGGGCCAAGGCCGGGCGGCACCCTGCCGCCCAGCGCCTACGCGGCGCCTAGGCGGCCGCCCAGGCCGCTTTCTTGAACGCTGAAACCAACATACAAAGTGCATTACGCAGTCACAAAATTCAAATTAACATTTGAGATATTTCGGCCGGGATTCTCCCTACCGGAACTGACCGGTATTTCTGGTAACCGGTAGTTACCAGCCAGTAACTGCCGGTATTTTGAACCCTGCTAGTAACCAATCTATCTACTGCTCTTACACTTCATTAGTCAGAGAAACATAAACTTCAACGGAAATATAATATAACATACAAAAGATGATGCTGACAAATACATCAGTACAAAATGAAGTATCATAAATTCTCTGCAGAAACCGTAAGAATGACATGGACAATTTTAGTAGCTTATGCATTCAGGCAACCTCTAGCAACAATGTTACCATCTTTCAAAATGATCAGGACAGATTCTAAAGCACCACCGACAAAATAAATTTAGCTTATTACTTCAGCAGAGAAAAATCAGAACAGCTAACATAACCATAGAAAAAGAAACCATCATATATTCCAATAATCACTTCCCCTTCACCTCTGCATTTAATAATAGATTGAGAAAAAGAGTAAATCCAAAACGAATTTTAAGAATCATGCATTACCTTCGTGCACACAACTATTATATTGACTGACTGCACAACCAACTGCCATGACAACACTCCCACGTTCGCAACTATTTCCAAACTCTGCAACGTACAATGTCTATTTGTTTTAGCTGGCTATTAGAAAGGCTAACACAAATTAAAAGGAATAGCAAGCAATCAAAAGAGAAATAAATTTATAGAATATAAATTACGGCTACCTGTCCCACATTTCTGTTTATTGCTGCTCAATTTCAATTATGTATCTCATAAGCTTTCATGATGCTGGCATAATTTAATCAACAGCATTTATGTTCTTGTAGCTCCATAGTGGAACAAAAAAAATAGAAGATTGTATTTGGTAATTATGTTCTGCAACGGTTCACTAGGTAAGGAAAAGCAATCCTCCTCACCATTGTGTTCTTATGAGCAATAAGGCCAATGGTTCGCTAGGAAAGGAACTTGCCATAGTAACTCGTATCCAGCTCACAGCTAGTCCTTTCTGTGTTGTCAATGGCTATTCTGCAATGGTTCGCTAAGTAAGCAAAAGCAATCATTTCGACTATTGGTTCTTATGAGCAACAATGTCAAATTTTCAACTTGGACTTGCTACACTCCTATGCAGCTCACAATTAGTCCTGTCTGTGTCATCAATGGTAATTCCTTTCTCTGACATCTCCTTCCTCAGAGCTTCTACCTTAGACTCATTCCCACATTTCATATAGGTCTCAACCATGATATTATATATGGCACTGCTAGGAACAACATCCTTGTCCAACATTTCTTGATACAGATTTTCCATCTCATGTAATCTCCCTGCACCACTCAGTGTAGTAAGGAGCATATTATATGTTCTCAGTGTAGGTTTGATGCCACACTTGTGCATTTCTTGCTGAAGCTGCAAAGCTCCGTCACTATTTTTCCTGTAGCAGCATGCTGATATTAGAGTATTATAGCTGATGACATCAGGAGTCAACCCGTGATTTCTTAAGCTGTAAATTAATTTCTCTGCTTCAGATATCCGTGACTGCTTGCAAAGGCCTTTTATAAGCAAATTGTAGGTAACTATACTTGGAGATACACCACTACTCTTCATCTTCTCAGCTAAAATGAAAGCCTGATCAGTGGCACCACACACTATATATGCGTCTATGATAGCATTGTACACATGTGCATTTGGTAAAACATCTTTATGGAACATATCATCCAAGATAGCTACTGCTTCCATGAATTTTCCATTCTTGCAAAAAGCATTGACAATTGAACCATAGGAGATAACATTTGGCTTTAGTCCCTTCTCTTGCATATCGGAAAGTAAAATGAAACATTTTTCAAGCTGTCCAGCCCTTCCATAAGCATCAATCAGTGTATTGAAAGTTTCCACACTGGGATTCACTCCACTCTTCTCCATCTCCATGACAAAATCCTGCACTTCGGTTACCCTTTCCACCTTACACAAACCATTTATTAGTGCATTATAAGTGATGTGATCTGGCCTAATGAGGCGTGACTTCTGTTATGGATATTGTGTATATATTGATGAGGCCCAAAGGGCAATATATATAGAGAGTACAAGAAGGTATATGGAAGGAATACAAGTCATATAAGGAAACAAATAAGAGTCATATTCTATCTCTAATACCTTATCTCTAATACCCTTAACACCCCCCACAAATGCAAAGCGTATGCAATAGCATTGCATTTGAAAAAGGGTTAATACTAAAACAAGAAATATCCGACGTCCGAGTCGTGATAAAGTCGTCGTTGCATGCAGTCGTCGAATAAACTGTCAAATCAAGCCGAAAAGGAATAGATAGAAGTATGACGGCACAGATCGAAGCCTGAGACGGCGGCGGCGTAGTGCACAAGAAGCGCAACGGAGGCGCAGTGCAAAAGAAGTGCGGCGGCTTTAGAAACTCAGGGCAGCAGCTTAAAGAGAAGCGGCGACATCATAAAGACTTCTACGATCTGCAGCGGCTCAAGGAAAAGAGCAGCGACTGCTGCCATGCAAAAGAAAATTCCTACACTTCTATGACCGACAATAAATTTATGGACTCGCACGGCTTGGACGAACGAAAGATTAGAGACTACAGACTTGGATAGACGCGACCGACTAAAAAAATAGCAGTTGAAAACGTCCCACTCCCTCAAAACCGACAAGCTTAAAAGGCCAAAACCGACCGACCGAAGAGTCAGCCCACCCCACTCGGGACCGAGAGCAGAGCAGACCACTCGGGTGTCACCGAGGCGGAGCGGCTGACGGGTGGTGCGGCGACCGGCGGAGCGGGGTCGGCGACGAGCGGCCAACCGGCGGTGCGGCGACCGGCGGAGCGAGGTCGACGACGAGCGGCCAGCCGGCGGTGCGACGACCGGCAGAGCGACATCGGCCTCGAGCGGAGTCGGCGACGAGCAGCCGGCCGGCGGTGCGGCGACCGGCGGAGCCATGGCGGATCTCAAGCAGGCGACGACCGGCCGACGCGCGGAAGGAGGCGCAGCCTGGCCAGGCGAGCCCGATCCGGCTGGATCTGGCGACGGAGAGCGGAGGCCGCTGGCCGATTGGAGACGGCGGAGACTACCGAAAGTCGGCGGAGAGAGCCAGATGCGGCGGCGGCGAAAGAGCCCGGCGACCAGAGCCAGATCTGACGGCGGTCCTGTGGCAGCCCGGCGACGATCCGGTGGATTGCGGGCGGATCTGGGCGGCGGCAGTCAGATCCAGGAGGAAGCCCAGCGTTGGGCGTGTACGGGCGCAGACGCTGGCGGCGACGGCCGGGCGGGCTTGACAACGGCCGCATGCGAGACAGCCGGCGGCCGGAAGAGGTGACGGTGGCCGGAGACAAGGAGGCGATGACGTCGTCGAGCAGCCCAACAAGGTGGCCGCCCCCGGGAGAGATCAATCCTCCCGGGGGCAGCAGATGCGGAAGATTGATGAGGTTAGGGTTTTAACCTAAACTCTGATACCATGTTATGAATATTGTGTATATATTGATGAGGCCCAAAGGGCAATATATATAGAGAGTACAAGAGGGTATATGGAAGGAATACAAGTCATATAAGAAAACAAATAAGAGTCATATTCTATCTCTAATACCTTATCTCTAATACCCTTAACAACTTCATCTGCTGAAAGATCAAGAAGGCCCCTTCAAGCTCTCCAATCTGACAATACCCATGGATTAGAGTGTTGTAGATCACCCTTGTTGGGACAAGTCCTGCATTTACCAACTTCTGCAACACCTGTTCGGCCTTTGAGACCTTGCCATCCTTGCATAGACCATTCAACAAGATACTACAAGTGTAAGCCCCAATCTTGACACCCCTCTTCACAGACTCTTCAAACAAAGAAAGCATGGTCTGTGAGTCTCCAACTCTGGAAAGACCATCGAATAAAATGCTATATGTGAAACCATCCGGCACCATCTTTCGCGATGCCATTTCATTCAACAAGGCTGTCGTCTCTCCCATCCTGCCAGCACGGCACAGCCCTGACAGGAGCACATTGTAAGTGATCACATTCGGCTTCTGGCCATGATGCAACATCTGATCCCGCAGCCTGAAACCAGCCTCCAGGTCCCCGCCCTTTATGTGCCCATCAATCATCGTATTGTAAGTGCTATGATTCGGCAGAACAGCCCTCTCTGCCATTTCATCAAACACCTTAACGGCGTCCCCGCCCCTCCCTGCCCTCCACATCCCCGCGATGACCACATTGTACGAGAACGCATTGGGGGGCGGCGCGCCGTCCCGGCCCATCCGCCGGAGCATGGAATAGGCTTATTATTCGTTAGAGCGATGTTTTATCGGTTAAAATGAATAATAATCCGTTGACTAGTGTTATTACCCCATGGTAATAATGCGGGTCGTCACAGGTGGTATCAGAGCAATGGTTTGAGGGCCACGCAAATAATTAGAGACTGTTTCTTGACTTAAGAGGTGATCTTTGCTATATGGCAATATGTATCCTTTAATACTTCTCATCTGTACATCCTTTCTTATGTGGTTAAGTCTAGGCTTAGGCATCGTTACTTTTAAACTATCACATATTTTAGAGCAGAGCCAGAATGGGTAGCGAGGATGGGAACGGTGATAATAATGGTTATGACGATTTAAATTAGGGTACTAGTTCTTTTCATCGGTAACAGTACTAGTCAAAAAAAACAAAAAAAAGGGGTAAGCAATATAATTTTAATTATGAACTTAACATTAATTTTGTTGCAATTAGATATTCTGCATTTAAATTATCGCATTTCAGTCAATGTATGATTGCTATCTTGTTGTCTCATCCGTAGCGACATAGGCTCAATTGTAGCGACATAGGGCAACCGAGGATAATTATGGGCAGGATTGAGGTGGTCTCATTTCTATCATTTTTAATGTATAAGTTTTGGGTAGTAGTGGGCTGAAATTTATAAATTTGATGTTTGCTAAATTGAGAAACATAAATGCCATGGTAGAATCATGCTGGGAAAGAGGGAAATAATTAAGAATCATTTTAGTTATGCATGCTAGTGTATATCTGGAATTTTAAGTAATATGAGGGGAGGTGTAGAATAATTAAAATTATAGCAATTACCTGTTTTTACTTCATGTGATTATTCATTTTGTTACATGCATGTTGCTGTCCAGAAATTTCATTTTGCAACTTAGGATAGAAAACTTGAGTGTTAGCAAGTAAAAATAATGTAGAGAGGATTATATTATCATAACTTCTTCTCTCTTTCAATCTGAGAACTAAAATAAACACACTGCCATCTTAGACAGCTAAGTAAGGAGAGTATGAATTATGGAGCAAAGGTACTAAGGTGGCAAGATGTATGGTCCACTAAAAATCGCTTTACCCCAATTATGCATACGAGATTTCCTGGACGAGTGGTCCGTGGCGCTTCCGAACGTGTAAGTTTCGAACGTACCCAGGAACGAAGTCCTGGGCGTACTCAGGGATGAGCCCTGAGCGTGGTTCCAAACGCGAAAGTTTTGGGCGATCCTGAGAGCGAGTTCTCAGGCGTGCCTGGGCACGGAGATCCAGGGTAGTGTAGGTTCACACTCAGAGGCAAGCTCTGAGCGTGGTCCCAAACGCGAAAGATTTGGGCGGTCTCGAGAGCGAGTTCTCGGGCATAGCTGGGCACGTAGTCCCAGAGTAGTGTAGGAGTTGATTCTTTTTTGCATCTCTATGTTTCTTGGGTTTTATTTGCCTAATGTGTATGCTGCAATGAGAAGACCAACATTAGAGGGGAAGTAATGCTGCTTTCTACTACTTGAACATAAATAAATTCTCATCTATTTGCATTCTGAACACTAATAAGAAAACCTGGGTCTACAACTTGAATAGAATTTTGTTCGTACCTCTTGTAACGCTCGAATTAAGTAATGCTGTAGGAAATTTGATAACGTTATGATAAGCAGGTATCTTCAAAAATATAATTTCCAAAATTTAATTACAACTTAAAGTGATGTGACTAAATTTATAATGAACACTCGAATTAAAACCAGTGAAAATCTAGGGCCTAGTCCATAATCTAGGAAAAAACGCTCCGTTCCTTAATATTTCAAAAACCGGTTATATGGAACCACCAGAACGACTAGACGTAGACGAGTTATTATGGGGCCGACTATAGGTAATTGATCCACCACCATCTATTTTAAGGAGCGCATGACTTAGAATGAGACATCCTTAAAGTATAATCGGATTAAAATTGACTACATATTCACCATCCCTCGAATAGTAGACAACCTAACATTAAAGACGTTAAATCAGACGAATCTTTTTCCCTAGTAGTCTACCTATAACTTTCCCGAGAAACCTTTCCTTGCTACGTCTCAATTACTTTGGAAGGTATGATTAGAACCGTAACCCAACTCTGGTATAGGACCGAGAGAATGAGTCCATAATGACCTGTGCTTCTTTGTTTTACTGAAGACCTGAAGTGTCAATCTCTAGGTTTTAAGCCTAAAGCTATCGCGGTTGTAATCACCCCATTATCCATAAATTGTCCTAAAGCATCCATCGAAATATTATTGTCTATGGCTAGTGCATTTCCCCAAGTTCATGAATATATGATTTCAGGAACCTTTGGCATAATTCCCGGGGCATGACTTTGACCATGAACTCATAAAATGAAATTTTGCAAACAAAAACTGTTTCAACATGACATTAGGAAATAAGTATTTTCACAAAACTTCTTGCATCATTCTATATAAATATTCTTGCACCATAGTGTTTAAAGTTTTCGGAAAACTTTATTTCATGCATTCCATGAGGACATATATTATGAATAAGGGGAAATGTCCACTCTCTCAATATCATTGATCTGTCATCAACTGAACCCAAAACCGTATGGCAGTACCATGCCCTTGAGTGTAACAGATAAATCTTTCGGCCTGCCTATTAATCTAGAGGGATCTATTCAATCCTGAGGAGTTAAACCATATCTAAAAAGGCCAGTATCGTAGATGTAGAATTTAAGTCTAAAAATCCCAGACCCCATAATGCCATCCGAATGGGAAGTAACAATATTAACCAAACAGGAAATACCCAACCCGTAAATAGCTCAAGTGCAATGCCTAGTTTATAATCTAATCACAAATCTTCTTACCATGAGATTTCTTTCCAACCCAATTGCTTAAAGCAATACCATCCTCGTTGAACCACTCTGCTAAACCATCAACCATAGCATTTCAATAGACCAGTTAAAGGAATCAAGGGGTAGCTAAAGAATTAAGGAGGGAAGGGGCAATGGTTAGAAAAAAAGGGAAAATACTAACCGGTGCAATATAGAATAGATTGAACGATTTTCCTACCCTAACATGAATTATAATCTCGACCCTAATGCTGCCAAAATTGTAGTGGCAATAAGTAATAACGATAAGATGGATATGAGATTACAAGGTGGATATATGAGGAGTCGACGAGCGATACCAGCGTAAGTGGTGTATTGATCAATACGGTAAAATAAATAGGAATATTTAAAAGTACGTTCGTAAGGGACCAACAAGAGATTGACCACAACTCTCCAAGACAGTTCCGATTTCGAGGACGAAATCATTTTTAAGGAGGGAAGTGTGTAACGACCCACGTCATTAATTAACCCTAATTAGCGAATTAGGACGTTAAGTAGGATTAATTACATAAAGGATAATCTAAAAATACGAGGGAATTTAAACTTTTCTACATAGTCGTATAAATTGAAATCAATGAACGATAAACGAATACGTTATTACCGTAATTTCATCGACGAGGATGTAGACTAAATTGTAAAGATTAGAACCAAATAACATATGATTGCACGACAATTAGAACTTATATTAGGTCAAATAAAAATGTTACAATTTGCATTACATAACCAGGACAATATTAATTACAACAAATATACAATTTCATCTCCCAACCAAATAACCACTTCAAAGACTAAGTAATTATGTGCGGGATTTAATTTACACCAAAGTCCATCTCATACATAAATGTTACATTCGGGAAATAAAGAACAGAAACTACATTATGTTGTATATATCAATGTTAAGAGAAAGCTAGATTACATTCCGGCCATTCCATACATTAGAGTGGGTCGTCGAACTGCCATCACACCGCTATTTCATTTGGAGAGCGAACCAGTAATTGCAATTCCGAAAAAGACCGAACAAAAGAACCAAATAGAAATAAAAATAAGCAAAAAAAAGAAGATAGAAATTGTCGTCAAAGCCCTAGAGATTAGTTTCGGGCAGGGTAATCCGTTCACGGAGATACCTGACTGTCCGGGGGCCAGTCGGCACCTCTCACAACCGTAGGATCATCACTCGGCAAAAACAAACCTGATTTGATTTAATATAGCAACTAGCCCAAAATATCTCTCAAGCCAAAACAGTAACCGGAGGCACATCGAGACCACAATAGCCGAAACCGCCAGCATGCCATCGAGTAAAACCACTCGGCCAGATAACACCGGCCAGATAAACCCAGCCCAAGCCAAAATATCACACGCAGCCACCAGCAGAGAACAGGCAGAGCACGGCGAAGCAAGCCAACTCTCACCGTCTCTCATTCCCATTTCCCCCAAGCCTTCCATCCATTCCAAGCCACAGAGAAACCCCACCAGCCGAGTAGACCCAGACCGCAAGACGAAGGGCAGGCAAGCCGATCAGGATCAAGGCGACGGCGACAGCGACGGCAAGAGGAGGAGGCCACCAGACTAGCATCGGGACGAGTCAACCAGGAGCAAGAAGGTGGCAAGGAGCAAAACCACAGGCCAGCAAGCTGTAGGAGGAGGAGACCACCACCCAGACTAGCCGATTCACCATCAATGGGGAAGGCGACCGCCGAGCACGAGTTGCCATCCTCGCCAAAGCGACCAAAACCCACCGGCAAAGGTAACCCCAAGCACACATGAACTTAGTATTCATCTCAATACCAAACCTAGCTTACCACACATGACAAATCACCAGTAGTAACCGAGTAATACCTCTAGCAACCATAAACCAACATAAAGAATGCCACTGGAGGTAGAAGAGAGGGAGTAGAAGATTAGTAAAGGGGCAGGGGCTCACCGAAGAGGGAGGCAGCGGCGTGCTACCACCGGCGCAACCACTCAGCTAGCAACCACCGTGCACTCCCCCGGCGTGCGGGCGACTTCTAGCCGGCCGTGACCACACCGGGGCAACACACCTCCATACCTAGCACGTCTTGAGCAAGCCCAGTAAAATAAAAACAAATCGGCAAACGAATCAAACTGAGGCTAGGTCGGATCCGAGGGAGGAGGCGCCAGATCCGGGCCCTAGGCCACGGATCTGGCCGCAGCTCACCGGCGGCAAGCGGGAGACGCGTTAGAGGGGCGGGGCAGTGCGGTATCGCTAAGACCGACGGCGCGAGGGGAGCGCAGAGGCCGGGGAGAGGAAGAGCTGAGATGGCGCGGCGCGGAGGAGCCGAGGTGCGGCGCTGGGGTAGGGAGTCCGGAGCAAAGAGAGGAAGAGCCAAGATGGCGCAGCCGGAGGAGCCGAAGCGCTGGGACCGGGCGAGGCAAGCGCGCGGCGGTGCGGCCGGGGAAGCCGAGAGGAAGAAATGGGGGGAGGAGAAGACCAGGGGCGGCGGCCGAACCAAGAAAAGGGGTCGGGTGGAAGAAAAAGAAAGAGAAGGGAAAGAAGAAAAAGAAGAAAAGAGAAAAATAAAGGGAAAATATGGGAAATTAGAAATGTGAAAGGCTAGATTTGCTAAAATTAGGAATATTCATCAACATGCAATATAACAAATTTGCGATAGCAAATTTAGCAAAGTTAAATAAATTTACTGTAGGTACTTAGGAACCGTGTAAATGAATATTAGTCACACCAACATAATACACATCTATTAAAAGCGAACTGAGAATTAATATGACCTTCGATGTTAGTGTAGTACCTTAGATCGTTATGCATATACGCAACGTTGAGCGGATTATAAGCGAAGCGAGAAGCTGGAAACCCCCGCAAGCATACGTGGTAGGATTCGCTCAAGTAAGTAGGCCCTGTTATCTCTTCAACACCATAGATTAAGTCATAGACGCCAGAATATTTCTCGAGTTCTTGTAATAAATGTAATACCGTTAGTGGATTAAACTGGTACGCAAGTGTATTAAAAATTGTACATCGTCGTTTAGACCATTCCATGGTATATTTAAATACTCAGATAATTTGGTTAGTAGCATTTAGATTATAAAAATTCACCCTTGATTATTCTTGGTCATTAGAACAAAGTAATTGGCTCCGATGATTTAAATATATACATGATGATTAACTTGTACGTGTACGGATTAAATTAAGGGACTGTAGTCGTAGACCATTTTATTGCGAGTTTAAACACCATATAGCTTGGTTAAATCCATCTAAATAATAGAAAACCGCTAATCAGTATTTACAATGATTAGAATGAGTGAATTACCATCTGTAGAATAAAAAGGTAGCGTGTACCGATTTAAATGATGCATTGTTAATTAAATCGTTCGAAGTTGTAACTAAATACCTGATTAACCTGGATAGTGTTAAATCATAGAACTTTCCTAGGAATTATTCTTGGATATTAAAAATAATGTAAATGAGGCCTGTAGGCTGGAAATGACACGCATGCGAAGTAGAGGATCATAATATCATTGAGATCATTGTTGCGCTTTTAAATGCCTAGTTAGTTTTATAGTCGATTATGAACTGTAGAAATCCACTGTTAAATATTTTGATTTACTAGAATAAATTCATAGCCGTTAGAAGACTAAAACTGTTTGCGAAGATTAGGATAGCACATGCTGAGTTAAAATAGTAGTCATCAATTTAAAAGTACATGTAGCAATTAAAATTATACATAGCGATTAAATAGGAGTTAAGCTATAAAAATAGGTAATTGACTAAAGAAGGAATTATAAATTACATAAGAATGCCTGAACATATTTTACTTAAAGAATTAAATACGTGATTAATTAAGAACTATATTCTTTTGGGTTTATAATTTAGCTAGTAGCGCGTACTAGTATGAGCAAATGTAATTGAGCAACTTTAAGACCTAAAAAGGAATTAGAGAAGTGAATAGATACATACGCATATGAGAAATTAAATTGGTATAATTGCATGCACGAGATCGGTTAGGATTAATATTCACCAATTATTAGATGTGTATATATTTAATCGTATCGCAACGATAGATAGTTAGAAATCAACAAAAGGCGGAGTTTAACTTTTAAGCAAACAACTCAGCCATGCTAGGAAAATAACGTCCAGTGACGATTATAAAATACGAGCTAACTAGGACTAATGCAATCGGATTAAAGTGAGCGAGATTTGATCTTAGGAGCACAAGCACGTCTACACCCCGTCATTTATTATGTTTTCATAAAGTAAGCCATAGTCGACGTATTTTAATTGCAGACGACGATCCAAGCTACAGGAGTGACTTCACTTGATCCTACTTGAATCCGAGTTTATGGTTAAAGTTCAGGCAAGCATTCCTTTGATCAAAGCTTCTGAATATATTCCGTAAAATAAGTATTTTGTATTAATCTAGTATCACCCTGCATGAAATAAATAAAAGAAGATTTAAATCGAAAAATGGCAAGAGATAAGAGATAGATGACAACTGATGGAGCAGTTGGCCACTAAAGTTAAGTAAAAAGGTGGGCAGAGGTTGCCAGGGTAGGTAATGAGTGGGCAGGTGTGGGACCTCTGCATAAGAATAGAATATAAGGGATGACAAACTTCATCTGTGTGAACAGACCGTACCAACCGTATCAACCATCATTCCGTTTGCGGGCGGATAGACTAGTAGCTCTATCAAAGTGTTATGTTCTCCACAGGGTTGATTTTTATTTATGGGATAAGCCCAAAGGAACCGGTAAGAGACCGGAGTGTAAGAACCCACAGGCGGGTTACGCATTGGCGTTATATTACGCTGGCAAGGGGGCTGGGTGAGGGTCGAAAACCCTACCAGCTAACAGTTATTATCGCTTTCGGTGGGTCTGCGTGAGGGTTTTACACCGCTCCAGGCTGCCTCTTGTGAGTAACTGGGTGGAGATATAATTACTGAGATAGATGCCAACGTACTATACTCTGATCTGGGCGCCGCATCTAAGGAATTGCGGAGTTCCGGGAAGCCAACAGGGTCAGAGTGGTGATGGGTAAAGTGATACAAGCTTGCGCAATGCTAGCTCACTACAACAAAATGAACATATTAAGACGTTTTGTTTAAAACGCTTTGAATCATATCTCTCTTTTTAGAACCACAATTGAAATAGAGACGCAATTTGAGACGCTCTAAAGGGTTGCACGCTATTAAATTCTATTAAAACGGCTGCTGAGACGTTTTGGAGTACGTCTTATGTATAGAGACAAAATTTTAGATGTCTTATTTATCATTTGAGACGTCTTATCTATTATCTCCATATAAGAATATTTACAGCCGTTGCCCCGCTGCGCTTCGATGCGGCCCATTTCGCGCGACCGGCCCATCCCGACAGCTCCCAGCCTCGGCCCATTGCTCCCCAGTCTCAACCGCCAGGCCCAGAACGCCCGCCGCCCCCTCGCTGCGACCCCCTCTGGCCTTCTCGCCCGCCTCTCGCAGTCTCGCCCCCACCTCCGCCTCCCACCCGGCCGCCGGCCTCCTCCGCCCCCACCCGACCGCCGGCCTCCTCCTCCGCCCCCAGATCCGCTGCCGCCTCCTCCTCCTCTTCCTCTGCCCCCACCCGGTCGCCGGCCTTCTCCTCTGCCCCCAGATCCGTCGCCTCCTCCTCCTCCGCTCCCACCCGGCCGCCGACCTTCCCCTCCGCCCCCAGATCTGCGGCCACCACCTCCTCCTCCGCCCCCACCCGGTCGCTGGCCTCCTCCGCCCCCAGATCCGCCGCCAGAGGCAGGGTAATCTGTTTCCTCCTCGCATTCTTGATTTGTTTCGGTGGGTAAGAGTTAGGCCACTGCCACTGGGCTGTTTCTTTCAGTTCTTGAATGCTTTGGGTTTAATCAATATGCTTGGAAGTTGGTTACAGATTTCTACGCTTTGCGGAAGGATGTCGAGTTGGTTGTAGAGCGTGTCGATGAAGTCAGGCGGTCTGCTGGTTTGGAACATCTTGAGGAGGAAATCACTTTACTTGAGAAGAAGGCCGCAGACAGTTCCTTGTGGGATGACCCTTCCAAGGCACAGGAGATACTCGTTGCTCTGACAGAGGCTAAAGAGAGAGTCAAGCTTCTCAACGATTTTAAGTTGCAGGTTTGGCCCCTTGACAGTCTTATGCATTCAGCACCTGAAATGGTATAACCAATGCAAAATTGTAATTGTTAATTTATGTTATAGCTGCATATATTGAAATGCACTATTTTACACTTCTGTAATAATTATATAATGATAATGATAGTTATTGAAAAAATACAGATTTGCTGCACATATCCATATAGATGTTCTGAATTGGTGAAAGAAGTATGGCAATAAGTGGGCGTCAACACTAGATGTTGATCACAGCCTTTGCTACTTTTAGGTTGAAGAAGCGGAGACCATTGTGAAGCTTACCGAGGAGTTAAATTCCATTGATACTGGCCTTCTTCAGGAGGCCTCAAAGATTATAAAGGCATTGAATAAGGCACTAGATAACTTTGAAATGACACAGCAACTAGGAGCTAGAACTGTGGTAGGATTTTAACTGTAGGAACTAGATTATAAAGGCATTGAATAAGGCACTAGATCAAATTGACTTGAAAGTTTTAACTAGTGAAACAACCTGATCAGAGCTAGAACTGTGGTATGATTTTAACTGTAGGAACCAGAAGCCGTGAAGACTAGTTGTTTTCTAGTTGAGTTTTATTTTGGGTATGTCACTAGGATTTAATCTGTTAGGATCAGAACACATGGAGGGTGCCTTCTGGTGCTTCTTTTCTTTCGACTGTAATGTTTCATTGATGAGATGGAGCTCGAGGAGGGGGAGGAGGAGGTCGACGACGACGATGACTGTAATGTTTTGCGAACTCTGCTGACGTTTTCTTCTTTTCTTTCGACTGGGAAATTTTGGCCCTGCCTAGTGTGGGAGAAGCATGGTTGTTCGGACTCTGCATTTTGGCTCCATTTCTTGCTTCAGTTGGTCTGAATGTTCATATTGTGAAACAGTTTACAAGTTTGTACTCATTAATAACTGTGGAAAGCCAAACTTTCATGTGCTCTTAAGTTCTTCTGGTCGAGTCAGGTATAATATGCATGCCTTGCGGGTTTATTAGAAAACATCCGTCCGACAGAAAGGTGTGTTATCCATATAGGTAGTACTGCAAAATGCGCACACATTCCATCCTCAGCAGCCATGGCTCTGATGCAGTTGCATTGTGCATAGTTTGGCACTCTCAATCACCCTGAAATAGACCAAGATTCTTGAACAGACAAAATTTTTCAGTTGAACTTGATACTTTATAATTGCAAATAGTTAAGATGTGCAGTGGTGAATTTTTGGGTTGTGAAATAGTTCTTATTTATGTCGATCAAATTTCTTATTTATGTCGATCAAATTTATGTACGAAATTTTCAATCTTTCAGCAACCATCATACTTTTCACTGTAGCGGATTACTGTATTAACAGTTTCAATCCATTAGCTTACCAAATACGAAGTAGTACTTTGTTGTATCCTTGGAGGTATTGTCCCTCTATAATCATCTTCAGACCTATTTAAAGCCTTTTCTGTATAATCACTGGAAGAAAATAAAAACCTCAGCAAGATTTTGCTTTCTGCTGTACTTAGCTTTAAATCATACTTATCACTTTGAAGGTGTCATCCCCTGGCGTGGAGAGAGTCGTCCGTGTCCCTGACGAGCTTGAACGCTTCAAAGAACGGGCTATGTATGTCAGATACACCACAACAACAAGCGACGGTTCAGCCACGCCTCAAGAAGGCGACGGCGTGTTAAGGCTTATCTCCTATGACATGGATCTGTGCGAGTGCACCTGGGGTATAGCTGATGTGAAGATAAACCGGCAGCAGGCCGGCAAGGGCAGGCCTCTGAGCAAGAAGCAGAGAGAATGGCGGCTGCAGACGCCGTTCGAGTCACTGAAGTTGGTCTGGCTGTACTCTGAATATTTGTGTCTTGTTACTCATATAATATCTATTGCTTCAGGTAAAAAAGCCTAAACGCTCTACTCGCTAGGTATGCCACTTCTAGTTTAATTAACTGAACTTGTACCGTAAGATTTTTCATGATTGCTCATATCTGATATTTTGTTGTTAATATTGCTATGTTTGCAGGATATGGAGGACTATGAAAAGAAATGCAGAGTGGAAGACCTGATGCACAATTTTCTGATTGAAGAAATAGACCTGATGATTTATTATAGCAGTTTAAAAAAAGATGTGTGTCAAATTGGAGGATGTTTTACCGACATGTGTTTATCGCATATTAGATTTTTATTTAGTTGTGAACTCTGTTGATTTAAATGGATGCTATAATTATTTGTAAACCTCTCTTATGTAAACTTCTTTGGGTTTGGAGGGTGCAATGGTGACGAATTTGTCATTTGCCAATGGTTTGCCCGGGGTGTGGCTAGGTTCCAGTTGTAGTTGGTTTGCTTTTCTTATAATAGTATATCTGTTGTGCTACGTCCATTCCTTATATTTTATAAAATATGTACTCAATATTATGGTGCTGCCTATAAAATTATTATATATACATGTATATATAATAAATATATGGAATACTATATTCTCATACGGATACGTATTTGTGTGTATAGAAGAAAATATATACCAATCAAAATAAAAATACATACTACATAGGACATCTTGAGACGGCACATAACGTCTCAACGCACGTGCCTATATTAATTGAGACACGGGGCAGTCGTTTTTATAAAAGCGTCTCTAACTTTATAGGAATACAGTGCAGATGTCTCTAATGAACGTCTCAAATAATATAGGCACGCCTTAGAGAGCGTCTCTATATTTTTGAGACGGTTCATGTAGAGACGTTTCTACGACGTTTTATAAAAGCGCCTTAGTTGTCTGTGGGAGACGAAACAAAACGTCTCTAACTTACAAATATGATGTCTCCCCACGGATGTTTTGTTGTAGTGGCTATCCAAATCATGAATTCATGCCCGTCTCCGGGAAAGGAGAATTACGGAAACTTATGGGGGGTTTTTGCTGTTCATGCATATGTTCAGTAGTTTCTAAATTAATAAATCGGATTTCTTTCAAAACCAACAAACTTTATTTTCTATAAGTCATGGAAATGACATGGATGATGAAAAAGGGAGTGTTAAAAATGAACACGAGACTAAAGAGAGGAATTGAGATTCCTACAAGTGTAAATGATGGGCATTTTATGCATTTTGTATTATAACGCTTGCTGAGTACTTCTGTACTCACCCTTGCTATAATCCTCCCTTTGCTTAGGAGCATGTCAATTCAGAGAATGGCTGAGATCCGGAGGAAGCTACCTGCATGGGATACCGTAGACTCGGATTACAGTGGGTACAAGGTGGACACTCCGTGTGGTCATTATTGAATAGGAAGTAGTTAGAATATTTTGTCTAAAGATTGTAATATTTAAGCCCTTGAGGCGTTGTAATAAACTGTAGCCCTGCGTGGCGATATTCTTGTAATATGATGTTGTGTCTCTAATTATTGTTCTGCTGCAACACTCTGATAGGCTTATTATTCGTTAGAGCGATGTTTTATCGGCTAAAACGAATAATAATCCGTTGACTAGTGTTATTACCCCATAGTAATAATGCGGGTCGTCACATTCCCCCATCCAACAGCATTCTTCAATCAGTGTGCTGTACATGACCATTGTTGGGACCAATCCTTGGAACATTTCCATCCTTGCATAAGCCATTGAGCGGGACATTACAGGCAGCTGGTGTCATATCCCATCTTGAAACCATTGTTGACAAATTCTTGTAACAAGCAAGGCCTCCGAGTCTGCTTGTGTCGAGTAGCCACCGAGCCGAAAAAAGGCCTGTCAGGTGTCATCCTATCATATCCTTGCGTACGCGTTTTTTTTTAGTTTTTGGCTTCTGTTTCTTCGAAATGTTCTCTTGGTCTACGACTGATAGCTTTTGGCTGCAACTGACTACTTTTATCTATGATTTTCGACACTGCAGCGGACGACGAAAATGCTGGCGCGAGTGGTGCACATGGTTTTGAGGAAAGTCGTTTGAAGAATTCGCTTCAAAGGCTGCCTTATTTTGATGTTTGGCTTTGTGATTTTCGAAGAATCTAAAAACCAAAAAGAACAGAATCGAAATAAATGAAACGGCTGCTCTAAACGGCTTTCTGACCTAAAACAATATATGCCATCTGTGTCGGCAGAAGCCACTTTTCTAAACTGCTTTCCAAATATAAAATCATCCATATCGATATCTTTATTGTCCATTATCGTTTTAAAAATTACAGATAAAAGGTATCAGTCGGGAAAAAAAAAGGCCGTCCTACGAGTGATCGCGTCCGGCACAGCCCCCTGGTGCCACCGTCTCGTCCAACAGGGCCGCCGTCTCTTCTGTTCGGCGAGCGTGGCACAACCCTGGCAGAAGCACGTTGTACGTGATGACATTCGGGTTGAATCCATCGGAAAACATCTGATCCATCCAGCGGCACCTAGGCACCGCGTCCAATGTCTCCGGCAATGCGTGTCGATGAACCATTGTATTATGGAGTGTGCGACATGATTCGGCGCCAGGTCTCTCTCGACCATCCCAGTGAACATCCTGAGCTCGTCCGCGCCTTCCACAGCCCCGCCATGACCAGATCGATTGTACTCCCGGCTCGCCGTCCCTGCCCATGTGGCGCGGCATCGCAACAGCCTCGCCGACGTCCCCGGGCTGGTCGCAGGCCTGGATGGCCCTGTTGCAGGCGAACGTGTCGGGGAACGGCATAGGCGCGGCGCGCGTCGGCGTGGCTGCCGAGGGAGAGGAGCGCGCGGAGCAAAAGCGGTTGCAGGAGGCGAGATGGGAGAGGCGGCGGAGGTCGGGGACGAAGTAGGAGGTGAGGAGCGTTTTGGCGAGGCCGACGGCGGCGTAGAAGCGGCCGGAGCATGCGGCGGGTCCGGATCGAGAGAAATCGACGACCTAATGCATCGCAGACGCACCAAGAATGGAGCCACGTGTGACGGATAGCATTCGCAATGATGATGATAATGATGATGATGATAGCTTCTCTCTTAGTGTGTGATTTTGAGCTACGAAAAATGTTATAAATTGTTTATGTGATCCTTCACTACTTGGTCCAGAAACTCCCTCTGATCTCACCTTTCCGCGTGACGTGTCTCGGAACCTGCTGGTCTTTGTCTTGCCGAGACGACGAGACGACTGCGCCGGCACCTGTCCAATGCCTCCTTGTTTCCTAGCTGTCTGCGTGATAGGAGCAGCACTAAAGCCTCTCTGTTCTTTACGTGAAAGAGCACATGCAGCACAAGAAAAATTTTCTAGTCGCTTCTCTGATGGATCCATTGATGGATCCTGCTTCCTCCATGAGTACCTACTCTCACTGTCGTATGCCATTGCTTTCGACCACTGTTCTCTACGCTGTGCTTCCTCCCACCACCTCGGGACCCATCTCCAACTTCCTTCTACTACCCACGTGAGAGCTCCTCCTGAGCCTCTACTCGCCACGACTATGCTTGCTGCATGTGGTCGGTGCCGACCACCTGAGCCGTCGCCCCACTCCTCTCCGCCTGTACACGCTCGTCCAGACTCAGCTACTTGCCTATGCGTACCTCTTTGCATTGCTTGCTACAACCACGTCGTGCTCACTGCATGCTCTTCCAGAGCCACTGCTCGTTACGATTATGCCGTCTGCCTCATCTTGCTTCTTTGCCGACTCGGTCTCCTTCCTCGTTACGACTTTTTGTGCGCTAGGCTTGCCTCCTGCTGCCTCTGCACCTCGTCCATCTGTGCCTCTCTCCACCCAAACATGTTTACAAGTTTTCAAAGGAATCTTGTACAACCGATTTGGAGAGCTCTTCGCCTTCATCAACAAATCTTTATTCTTGTCATACACTCGCAAGAACTCATCCTTTAGCACCACCTTGCACCCTCTCTCTGTCATCTACTCGAGACTTAGTATGTTGTTGCATAGACTTGGTATATAATAGATTTCTGTCAACAACATCTTATTCCCGTTCCTGCATTGCAACATCATCGTCCCTTTACCCTTTATCTCCACCGTGGAGCCATCGCCAAACTTGACATTGCCCCAAACCTTCTCGTCGAGCTTGTGGAACATGGAGCGACCTCCCGTCATGTGGTTGCTTACTCCATTATCTAAGTACCATTGATCCGTGTGATCATGGCTTCCTTCTTTCGTGCGCAGTTTTGGAACTATGTTCTCCTCATTTAGTTTCACCATGATCGATTCCTTTTCAACATATGAGGAGAGAAGTACTAACTCTCCGTCATCTTCTTCTTCATCTTTGGCAAGGTTCTTCTTGCTCTTGCAATCCACAGCAAAGTGCTCAAACTCATTACAGTTGAAGCACTTTTTATTGCTGTGGTATCTTATCGCATAGTTCCCGTATTCGCCACATTCAAAGCACTTGACATGTGACAAATCATAGGATCTCTCACCATCGCCTTGCCTAGCCTTGTCTCCACGGCCACCCCCTACCGCCTCAACCACTCTGGCCACCTCGATCGCGCCACCTTCCGTGGTTGTATGATAAGCCACGAATGTCTCTCGGATCTCCCCTTACTAGCAACGCCTGCTTGTTGTGAGATCCTTGCTACTTGCGCGACTGAAACCCCTTCAGTAACTCCTCATGCGCCTTGAGAAATTCGGTGATCTTCTCTATCTTCTTCTTGTCCAGATCGGGGAGTATATAAGTGTTGTGACAACAGGTATGTACTTCTCCGGAAGCACGCGCAGGTACTTTTTCACCGCCACAGATTCTTCCATCTTGTCGCCAAGAGAGTTAATCTGATTGAACAACAAACTTAGCTTGCCAGTGAACTCGTCCACTGACTGAGTCTCTTCCATCTTTAGATTCTTGAACTCGCTTCACAAATTCTGGAGCCACACCTCCTTGACACAATCAACTCCTTCGTGCATCGTCTGAAGCACCTCCCACGCTTCTCGTGTCGTCTCCTTGCCGATGAGTTGATGCATCATCGCATCTAGTACCGCCTGGTAGATGAGGGCCAAAGCCGCCTAATCTACCTTGTCGTCCACCTCCTTGTCCTTTCCCTTCGGATCGACTGCGCCCTAGTCTCCTTGGGCGCGCATGTTCGCCTTCATCTTCATTGCCCACACCGGGTAGTTGTCGATCGTTAGGAGAGGGTACTAGAGGGAGATTAGCCCACCCTGAGCTTTCGCCTTGTTACCTATGCTCTGATACCACTTGTTATAAATTGTTTCCGCGATCCTTCGCTACTTGGTCCAGAAACTCCCTCTGATCTCACCTTTCCGTGTGACGCGTCTCGAAACCTGCTGGTCCTTGTCTTGCTGAGACGACGGGACGACTGCGCCTGCACCTGTCAAATGCCTCCTTGCTTCCTTGCTGTCTGCGTGATGGGAGCAGCACCAAAGCCTCTTTGTTCTTCATGTGAAAGAGCACATGCATAATTTTCTAGTCGCTTCTCTGATGGATCCCAAACGATCACCCCAAATCTCTTCCTCTACTTTATTTCTTAGTCTGCTCACACTTCCTATTGCTCCTTACTGAGCAGGACCTCTCTGCTTCAATTGCTCCATACAATGCCCATGCATATATACACTCACATCACCAACTAAGAAACGAACATGAACTAGAGCTCGCACGGACTCACGTGGAACGTAACTCGTATACGGATACGACGACCCATACAGTATACTCGGATACAGCAAACCAACTTGCAAACGGACTAGACTTCTACGTATATAGCAAAAATGTGTACATGTGTACAACTCAAATACGTCCAAAAACAAGATTAAACTCTAACAAAAGATATTCTCACGTTTTTCCTTGAGAAAAGATGTTCTTATAGTGAACAATAAAAAACTGTGTGTTTTCGCATCGATCCTTAATGGAAAAATTGCTCCCATGCCACACAGTTTAATGGCGTTTGTTAAAATGCCCCATCATGTCTCACTGACATGCGGGTCCAGAACCCACATGTCAGTGAGACATCATGTGGCATTTTAACAAACGCCATTAAACTGTGTGGCATGGGAGCAAATTCCCCATCCTTAATCTGTGGGAAGGATCAATCTGAACAAACAAATGAAATATTCTCTACACAATCAAACGGAACGATCGGAGCTGCCCCGCGCGTTCCCGGCAACCGTGCCGGCGCCGTGGCGGGGCGTGTGGGTGTAGTTGATGATGGAGTTGAGGCGCTGCAGCTTGAGCTCCTCCCGGAACTGCCGGATGAACAGCTCCGCCCGCGCGTTCACCTCCGCCTTCCCTTCCACCTCTGCTCCCCGCCCGCATGCGTACGCGCGCCGTTTGACCTCCACCACCTTTGCCGGCCCCCTCTTCCTCGGCCTCCCTGCCGTAGCAGCAGCAGCCTCGGAGGCGGCGGCGGAGGCTGGTGGTGACTGCTGCGCCTGCGCATGACGCTGCCGGGCCAGCGCGTACGCCTCGTCCAGGCTGATGGACTCGTCCGCCTCTGCCTCCTCCTTGCTCTCAAACGCCAACGCCGCCGCGTCTGCTGCCTCAGTTGTTGTTGCAACAGGTGCGCCCGGTGGCGCGGTGGTTGCAGTCGACCCACTTTCTCCGGCCACTGGTGCTGGCTCCAGTTTGTGGGGCCCAGGCGCCACCCTGCTCACCAGCTGCTCCTCCCCTGCTTCTTGTTCCTGGGACGTGTAGTAGCAGTACTGATCTTGCGTGCGGTCGAGCTGCGGTGCCGGAGACGACGCGACGCCGTAGTCGGCCGCGGAGTGGAAGGAGGAGATGGACATGGACCGGAGGCGCTCCATGACGACGGTCGAGGCGGTGCGAGCGAGATTGCGCCGGGTCGCCGGCGGCGCATGGCCGCCCTGCGGATCCCCCCGGGACAAGATCGCGATGGCACCGACGACGACGTTGAAGAAGATGAACCACGCAGCCCCCGGGCTGAGCCACGGCGACATCGGCCACCACCACCACAACCCCGCCGTCATCGAATCTTATCAAACACCTCCGATCAAATTTCTCGATCTCTCTCTCCCCCGGTGCTCCTTGCTTGCTCCTGCTCTGTTCGGTGACGATGCCTCAGGTGAGCTGTGCACGCATATATATGGCTCTCGAATGAACCGTGATGCAGTGAAGATCGGCTTCTCGCGGCTGTCAATAAACAATCAAAGGGAGGGGAAAAAGGTGAGAACACCCAGAACGGAAAGCTGCATCTCCGAACGCGCCGCGTAAATTCGCCGCGATATGTAGTCGTAGTACCTAGCTGTCGAGGGAAGTGTTTTTATGGAGGACGGTCTCACGTAAGGCCGCTCCTGTTTAGGCGTTGAATCAAGGTGCTGTGTTGAATAAGGTGCTCCTCAGTTTTACTGAAACAAGTTAATTTATAGATTAAAATTATATTATAATCGATAGTGACTTATTGGATGTAACTAAATTTAAAAAAAATTAAAAATAAAAATAGATTAACTAATCACGGACAATGCAAACGGACACGAAAAAACCAGTAAAAAAGGAAAAAAAATCAGAAAAAAACGAAATTTATAAATAGTGAAAAATAAGTCAGAAGCTAAAATCTTAAACCGAAATAAACAGGACCCAAGATCATTATCTCCATACAAATTTTTTCTGTTGTCAAGGGTTGGCGCCACTGTCGCTTTGCTTGCTGTGCCTGTGTGGTTCCAAGGTTTTCTTTTTTTCTTTTTACATCAACAACGCTAGCTTCTCTTGCTTGCACGTTTCGTCAGCGTCAGGTCAGGTTCTTTTGGCGAAGGCTAATAGTTTATAACTGTAGATAATAGCTTATGATCAATGTTTATCTACTGAACACTAATCAGCTATTTTAAAAACACTGTCCTAATAAGTTGTTTTAAAAAATAATAAAAACTATTTTATTTATTTATAAAAAATTATAAATCATAAACTGAAATGGTGGAGCTGCTGCGCACCTTCATTGTTCTTCGTCTTTATTTACTACTAGTACTGCTTGCCATCAAACCCCTCTCTTCCCCCAATGTTTTTCGTATCTGCGGGCAGACACGCCCGCTTTCTTATTTTACTCCGATGACCAGGCGAAAGTGAAATCAACTTCTCCTACTCTGCAAGAGCTGGAGTCCATCTCACAGGTAGCCAGGTAGTCAGTACTAGCGTGCGCGGCGCGACAGCTAGCTGCCACACTGTGGCAGGTACTCGGTATATGGGAATGGGCCTACTAATGGCATGTATAATGTTATGAGCTAGTTACTAACTCTAAGATAACTTCTCTAATGATATTAACTTTTAGCATATAGCTCATAACATGAATAGTCCCACATGACATCCTCATATAATCTTGGAATGTGTGTATGAGACTAGCTCTTGATCAAGAGCTAGCTTTTCTCTCTCTTCTATTAAAATATGAAATAATATGTTTAGAGCTAGCTCATAAATCACCATTGGACATGCCCTAACAAGTAGCAATTAATAATACTGTGTGCATGTATCGTGTGTGTGTGTGAAGGACAGAAAATATCAACGAGGTTAATCCCAACCTAAACTCGCCGAGCGGAACCGGGAACGCCAACCCAACTTCGCCAATCACTCAAAAATCTGTCGGCATCACCATGCACGTGATGTCAGTGGCGGAACCAGGATTTGATTACGCCCCGGGCTGAACTCTAACAACCTAAAACTAACGCCAATTTATACCCATACCACGATATAACAAAAATATATCATAATTAGCTAATTGCATTACTGATATAAAACTTGAGTTCAATACTAAACAAATAAACATAATAAAAAAACATGGCATCATAACAAAATATAAAAAATGTAACATAATAGAGATACAATTTGAGTACCTAAATTACGAAGATTTGCTCTCTATCCTATCCTGTCATTTCTTCATTGGTAGTTGGACATGAACCAGAACCTGTAAAGACAACATGAGAGTAAATCAAACAGTGTATGAATAAATACGAACAACACGAAGTTTACATTTATAAGAAGCTAACTTACCACTAGCACGAGATAATTATTTCTTACGTGATCTCATCCCTTCAACACAAGGATTATTTTGATACGTATTACTAGCTCCTGTTTCTGGTGTTTCGTTCGATTGTGCTTCTGTTGAAAAATAAGATGACAATGTCTTCGTCCGCTTCATTTTGTATTGACTAATAACTCCTAGTTTTCTACAGCGAAAATTCAGATATTTTTTAAAGCATAAAACACTAATATTTTTCAGTTTTTGAGACAAGAATGATATCAATTATCACACATTCCATGGCAAATTGGCAATTAGAATTTTTAGTTTTGCATGGAAAATATCACACATTGTCACATTCCATGGAAAATATCACATTTCAACATATTAGCTAGAAGACTAGAAATCTAGAATCAATCAATCATCAGTTATTCAGCTCATCACATTCCATGGCAATGGCAATCAGAATTTCAGTTTTGCACAATGTCTCACCGAGAGTTTTCCACACTCCACAGGTAGGCACTGGCAGCAGGCTGCAGGAGGCCAGGAGGCAGGAGCCGAACAGGAGGGGGCGAGTGGGCGATGCCGGGTCGCCGACGCTGGCGGGGAGGTGGGCGGCGGCGCGGCGCAGTCCAGGAGGAGCCGAGGAGGGGCGTCGCCGGGATTTGAGTCTCTGAGACGAGGCGGAGCCGCGGAGGCGACGAGGCGGAGGGCGGACGCGACGAGGCGGCGGTCGGTGGAGATTCGAGGTGGAGGCGGCGGTCGGCGGAGATCCGAGGCGGCGGTCGACGGAGATCCGAGGCGGAGGCGACGAGTCAGCGGAGATCTGAGACGGAGGCGACGAGGCAGCGGTCGGCGGACGAGGCGGAGGGCGGCGGCGACGAGGTGGAGGGCGGAGGCGACGAGGCGGCCGACGCCCGACAAGGCGAAGGGCAGAGCCGCGGAGGCGGCGGATGAGGCGGAGCTGGCGACGAGCGAGCGGTGCGGCGTCGCCTTTCGCGCGTGCGCCCGTGCGGAGTCTGCGGCTGCTGCTGGCTAGGGTTTGCGGGTTGCGGCGGCAGCGCGGAGATGGGCGCGTGAGTGGGCCGAGAGTGAGGCGGAGACGGCCGCGTGAGCGGGCTGCGCGTGAGGCCGAGCGCGCTGCGCGTGAGTGGGCCGCACGGAGACGGGCCGCATGGCTACCTGGGCTGAATAATAGCAAAAATACCCCAGGCTGACCTGGGCTACACATTGATAATTTTTTCACGTCCCGGGCTCTAGCCTACCTTGCCGGGGGCCCAATTCCGCCCCTGCGTGATGTGAACTGGTTAATCGGCAACGCAAGAACCTACCAGTGATGATGCGCTACTGTTGAGAAGGTTATCCTAAACGCTATATCACAAATAATTTAATATAATCCATCAGAATTAGGCTACATCGTAGCTATCTCAGATAATTTTACTAGCGTGACTGTCTATATTTCAACTGATTTTAAGAACTATCTACGGTGATCCACTTATCACCGACGGGTTTTTATACAAACTGTATGTAATACATCATAGACGGTTCGTAATAAAAACCGTCTGTAATATCCTACATATCACAAACAGTTTTTTAAACCGTCCGTGATAATAATCTCCTATATATACAGATACTTGGAGAGAAAACCTAACTCACTACTCCTGTGAAAACCTAACCTCATTGCTCCACTCCTTGCGGTGGTACCTCCTCCTTGCAGCTGCCCGTCACGCGGCTCCTCCTCGGCTCCCTGTCGTCGTCACCTCCACATAGCCACACCCCTGCTGCCCCCACGCAGCCGCACGCCACAGACCAGTCGTGCACCACCACTGAAGAAGGTAAGAGATAATAACAAAATGTTCTTCAAGGTGTTCGTTTTATGAACTTCCATGTGTTAGATTAGGTCTGTAAAATAAAGAAGTGAATAAATTTACATCTCAGCGGTGAATGGTGTTAGTTACTTCCATGTGTTTATACAACTTGGATTCTTTTTCTTGATTCCATTTATATGTTAGCTACTTGTTATTACTTAAGGTCATAGAAGATACGAAGAGATCAAGAAAAGATTATGTGGTGTTACTTGTCATTTGAACTCTGTTACTTATTACTTGTTATTTATCTCCGTTTAATTAGACTCTTGTTCTTCATTCCATTTAACAGTTATTTACTTATTTTTGAATTTGAACTTAATTTTGCAGCCTGTCATTTTTCCTTTCGCTATAATGGTTTCGGCAATACTTTAGTTGTTATTATATAATTAATATTGTTGTGAATGTCGGTATTGAATCATGGTAGCTTTGAACTGTCTAGATGTTAGTTTGTTTGGCTTCATAGAATGTTGAGCTTAATATAAGTAGGTTTGTTTTAAACAAATGCTCTCGACAAGTTTCATGCAATATTTCAGGTGCATGGTTAGTATTAATTCATTCCTTATTCTATGCTTTGTTCATGTTTTGTACCATTTTAGGTTCACAGTCTGTATTAATTCATCCTTTATTCTATGAAGATATACTTGATTTGTGCTATGTAAAATTATTATTTTTTTACTTCAGGTGCACTATTATTCTACAATCATGCTTGGTGCATGTTCAGTATAGCTTTAGGTATCATTTTAGTTGCTCGTACTTTGCATGTTACAAATACTCTATAGGAGCTATACATGTTATACAAATTTAAAATAGTTATAGTTAAATTATGGAAAATTAGGTTCTGAATCATGAGTATTGAGATGAGAACTCTTGACTTTTCTTCATTATTAAGAGAAGCATGCATGGTGAGAAGTCTGCACCCAAAAAAGTATGCAAGTGCTGGGAAGCAGCAAGCATTCAGGGTAATGCAAATGTAACGATTTAAAAGGATATTTGGGCTGCTGTGCTCTTCATTTTTCATTTCCAATAAATTACCCGTATGGAATGAGACATGGATGTACGTAGAAATATAATGGTGTTTTTTCTTTTTTTTTCTGCTTTTACTTTTCCTTTTTCTTTTTCATTGTATGTAGAAATATAATAGTGTTTTTTTAATTAAATGACTTAAAAAATTAACCATGTAATTTCAGCTAAACAGCCGAAAGCCTACGGCCAAAGCCGAATCGAACGGCCCTTGGTTTGCAATCGTTTGGCTATTTGCCGTGGAACAACTTGCTTTCAGATGGGTCAACATGTGAACATCGTATTTACGTGGATTCGCGTGAGGAAGCTGGTGCGTAGTAGTCAATTGGCCGCTACCTTGTCGGGGGCGCGTAGCCATGTAGCCGGTATGGGATAATGGGAAGGAATTTTTTAAAATGATCTATTTTCTATTTAGAATTACAATAATATATCTATATTTTTTTATTTTACAGGAATAGCTGTCTGTCGCTTCATAATTGAGCGACATAGGCAAGTCACTCAACCGTTGGGCGATACGTGGCCAAGTCGGCCAATGGTTGGGCATAGAGCGACTTGGTCCTAGTCGCTCAACAGTTGGGCAATTTAAAATAATAATATTTTTATTTTATTAATCCAATAGAAATAATTGTGGGGGAGTAAATGATAATTTTTGTAGGTAATACATTTAGCAAATTTTGTTTGTAGATTGTCATTTTTTTAGAAATAAAAGGGTAGACAATATGTGTTGGTTTGTTTATGATTTTCGTAAATTCCTAAGGGCACAAAATTTATTAGACTCGCAATAATATTTTGTGACTGATGTATGTTGTTGTAGTGCGATATATTTTTGAAGAATTTTGTGAGGACGATTGAACTAGCAATGATTCGTAAGTAGGAAGGTAAGCGATATTGTGATCTAACAGAGCATTCATACACAGAAGAGAACTTTAGATAAATAGCGTAACAATAACAACATGACAGTTGATTCAACAAGGGGTTATATGGCACGCAGGCACACACATGCTTTTAGGGAATTAGAAATACATGATACGTGTGGATGAAGAGAGTCGAACTACAGCATGGAACATGGTCATTTTCCCTTCCTCCCAAGGGAATGCTCGCTGGGAACATTGAGATATGGATTGGGCTTGGAGGTACGGGGGCTTCGCTTCAGGGAGGTGGCCTCCTAGCACGCTGCGCTTATTCGTCCTAGGCTACAATAGCCCATTCCTTCTCCATACTAGCGATGTAGTGTTGCAGTCGTGGTGCAGCAAAACATGTTGTGGAGGGGGTAGTACTTATAGGCTAAGATGACACGGTGTACGTTTGGCAAGTCCAATTCAGTTTGGGCAAATTCGTGTCCATGAGGTAGCGGCACGTTTGACGATTTGTGGACCAGCGTAGCATCACATCGCTGCACAAAGCTGCCCCTGTTTGGTCTTATCATTGAACAAGACTGTCTCATTTGGTCTTGTCATTACGTAAGGCTATCTTATTTGGTCTTGTCACTATGCAAGACTGTTTCGTTTGGTCTTCTCACTGTGTAAGGATGTCTTGTTTGGTTGGGTTAGGACGCCACGTAAAAGCTACCCCTTTAGGTTTACTGCAACTTAAACTATCTATAGTCACTCATACTGACCATTATGTCAGAAATCTAAAGCCCAAAATGAAGTTAATGACAACAGAATGACATTACAACTGAAGTTAAAGTTTATAAATAAAGTTACAACATAATAGGATTTTCAATCTTGATACCATTATAAACACAATAAGAAGTGGTGCTGCACTTCACACCGGTGTTCCTACTCATTGGCAGGTGTCTCGCATCTTCTCACAGTATGGCTTCTTAGCCATAGCGGCTACAATGTCTACCCACCATTCTACCTTCCCCTTCATCTATATCGTTCCTAATGTGATGACTCTACCAACAGCTCTTCTCATCTTTTAATAGGTCAAGATTCGGAATCTAACCCTTTTGTGTAATATCCAATGTGGCAAAGTTACCTAGAACCCTAAAGCCTCTTAGCTCGCCACACCACGCTTGCAACACCCTCTCCTTTATGAAGTACTCCGACATGAAGTTCAATAGGTCCATGTTGATAATCCCACATGCGGCGAGGGCATGAGAGCATGGTTTGTGAAGGAGCTTTGGCTTGTTGTATGTGCAACTAGATTTATTCACATGATCTCCAAGGCACATCTCGTGGGTAAAAAGAGAGTGAGCAGTCCCAACTCTAGATTTGTCCTAAAGGAGCACATTGAAACGATACTGTATATTGCCCATCATGAAGACTGTGCGACTGACACTTCTCAGTTTTGGCCTGCATGTATGATGTAATCTTCGAGCATTATGGTGTATGTAGGTTACCTATATGATATGCCGCATCTGCATGCCTTTTCCCAAAATATCTGATTGTACTTTGTAGAACGCCTTCCACGAACCAAGTTGTACACCTCCGCAAGGTTAGTGGTCATTATGTCATACCTTACGCCGTTCGCGTCATGCAACAAGAACCACTTCTCTAATGGCTCGGTCTCAATCCAATAGAAGAAGCACTTGATATTCCTCGATGTCCTCCGTGTCACACCGGAAGGGTCAAGCTTCGGCAATGGTGCGAGGCGTTTGGGTTGTGTTGCCCCAGGAATGGGCAGACGCTTGTTCTCTCAATGACATGCTTCCTGGTGTGCTCCTCCAATATCTCTCATAGCACATCGAATTTATGTTGCTGGTTCTGCATAGCTAGCATCTTGAACAGCTTCATCAACAATTATTGTAGAAACTACTTGAAGAAGTTAGCCCCAGATGACACATGCACAATCTGTTCCTCATGTCTGGCCAAGGGAATGGCTCTTCTGGGTCTTGCTGATATTTTCTTATGGCCTTCATCATCCTAGGATGATGATCATAGATTATATAGACATCAGAATGTGCCCCAACTACTCTCTCTTTCAGATGTCGAAGAAACCATAACCAGCTGTCAAAATTCTCACTTTCAATGAATGCGATGGCCAAGGGCAGAATCTAATTATTGCCATCAATGCCAATTGCTCTCAGGATCTGTCCCTTGTATTTCCATGTTTGAAATGTCTCGTTGATTGAGATCATGGATAACATGTGTTTGAAAGCGTCGATGTAGGGACTGAAGGCTAAGAAGGCCCTCTGCAAAACCATGAATCCTAGCAATCTTCTGGATGGCTTGTCCTTCACAGCAATGTATGTGCATAGGTTTCTATCCTGTAGCACCTGGAGCATACGAGGAAGGTTATCATAAGCCTCATCGAAAAAATCGAACCTCTTTCCAAAGCCTTTTGCTTCGCATGCTGTGCCTTGGCATAACTAATTTTGTACTTGAATTTTTGCTCGATAGTCACCATGATGTGCTTGGCCTCCAGGTCCTTCAATATCTCTCCATACATAAGATTGGCTATGAAGGTGAATGTCAGGTTGTGATGCTTCGGCAAAACACTACTAAGCATGCAGGAGTGCGGCTCTACCTTCAAGAGAATCCAGTGAGTCTTGTACTTGGATCTGTGTGTGTGAACATGTTAAGGATAACCAACTTACTCATAGCCCACGGTATACTACTCCTAGCTAGATTTTAGACTTGAAATGTCCGCTACATAGACAAGGCCCATAGCTTAATGGTATCCTACAGTGATCCCTTGTCAACAAGCATTGCATGAAGCCGAACCTTGGTACCATGGTACTCCCATGGTGATTTATGCTCATCATACACAGAAAGACCCTCAACATCCACCCTATTCCATACCGCATTTGTCCACATCAGAAAAGTCATCGCCATCCTCTTATAAAGTTTCCTCCTCGGCCGTCGTCCAATTATCAATCTTCATCTGACATACTATGCTATCAACATACTCCCCTGTGTCTGCCTGTCTAGTGGGCTTAGCGTGCATTGTGCGATCTTCCTGATCTGCCTCAGCAACATCTGCATCCACATGTCCAGTGGACTCAGCGTGCGGTATCGATATTTTAGTTGTGCCTCCACAACATCGGCCACCGCGTCCTTTTCATGAACCACGCGCTGCACGCCCGAGCTACCACCAACCAGACGATAGCTATGGCAGGGCCTCCTATGACTCCCTTTGGACATGGTTGCACGAGTAGCATGCATTCATATCGACGTCGATGGCAGTCTTTCACAAAGCTTTTCCGTGCAACCGTGCGCATTAGTCTCCTCAACTCCCACTGAATGTGTGTGGCAAACCAACTCCAAAGCCCATGTAGGACGATACTGCACACCTCAAGGTCCAAGGAGAAGCTGTATGTCAGCTAGTGAAGGACATCTCCGAATAGAGCATTCTCCACACCCAGGTGTACCAAACTGACTTGCGGGAAACTGCTCAGGTCAACACCGTATGGACCTTCAAAAATGGTACCAATATCGTAATACACTTTTAATCTTGTGGGTTCAAACATGACTGATTTCTCACTGTAAATATTACCATATGTCAACATCCATTCACTAAATACATGTTAAACAAAAAAGCAGCGACACGTTGCGTACATTCAGATGAGAATAAGAATGGATGAGGCTATTACCCTCACGCGAAGACCTTTTCTCCTTATCAACAAGCTTCCTTCGTCATCCTCTCTTACCTCATGAGCTCCTCTTCTCCTCTTCTCTCCTTCTCCCGAGCTCCTCTCCTCTCTCTCCCAAGCTCCTCTACTTCTCCCCCTCTCGCGGCCTTCTCTCCCTCTTCTTCTCTCCCTCTCCCGAGCTCCTCTACTCCTCCAACTCTCGCAACCTTCTCCCCCCTCTACACTTCCCTTCTCCTTCTCTCCCTCTTTTTTTCTCCTCTCTCAAGCTCCTCTCATTTTCTTCTGAGAGAAATGGTGAGAGAGACCGTGAGGGAGTCAGGTCGAAAAGAAATGAATGAGCTGGCAGCAAGTAGTCACTCTACCATTAAGTGACTAACCCATGCTGCCCAACGGTTGAGCAACTAGAGGACCCAAGTCACTCCACAGTTGGGCAATATAGGCAAGTCGCACAACCGTTGAGCGACTTGGCTACGTGTCGCCCAACGGTTGAGCGACTAGCCCATGTTGTCCAACCATGGAGCGATAAATGGCTATTACTGTAAAATAAAAAATGCATGTATATTACTATAATTTAGAATAAAAATAGATTATTTAAAAAAATTATAATGGGAAGCATACAAGAACCTTGCCCTTGCTTGACAGCTTGAGACGTTGGAGGAACTCATAAATTTTGCAATGAAATAGTTTCAAAGCTCGCAGCAAATGTTTGGTTTTAAACATGGCATTTTCTGTTTGTTAAATGTGTATCAATGGGAGTCGATGGTGTGTATCAATGCGAACCGATGGTTTGTAGTACTAACATTTACCTTCTTTAATTGTTCTGTCTCACCTGTTTGGATGAGTTTATGATATGGCACAAATTAGTTGAACTCTAATTTATCCACGATTTATTGGCTGATCTTGACAGCATGTCTCCATATAGCTTGAAATCAATTCACTTGATTCATGAATAGCAACAGCAGTAGATACATTCATGACAAATGTTTTGGAATTTTCGGTACGAATAATCTATTTTTTATTCAAAATTACAGAAATATACCTGCGATTTTTTTTTTACAAAAATAGGCTCAAGTCGCCCAATGGGAGAGCGACTGGAGCCTATCGCCCAACCAGGGGGCGAAAAGTTCCTATCGCTCTCCCATTGGGCGACTGCATCCAGTCGCCCTCCCATTGGGCGACTTTCATGCAGTCGCCCAATGGTTGGGCGACTGCACTCAGGGGCCGACAAAACTGTATGTACCGATCGTTTTATATACCGATGCAATATAAACAACTAATCTGAAAAGATAAAATAGCAAAGTTCTATATGGCTTATATATACTCATTTGAAAGGTTTCGACGAGATCTACAACTTTTCAGTTGAAGCAAAATCCAAATTTCGAAAGGAAGACCAAGAAAAAGGGAAAAAACAGAAATTAAAAACTTGCGATGCAGGTTTAGAACCAAAGATGGCCGATTTTTGAGGTCTTGGAGGGCGACTGGCGCAAGCGGGTCATTTTTATTGGATCGGGATCGTCGTTAGCTTTCCAACGAGTACAAGAACGTCGAAAACGGACACCGTATGCAAAAGTTATGCCCGTTTTACTGAAGGTGTGTCGGAAACAGACTGAAACTGCTATAACTTTTGATCCCGTGGCCGAAATTGCTGAAATTATTTTTTCTAGAGGCTGTTGGATGTATGAAAAACAGCTCCACCAATTTTCACTATTTTTGGCGAAGGTTTGATGCACTTTCCAAATTTCGGCAAAGATAGACTCTTTCCTCTCTTTTTTCTCTCGGGGGCTTGAGTGCAGTCGCCCAACCATTGGGCGACTTTCATACAGTCGCCCAATGGGAGGGCGACTGGATGAAAGTCGCCCAACGGTGGGGTGATTGCAATTAATCGCCCAACGGTTGGGCGATTTTCCAGTTGTCGCTGCTGGGTTGGGCGAAAGGCTCCAGTCGCCCAACCATTGGGCGACTGGAGCCTATTTTTGTAAAAAAAATTCACGGGTATATTTTTGTAATTTCGAATAAAAAATGGATTATCCGTACAAAAAATTCAAATGTTTTGCCCATGGTGGAGATATGTGTAATAGTGTTGGTTTTTCTCAGCGTGTTGCCGTAAATGATGGCATCGTATGGGTAAACATTTTTATGCTATTATTCAATGGTAAAGCTGAACCGCAGAAGTACTTGGAGTGGGAGATGCGTGTCAAACAAATTTTTGATAGCCATCACCACACCGGGGACAAGAAGATTCATTTGGAAACAACTGAGTTCACCGGATGCGCTCTTGTTTGGTGGAACCAATTATGTCGTGTATGAGCTTGTCCAAATATTTGGGTGCAATTGAAGAATATATTGAGGCAACATTTTGTTCTAACACCCTACATTAGGACCTTGTACAATCGCTACAACATCTACCCAAAGTAATTCTAATGTTGATAAATATTATAAAGAAATGAAAATGTTGATGATCCAAATAGGAATTGAGGAACATGAGGAGGCTACTATGGCATGTTTTTTTAATGGGTTGAATGATGATGTGCATCCAAGACTTGGTGCATCAAGTCGAACATGACGAACAACAATTAAAGGCGCAAACAAGGCAAGGGTGGACGTGCCAATACTCAAACAAGCTCATAGAAGCGTCCATTGCATCAAATTGATGATGTTGGTTCACATTCCAGATTTGCAATATCAAACCATTTAAACGGAGCTCTTTCAAAGAAGCCAAGCAATTGAGGTAAAGAAGTAAATAAAACTGATTGTAGTTTGTCTTCTAATGCTCGTGTTAGATAAATTGAGGGCTTCAAGTGTAAAGGAAGAAGCTAGATGTATTATCGAGAAAATTGCCGTGGTAGGCGGCCAAGTTGTGTGTGAGTTTTTATGAATTTCCGATGAGATATTCATTTTGGTGTGCTGGTTCTAGCTACGGTGCTAGTGCTTGTTTGCTGAATCACAAGATTTATCTATCCTTGCTCGTGGATTAAGGTACTGACAGGTGAGGAGACTATCTTTGGGTTTCGGTTTCTAGCTACCAAATCTATCTATGTTGGTGGTCCTGCATAACTGTGAAAGATCGGACCAAAATAACACAATCGCTCGTGCTAGTTAACTAGTTGGATCCTCGTCAGTTTATTATTCGAGCCTTCGAAAACAAAAACAAAACTCCAGAAGTAGTACGTAAGTTAATTTGGTTACTTTGATGCGCTGCGCTTTGCGTGTGCTTGATGTTAGCTGTTGCTTTTCGCTTTCTGTTTTTTTTTAGAGAGACAGAGTATGATGTTAAGCTGTTGCTTGGTGTGAGGAAAACGTGAGGAATTGTTTAATACTGACTACCTGTTAGGCGCTAGTGATGGGCGTAATTCGATCTGGTGCTCCTTTCTTTCTTTTCTTTCTTTCGTTCTTTCTCTCCACTATCGGTCCGGAATGGAGTCCACCGCGATGAAGTTCTCCATTTGGATTTGGTCCGTTCCTTTTTTTCTTTACAGAAAGGTTAAAGGCGTACGTAAGGCGATGCTCTGCATTTTAATTGATTATGCTCCATTTTGGTTCCAGCACATATAATTGACAGTGCATGGCTAATTGCCGAAGTGATGCCACTTTGCCACCTTTTTTAAAAAAGAAAAGTGAAAAGGCTATTCCAATATGTATATGGTGCATGCATGATGCCGGTATCGTTTTCAATGCGAATCCCATCTTAAAATTCCGTAAGGCCAACTACTACAAGTCAAGCTATACTACACGTCTCATCACAGACAGTTCATAGGGAATTATCTATATTATAATTATCATAGACGATTTTACAAGCATGAGCACATATGTTACGAACGATAACTAGAACCGTCTGTGATATGGAATTATCACAGATGGCTCTTGTTAATAACCGTCTATGAACTATCACAGACGGTTATTAAAAAGAACTATTTGTGATAATTGTAGACTTTACAGACGGTTTTTATTAGAACCGCTTGTGATATTATCATAAAAGGTTATTAATACAAACTGTCTATAATGTATCTCTTATATGCATTAATGGTGTGCGCTTTGTCTCCCTGATGCGCCTTTGATCGCTTCGTCTCTCTGATGCATCTCTGATCGTTTTGGCTCCCTGATGTATCTCTTCATCTCCCGCGCCAAATTTATAAAGATAAATCCCCATATAGCCGATACACATATCTATTTTCAACCACAAACAAATGGCTCTGGCGGCTTCTTTCTTGTTGCCGACATTGATGGCCAACCTAGCCATCTTGTACGAGCACCTCGTTGGTCGTACGCTAGCGGATGCTGTGCAAAGACATTGTGCCAATAGTGTCCTCCCTCGTATGTTCGAGGATTTGCCAAAGCAAATGACGGCCACCTTCCACCGTCTTGACATCCTCCTCCGTCGCGCCCTCCGAATGGTCTCCCACTTCCAGCGAGCTAACCTCGCCATCGACGTGGTCCTCCACAATGACATTGCATGTCTCCAGGAGGCTTGGCATCGCTTGAAGTGCTTAGTCGAGGCGGTGGGCGACCGAGTCGACCTTCCCGAGACCTCTGAAGGAAGGGAAGAGAGCCTATAGGCTGTATTCGACTTGATTTAATAGTCAGATGGTCTTCAGGAGACATTCGAACGAGCGCATCAGTGGGTGGACGCATTTCAGGCTTCGTTCTCTTATGATGCCGAACAGTCCGATGCTGACCACGTCGCCTACGAAATTTTGAAGACAGAGATACCATGCTACGACCACCACTAGAAAAACCTTGAAGCAGTTATGTTTCTACTTTTTTTAATCTTTTTGTAAACAGTGACTGGTCATGCTGTTTGGCCATATGTAAATACAAGTAGTTGAATTTGTATGTATTTACTATCTTCTATATATGTAAACGGTCTTGGTATAACAACATGATGACATTATTGAATTTGTATTTATGTATATGAGAATGTGTTTTGTATGTGTGAATTTGCAATTCTGTATACAAGAATGTGTTTTATATATATATATATATATATATATATATATATATATATATATATATATATATATATATATATATATATATATATATGAATTTGTATTTATGTATATGACAATGAATTTATAACCATCTGTGATGTTTATTATCACAGACGGTTCTAATTTAGAACCATTTGTGATGCGCATTATCATAGATGGATCTAATTTAGAATATCACAAACATTTCTAAATTAGAACCGTCTATGATATGTCCAACCTATTTATATTCAGACTAGGGTTGGCCTACGCCTCCACTCAAAGGCTTAATATATCTCTAACTCTCCCCTGAGCACAAGCTGTCGCCTCCTTCCCTCGCACGCCAGCTCCTTCCCGGCGTGTCTCCTCCCCAGAGCAGGCCAGCTCCTCCCCTCACACTTTGCCTCCTTCCTGGTGTGCCTCCTCCCCGAGCACATCGCCTTCCCCAAGCTGGCCGCCTCCCCCCTTGCACGCCACCTTCTCCCTAGCTTGCCTCCTCCCCAAGCATGCCGCCTCCTCCCTGAGCATACTGCCTCCTTGGTTACTACAGGAAGGCTCGGATAAGGCCAGTGCGCCGATTCAGATCTGGGGTGTGCTCCTCATCCCCTCTTCTTCCTAGTCTTCAAGTGGAAGGTTCGGCTTCTTTTACCATTAAATCCAGATGAGAGAGGTGGGGATATAGGCAGAACTCAAGAGCTCACCACACGAACCTTTCCCTTACTACCTTCTCGATGGCTTGGATTATCATCACCTAGTTAGCTTTACTTTGTATTATTGTATTACTATTGTGCATAAGTTTGCCATGCTAGTTTGAAATCAGTTTATTATCTTTGAAATTTGTGAATAATACTAGCACTAGAAGGGCTTTGCATGATAGATTGTGGGTATTGAGATTGCTCGATGAGGACAAATTATCAAACTTGAGATCATTGTGACTATCTAGAAGTATTCTACTAGTTTATTGCTTTGTCAATTGCTTGTTATATACATTTGTTTAGTGTTGCTCACTGCTGTCTTGTTCTGAATATTGCCAAAATTCTATTGATACTGCAGTAACATTTCTCAGTTACCAACATCCACTAAGGAACCACCTGTTACCATTACTAATCACCATCTTGATTTTTCATATCTTCCCCATGCATTGAAAGTAGTATATATATATTTCATGATAACACTAACATATGTAGTCTTGCACACCTCACAATTTAAATGAGGTAGAGACAAAGTCAGATCTCATATCACACTTGGAGAGTTAGAGACAAAGTTAGATCCCATATCACACTTGGGCTTCAAGGGGCATGAAGCAAATCATACACTAGATCTAGTGTGTAATTTGCTTCATGCCCCTTGAAGCCCAAGTGTGATATGGGATCTAACTTTATTTCTAGCCCATTTAAAGTATAGGGCGTGCAAGACTATATATGTTAGTGTTATTATGAAATATATATGTACTACTTCTAGTGAATGGGGAAGATATAGAAAACCAAAAATGGTGATTAGTAATATCACAAACAGTTTTTTTATAAAATCATCTGTGATAAAACATCACAAATGGTTGTTTTTATTAGTCATTTGTGATATGAAGATATCACAGATGGTTATATTTAAAAACTGTCTGTAATACATAAACATCGTAGAGATTATTTTTAAAAACCATCTGTGATAAGTATACATCACAAATGGTTATTTTTAAAAACCGTCTGTGTTGTGGTTTAAAAACTGTCTGTGATGATCACATGTCATTACTAACCTATAAATTCAGATGGCTCATGAAACCATCTGTGATGATATTTTTGAACCGTCTGTGATGATCTTTTCTGCTGTAGTGTCACATGCTATCATGCATTTGATGAATTTGAATGAGTTATATTAAATTAAGAGAAAAACTTCTCTATAAATAGGACCCCATGTAATGGGATAGAGGGGAGGCCATTTGTAACCCTAAACACTCATATTGAATACACTTGTTCATATTGTGCTTCTCCTTGAGTACCTCCACATCCTCAGTGGTCTTCGCATCCGATCGGAGGTGCTTTTAAATTCATTGTCCAGTCTCGTATCGATAACAGTTGGGCGTTTACTTCTACGTGTTCACATGGGTCAACCTTTCACACACCAGGTTCTACCAATCTTTGGTGGCCATACCTAGACGAGTCGAGCTAGGCACCCCCGTGCGTACCTTCACCTCTCGAATACCACGGGTTGAGAATTGACTTCACGAAGCACTTCTTTGGTCTATGTCCTAACCTTGACATCTAGGTGGTCGACACTTTACTCCACAGCTGTTCGCAACCCATCGTCCTTTCGTGTGATGGTGAACTCTCCAACATAACCCAAAATCGGTCAAGCAGAGCAACAGCTCTTGGTGAACACCAAGGGAACCCAACTCGGAGGCACCAGCTTGACCTATCATCTGAAGTTTGTATGAGGACTGTCGGACCCAGATTTTATAATCCAGAATCCTCTGTGATTCCACCACATTATTCCTTAGATCAGTAGATAGTGCTTAGAGATATATTACTGAACATCAAAGTACATATCATGCGGAAGCATAAATATATCAGTAGACTTATACATTGGCCGATCAGACAAAAATCAATAAAATGCAGGAGCGGAAATGAAACATACAGGTGGGACCTTTAGGATGTGCCCACAGGTAGCCAACTGGGGTTCGCGACCAATTTCTTGGCCTCTTCATCTTCTTTACCATCATGACCAGATGTATTGCTGGAGCGTAGTAATCTAATTTCTGATTCTGGATTAATTGAGTAAGTGAGGATGAGCACAAACCACCGTGCTCCGTGAGCCAATACACAGTATGCAAATAAATAACATGCATGATTTACCAAGGGAAGGCTCGGGTTGTTTTATTTACTATAATTGCTTTTAAAGATACGGTACATAGAAATTCCTGAGACCCAGTTTGAACTAAAACATGATATTTAGGTAAAAGAGTGCAATATTAGTAGTAGTATAGATTCCATTCATCGTTACATGACTCTTGCACCTTATGCTAAACTTTCGACATTATAACCGCCTACTTTATCACTGGGGTGACACCCATGGCAACACATCAGTGCTTCCTGCAACCCACAATTTTTCAACCCCACCCATAAAGTTTTTGGAATAGAACTATATCTAGTCGAGTTCCCATGTCTGACCTTGACTGTGGGCATGGCTATTCGAATAGTTTTTACCAGAGGTTGTACACTTTACCCACAAGATATGATTATCTCACAATATTGGCCATTACATGCTTCCTTAGGTGTGCGACTGAGTAATTATAACAAGGCTATAATAATGCATCTTTCTAGTGTGGTTACGCCTACTAAGTTCTTTGTTTTGTAGGATGAAATCATCCCTCAAGAAGCTTCCTTCTTGAGCCGTCACGCCAAAGGCAAGGATGAGACCATCCTTCCATTTGCACGTGTGCACACCTTCACGTAACCACACTGGGTCAATGCAAATTAGTTATCCCTACCTACACTTTGCTAGCTTATGGTTGTACTATTTTACACTGGGAGGTCATCACAAGATTTAGTTCTTAGGGTTATCTGGGCGATTCTACCACAATCCACACTCTCGTACATCCACTACACCACACCGTCAAACCAACCACCCAGATAGTTAAGCAATTTGAGGTTTTGGGAGCATAAAATATCCATGTTACAATATACCAGCCACCTTCCATCAATAACTGCCCAAACCAAGTTTTCATGTTGAAATGCTGCTAGGGCAAGTTAATGCCCTCGAGTATCTAAGCAGTACTAAGTAGAGCATATAAATGTAGACTTATTTCCAAAAGTTACAATTATAGATTTCCTAGGGAGACAAGGCTCGAATGCTCAAATGTTCCAAGGGAATGTAATACTCGTAAGATAAATAATAGGCATGTAACTAGAATCATAAAATAATCATACATTTGCATATAAAATAATGCAATGCAATTTGATAATTTAAACAGAAATAGATTGCATAAAATATAGGTTCAACACGATCAAAATAATTACTCGCCTTGCGTGGTTTACTGCGGTCTTGAGCTCACTCAAAACTTTCTAATTAAATGGTCTTGAGCTCCTGGTCTTCAACTGGATCTTGGTCTCGCTTGATCCATTGATTCTTTAGGACTTCAATTTCTAATTATGCACTAAACAACTAAATCCAAATAAATGCATGTAACTCAAAAGTCCAAATAAACCCAAATGAATTTAATTTAGCATTATTATAATTGGATGGGTGATCTGAGACATGGTTTGTTAGGCATAAGATTTTGACAGAATCAAATGGGGTTCGAGCGAAGTGGGGAATGATAGGGAAAACTTGCCGAAATGGATGTCAAAGGATGGATCATGATAAAGTAATATTCACAGGAATATTCCGCTTCAGACTTGAGGATGGCTAGGCATAGCCGATGGTAGAATACCATGACTCGATCTTTTATTTAATAACTTCCTTGTATTATTTGTTATATTTATTAAGGAAGTTCCATGAGTGAAGCTTGTATTTAATAACTTCCTTTTAGTATTTGTTATATTTATTAAGAAAGTTCCATGAGTCAAGCTAGACCTATAGATAGATAGATGAGCTTAGCTAGGATACTGGGTATTAGTTGTCGAATTTTAATATTTAGGAATTAGAGCATGAGTTCTACCAGCTATGTGTGCAACTTTTTAGTTTATCAAATTAATTCATACTTCTAGTAATTCAAGATGTAGTATTTCATGTGTTCCTAATTATCACTTAATTGCATAATTAGTTAAATGTTGAATGCAATAATGTGTTAATCCATGGGATTATTTACTTAATCACTAAAGGTTGTTGTCAGTTTATGTATTCTTTTGTTGTTATTCAGTACAGATACATATATTTATACGAGGTCTGGCTTGTTATATAAAATTATATTTCAATATTATTATTTAATTAAATATGCCGTTATGATTTCATTATCGGTGGCACACTAATGGCAAGGATTATATTTTAATAGGCCTACGACCGACATATGAACCTCTAATTTAAACTTGCATCTCAATTTAAGTGGCAATGTCAGGTTAACTAATTTCTTTATTTTAACTCACTCAACATTTTAATTGTGACTCTTACGGTACTCGAACACTTATACGAATATATACATCAGTAGTGTCTTTTGTTAGCATTCAGAGTTAAGATGAATATTATTGACTCCCTAATCATGAACAATGAAATTTTAATTTAAATCTTGGCATTTTATAGTGACCTAAATTTAGACGATTTACCTTAATTCTTCATTTGCTATTTGAGAATGGGCCTCATGTTTTTTTGGAGATGTGCACATAATAGCCATTAATTTTACATGGCTTAATTCACACTAATTACCTTTAACTATTATTGACAAATTTAGATCTAGGGGGCTAAAAACATGACAATTAAACTTTGGACCACAACATGCTCTGATGGGATCTTGCAACTCCAAATTTTAGACACTAGCTACTCTCACATGGTAATTAATTTGTTAATGTTTGTTGACATGTAAATTACCAAGATCTAGCCTTTGGATAATCCAATTTGAATAGACTTTCCATCCTGATTTCACAATTTTAATTAGTATTCTTATTTTTGTTTATGAATTATATTTTATTGAATTCCTATTGAACTTCTCTTAGACAGTGAATTTATATTTTAATCATATGTTAACTAAACACTAATGACACACTAGTGTGTTAGCTCGTAGTTGACCCCAGTTAACTTCCCATTGAGTTGGGCCCACAAGCTAGACATGGAAAGACAGAGTATATTGCATAGAGCAGAGAAGCAATCGACAGGGAGGGGGTAAACAGGGGCGACGGCACGTGGTTGGGCGGTGGTGGCGCCGGCGAGGCAAGGCTGGTGCGACAGTAGCGGCAGGTCAAATGAGACCCCAGGGAGGCAAAGAAGCCCCTGGAGGTGACGGCATTGCTCGAGGTAGAGCCGAGAGTGGCCGGCAACAGCAGAAAGCGGCTGGCGCAGGGTGGCCATGGGGGCAGCAGCGGCCAGGGCAATGGGAGAAGAAGTGGGGGTGAGCATGAGCTAAAGGGAGGTTAGTGGAGTCTTACCATACCGCCCATGTCGGTGGAGACATGCCAGATTGGGCTGGCGGCGGTGGCCTGCAGCGGCATGGGGGAGGTCACTGTGGGCGGCTTGCTCAGGCAACTAAGGGCTCCTACTGGTAGTGGAGAAAGTTGGGGGTGCAGTGGTGATGCTCTAGAAGTAGGGAATTGGGCAACAAAGCACCGAGCAAGGGATGGTGATGGCGGCAATGGTTTTGGCCGATAATGGGGAAGAAGCAACGGACAATGAGCTTTTGGTGTGCGGAAATCCAATTAGCTTGGAGGGGAAGTAGATGGGGAGTGGGACACACTGTGACATGATCAACTTGGGAAAGACTAGTCATGGTGGCCAGAACGGCTTGGGGGCGCTAGTGGGCGTGCTGCAAAGGTGGCGGCAGGGTGAGCCTTGGGCTTTGAGGAAGAAGGTGGAGGAAATGGGAGGGCGTAGGGAGGCCTAGGGGAGGTCGGAGGCTACTTATAGCTCAGAGGGGGATGTCATGCTGGTGCTATGGCCGTCGACCAATGCACAGGGAGCGGCATGGTGAAGTGATGGTAAGGCGATGGGAGTAGGGCATGGGTGCTCGGGGATGCGGGTGTCGGTTGACGCACGTTGCAGTGCCACAACTTGAGGCCAGTAGGGTATAGGGGTGCTACTGGCACATCGCACAGCTGGTCATGGGTAGGTGACATGGGCGTGCCTAGGCCATGCGGCGTGGCCGGGCGCATGGCGCTCATGGGGGTCAAGATGGCTGTGGCGTAGGGGATGGCGTCAACAGGCGTGGAGTAACAGAGCTTGGTGAAGTGACAGTTAACAGAGACAGGGTGTGGCACCGACCAGGTGCTAGGATAGCCAAATAGGGGAGAGAAGGAAGAGGAAGGAAATAAAGAAGAAAGGGGAAAGGGCCTAGCTGCACAGAGAGAGAGAAGAGAGAGAAGGGGAAAATAGTGCTAGTTATTGGGAATTCATATTTAAAATTTGAATTCCAAATTTTGGGATTTGAAAGACAACTAAATTTAAATTCTTCAACCTATATGTTAAATTTGAACTTTGACTTTCTCTTAGTAGCATTTCATTAATTCAACTTTTCCGTCCTTGTGTTAACCCGATTATTGTTTATACTTGGGAATAACTTGCATTTATTAATTTGCATAACACACAATTTAAAGAAACCCAAATAAAATTGTAGGAGAAATTTGAATGCCAATGAAATGTAGCCAAAGTTTTAAAATTTTCACATTTTGAAAATTCCCAAAATTGGGGTGTTACAAAGACTAAGGTATTTTAAAATGTTGTCAGAATGCGTTACTAGCTACAAGTGGGATCGTTGACCCGAGGCCGTGTGCTGACCCTTTTTGCATGTCAGGCACTGGCCAGGGCAAGCGATTGACGACCACTTGAATCAGCAAGGGGCTACTATTGAGGGAGGGTCCCTATACTACCTCAGGCCCGTGATGACTTTGGTGTGATAACACACATCAGGGAATCTACCCCGAACAAGATCCGTGGACTAACCTGATGGTGTCTAGAGTCTACCCCGAACAGATTCCATGTCACCCTGAACAAGGTCCAGAAAACAAAGACGGAGCCCAATGACCGACCTCAACCAAGATCTGAAGTCAACCCCAGACGGTGTTTGGAGTCCCCCCAGGACGAAGTCCGCACCCTCGGACGTGGTTCGAGGGCTAACCTAAGATGAAGTCTAGAGGCTAACCTCAGGCAGGGTTCGGAGGCCAGCCTCGAGCGAGGTGCAGGAGTAACCCCGAGAAAGATCCGCGAACCTGTCCTGGAGTCCCTCACACGCAGCGGGACCTGCTTGGTGGGAAGGACGGAAATACTCTTAGGAGTAAGCTAGGCCCCGAGGGCAAACTTGTAACTTCACTTGCCTCCTCTTCCCACTCCATAAATAGAACACCATATAATGGGAGAGTTGGAGGCCATTTGTAACCCTAGACACTCATATTGAATACACTTGATCATACTTGTGCTTCTCCTTGAGTCCCTCTGCATCTGACCGGGTCTCGTGTTGAGGACAATAACAAATTCAGGTTTTTAGAAATAAAAAATAAACAAAAAAACAAAATTCAAGCATGGTCCTATTTTTCATTTCGCAGTATTTTTCAAACAAAATAAAATTCAAATGACCATAACTTTTGCGTATGAACTCCAAATTTAGTTATTTTAGTTTGTAAATTTTTTCTAAAATCGTGATCTATCCAAATATGCAAAAAAAAATTAAGCTTTGTCTCTATTTGAGTTTTTGGCTCTTATTTGTATTTATCTTAATTTTATTGAATCGTCACTCTCATGCCGGACAATTTGGAGAACGCATCTGAATCATTCTCTGAGCAACAAGAGCAAGGCAAACACTCTATTTTACCATGTTGATCCCACAATTTTAATTATTGTATATTGTTTGCAAAATCTATTATGCATGCTCTTATATTCTATTAAAATTGCTATATTATTGGTAAAGTTGTACATCATCTTGAGAGTATTAAAAACTATTTAAATAGCTATGCTCATGGTCATGAGCATGCTTGGATGCAACCACAATGAATATAGTTTTTATTTTTAAAACTGTTTCATTGAACATGATACGGTGGCATATACATGTCGCGTGTGCCATGCCCATGGGTGAGAATTGTGTGATGTTTGTAGCGAAGGAGGGCTGCGAATGGATGTGATTCACTATTAATAATGTTACATAAATGTTATTTCATTACATGTTAAATGCTATTTACAATTCTGTTGCAAATTACTACGTAACGATATTGCAAATGAAACTTGCTTCATACTGAAAATAACTATAGCATAGATCCTTACTTATTGTTAGACTTGCATTTATTTATATATTGTGATATACTATAAGTCTTGCTGAGTATACAATATACTCGGCCTTTCTTAAATAACTGTTGTTTAGAGAATGAGGAAGATAATATACTAGTCAGCTCATACTTTGCCCCGGCACTGAGGAATTCGACGATGGGTCTTTCTAGGGCCTAACTCTAGTCAGATACCTGTGGGCTATGGAGGCACATTGCCCGACACTTTTGCTTATTTACTTGTCTTCTACTGTACTTTACTCTTGATACTTATATTTTATTTGGCTGGTCGGCCCTAAGTTGTAAACTTTAATTATGCATCACTTATATACTGCACCCTTATTATAAATTAATTGTATGCGATGTGTGTGGATGTGATATTGATATTGTGAATATGTATACTAGCTACCGATCATGGGATTAGTACAGAACACATACGGTGATTTTGGGTATTCAACGCCTGGGGGTCCCCACAGCATTGGTATCAGAGCCATACTGACTGTAGGTTAAGCCCTAGATAGAATGGCTGTTAGAGTAAGTATTTATTTTCTAAATACAACTTATTTTGAAGCATAAAAATATTTTTGAAAGATATAGGGGTTTTGCTAACCTTAACTTATCTAAAATCTCTCTTTTAGTTTCTTTCTCGCCTTACTTCAAAATGTCTCATATTTTGAAACAAATGTGTACTTATTAAAGATGAAGACCTAATATTGAATAGAACCACAGGGCTAGCAAACACTTTGGAAAATTTAAGGTAACACATTGTTGCACTCTTTTCCTTTTGTAGCGACATTCCTTATCCTTGCACAAATTGGTCACTAACCCCCACCTTGTTTAAAATTTGTAGACACCAACTCATTGGGTGCCACAGTACCGAACCAATGCATTTGAGGAGGGCACCTTGTAGCATACCTTGTGGGTGATGTTGCAACGTGTTAGCATCCCTCGCACACATGAGTACACCATCTACAGTACGCCCTCCGGTGCAACATCCACTAAATACCTCGCTTAGGTGCTTATTCATGGATGATAGCACATAGACTAACCACTATGCTACTATGGGCATGGATCAAGCACTCTCACAAAGATTTACAATGAGTCCTCCGTTGCCATTGTCCGCCTCCGACATGACCTCCTCGATATGGAGGATATGTTCTAACATTTTTCGTCACGACCAAAAAATAGTGAGAACAATGTCTATCGAGTGTATATCTTGTGATACGACACTCCCAAGATCCATCTCGTAGACTTGGTGAGGTCACTCGATGGGTATCTCCATCGTTTAACCCGCGAGCCTCTAAATGTGTGTCGGAGGATGGCAAAGCTTGAGGACCATATCGACCCATTGGTGGGCCAAAGCTTCTTCACACAAGAACTACTGTACGGGGAGGAAGCCATACTCACACTTGCTGAGGAGCTGCCCCCAACCCACCTACATCATCTAGCTACCTACTCGATGTCCTCGCATGTCGGTTGTTGGAAACCACCACCAAGTGATGGCTTTCTATGCAGCTGTAGAAGTGCCACCACCCATGGTGTAGTGCCACCATCCTCTCCACGTGGGATGTGAGGAGGAAGAACCCGCTACCCATGCTGCACCCGACATCGTCAAGCCCAACAATGGCGCCTAGATTGAGACTATTAGACTAGAATGATGTAGAGCTCACCTTAGGAGGTTCACGTGAGCTAGGTTTTTGGCATGTAGAGGTGCTAAGATGCTGATGTATGGTGGTTGTATCTTGCCTTATGTATTTTGGTATGTTGCTACTTCATGTTTTATGAAAGGATTATGCAATCCACGTAGAACTTAACATTTATGTTATAGTTGCATGCTTGCTGTCCTATGTTATAAAATTTCATAATTCTTAGTCTTAGATGAATTAATTTGGCATGGGATACCCGTAATTGCTGACTCACTTAACTTATGCTTATTCCCTCTTGTCTTCTGTACAAGTTAATAACATTCATGTTAAACCCTCATGTCTTTCATACAAGTTAATAACATTCATGTTGATCCTATCCACACGACACGAATCATGTAGGATGCCAATAAAATGCTCCATGAACAAAATCATAGTAAGAGGTACAACCAATTTAAACAATCATGGTAGTTATAATTAAATTCTATCCTATAACCATCGGTTGCCATTATTTTACTAGTGTTAGGTTGCGCGGGCTTATCTGAGGAGTATACTCAGCTTTGTCTTAACTACTGATAGAATTTATCGATCTAACATGAACGAGTAGATACTTGTGCATATATCTATAAAAATGGCACTATCAAGTAATATGTATACAAATATGCTTATTCACTTTTTATGCGGGTGTGCATGCATTTATTGACCTCTCTAATTAGGTTAATTTGTGACCTTTCTAATTAAATCTAGGACCTCTCTAGTTATGTTTGGGTGTGTGTTAGTTAACAGTGGATTCTGGCCGACCTGTTTTTCCCTTCTCTATCCATTTCTCTCTCTGTGTGTGTGTGTGCGCGTGTGTGTCCTGTGCATTCCCCAAAATTAATTTAACCATTGCGGAATCTTACAACTTAAATGTTATTTAAATTGTTGCATAAAATTTTAGTTTGCTGATGACAATTAATTTATTTTAATAATCAATAATAATTATTAGTTGGTTTCTGCAATTTAAATATGACTAACAAAATTAACAGGGTATCTAAATATGCAATGGGGCAATCTAGACAATAGTACGTGAATATAATTTATACGTGCTTAATCTCTCTCATCACCTATTCGGCCCAACTAGCCACTGGATGGCCTGCTACTCTCTCTTCCCTGGCTTTCCCATTTTTCTTCCTCTCCTACTCTCTAGTTTATTGCTCTCCTGGCCAAACTCCCCCACTACACCTCTATGGCTCCCACTAGGTGTTGCCTGCCTCCTCTCCCCTATGTCGGCTGGCCTCCTATGCCCAACCCCTTCCCTATGCCTCCTCCCTCTCTTGCGCCCAGACGACCACCTGCGCTGCCTCCCTGCCATCTCAACCTCCCCTACGCCTCCTCCTGCTGGCTTTCTCTTCTATTACTAGTTTCCCCATTTTGTTTCAATTTTTCTAGCTCATGGATTTTGACAGGGTTTATTCTTTGATTTGAGTGATTTTTTATAGTGATGAGGAGAGGTGGTGATGGTAGTGATTCCGGTGAGCTTGCCATGACAGGGCTCGAGGCCTTCCCATGCATAGGGGAGAATAGGGTGGCTATTGGGCATGAGCGATGGCCAGCGGTGACACTCTGTCGCTGCGGTTTGGTTCTCCTCTAGTATATGCTACTCCCTTTCATATTCCTCATCTTGCTTATCTCTATGTATGCCATGGACTGCTACGGTTTGGTGAGATGTCTGTGAATGTGGTGATGCATGTGGTGTGGTCCAGTGATAGTGATGGCATAAATCAAAAATGGGATGGAGCCTACCTTGTCGGTTGAGGGTTGGCTTGATTTGGGAAAGAACTGAAGCTCGATCTTCCAGATCACTTGCTTGTTTTGGTTGTGCAGGTGGTTGCCTTGTGGTGGCTCAGTTGTCGCCTCCACTTGGTGCTTGTGGGGGGAATTGCATATATACCCCATAGTTACTCTAGACTTGTAAATATGCCCCACTCTTAGATGGCTTTGCTATTTTGCCCCATACTTGAGTGCCCCCTTGCTATTTTGCCCCACTACCCACCCTGGCTGCTGGGAATTCCCGATCTACCCTTCCCGGGGGCGTGGCCGGCGGCGGCGGAACGGAGGCAGGCGCGGAGGGGGCGGGGTTGGCCGGGGGCGGCGCAGCAGGCGGTGCAGCCGGGGTGGCCGGAGGCGGCGCGGTGGCGTTGGCCGGCGGCGACGGCGCGGGGAGGTACTCCGCGGCCTCGACGCCTTCCTCCTTCGGCTCCCGCCCCCTCTCGCCGCCGACGCCTCTCGTCGCCGCCGTTGCCTGGGAAGTTCGGGGAGGAGGAGAAGGTGGAGAAGAGGCGGAAGACGAGGTCGGGGCGCGCGGCGCGGAGGGCGGCACGAGATGCGGCGTTCTGTGCGGGGACGGCATCGCCGGAGCCCGAGGCGGAGGAGGCGGCCATGGCGGCGTCGGCGGCGAGAGGGGGCGGGAGCCGAAGGAGGAAGGCGTCGAGGCCGCGGAGTACCTCCCCGCGCCGTCGCCGCCGGCCAACGCCACCGCGCCGCCTCCGGCCACCTCGGCTGCACCGCCTGCTGCGCCGCCCCCGGCCAACCCCGCCCCCTCCGCGTCTGCCTCCGTTCCGCCGCCGCCGGCCACGCCCCCGGGAAGGGTAGATCGGGAATTCCCAGCAGCCAGGTGGGTAGTGGGGCAAAATAGCAAGGGGGCACTCAAGTATGGGGCAAAATAGCAAAGCCATCTAAGAGTGGGGCATATTTACAAGTCTAGAGTAACTATGGGGTATATATGCAATTCCCCCGTGCTTGTGGCCTCCTAGTGGTTGTTCCTCCTCCCGGTGCTTGCTTGTGGCCTCCCGGTCCCCTTGGCCTCACTGCCTTGCCCTCCTTATCCTTCGGTTGGATGGATGGGTCCTAGTGGAAATTGATCTGGGAGGGATGGGAAATGGTGGTGGTGTGCTCTCGCTGGTGGTGTTGGTTGCTGAAGCAAAGGTTGGCTCTCTCTTGTGCCTAGCATGGCTTTGGCCTTATTTCCTTTGGAGACAGTGACTTCACTGTGCACAGGGGATGGGATTTGGATATTTTGGTTGGTTAGCTATGAAATGGCATTTTGGAGTGGATTCAGGTTGGTTTTTAATGCTGGATGATGAAAGCTTACGGCTGCGAGAGGTGCCGATTGGCCCTGGACGGTCTATTATCTCAAGAAGCGGAATGCCCATTTCGATAACTAAACTAGGGTTCTGACGAAAAGCTATTTTTAATTTTCTTCTTTTGTTCGGTCTTTTTCGTTATCTTCATATTTATTTTCATCACAATTAATACCGTAGTTTATTTTTGTAAAACAACTGAATTGTAATTAATGTATGAGATGAGCTCAATGTAATTTAAATCCTACAATTTCTAATTAGTTGTAGTTGTACTGTAATTATTTATATTTTTGAGATGGTTATTTTGGTTGAGATTGAGAATTGTAAATTTACTATAATCCTGTTTTTATTTTTATTTGATTTGAGGGAAAATTTTACTTATCGCTTGATGGATGCACTTCATGTGTTGTAAATAGACTGAAATTAATTAGCTGTTGTAATACGAAGTGTTACATTTTATTTGAGTTGCCGAACACTTTTACTTGCCACACGATTCATTGTATTTCCTTAATCCACTGTATTCAAATTTTATTGACTCCCGGTGATGAAATTTGGGAATGCACTTTATTTAGTTACCACTCTTAGGTTTCAATTTAACTGGATGCATGGAAAAGTTTAAATTACTTTGCATTTTATTTAGTAATTAATTAATTAATTTAACTTAGCTTTATAAATCATCGCTTAAGGTTAATCAAAAGCGTGGGGCATTACAGCCACCCTCCTTAAAAATGATTTTGCCTGCAAAATCAGGACTAACTAAAAAAGGGTTGGGGTAGGTTTTGTGATGATCCTTTACACAGTGCAAGGGTTAGTTGAATTTTGAAATAAAACTTTTGGAGCAGGTGATTGCCACCTTCTCCTGCCTTGACATCCTCTAACGCCGCGTCTTCTGATTGGTCTCCCACTTCCGACGAGCTTACCTCACCATTGACATGGTCCTACATAACGAGGTTGCACGTCTCCAGGATACATCTATGATATGTATACCGTCTGTAAAGGTCAACTATCACATACGACCAAAATACATCTATGATATATAATACATCATAGAAGATTCTATATACTAACCATCTGTGATATGTATACTATCACAGATGACCGCAACCAAGACCCGTCTGTGATATGTAATACATCACAGACGGTTCATGTGATAGTATCACAGACGGTTTGTACATAGAATTGTCTATGATGCATTACATATCACAGACAGGGTCTTGGCCGTAGCCATCAGTATCACAGACAGTTCGTACATAAAATCGTCTGCGATATATTATATATCACAGACAGGTTTTTGTTGCAACCATCTGTGATAGTCAACCTTTATATATGGTACATAAACCATTTGTAATAACTGCCTGTTATTATAGACATATAAATTCAAACGATTCAAAAATCATCTGTAATAACGGTTACAAACTATCTGTGATGATCTTTTCTGTAGTAGTAATGGACAATTCTGATAAAAGAAAAACTAGTAGTATAGCACACATGAATTCTTAATTCTTAACTAAATATTCACTAGACCTACACATGGCCAGCCCAGCCCGGCCTGCAGGTCACACTTTCGAATTGGACTTTCGAAGCTTTTACATAAAAAAATTTAGTCCAAATTAGTAATATGCAGGGTATGCTTCAATATACCTCTTTTCAAAAGATTTGTGAATATTAAAGTAAAGTAGTTCACATTGTTGACAAATATGCATATCCTAAAAAAAATCAAATTGAAGATTTGTCCCTACCTAATATTCAAGTCTATATCCATATCTAATCTTCAATTTAATTTATTTTTTATATGTTGGTACAGATTTTCTATCACCTGATATTGACTACATTGTTTAAAGATTCATAAACTGTTATACCAAGTCAAATTGAAGATTTGTCCCTACCTAATATTCAAGTACTGAAGCAATCCGTTATACCATTCAATTCAAGATCCCGATCTTGACACCTTGGTGGGCAGGATTCGTGAATAACAAGATGCACTTACGTTGCTTCAGCAACGAAGTCGTGATCCCTGCCACTATCACTGTCCAGGAGTTTGATGATGATCTCTGTTGCGTTGTGAGATGAGACGGTGAACGCAAATGTTTCGTTCTATTAAGGGTCACTTTGCCTGCACAAACGGATTAAAAGTTAAAGGAACAAATCCATTTTTTTGTCCTTAAACTCTGAACGAAGTACAATTTTTACACTAAACTTGAGAACCAGTTATTTTTCACCACCACCAACTTCTAAATCTAGACAAATAATCCCTGACCTAATTCCACCCTGACTGAGCGTGAAAAACAACTGGTTTTCGAGTTCAGGGTGAAAATTGGACTCCGAGCAGAATTCAAGAGCCAAAAATGGACTGTTTTCAATAAATTAATTAAATAATTAATTTGCTAACTTGTACCAGTTTTCGTCCATTTACCTTTTGTATTATTGATCTACTCTAAATTTTTTGCATTCTTCACTTCAAGGTTTCACTCAGACCTAATTATTTATATTTACATAATATAAATGTAAGTCCAACTAGAAGTACCTATATGATCAATCAGTCATAGTGCTAAGACTAGTCCCAATCACCTCTAGATTTGTATCTTCTAAAATCGAAACTCTCCTTACCATACAACTTACACCTCTCTCACAATCACATAACCCGTCGCAATCACTCCTTAGTTGGCAGCACCATTGCAGCTTCACTATATAGCCATTAGCCATTGTTATCTTGAAAAAATAGGGTTGTGTCTCAGCAGAGAATGAAATTTTTTTGAAGTAGATCAGCTTCACTGTAGAACCATCACCACTGTTATCCTGAAAAATATAGGGTTGTGCTCGGGTGAAGCCTTGAAGTGAAGAATGCAAAAAATTTAGAGCTAAACAACGATCCAAAAGTTACATAGACTAAAACTGGTACCCATTAGCAAATTAATTCTTTACTCAATTTATTGAACTCTCGTCGACGTCAAATTTTCACCCTGAACTTACAAAACCGGTAGCATTAAGAAGCCAGCCATAAGACTAGTTATTAAACATGTCCAAAGACATTTGGCCTCTGCGCCTGTATGAGACTGCATGTAACGAACAAGGCCATTTCACATTGTTTTTCCTTTTTTGCTTTGATGAATGTTCAATGTGTTGTCTTGTAAGCCATTTATTTATGCTCAAAACTAAATTGTTTTATTTTATATAAAGTTTCTTCTGCCGGCCTTCCAAAAACTTGGCATATAGAAAATTGCATAGCAATTGCAGTGCTAGGTAATGTGCAATTCTTTACCAGGCTTCCTGTAAGTTTTAATTTTATATACAGTATTTATTGTTCTACTTTATATAAAAATATTGAAAAGATATTTACGCTAGCTACCAGTTAATCATTAGGAATCCCTGCCATGTAAAAAAAACATAGTAGGTTATTTATAATTGCAGTGGCATCGCAGTCCTAAACCCAAGAATCTGGTTGTATTGCAGTTCCTTTTTGTAATTTCTATTTTGTATGTTAAGAATGTTTTTGTATGTTAAGAACATTTTAGCAAATAGCTTTGTTGCTTACAGACCCACAATGATATGGGATCAAACTTTTTTTATTTGTAATTTGTTGAGCTGTTTGAACAGCACGGTGGAGCCCAGCTGTCTTAATGGGTCAGCGTTGGAAAATCCTGAGATCGTTAAGGAGCAATGGTGCAGGGATAATATTTGCTCAATCGAGTTGGAACAACAGAGTCCAGCTGAAAAATAGTGGACATGACACCAATTTTTTGAATTTTTTGTACGGATAATCCATTTTTTATTCGAAATTACATAAATATACCCGCGGGAAATTTTTTTACAAAAATAGGCTCCAGTCGCCTAATGGTTGGGCGACTGGAGCCTTTCGCCCAACCACACGGCGACATTTAATGAATCTACCAACCGTTGGGCGATTAATTGCAGTCGCCCCACGGTTGGGCGACTTCCATCCAGTCGCCCAACCGTTAGGCGACTGCATTTCAGTCGCTCAACGGTTCGGCGACTTCTAGTGAGATATATATGGCCGAGCGCGGTCACTGTGTCGTTCGGCCGCCGTCGCAGAGAAGAGAGGGAGAGGAGGAGAAGAGGAGGGGAAGAGAAGGAGAGGGAGAGGAGGAGAAGGGGAGGAGGGGAAGAGAAGGAGAGGGAGAGGAGGAGAAGGGGAGGAGGAGAAGAGGAGGGGGAGTGCGCGATTTTCAGGTAATTTTTCGTGTTATATTTTTTGTTAGTGTAGAAAATTAGTTTAGAAAATGTAGTGTAGAAAATTAGTTTAGAAAATTAGTTTAGAAAATTAGTTTAGAAATTTAGTTTAGAAAATTAGTTTAGAAAATGTAGTGTAGAAATTTAGTTTAGAAATTTAGTTTAGAAAATTAGTTTAGAAAATGTAGTGTAGAAAATTAGTTTAGAAATATAGTTTAGAAAATTAGTTTAGAAAATGTAGTGTAGAAAATTAGTTTACAAATTTAGTTTAGAAAATTAGTTTAGAAAATGTAGTGCAGAAAATTAGTTTACAAATTTAGTTTAGAAAATGTAGTTTCAAAATTTAGTTTAGAAATTAAATATAGAAATATAATTTAGACATTTAATTTTCAAATTTTGTGTACTAAATGTAGTTTAGAAATAAAGTTTAGAAAATTTAGTTTATAAATTTTGTGTACCATTTATTGTACAAATTTAGATGTAGAAAGTATAATGTACAAGTTTAGATGTACCAAGTTTAATGTACAGTCTTAGATGTATAAAATTTAGTGTTGAAATTATTGTACAAATTTAGATGCAGAAAATTTAATGTTGAAAGTATTGTACAAATTTTGCAGGTATGACTCGTGCTGGACGTGACTCCGAGTGGCGGTTCGCGCTGTTGGACGAGCACGTGGACCGCTCTCATCGCGCTTCCCATCTAGTGCCGCCACCGGGGAGCACGGACGAGCCGCCTCAGCTGGGAGTGGTCCGGACACGGACACCTCGCGTGGCCTGGGGACTCAACCCTCGTTGGACTGCCAGGTGAGCACTATTCCAGCGTTTAGTGCGACCGTTAGTTCGTTCCGTGCTGACCTTCACTTTGTTTGCAGGCTGCGGGATGCCGGGCTACTCCCTCTTGCCCGGATGGTGCAGGCCACAGAGGAGGATGGAGCCGCTGGCGGGGACGAGGGCGGGGACGAGGCGGGCGGGGATCGATCACGACGATTTCCGTTCGACCGTTCCCTGCTGACGGCTTTGGTGGACCGTTGGCGGCCCGAGACGCACACTTTCCACCTCCCATTCGGGGAGATGACGCCGACCTTGCAGGATGTGTCCCTGCTTCTTGGGCTTCCGATCGCGGGAGACGCTGCCTTCCTACCGGAGGCCCCGGCCGACTGGCGCGCTGACCTGCTCGGCAGATTCGAGGGTGTCGTTCCACCGGCCGCTGACCACCACGTGTTCGGAGAGGCGCAGACCCATGGGCCGACACTGAGGTGGCTCAGACAGTACCGGGTACGTGGTATATAAAATCGATCGTATCTTCGAAGCTCTTATTTGTGGTATTACGTACTAATAACAACTTTTTTGCATTCAGGTGGAGCGCATGGTTCCGTAGGCAGACGACCTGGAGGCGTACGTGCTGTGGCTGTTTGGTTGGGTGCTTTTCACCACCAGCCACGGCAACTCGGTGGATGCGCGCCTTATCACTTATGCGAGGGCGATCGCTGACGGCGAGCCCCACCAGGTCAGCTGGGGATCGGCCGTACTTGCCGCGACGTACCGCGCGCTGTGCGATGCGTGCACGAGGGTCAAGCCGAACTCGATCCTCACGGGTTGTCCCCTGCTACTACAGTTGTGGTCGTTCGAGCGCTTAAGCGTCGGACGACCTGTGCTAGACGACGTGGGTCCGTACGGGCCCGAGATGTATCCGGGGGGAGAAGTCGACCGGCCGACGATGGGTTCTATGTGGTGCCGTCGCCGAGTAAGTTTTATCACAGTTAACTATTTCTTTCTTATTGACGATCGTCATTGTAAACAACTTGTCTTTCTTGCAGGTACAGTTCGCGCACGTGCAGGTCACGCGGGCGTACCGGGTCTTTGTGGAGCAGCTCGACCGCATCACAGCCGACGACGTGCGCTGGGAGCCGTACGCTGATACGGCAGTGCAGGCCCGTGCTCCTGGCGGTCTGTCTTCACTTTGCTGGCGTGACCGGGCTTTCTGGCTCACCCGCCGGAAGCTCGTGTACCTCATCTACGTGGAGGACTACGCACCCCAGCGGGTGATGCGGCAGTTCGGGCTATGGCAGCCGGTTCCTGTACCAGTCGGACCATCGCTTCCGCGGCACGTGCACGGGTGAGTGTACGTTTGTGCTAAATATGTACATACTTACTACTGCGTTCGCAAGTATCTCACATTACGTAATGGTTTTATACGCAGGCACAGCGGGAAGGGAGTGAAAAGAGGCACGGACTGGTCGGTGAGAATGCAGCCCTGGGTCGAGCAGTGGCAGGATGCGCTCGACGACCGCGTGGACGAGGACCGGCCGTACGACAGCAGGGAGTACGCGGAGTACCTGCGCTGGTACCAGCCGCAGACCCGTATCAGGCTCGTATATGTGGTAGACCCGCCTGCCACACACGTCGCCGCTCCGACGGACACGTACCCCGCGCACTTCGCGCACGACGCTCACCTCGCGGTACGTTACATGTCATTTCAAAGATTCCCAAATGGTAATGTCGTTTCCATAATCGACCATTTTATGTCTTTGTGTCCAGGCTGACGTCGGTTCTGCCCTATACGCCGAGTCCGGCACAGTAGTGGAGAGGCTCGCCAGTGGTGCGCAGCTGACCCATGAGGAGGGCCTCAGCTTTGCGCGTCGGGTGCACGAGGGGTGTAGACGTATCGTTAGCCTACTGTCCTGCACGAGGCTACCGGCGGTCTCCACGCCCCCCGCTACGACTGCTCGTCCACCAGTGCCACCTCCACCAGCGTAGCACTACTCTGGTGCACCTACGTGGACACGTCCTCCACCACCTCACCCGGAGCAGCCAGGGGGTTCAGCCTGGGCAGGGCCTCCTACACCGGTTCACTTCACGCCTCCTACGCAGACCCCTGTCTTCCCCACGCAGGGGGTGTACGCCTCCTCCATGGCGCCAGCTACGGGTACGCATAGGGTCTTATACCGTGTTTATCCGAAGACGACATGCAACGCACTAACGATATTAATATTGCAGGTACTTACCAGCACGGCGTCTCCCCAGGCCAGGAGGATGTGGACCAGTTTTTCGCGCCGTCGCCCGACGTCGCACCGCAGGTTCTTTCTGCCAGTGCCCTCCCCGGTGCACCGGAGATTACACAGCCAGAGGTGCAGCTGACTCCACCAGCGCAGGGGCGGGATAGACACCCTCCTCCTCGTTTTACCTTTTCGGATCGTCCTAATCCGTTGCACCGGAGGAGGGCCAAGCGAGGCCGTATGGGAGGACGCGGGCGCGGTGACGGGGCACAGCAGGGTGACCAGTGAGGCGTGCTGCAGATGCTATATATGTTATGCATGTAATGAAAATACATGCGCCATGTTACTCACAGTTATATTATGAAGTTTATTTAAATTTACATAAGTCTATCATCTCTTTCCGCATATAAACTATCTCACTTAACAGTGTATGTATCGATCGTTCTCTACTCAATCTTTCAAAAAAAAAAATTTAAAAACTTTTTACACACCTACAATATACAATGAACATAAACTTTTATTACAACTTCACCGTATTTTTTACCGGTTCAACGTTACAAAATTCACAAATTCTAAAACAATCACGGGGGCTACCTGCAGTCGCCTAACGGGATGGCGACTGCATGCCAGTTGCCTAACGGTATGGCGACTGCATGCCAGTCGCCATACGGAAGAGCGATTTAATGCAGTCGCTCTACTGTGCAGCGAGATATATTGTGTCGCCGTGTGGTTGGGCGAAAGGCTCCAGTCGCCCAACCATTAGGCGACTGGAGCCTATTTTTGTAAAAAAATTTCCCGCGGGTATATTTATGTAATTTCGAATAAAAAATGGATTATCCGTACAAAAAACTCCCAATTTTTTGATATGTTAGCGGGCCATCCCATCTAAAAATGCAGGCCCAATAAGTAATAAGTCAGTCCAAAACAGCTCAACACAGCAACAGAAACAGAAGCAAAGACAACCGTTGGATGGTGATCAAATGGGCAAAAAAATGACTGAGATTTTTTAAAAAATCAGGCAACAGAGGAATAGACAGCCCCAATATATATTGTGGATTTTCTATATTTGATCATCTAATCAATCGGCTGTTCTATTCATCGCCGTGCTGGCATCCGTTCCCTAACCTACTCCCCCCTACTCTGCCCACCACTGGGTGGCCGCATCTGTTCTGTTCCCTAACCCCCTCGCTGCCGCCGGTGAGGAAGGCGCCACCCAGAGCACGAATCGTGACACGGATCTAAAGGTCATAGATTTGGATGTTTTCTGGCAGAGATAATGTTTATCAAAAACCCATTTTCATTCCTGTTGGCAGGTATGTTCACTTGAAATCTTTGAATCTCTGCTCCATCGATCCATCAGCTAAGTTTTAGACCACAAACGGCCACCGGAGCGTCCCTTGATGCATCTTGACTGCAAATGGCAAACAAAATCCTCTAATACCTAACGAACTCGCAACACCCCGCAACGCTCGGAGGCCACCCACGACTCATTCCACTCCTCCATGGATCGAAGGTCTCTCCTACCGCCACATGATCTCACACATCCAACAAGTTAACCCATTTCTTGACGACACAAACACGTACCTGCATGCATGGATCCCTTTTAATAGGCATCGCCCAGCTAATGCCGAAATGATGGCATGGACAGCTCCTGAGGCCTCTCCTATTCCTACGACGGCGCCGGGGCCAACCCTCCACCGACGCCCCCGACCTCGCTAGTCAGCTCCTCGTCGCCATTGGCGCAGGGCGCGCAGCAATGACCTCCTCCTCCCCTCCCCTCCATATTACCACCACCAACCCTGCCTCGTCGCACCACCAAGCCAACCCGAGCGCGCGCGCCCCGCAGCCCAATAGCTCACCTCGCGGCGGCACCGGCGGAGGAGGAGGCGGGACGAACCAGGCGTGCGCGGCGTGCAAGTACCAGCGGCGCAAGTGCAACCCGGACTGCCCCCTCGCGCCCTACTTCCCCGCCGACCAGCAGCGCCGCTTCCTCAACGCGCACCGCCTCTTCGGCGTTAGCAACATCCTCAGGACGCTCCGCCGCCTCAAGCCGGAGCTCTGCGACGATGCCATGCGCACGCTCATCTACCAGGCCGAGATGCGCGCCATCGACCCCGTCGGGGGCTGCTACCGTGTCATCCTCGAACTCGAGCACCAGCTCGAGCTCGACACGGCCGAGCTCGATGCCGTGCTCCGCCACCTCGTGCTGTGCCGCCAGGTCTCCTCGGCCGGCGTCATGGGCGACCCCTGCGCCGACCTCGAAGTCACGTCCTCCAACCAGCAGCCGCTCCTCCTCAGCGCCGAGCAGGAGGTCGTCGACGCGCTCTATGCCAACCAAGAAGCGGACGCGGCGATACTTCAGGCAGACCACCACGATCAGGACCACAGCCAGCAAGATCACGGCGGCGAGCAACAGCAGCAGCAGCAGATCTACGACTACTTCTATTACGAGACGACCGCCGGCGACGACGCAAGCAGCAAGCCCAGCCTCGACATTAACGTCGACGGCATGCAACTGCAACATTTCGATTACGACTCCAGCTGCGCTGCCGATCACAAGGTGGAGCTAGCGCCGGGGCCGGTGTCGACGGGGCTGGGGCAGCAGCTCGAGGATCACTGCCAGCTTGACCAGAAGGAGTACGAGATGAAGGCGGCGTCGCTCGTCGACGTGTTCGACATGCGGCAGGAGCTGAACGCAGTGGACGTGAACGCCGACATTGACATCAATGCTGTGGTGGACATGAACGCCGACATTGACATCAATGCGGTGGTGGACATGAACGCCGACATTGACGTCAAGGAGGAGCTGCAGGAGGAGGATTCCAAGAATAACATCGCCGTAGGTGAAGCAGCTCAAATGGCCGAGTCGTCAGATTGCAGGCTAGGGTTAGGCTTTTCTTCTTTCTAATTCTAGAGAAGTTTCGAGTGTCCCTAGACATCTCCCTAATTCTAATGCATCATCCATCCGTATGTACGGACGGCATATGTACGTATTTTTCTTTGAGAGGTTGTAGAAATTATTAGGATTATTTTTGTCAATTAAAGGTCCCATGTTTAAGAGCACAAGATGATTAGGTCCTGTTTGTTTCCACTTAAGATTATTATAATCTAGCTTATAGGTGGGGATTATATAAGCTAGCTTATAATAAGCTGGTGAGAAATAAGCTGTCAGGTGTTTGGCAGCCTGGATTATCAGAGTTATGGATTGTTGTATTCGAATGTTTAAAGACTACAATGCCCTGGGAGAGAGAGGCACGGGAGTTGGGGGTTGGATGAATGGCAAAGGTGGGTAATATTCCTAAAGTTTTATGGTCATTAAGATAAAAGGTGGATCTATAAGCTGAAATAAGCTCCTTTTTGAGCTTATTAGATTACAATAATCTGGGCTATTAGATCTACCCTACTCTATAATACACCAAAATTTTCTTTACTAAATCCACCCCCTCAACCACCCCCACAGTCATGCCTAATCTAAGTCCACCCAGATTTGTATACCAAGTAATCCAACTTCATACAAATAAATGGTCTAGATCTCTCCTCAAACCTTATTCTCTTACTCATTGAAGATCGTAAGGCCAGAATTATTTGGATCATGCACATCATTGAGATGCCCCCCGAATGCGTGCGCCCCCCGGGTGAATCCGTGCGGCTGCCTCCCCCACCTCAGTCTTCCGCCTCCCTCGCACGGAGCTCCTCCGCCGCCGCGCCACCCTCGCCTCCTCCCCTTTCTCCTCCGCCGCGCCGCCGTCGCCTCCTCCCCTCCCTCCTCCGCCGCCGCACCGCCCTCGCCTCCTCCTCCCCATCCCGCGCCGCTGCTGCCTCCTCCTCCGCCACTCCCTCCGCTTCCCCCGTCCTCCACCGCACCGCCGCTCCCCCATCTCCACCTCTCCCCGCGCCTCCGCTCCCCCCGTCGTCCCCTCCGCCGCCACTCCTCCCACCCTATTAAAACCCTAACCCAAACCTCCCCTCCCCTCGCTTCGCCATGCCACCATGGCTGCGGCGGCGGCGGCCGCCACCTCGCGCACACGCACACGCCCCCGACCCTCCCTCCCACCCTTCCCCCAAATCGATGCAATCTGGCCCGTAGCCCCTCGATTCGGCCGAGATGGCGGCCCGATCCGGGTTTGCGGCGGTGAAACCGAACCCTAGCTTCAGATCTGCCGCGCCACTTCCGGAGGTAGCGCCCGAGGAGCAGCCCCCAGCCGCCGCCGCCACGCAGCAGGATTTTTTGTCTATTAAGCTATGTAACTAATTATTTTTACACCTTCAATTCAGAGCTTTACCAAGACTAAGATAAACTACTTCTTTTGTGCTTACTTTTGCTATAAAGTGTTGTAGAATTCACAGGTACCGAGCTCTTCCATTGTGATTGTGATATATGGGATGTTCTCTTTGTAGATTTTGGAAGCTTTTGTTGCTATTTTTTCTTGCAAGTTTCTATTTCAGGTCCAAGGCTTCCAACCGGATGGGCAACTGCTCCTTGGGCTCTGCTTGTTGCTGCTTTGTTCACTCTCGTGGTAGTATTGTTGTTCTTGCAGGTAGTTACCTGGGATGTATTGCATTTTGCTTAATCTTCAAGTGTATGCATTAGCATTATTTAGTTGTATTGGAGAACTGACTCTTAAGTTGGTTTGGCCATAGATTATCCCACTCTTACTGTTGTCATGTGGCTTTTTTGGTAGTTTACTTCTGTGTTGTTTTGATGGCTAAATAGGCTATGGAATGTGACAAACTTGAAAAACATAGAAGCATATACACATTCATTTGCTTTACTAAGAAGGATTCTATGGCAAAGAGTTGTACTGCCTATCAGGTACTTCTAAGAAGGATTTTATGACAAAGTGTTGTACTGTCTATCAGGTACTTCTTTTTTACTTATCACAGCCACATATTTCCAGTTGATTACTTAATTCTTAGTTTTTTCTACAAGTTGTACGCATCAATTTTAATCAAAGCATATATCCTATCTAAACTTTGGTCTCATGTTTGGAGGCTGATATGATAGTTTAGTACGGTTGTGACATTTTTGTTCACTCTACTTGCCACAAGAGAAATTACAACCTAAGTGAAAAGATAGTGCTTCACAAGGTTGAGCATTTGTCTTTCTCTTCCTTTTTCATAGACTACTTGTGTTCTTTTATTTTCATTTAGTGATGATTTCGTCCATCTACATTTGTATATTTATATTTTTCAAGGGCTCAATAGGGTATTCAATTGTACAACAAAGCTGAAATAAGTGACTATCTAAACAGAATGACGAATTGAGCTTGAAGTATGGGATGCACAACAGCTGAAACATTCTTTCAGAAGATGCTTCAATGATGACCTATAAAACTCTTTATGAATATATTTTCCCCTCTTTGTGCAAAGTTTTGTGCAGGCTGATGGGAGTCCATGACCAGGTGCGAATCTTTGTTGATGTAATGTGCCTACCTTTGAGCATTCCTTAATATACTTTTTCCATATAGATTTTCATACATCTTAATTTTTATAACTTGGATGATAGAACAAACAAGTTGCAAAATTTAATTTTCCGTTGCAACGCACGGGCACATGACTATTTAGTCTAAATCTCAGGGTTAATTTATCACTTATAAGATGATTTCATAGGTTTCTGGTTAAGTCAAACAATATAATGTCGTATAGAAGGCACATTGGGTGGTTTCTATATTTAGATGTGTGTAACCTTGCCACTTCTAGATTAGGATGTGTTGGGCAGCAGGTTTGGATGCGTTTATTGTTTCTAAGAGCAGTTTAGTAATTGCTTGGTCTTTGTTTTACCGTTACAAATTACCTGGAATTCTATCTGGTTATATCTGCTGCCATGTTTGCTATGTTTACTATTGTATTCGATGTTGAGTACCTTGACAAATGGAAAACAAACCATTCCTATATTTTAGGTACTTTTAATTGTCCATGTTACCTGCCCACTTTCTGTTGCAAAGAATATAATTGTTGCTAAAATATATTTCAGACTTCTGTTGTATTTAGTTCTTGATACTTGACAATGTAGGACAGATCATCATTCTATTCAGAATTAACTTTGTTTAATTAAAACAAATAATAGGAGACCTGGGAAACTTCTCTATGTGTAAGTGCTCACGTTCCTTATATAGTGCACCTTATATCTACAACATTTCCTTACAAGATTCAGGATAGAAGATATATAGTGTGGTGGCTAGAGCTTTGGTACCACTCAAAATGCATGAAGCTCAGAACCATGGAGCTGTGACACCTTCGAATGCTTGCTCGAATAATTGTTCAGAATTCCTCTTCGATGAAAAGATGTATTCGTTTCTCCTATGTTTGGATTGTTGATGCAAATAAGTTCAAAGCTTCTAACTGTTATTGTTTCGATGTACATATGTGACCTTCACACTAGAAATGAGGCTGCATTGTAATTACAATTTTGTGCATAACATTTTGACAGTACAGAAACTAAGAGGCCCATCTTTGGGAAAGACCACCTGAATAGACCTGAGCAAAATTTATGGATTCTTTGGCACAACGGTTATGTTCATTATATAACTACTTCAGCTTGTGGTTGACCATTCTCTTCCTCTGATGCATCATCTTTTTCTTGTGATTGTTCTTTGTTCTATACATCTGCTATGTAGAACCATAGCTTACAAGTAATATGAAATAATGTGGTTTGTTGGCTAGACAAGCCAACTCAAATATTGTTTTCGACCATGGGCATCAAGAACACGAAGCTATGCCTAAAAAATATTAAGGTGATGGTCTCACTACATTTGATTGATGCCTCTTTATTTTTTTCCTGCATTAGATTGCGATCAGATTGCATGTGCTCCTATATTCTGTAGAAGAGCTGCAGTTCAGCATCATTCTATGTTTTATTTTTACACATTTCAGTTTCAGTAAATAGATTAATGATATTTCCTTTAGTACCCTAAGATTTTTTACTGATTTATTCCTTGAATCATACTAACAATTAACAATTCAAATATGATTTGTTTCTTAATTTCACTAAGTTTCTAGGACTAAGACATGCATATGATTGCTAAGATCGGGACATGCTTGTGCAATCTGATTTAATTCCCAATAAAAATGCCTATCTTGCAAGTGGTCATCGGCGCCGTGGTGAAGCTGCAAATGAGAGGAACTTTCAGATGTTCCCATGTTTTGCTTTCTTCCTGTGACGGCTACCCATAATTATGTTGGTTCCTTTGGATTACAGAATGGAAAGTTAGATTGGTGGTGCGATTTTGTATAGTGCTTTCTGTTTTATGGGAATTGTTAGAAGTAATGTTTATGCTTTGTGATGTGATATTTGGGTGTGGGTATGGTTTGTTCTTGTAGGAAGGGATAATATCCTTACTCCTTAGTTGGTGGAAGTTGGCATGTTATGTACATGGTTTAATCTATGAAATATTTTCGTTAAGAAAATCTATGAAATAATGTTTTTTTGCTTCAGATTGCTCCAATTTGTTGAATATTCTATAGCATTGTGGCTTTGAAGTGTTCTTTAGGATGTTATTTGCTTCTTGATGATTTCTTTACTGAAATAATGTTTTTTTTGCTTCAGATTGCTCCAATTTGTTGAATACGACATAGCATTGTGGCTTTGAAGTGTTCTTTAGGATGTTATTTGCTTCTTGATGATTTCTTTCTGGATTTAGGGATGAAAGATAATTAATTACATAGCTTAATAGACAAAAAATCAGCTTTATTTATCTTATCCTTTTTATCATGTAATTCAAAGCTTGGTAGCCGGTGGGATAGGGTGGTATAAATATAATAGCTTATTGCTTTCTTGGGTGCATGATGGATCATTTAATTTCCTGTGGAAATACAGTTATTGTCTAAAAGTATACTACTATTGCTATTGGATGCCCTTGTGATGTACCTTGTTATTGAGTGGTATATGCAGCAACATCAGTTCTCGACTTGCCGACTTGTAGCCTCATGCTTTACCTTATATTGTTAACTTTTTGATCCTTCACTGATGTTATATATGTCTGAATACCAGAAATAAGGATTCCTTTTCACCCAGCTTCTTGAAGCCCCCATCTAATACAAAAAGCAACAAGGATGACTTCGATGACTTTGATCCTCGTGGATCTTCTTCAAATCGTAAAATCTTTGTACCTACATATGTATCCCTCGAACATTATGCGATAGTGACTGCAGTAGCTTGGAATGTATCCCTACAATTATTTTGGTAGATACTAAGACATAGAACAACTAAGAATCAGTTAGTCACGATCTTGGAATGTAATTCCTCGCATTGTTTAGTTTGAGACATTCATTAAATTGGTCTTCTTATTGTTACTGTTATGAGGTAATTTTGCATCACAATGGTAAATGATAGATTACTCAAATACTTCAATGGAAAACTTTCGGAATGTAGAGCCAGTTTTGTAGTATTTCTGGTGATGACTTTTTTGAGGTTGTTTACACAAGAAAAAAAGAGAGTCTGCTGTGAGTTAGGAGCTTGAACATTTCGAAGAGAAGCATCCTTTTGCACAATTACTATATAGGTTAACAGGTAGTTATAGGCAGTTTTCTCTCCTTAACATCTTTGTACACAGGTTAAAGATTCTTACTGTTGTCCTTGGTACGGTGAGTCTTTATGTTCAATGACTTCTGCTCTTTGCTTTGCGTGGATTTACATTTGTAATGATCTTGAATACAATAACTTCTCTGGTTAGCTGGTTAGTTTGAGGAGAAATTTATTGGCACTGCAATTATGATTGCTTCAATTAGTTAGCCGTTTGGGTGGGAATGGCAGACATGAGAAATTGATCTAATATCATCATTATTGCTATGAGGATGGCAATTCACCCTGGTTTCTATTCCAGCCATAATGTCTTGTACTCTTTGTCTTACAAAAAAGTGAACAAATAACTCATCCATTGCACAGTGGGTGCATCTATTCACTGTCTCATCAAAACAGCAGCCAAGATAAGGATATGATCTTTTGACGAAGTTTCAGGGTGTCGGCTATCAACATTTTTGTAAGGGTTGACGGATGTTACTCATCTTTTGTTTCCTCCAGTTGTAATCACTTTTGAGTACATAAACCACATTATGATCATTTTTCCATAATCTGATTCGCCTAAATCTTGCACGAATTTTGATGAGGGATTGCTACTTTTCAGAATGGGTGTAGGACAGATATTTGCAATTTTTTTAAAAAGAGAAATCTTTCTTTCTTAGTGTTAGAAAAATGTGTTAAATAAGCCTCTTTTGTATTCAAGAAGTTGTGCTTGACTACAGTTCGTCAATTGGTTAGCTCGGCCATGAGGATTGAATGGGTTTAGAAAATTAACTCGTTTTCCTACTAGGAGGTGCCATATGATTCAGTATGACACATACAACTCTATTTGATTCTACAACACATGACTTGCCAAAATAGCTTATTGTATGAATATTTTAACCTAGCTGTAGGATGCAGTTTTCTGTGTTAACATGTAACAGGAGCTGCTTGGCGGTGATTACGATTTTTCCTGTCAGAGAGTAACAATTATTTCATGTATGACATTGAGATTAACCGGATTTGGCTAGGGGAATATGAAAAGGGGGAATATGAAAAGGAAAACAATCATTCTTGTAAGATAAGTTATTAATCAAGGTAAGATTGATTTTGGGTTGAGTTATGTGGGTGTTTGAGGTGTGAAAAATGTATCCAGATGTGCCTTGTGTTGTTCGTGTAACCTCACAGAACATCTTGCTAGCTGTAATACCGGTACATGTTACTGTATAGTTTACAAGTTCATTGAACTTAATATTTTGCACTTCCTTTGCTGAATTCCTGTTCCTATTGCTTGGTGTATGATCTCTTTTTTAAATCTATTTTGTACTTTTGTCTTTACGTCATGCATATCTCTCTTTTTTTTTGGAAATTTTGGTAATATGCATAAAATGTTTTACTGTTTGTGCTGTCAAGGATCAGCTTGTGCTGAATGTGACCATATGACTAACACCTTAATCCTCTATTCCATATCATGTTTTTTTCTACTATTGGGAGGCGGCTTTTGTTCTGAACTTTACGAAAATATGCTAATCAAATTTGTTGCTCGAATTAACCCACAAAGAAAGCAAAATATTTATTTATTTTTACTTATTGGAGAACTAACAGTTATAATCTAGATTCCAGTTGATCCATACATAACTTTTTGGTGATTATGCCACCAAAAGTATCACCTTGTGCACATTGGAACTATATGCCTGATATCTTACATTCATCCAATGTCATGCATATTTTACTATTTCAGTGGATAGTCCTGAATTTTACAAAATGTGCTAACCATATGTGTTGTTTAAATCATATCAAGGACAGTAAAGAAAACTAGAGCTTTCAACACTTACAATTTATTGAACTAACAGCCATTTGCTCTTTGGCTGATTATATTGTTGTTTGGATTATTCAGGTATTGGAAGTTTTGGGTTTGCCGAAATTATTGGGCTAATCTACGATGCCGATGCTGCATGTCATTCTAGATCGTTTGATTCCTCGTCATGTTATTTGGATCATGTGCTGAAGTATGTCCCATTAATCCGTGAGCAGCTACAGGTAGGAAGTGGAATACATGGATATCGTTAGCTGTTTCCTGTGAAATGAGAACACTTACTGCTCTGAACTTCTAATGCACTGCAGCATTGGAATTTCATAAAATGTCCTAAAGAAGTATAATGGTACTATAATGTGGGGGAGTATTTCAATCCCGAATTATTGAGTGCCATACGTTCGCTTGATGCGCCAATTTTGCGAATGAAATATTGCGTTGTACTCTGTTCACGATGAATGAGTTACTACTTTGCATTATACGTGTATCATGCATTATATACTTGTGCAAATAAAGCACCATATTAATGAATGATACAATATATGAGACGTGAATCTTAATGAATCTGATTATTCGTTTTATTTTTTACAAATTTTATCTTGTTTTATATTTTGCCGTAGCGTTAGCACGGGCACACTACTAGTTATAATAAGTTACCTTATAATCTGGGCTGTTTGTTTCCACTTATAATTTATAAGTTAGATTATAATAATCTTAAGTGGAAATAAACAGGGCCTTAATCGGGACTAGATTTCTTACCTTTTTGCTAATAATATGGGTTGGAGATTTGGCCTTGTAATTAGTCCACAGCCAAATAATAATTTATCTTATCTCATTCATTTGAGCATAACAAGATAATGACGAGGGCATATCCGGTGAAAATGCGAATCAAAATTTCAAGATCAAGCACGATCTTATTTGTGATATTCAAAAAGACAAATACTTCTTGAAACAATATTGGAATAGTGTTTTCGTTGTTTTGACAAGTATTCATCTTTTTTGTATCTCGCAAAGGCGATTGAGTTTAATCTTGAAAATTTTCAAAGACATAGAATATGACATTCCCTACTTATAGTAATTTTTTAGAAGTTTTAAGAACTAAATTTGATGAAAATCAATTTTTTTGCCAAATTCACATTCACCCATCGTGCACGCAGCATAGACCTGAATAATTATGTGATTACTGTGTTCATTGGTTTCGTTTGTCTATAGTCAATATATTGCTGCATGCTTCCCAATTCACTTGATGACATGCCAACTAATTAATTTTTCTATTTTGGGTGACTTGTCCGGCCAATATTTTAAGTCCAACGGTTGCCTAAAACTAGAAGCAAATTATATATTATTAGTAAATATACTTTGTTTCTTGTTGACATATATTCTGCAGTTTAGAATTACATTAATTGTATGTACACTATATCACCTCTACCTTTCGAAATTAATATTTGACGGACGCCGTTGGATCCCCACGCCGCCACGGAACCACTGGTGGATCTCATTTTCTCCTATTCAGGGTGCATCTGCTAGGAGCCCACCCAGGTAATTCTCTCCTCTCGAGTCCATCGCATATATGGCCCTGTAGCACATTTTTTTCAAATATAGCCCTCTCATGCTTAAATTTGCAAATATAACCCCATCGACTCCCAAAAACGTAAGCTTAACACCTGACCTTCATATGATTCCAGACCATATAATACCTCATAATAAACGATGCAAGCTGAGTGCAAAACCCACCTGTTGAACGAGGACAAGGGGGACATGTGAGCATGACAGCGAGAGGAGCAAGACGTGTGGAACCAATAGGAGGACCGGCCAGATTGAATTAAGTGGTGACTGAACAAGTGAGGAAGACTACGGACGTGGTCATGGGTAAACAATAAACTAAGTATTCTACTGTCAGTTGGCACAACTCCATTGAATCTGGTGCCACTTAATTGGATCCGTCAGCGTACGACCGACGAGGTGCTTGTATAGAATGGCCAGATAGACCATCAATACCTGCGACAGGAAAGAGTAGGGAGCAATATATTTGTGCTTGAGAGACAAGGAAGATAAGGAAGATAGACAGCTGGTGAGAGACAAGGAAAACAAGGATCAGCGATGTGGAGATTAATTTTCGATGGTGGACGATTATTTTTATACAACAAGAAATAAATTCAGCGTGTGAGACGAAGAGATGCATCAAGGAGCCGAAATGATCGAACAGGAACATATCGGGGAGACGAAGAGCCATATATCATTGACGGATCCAACCACAAATTGTCTGTGATAAGTAATTATCATAGATAGTTTGTATTTATAACCGTCTGTGAACTATCACATACGATTCGGATTAAAAATCGTCTGTGACATTTGCAATTATCACAGACGGTTCTTATCAATAACGGTCTGTGAACTATCACAGACAATTATTAACAAGAACCGTTTGTGATAGTTATGTATCACAGACGTTAGATGATCACACTTGTAAAATCGTCTGTGATAATTATAGCACATACAATTCCCCATGAACCATCTGTGGTGAGACGACCAGTATAGCTTCTTTTGTAGTAGTGATTGAGAAGTACAAATGTAACAATGCCAAATGTTTGATCCTATGAGCTTTGAAAAATGTGTTAATTTCTTGCACAATTCTATGTCCATATAGGAGTACACCATTTACTGTATGAGAAGCTTCAAAAACTGTGGACTTCAAGATATGCACACCACTACTGTGGTCTCAAGGTTCCAGAAAAGTGCTGGTTTTTCGACCTGATAAAACCTCCCTCCGGTTCACCCCTTCAAAAAAATTAATTATTACAAAAATAACATGGTCAATACTTCTTCTTGCCAAATTACTTCTAGTTTATACCCTAAAATTCAAATCTGCAATATAAAAAATTCACAAGTTGAGAAAATTGTAACTTCAGTAGTAACTTTAAACCTATATAAATACAAACAATAACCAATGATATTCAAGGAACCTCCAACATTTTGAGGACAAGAAAATCCCACAATAATACTAAAATAAAAAATTTCAAAAAATTTCTCACTAATCGAGAAAAAAAGAGAATGATCAACACTACTTATTTTGGTAGGGTCAAATTATAATGGTGTAGATTAGTAATACATAGATATTAATGTTTGCATAAGAAATACAATTATATTTTCAATCATAAGAATCATAGTTTATAACAAAGACAATAGTATCTTAATAAAATTGGTTATAGGACATTGAACGTTTGTGACATTTGCTTTAAGACACCAGTTTTTTATGCCTTTGCCCAAACATGATGAACTTTTGTGGTTATTTGCTCTAGGAGACTGAGACCATTAAAATATGATTTCTGACCATTTGAGGAAAGAAAATGGCAGGGAAATGTCCATATTGCCCTTCAGGTTAGACCCGATGTTTGTTAATGGCTCTTATCCTTCATTAAATTAAGTGGGCCCTACATGTAATGTACATATTACATTAAATTTTAAAAGAAATGCTAATGGCCTAGGGCCCCACTAGTAAGCGATGTGTATATATAGCCATTAACCCAATCTCATTACTAATTAGGGGTGGGCCCTACAGCCAAGGAGAGATGGAGAGAATAGAGAAGGGTAGAGCAAAGAAAGGGAGGCTCCGAAGGGTGTGGGTGATGGCTAAACGGAATGGGGGAGGTGAGGCAGACTCAACAATGGTGGTGTCACGATCGGAGGCACATTGAAGTGGGTTGGCGGTGGTGCGTGGCAACCGAGGGTGGGGAAGAAAGCGGGCAGTGTAGGGTGAGCAAGAGGGGAGAAAACAAGGTGAGCATAGGAATCTAGGGGTGAGGAGAATGCACTGCAGTAGATGATTGGCGCAGTGAAAGACCGAGGTGAATTGGCAGCAAGAGCCAAGAGCAACGAGGCAAACTCCACACAGTGGCAATGACCTAGCAAGGGATAGCCCAAATCAATAGTAGGGGAATATAGGAGGAAGCTCTAGTAGGGAGGAATTGAACTAGGATGCACCGTATGAAGATTAGTGGCGGGGTGATTTTGGCTGAAATCAGGGCAAAAGGTGTTTCGGCAAGCGCAAAGACACCGTATTGAAATTAGGAGGGGAAATAGTGAGTGATGGGTGAAACATCCCGTGATGCAAATGGAATTTAGATTTTTGCACTAGAGTGGCAGGAATAGCGAGCGAAGGCGGCGACTTGCTTTAGACATGATGACAGTCGTGCGGTTGTTTCGTGCAATATGGCACACAAAAGGAGTTGCCAGGCTGGGAAGGTAGATGGGCACAGATGGTGGAGCACACCGTCTCCACAGCCTTCCTTGACCCAGCAACGGCAAGTGTCGCCGTCTATCGCATGCACGGCTTCCTTAACCTGGCAACGACGAGTGTCACTATCCGTCCGGCCTTCCTTAACCCAGCAACGGCGAGTGTCACCATCCGTCGCACACACAGCCTTCCCTAACCTGGCAACAGTGTCACCGTCCATCGCACACACGGCCTTCCCTAACCTAGCAATGCAGGTTGGGGTATAACGGAAGAAAAATATATTAGGGAGGGCCTTGAAAGGTGAAGCTTAGTGCCCTCTCCCAGATTTTGCTATGTGTTCCATCACCAATCTCAAAGAAACACTATTGTTTTCCTTCCTCTTCATCCCTATGCTTATCCTCCTTTCTCTCCCTCCTCCCCCCCCAATTGCTGCTACTATTATAGTCATGCATCCTCAGCTTCTCGATGATGGCGCACAACTTCTTCCTCTGGCGTAGCTTCCTCCCTGTTGGCCTTTGCCCATCTAGGTCCTACTGCATCTCCCATGTCGCCCATATCCTCCTCCTCCTCCATGCACATGAGAACTGCATCAGAATAGGGATGGTGATGGTTCTTAGGCTTGGCCGGATATAGACCAAAATGGGTTGGCGGTGGTGGCCCGCCATGGCATGGCGTGGGAACTCAACAACAACAATTTGTGTCAACAACGGCATTCTGGCAACGAGGATGGTGGAAGGGAAAAATGGACTCACAAGGGTATTGGAAAGGTGGAAGGAAGATCAATTTGGGAATATGGTCAACCATGGCGACAAATTTTGGAAGATTGCCAAAAGGGGGATCAGTGTGAAGGGGCTCACCATGGGCAATAATGGTGATGGCGGCGGTCTAGTGGGGAAGAAGGAGGTGGAGGAGAGCTACCTCGCCATGGGGCTCTTCCCCATCACCAGCAAAGGGGAGGTTGTTGAGCTACTAATTCTGCGGCAGCTAGGCCGACTTGCGGCAGCTCATGAAGAACAAGGAGGGAATGACGAGGTGGGGAGAAGAAGAGGATAGGTAGAAGAGGAAAGGAAAAAATTAGTGTTTCTTTAAGATTGGTGATGGAACACGTGGCAAAATCTGGGAGAGGGCCCTAAACCTCACCTTTCAAGGCCCTCCCTAGAGAATTTTCTTTCGGATACAATGGAGACAATGCGATCGGACTCACTCACAGTGGGTGCAGGCAAAACGGGTCGCAACGGTTTGCCCAAGGGCACTGAGTGTTATTTCTAATCTCTTCTCTCTCCTCTCAGCCTGGAAATCATATTTTACTCCTCAGGGTGTCGTATGGCAAAATATCATGAAAGTGTAATATCCCCTAGCAAAGCCGCAAATTAGGAGTGTCATGTGGCAAATACCACCAATTTACGATGTTCCGCAACTAATTTTATTTGGAATCTTAATATCTAGACATGCGATTATGCGGCTAATTTTTCTAGTTAAAGAGAATAATTACTTCAAACATGGACTAATCTTATCTGGCCATCTTTGGAACAGTGTTTGATTAAGCGGATTGTCCTAGAGGGCATTACAAAGGAGCACAAAAATCATATCTGCAGGTTGTTAACATGGATGTGATGGATGTTAGGATCCACTTAGAAAGAGGACTTACATATGACGTACAAGTCGATGATGAGGCCCAGACTAACTTCACAACCCATGGCATAGGCACTCCCACGCACGACAACGCAGTGAACGGTGTGACACGGCTTACAATCGCATCGCCACCATCAACCATATTATGCAGAACTACCTATAACGACATGTTCTATTATGTATAATAAAAACACCGTGTAATTTTGATCAAATATATTTATCTATAATATATAGTTTAAATATATTAAAATGATAAGTAAATTCATTATAAAAAATATTTCCATAATGTTACTATTACAAACTTCATCTACCGTTGTTACATTGTGCGCTAGTACAACAAAAGGTGTAGCAGCTATCGTTAAAGCTATCCTACGTAGATATTTTTCATTCTTAGTGTTTAATAAATATAGTTTAGTCTTGTCTAAAACTAAAAATTGCTACCAAAACATAAACACGATGTGGATAAGCTTAGAAATTGAATATAACAATATCATAGGGGAATTGATAGCACTTATGCATCCAGATGACTAAACAAATCAGGCGCTGCTCAGAGCCACCCATTCTTCAATCCTTATTCAGTCATCCTTCTCAGTCTTTTCCATCCACAACTCTCCTCTTTCTCCTTGAAACTCTTGACTGCTCTGACAAAATCGTATTGAGCCATCACCATTGAGCTCTCCGACGGGCTATGACTCAATGCCCCTTTGCCATGTTTTTCGACCGCGCACCGGACATCGATCACGAAGGTTACGATCGCATAGGTCTTTGACCGCGTTGATTTTTTACCACTCATTACTCCTCGACCACGCTGGTTTTTCGACCGCACACTGGTCATCGACCACATTGGTTTTGACCACGTTACTTTGGACCATGTCGGTTTCGACCACATTAGTTTTGACCATGTCGGTTTCGATCATGTTGGTTTTGACCACGTTGGTTTCAACAATATTGGTTTATGACCACTCTCTGGTCATTGACCACTCGAGTTAAAATTCGACCACGTTAGCTTTCAACCACATTGTCTTCAACTACGTTGGTTTTCGACCACTTAAGTCGAATTCCACTCATTAGCCGATGACCACTTAAGTCATATTCCGATCTTTTTGCTCCCGATCGGTTGCGGTAGTACCACAGGACAAACAGTGGTGGTATCGCACCTGCAGACTTTGCACAGTGGTTCGACTCTATGTTTCTCTGAATTTTGAGTAGAGTCCCTATCCGAATTTTCATAATTTTGTAACTATCGGAGAAAAGGATAAGTGAATTCTTGAGAAAAAAAATTTCAGACACCATTTACCCCCTCTATTGCCTGTTCGGTCCAGCAGTATCCATATTTCTGCAACAACTTCTATGAGTCACCTACTTTGAAGTGAGTTGTCATAGCTACAGATATTCGGCAGAAAGAACAAATAGTGAAAAGCATAAGAATAATGAGTGAAAGGTATAGAAGTTCCGTAAGTGATCGAAAAATAAATGTAACTTTCGAAACTCAGATACAAGTACGTACCGTCCAATACACCATCCCTTTTCCATAGAGTCACGGTTATTACTGTACAGCGTCGACTGGTTGCTATCTTGCTGGCGAGTTGTACGGTGACATAAGTGTATTCTCATAGTTCTTCCATTTACAGAAAGATTGAATGAATGCAGTGGTCCTTCCATTGCATGCGTCTCAGGAGAACAAGATACTGAATGAGAGTCGTTGATCTAGTAATCCAGTTTGTGAGCCCAGCTCCGATACACCAAACCTCCAAGGAAATTACAGAGCTACAGAAGCATTCACTGTTCTGGAGAGGACATGGATTAGATCCCTGGCCACATAACCACCACATCTCAAATTCCACTGTATGGCTTAAATGATTTGCTGGGAAAGTTGCTACCATAAATGAGCACCAAACCGGCCCAGCTCAACCACATCGATGACTTCATGATTTCTTATGTTGTCTGCTAGCTGCTTAGCGCTTGCTAACATCAGCATACTATGAACATGCGCATTTGTAGAGGATGTTAAGATGGAGGCATGGAGCCATCAGCTCCGGTGTACAGTCCATTTCTCTGGGCATTCGCCTCTTAACAGAATTGCTTTCTTCAATGACAGACAACCTAGCCGAGAGGAGGATGGGACAGCCAGCCAACGTGTGCTCAATTTGCAGATGGAATACAAATCCTTGCTGTGATCACTTAAACATTCTTGCAAGTTGCATTACAGACGGATACAGGTATTAAGTGTCAGCCGCCCTTTGCGAATCTCTCAAATCTCTAGCTCTCACGTCAAATGGAATGCATACACAGGATGGGGATGGAACACGGATGTTTTTGGTGCTGCGTACCACACAGCATTTTCTATTTTATCTTACTCCTTAAATAGTGAACTTACATGCATAATTAAAGAAAGATTAGTGAAGGCCATTAAGACCACCATGCATGCTATAACTCCAATGGAAAACCTCCACCATGCATGCTATAACTCCAATGGAAAACACTTGACCCAGAACATGGCCAGAGCTAATAGTTCTAATGCAGAAAATAAATGGTTCTAATGCAGAAAATAAAGAGTTAGGCACAGGATTAAATGATCATGCTAACAATTCTCCCCCTAATCCTACTGCCGTGTGACGACCTCGACGATGCCCGTCTTCTTGCAAAGTTCATGAAACCTGATGCGCCCGAGTGGCGATTAAATGAAGCTCGTCAGAATCGAGCTCCACTGGCTTCGAAATGGCGAAGATGTTGGCCATGCTTCTATAGCGCCGCGGTGCCCCGTGATCGTCATCGATGTCGGTTCAGCAGTTGGGGACGATATGAACTCGATGGCGGGTTCTGGAGTGCGTGGTGAAACAGGGTCGTTGGGAGCCGCCGTCTCCAAGTGTTCCGGTGTTGCTGCCTGGCCTCCCGGCGCCATGCTGGATGGCACAGAGGAGGAAACCACCTCGTAGTGGATGGTGAACGAATCACCCAAGGAGGCCGCAACGGACTCTCCTGAAGCCGCCCAATCCCACTTCGCCGCTTCATCGAACACGGCGTCGCGGGTGACACAAACACGCCAGGATGCCGGGTCGTAAGCACGATATGCCTTGGCTCCCGGTTCATAGCCGAGGAACACCATGGCCTTGCTTCGGTCATCGAGTTTCTTCAAATGCAGTCTCACATCCTTGACGTAAACGACACACCCGAACGTCTTGAATTAATGCACGGTAGGTATTTGACCGTGCCATGCCTCATACGAGGTCTTGTTGCGAACACTCTTCGTTGGAGAACAGTTCATGATGAAAACGACAGTGGACACTGCCTCGCCCCAGAACTCCCCTGGCATGTCCTTTGCCTTCATCATGCAACGCACCATGGCCACAACCGTCTGGTTGCGGCGTTCGACCAAGCAGCCGTTCTGCTGCGGGGAGTACGACGCCGTGAGGTGCCACTGGACACCCTTGTTGGCATAGCACAGACCAAACTCCACGAAGGAGAATTCCCCTCCTCGGTCCGTGCGAAGTACACGCAGCTTGCAGCCGGTCTCGACCTCGACGTTGGCCTTGAAGCGCTTGATGGTTGCAGGAGCATCACTTTTTACCGCCAGCAGAAAGAGCCACATGTAGCGGGTTAGATCATCGATCAACAACAGGAAGTACCTCTTGCCACCATGGGTTGCCGGCGTGATGGGCCCGTATATATCGCCGTGGACAAGATCAAGGCATTCCGACACGCGGTACGCCGTCGCGGTGGGGAACGGCGTTCGCTTTTACTTGCCGATCAGGCAGCCATCGCAAACCTGATTTATGTGCTCAAGCTCCGGTAGGCCTCGCTCCATCCCGCACCGAGAGAGCATACGAAGCGAATCGAAGTTGAGGTGGCCGCAACACGCATGCCATGTCCAGGCTTCCTCCATGCCCCTTGTCGCGAGGCAAACGGGCTGTGCAATGTCGATGTTGAGCACATAGAGACGTCCGGCGCTCCGCCGAACCCAGCATAGCAGTTGGCGTTGGGGGTCGCGCAGTGTGAGGATGCCATTCTCGATCTTCGTCTTACAGTGAGATTCGTCCAGCTGGCCGAGGCTGACGATGTTGCTGCGGAGGCACGGGATGTAGTAGACGCTGGTGAGCATGCAGTGATCGCCATTCTTGCAGACGAAGAGCACAGTGCCGCACCCCTCGATGCGGACTTGCGAGGTGTCGCCGAACTTGATGGAACCGCACACGCTGGTGTCGAGTTCGGAGAATGCGTTTCGTGTGCCCGTCATATGATTCGATGTGCTGGTGTCCAGGATCCATTCTGGATCAATTGGTTCTCCCACGTCGTGGAGAGTGACAAGGGCGCACTCCTCATTTAAAACGAGTTCGGCGCCTTGGGGCTCGAAGTCGACGGTGAGGGAGAGATCGCAGACCTGGGCCATTAACAATGTGGGCTCGTCTTCGCCCTCGGCCTGCTGTGGTTCATCTTGGAGTAAGATTCGCCTGGGCCAACTTCTCACGATCCCGCTTCGCTTTTCGGCACTCCTTGGCCCAGTGGCCCAGTTTGCTGCAATAGCGGCATTTGTCCTTGGAGATGTCGTGGCACTCGGCCTGGGATGGCCCAGACTTTGGTTCCCCATCTCCCCCGTCACGCCCGCGGCTGTGCCGGCCGCGCTGGCGTGAGCGCGACATGTTCCCGCTGTTCGCAGCAGCCCGAGAGACGGACATGTCGTTCTCCTTGTTGTTGTATGACGACCATTCCTTCTCCGTGAGTATAACCTGGTCTCCTTCCTCATCGTCCGACTCTCCACGGTCCTCAACAGCGTGGAGCCGGCCGGTGAGGTCCTCGATTGACAGAGTGCTGAGGTCAACCAAGGTTTCAATTGACAAGGCGATTTGGCGATACCTGTGGAGAACAACACGCAGTAGCTTGCGGACCACCTTCTCTTCCGACAACTCATCCCCAAGGAGGCGAAGGTCGCTGACGACACCCTGGAGCCGGAGACTGAAGTCCTCCACATGCTCGCCATTTTTGAATCGCATCGACTCAAATGTCTGGCGTAGCTTCTGCACCTTGGATTCACGCACTCAATCCGCCCCAACCCTCATCGCCTTAAGGGTGTCCCAGGCTTCTTTGGCGTTGTCCTTATCGGCGAGCGGCCGGAGCATTTCTGGTGGCACCGCGCGTAGGATCGCCGAAAGGGCCTGGTGATCTTCCTAGTATGGCACATCACCGGTGTCGACAGCGTCCCACAGGCCTTGAGCCTGCAGGTTGACTTGCATCAACACTGCCCAATCGGAGTAATTTGAGCGTGTGAGCGTGGGGTAGGAGATGGAGCCACTATTCTCCTTCACGACCCGCTGGAAATCGAGTTCACGCTGGCCGCCATCATGTCGATGCGGGCGGCACGTCGGTGGGGACGGCGAGCATCCACGGCCATGTTGTTGTGGTGTACGGGAGTGGCCTACGGCAAGGGCAGGAGCCGACATTTTGCTCTAATACCAATTGTCAGCCGCCCTTTGCGAATCTCTCAAATCTCTAGCTCTCGCGTCAAATGGAATGCATACACAGGATGGAACACAAATGTTTTTGGTGCTGCGTACCACTCAGGATTTTCTGTTTTATCTTACTCCTTAAATAGTGAACTTACATGCAGAATTAAAGAAAGATTAGTGAAGGCCATTAAGACCACCATGCATGCTATAACTCCAATGGAAAACCTCCACCATGCATGCTATAACTCCAATGGAAAACGCTTGACCCAGAACATGGCCAGAGCTAACAGTTCTAATGCAGAAAATAAATGATCCTAATGCAGAAAATAAAGAGTTAAGCACAGGATTAAATGACCATGCTAACATTAAGTGCACCATCTAGGCTCATTCTGCACTCTGCAGTTCAAGTATATCGACCGTAGCTTCTCCTGAGGGCTATCTGCAAGACAAGCAAAAATAATACAGCATTCATCACCTCGGCGTTTTACTTGGCATTAAACTAAGAGCATTGTTAATCATATAATCAAAGTGCGATGCAAGTAGAACTCCGGCACGGCACGGCCCGGCGTGCTTCCAGCCGTGCCAGCCCCCGGGCCAGCAATGCGTACCTATAGATGGCGACCATGATGGTGGTAGTAGCCCCATCTTCATTCTCCTCGTTCTGTGCTTGTACCTTGCGCTTGTGTCTCAGGTGCCACCACCGTCAAGACTCGCTCAGCCACTGCCATGGTCATTGTGGCTCCTCGCTCGGTCACCTCCGTCGTAGTCAGGTACCAACACCGTTCCCGCTCATCGTGAAGGCAGGAATGGTAGCACGGGTTGGCACGGAATTCGTGCGCGCCAGCTAAAGCCCCCAGGCAAGCATTGGGCATGTAAAGCATGCTCTCTCACCGCTTGGTCTAGAGCTCGAACTCTAATGAACATCGGACGATGAGGACGCGGGGCGGCAGGCACTGCACTGCACTATGAGTGGGGAGGTGACTGTGTCGGAGTTGGATCCAAACAGTCTAGACTCAAACATGGCATGGTTGATAGTAGAGGGGAGGGGCGGTTGGCATAGGGGTGGAGGGGGAGGTAGAGGGGAAGTGTTGCAAGTTTTCTCTTCCTCTTGGTCCCAGATCACGCTCGGCTGCGCTTGTCATCTCCTGCTGCTTCTTGGGATGCACCTCCTCCACTTCCCGTGGAACCCACTGGTCTCTAGACATGACCCGCCTGGTCGCCTGCACGTCAGAGACACCTAGCCTGGAGCAGCACTCTGATCTTCACGTGATGATCAAGACAAAGAAGGCCTTCTCTTCAGCGCTGTGCTCTTCTGGCCTTCTAGTCTTGACATGACACCATGCATGAAATAGCACACGAATATTTCTCCTGAGCCAAACCACTCCGCCTTTTCCTTTATTTTTCTCTCTCGATCACACCGATCGCACCCTCCTCTCTCTCTCATTTTTCTTCGTTACATGACTATGCTTTTAAAGCATGGTTACACGACTTGAAAACGAACACCAAACAACTGACTCAGACTCAGACTTTTATACCTATCCGTATACGGCCACGTACACTGCAACGGATACGTACACGGACTCAACGTCTACTCATATACGTATATGTATATGGCAAAACCGACTCGAATATGACTAAACAAGATTACTAACTCTAACAATCAAATCAATCTTATTTTTCCATCTTGATCACGCTGATCTTCTCTCTTGCTTTCGTTTCTTCCTTTTACCTGCACTCCCATGCGTCGTTCCTTCCTGAGCCATCACGGCCCTATCGCCTGTGCTTGCTCCATCCTGAGCCTTACACAATCCGACACTTGCCATGCCTTGCACCTTAACTAATGCCGTCCTTCCTTGCACGCCTACCTGGACTGGAGCACCTGCTCTCACAGCCGCCTTGGTTTTGCCATTACCTGAGCCTCCCACTCCTTTCTCTTGGACCAAGTCTGTCTATTTTCCTACATACACCTCAGTTGAGGCTACACCGCCCTTAACTCCTGTCTCTAATGCATCCCATGTTCCCTCTGTAAAACCACAGAAAACTGCACCAACCTGTACTCCAAGACTTCCTCTTAGACCTTGTGCACTTTTTCCACCTAGAGGCCCATCGTCTTGACTTCCTATGTTAGCCGCACCTGGATGTGCGCCGCATGCACCTCCAGAGGTGCCACCCATAGCTACATGCATGCCAGCGTCATGAGGCGCACTACCTTGACCCAAGCCATCACGTTCTGTGTTGTTGCTCAGCTCCTCCAGGCTGCTCTTTAGACAAATCGATTTACATGTTTTCAAAGAAATCTTGTACAACCGATTCAAAGATCTCTTCACTTTCATCAACAGATCTTTGTTCTTGTCGTACACACGCCAGAACTCATCCTGCAGTACCACCCTGCAACATCTTTCTATCATCTACCCGAGACTAAGTATGTTGTTACACAAACTTGGTATATAGTAAATCCCTGTCAATAACTTCGTATCTCCGTTCTTGTATTGCAACATCATTGTCTCTTTGCCTCTTATCTCCACCGTGGAGCCATCACCAAATTTGACCTTGCCCCAATCTTCTCATCGAGCTCACGAAACATGGAGCGATCTCCCGTCATGTGGTTACTTGCTCCATTGTCCAAGTACCACTGATCTGTGTGATCGTAGCTATCTTCCTTCATGCGTAGTTTTGGAACTACGTTCTCCTTGTTCAGCATCAACATGACTGGTGCTTATTCAACATATGAGGAGAGAAGTAGTCTCGATTCGTCATCTTCTTCTTCGTCTTGGGTGAGGTTTACCTCCCCATTCTTCTTCTTACTTGGCAATCCGAAGCATAGTGCACATACTCATTATAGTTGAAACACTTTATGTTGGCTGCGGCATTCTGACGCGTAGTGCCCGTATTTGCCACATTCAAAGTACTTGACATGTAACTTATTATGGGATCTGTCACCACTGCCTTGCCCAGCCATGTCTCCACGGTTACATCTACCGCCTCGGCCACTCTAGCCGCCTCGACCGCGCCACCTCCCGCGGTTTTTTGATGAGCCACAACCATCTCTTGGATCTCCCTTTACTAGCAACAACTGATCATTATGAGTCTGGGATCCCTACTCGTTACGTGACTGAAACCCCTTCAGTAACTCCTCATGCGCCTTGAGAAAGCCGGTGATCTTCTCTATCTTCTTCTTGTCTAGATCAGAGGAGTACATAAGTGTGGTGACAACAGGTATGTACTTCTTTGGAAGCACACGCGGATATTTCTTCACCGTCATAGATTTCTCCATCTTGTCACCAAGAAAGTTAATCTAATTGTACAACAAAGTCAGTTTGCCGGTGAACTCATCCACCGATTGGGTCTCTTCCATCTTGAGATTCTCGAACTCACTCCGTAAATTCTAGAGCCGCACCTCCTTGACACAATCAATACCCTCGTGCATCGTCTAAAGCATCTCCCATGCCTCCCGTGCTGTCTCCTTGCCAATGAGCTGTACATCATCGTATCTGGCACCGCCTGGTAGATGATGGCCAAAGCCGCCTGATCCACCTTGTCGTCCACCTCCTTGTCCTTCCCCTTCGGATCGACTGCACCCCAGACTCCCTGGGCGCGCATGTTCGTCTTCATCTTCATTGCCCACACCGGGTAATTGTTGATCATCAGGAGAGGGTACTGGAGAGAGATCAACCCACTCTGGGCACTCAAAGTCGATGCTTCTCTAATGTTCTTCAAGTACAACCAAGATCAACAAGTTCTGATATCACTTGTTGCAGGTTTTCTCTTCCTCTTGGTCTCGGATCACGCTTGACTACACTCGTCGTCTCTTGCTGCTTCTTGGGATGTGCCTCCTTCACTTCCCGTGGAGCCTGCTGGTCCCTAAACAGGATCCAGTTGGTCGCCTGTACGTGAGAGACGCCTGGCCTAGAGCAGCGCTTTGCTCTCCATGTGATGATCAAGACAAAGAACGCCTTCTCTTTAGTGCTCTGCTCTTTTGGCCTTCTAGTCTTCACGTGACGCCGTGCATGAAAAAGCACGTGAATATTTCTCCTGAGCCAAACCACTCCGCCTTTTCTTCTTTTATTTCCCTCTCTCGATCACACTGATCATGCCCTCCTTCTCTCGTTTTTTTCTTCATTACATGACTGACCTTTTAAAGCATGGTTACATGACTCAAAAATGAACACCAAACAACCGACTTTGACTCAGACTCTTATACCTATCCGTATATGGCCACGTACACCGCAACGGATACGTACATGAACTCAACGTCTACTCATATACATACACGTATATGAATAAACAAGATTATTAACTCTAACATGAAGAAAAGGGGCACGGTGGGGGAAGTCAGGAGCGATGGTGGTGGGGCAGTGGAGGGCTGTGGGGCGGTGGATGGGTGGTGGAGGGTGGCACGGTGGAGGCCTGGAGGAGGACCAGTGGTGCAGTGGAGGAGACCGAGGCCGAGAGAAGATAAAGAAATAGGGATTGGGGAGGGGACCGAGGCTAGGAGAAGATGAAAAAATGGGGATGGGGGAGGAGAATAAGGCCAAGAGAAGATGAAGAAATGGGGATTGGGGATTGGGGAGGAGATTGGCTGGGAGAATAATAAAAGATGAAGAAATAGGGATTAGGGAGGAGACCGAGGTGCCAGCGCGCCACGCACAAGAAAAAGGAGAGGTGAGAGAAGAGAGGAAAAGAAAAAAGAGGATAAAAAATGGATTAGGGAAAAGGAGGCAAAACAAGAAAAAGAGAGGCAAAGGAGAAAAAGGAAAAGTTGAAATTGAAGTAATTGCGTATAAATATGGGCACATAAATATTTTGGAGGAAAAGTGAAATTTTCTTATATTTTACAGATACAATGTTATATCTTATTAAAAACCTTACACCCCATAATAGAGTTCTCCGAGTAAGGAAAAGAGTACAATAACAACGTGTATACATACTAACTACTCCTCAATGTCCAGGCTGTTTACACGTTCGAAGTCAGTGTACACCTGCACGATCTCAGGATTGTTCAGTTGATGTTGTTATCGCTCTTTAGCCAATTACTAGTCATTGACACATGTGATTGCCTCCACCATCTTGGGAATGAGGGATGATCTCCTTTCTTCAATTGTTCTCCCTACCATAATGAACGTCACTTCTAAAGAGACAGTGGACACCAAAACTAGTAGAACATCTCGTGTAAAATGGCACAGTGCAGGAAATATCTGCTTGTTATTCTTTCACCACTCGAGCAAGTCTATCTTGGCTCTACTAGTAAGATCAGGATCGGTATTTGCAAAATCATGCTCCAAGTAGTAGTTCAGCTCTAAGACAAAATTTTACTTAGGGACAGCCTGAGGCTGAGAGAATGAAAAACTAGATTTGTCCTTTAGCTTCTTCCACAAGTGGGTTGTCAAATTTGTATTTCCTTGTTGCACCTGCTGTGAGGCCTCTGATCTCGCGCTACTACCAAGCTTGTCATGATACGAACAGAAAACACAAAAAAGATCCTTTTTCACATGTTTGAAAGTTCTGAAAAAAGACTGAGGCATTCACCTCTTCCCTCCATATCGGTCTACAAGCCTGCTAACTTTTTCATAGGATCAAAAATAATAGTAAAGCAATATAAGTACATATTTTTCCTTCATTACTGCAATAGCATGGCCTAAAAAGGGATCCCTTAGATTTAGCAAATTTGTCTACAATTAGCCAAGTAAAATTTATAACTAAGCAGGAGGTAGGGTAGTAAACACCGGATAGAATATTTATTGCTTTATAAAAGTGTTAAAACTCTCGTAATTTATCAATCTGAATTAGTAACTATTAATTCATTATTTTGAGAGTTAACGTTGACAAAGACAAATATAATATGTTCATATCCATGTACCTTCTTTAGAATGATGTATGTCGAGTTCCACCTCACCTTCATGTTAAGACCGGATTTTCTTAGATCCTTCCCATTGGATGCACAGTATTCTGCAAACCTAGCTGCCACTTGTGAGGTAATGAATGGTATTACAGATATTGTTCAAATATTCACCAATTGCTTACATACCGTCTTGCACAATGAGGTTCAAGACATGGCATATATATCTCTGGTGGAGAGCATAGCCACCAATATATATCTGTAACCTTGAGGTAAGGATGTTTGTAACTGCCGTATTTGTTAATGATTTATCAAGAGTTATAGAAAGAATCATATTATCTATCTTAAAACTATCAAATACATCTAGTATATGCTCGGCAATGGCCTCTCCCATGTATGATTCATTAATTAACTTAACCCTATGACTCTCTTATATAGCTTGTAATCATCATTAAGGTAGGCACTTCTCTGATGCGATGATGTCTAAATGTCCGAAATTACAATAAAAGAGAATTGAACTTATACAAATAGCTCTTTTAGTTCTGCTAGTTCTTTACAATAGATCTATAAAATATTAGATGTGGTAGTTCTCCTATTAACATATTGGTACTATGGACAAAAGCTGTGTTGGATAATTCTTTTGAACATATGACTTTCACTCATCCAAAATGATTGATCTTCAAAAACAATATATTTATCAATTTTCTTATGGGCAAAAGGCGGGTTGTATACCCAAGTACTCACAGAGCCATCGGCCTTAAAGTTCAGCTACATTTGTACTCCCCCGCACCTGTCCGCCCCCCATCTTGCTTAACCATGCTTTGTAATGTCGGTTTAAGTGCCCCATCCCTCAACCTATACGAGCAGTTAGTTGAGCTTTGTAATAATTACATGATATGATCACTACTGTTTGGTTGTCTCAGATTTTCTGGCTCTAGGTCATGTACTTCCCGCATGGCGCCCTTCATCCAGCGGCACTAGTGTCGGACCTGGACCCAAACCCGCCAATGTTGTCGTCTGTGGACAGGGGAGAGAAATCTGATGCTCCCATTGGCTCTGGATTGGCCTAGTACTCCTTGCAGCCCTCTGTAACATCCATATGATAGTCATCCATGTTGTAGTCTCCCATGCTTGGTGAGAGCTGACGAGCATCAACAGGAGGTGGAGTTGGAGGAGGACTAGGGCAGCAGCGGCAGGAGCTTCCAGCAATGCACCCTGCTGCTACCTTTGTATCGTGACTCCTCAATAGCATGCCACTACTAAGCTTGGATGCTCCCACCCTTGCCTTCATGCTGCGACTCCTTGGTAGCATACCGCTAGGAGCTACTGAACTTTCTAATGCACTTATTACTAAGACTACTGAGCAGAGCAAAGAGGGAAGAGAAACTTGGGGATTTGGTAGTGAAGAAATGAGCAGAGAAGGTGGGTTTTATAGTCATGGAGGAGGAGAACATTGCATCTGCCCATTGTCTCTCAAGCTCCACCATCGCTCTGCCTTCTTCCTCTTCTCTGCCTTATCACTGGTTCCTGACCATTGCTTTAATCCCACTCGGCTCGTTGCTTCTTTGATCTCTACTCCATCTTATCACTGGCAGCTTCATGCCATGCTAGCTGCCAAGTGGCCTAGGCAACCGTTTCCTAGGTCGTGGCCGTGCTGCTTGCTAAGTGCTAATGCTTGTGGGATGTTGTCCCCTCTGCTAGGCCACCACACTGTCCTTGCTCTCTCTAGCTCTTCTCACTCTCTCTCTCTCTCTCTCAATCTCTCAGCAGTCATCACCATGTCTCTCACTCTCTCCAGCTCTTCACACTCTCTCTCAGTCCCTCATGATGTCCCCTTTGCGTGTCGGACGAGGGCTATGGCCAAAGGTGGTGAGGAGATGGCATACGACATTGGTGGCGAGGAGCTGGTGGTCCTCGCCCGTCGAATTCGGCCTCCTCGGACTACGCTGCTCTGGGCCACTGTGCCTACACCATCGCGGTGGCTCCGTGCCGCCATTGCTCATTGGATCCAGCAGTTCCCGGCCACACTGCCGATAGATCCAACCTCCGTGAACCATGCCATGCCACTCCACACCACTGCGCCTGCACCGCTGCCGTGGCTTCGTGCCGCCCAGCCTGCCATGCCTCTCTCATGTCGGGCTAGCCTAAGCACGTTACATAGGTTGGGTTAGGCTGTGCCACCCGATGGACCAATTTTTGAGGCCCAGCCTAGCTCGCTATTCGTATCATACTAGCCCGGCCCATCATATGTTGTGCCCGTGCCGTGCCAGCTAGGCCTTAGGCTGGCCAGTCTCCTAGGTCTAGATGGAAGACATGAAACAGATGAAGACTAGTGAGTTCTATTGCATAGTCTCTGTTTCCATATTCCAATCAAACACTTGGAATCAGCAAGCAAGAAACAGTAGTACTGTTACAAACAATTGACCGGCAATGGTCACGAGTTAAATAGTACTTGTGTGGCCTTCCGGCATTAACCTTGCTGATGAAGTCATGATATACTAGCCCCAGACCATGTGGCCTTCCCCCTTTTTATTTAAGGATTTACACTGTAATCGAGCTGGTTTTCTATGTGCATGGTTTTTTTCTGAAGGGCTCTGCCTTGTGTGTCGATTGAGAAAGAGCAGGTTTTGGTGTCCCAGTTGTATGGACTAGAAGCTTCTCACGGTCCCCTACACATTTCAAGCTATTTAATTAAGGGTACAGGAGGTTGTGATCTACCCCCTACAAAAATTAAGAATGACATGCACTATACTTGGAATCTTAACTGGTATAGTAACTACTGACCTTATGAACAAAACTGTTAAGGATGTAAAGATATTTGTAGTATTTTTCTAGTTTTTAAAGTTTAGTTTTGTATCCTTTGAGTCTTGCACTATTTATTGCCCCTTTGAGCTGTGCAATACATGTACAATTCATCTATTCGTTATCTAGATCTAACATGGTATCAGAACTTAGTTCTAACCCTAACCTCCACTCGTCTTCAACAGCTGCTACCCCCGGGAAGAGTGTTCTTCGCTCCCAGGGGCGACCACTATCGTCTAGGCCGTTGTCCATAAGTTCACACCGTCGCCAGTCAGTCTCTGCCACTGAGGTGCTATTGGATCAAGGATGTGCTGCATCCTCCATGATCATCGCCATCGGTCGAGATCTGTGGCCGCCAGCTAGATTCACTGTCACCTGGCTCTCCCCGCGTGGATATGGCTACCTCCTTATTGGGCCCTCTTCCTCCACGTTGGATCTGGCCACCGCCGGCCACACCCTGCCTAGATCTGGCGCAGCTCGTCATTGCCAACCTCGGATCCCATTAGATCTGGAATTTATCCTTCGGATCCAGCCACTAGCGGTGAACTATGCCTCCACCTCGACTCCTCCTCACAGGAGACGAGGGTTGACGTTGCCATCATGCCCAAGCTCGATCTGGTTGTCCTGAGCCCGATCTGGTCACCTTGGCTTTCTTAGCCGAGCCCAATCCGCCGCATCTCCCGGATCTGGTGGCCACCTTGCCACGTCTCCACCTCGCACACGTCGGGCCACCACCACCTCACCCGGTTTCGACTGCTGCCAGCCTCAACCGACTCCTCCCATTTCTTCTCCCTTGAGCTTTCTCCTGTTTCTTCTTTGGCGCTGGAGAGAGAGAGAGATGGGATAGAGTGAGTGGAGTCTCTGTAATGTGCATTATTTGGTCAGAGAAGTCATTATGGTGCCAAGAGTTGTTGTTAGAGGTGGCTTCAGCGATTAGGAGTTGTTTTTAAGGTCGACACACTTTTCTTCTGCGCCATCGTTATCTCGGACTTCGATCTATATCACCATACTTTATGTGCAGCCGCACAACCTCGGATGGAGATCTTCTAGCATCGACACAATTTTCAAGAGCTGCACACTATGACAACATCTTTAAAACTTGGACTTTGGATTTGTCTTATTTTAGTATCAACCCTTTCAAATGCAATGCCACTGCATACGCCTTGTATTTAAGGGAAGTGTTAAAGATATAAGGGTATTTGTGGTATTTTTTAATTTTTAGAGTTTAGTCTTATGTTTTTAAGTCTCGTACTATATATATATTACCTCATTAAGCTATACAATACTGGTACGATTCATTTGTTCATCCTCTAGATCTAACGAAAACAACCAACATCAGTAAATAATTCATGCCAGTTCCCTGGCAAGACTGATTTTTCGTCTTACCCAAATCTTGTTGCCTCTCAGGAAGTCCCCGTCTTACAGCAGAAACCTTAAAAGGGTGTCTGGTCATTGTTAGTCTCCCGACATTTTTTTGAGAACATATGAATCCCATCATGGTCGAAAAGATGAAAGAAAAACAACAGACAATTGCGTACGGTTGAGAGCCATAATACTGACGATTTTACTATACCTCCTTTTAGTTCTCTTGCTGTTGCTGCAGCATATCCATTTTGGCGGTTGATGTGATGGCCATAAATGCTTGCACCGTTCTTTCTGGACACTGTTTCAATGGTGGTATGGATGATTAAGCTTTCGCTCTGAACGGTTTCGACATCTTATTTTGTAGTCTTTGGTTGGTTTTTCTAGTTAAAAGTCACTGAAAGCACGCTAATTTTTAATTTTAGTTTTTTTATTTTTTTTTTGTTTTTGCTTTTTTTGTTCCTTCTTTCTTTATACTGTTTGTGAAGATATAATAGTGTTTTTATTTTTTATTTTTTTAATTAAATGATTCAGAACAACAATGGCTTCGATGCAAGTTTAGCTTTAAGTCGGAAGTCACATTCAACAACCGATTGGAGCGGCTCCTAATTGCAATTTTTGGTACACTACTGTCAAGTTCACATCAATAATTTCAACTAATAGTCTAATACATCCATCCATATCTATCAAACTGACGATGCCTACGCAATCTAGCGTAAGCTGATCTGCTAACCTCAAAACTTGCTAACCAACTGAGAGACCATTCAATATTACTGTCATGGCAAGATAATGATACACACATTAGACGTACAATATTATTATTCTTTTCGGCTGCGTCTTATGACTTTTGACTGAAATTTTTAAATTTTGACTGTTTACGGTACAGATTACAGAGAGACAGATACTCACTTGTGATTTTGGCTGGTACAGATGCTGGGCTTTTAACGTGTAGATCGTTTAACTTGTAGACCCCGTCTTAAAAAAATACTCTGTTTGAAAATTAGGTACTGTAGCAGAGCCAAAAGCCGATTTCAAAAGCCCAAAGAAATAGGCCCGTGGTCCTTTCCTTTCAGTACCACCGCCTCCTCGACATGAGGTTGGTGGGTCTCCTTTTGACGAATGGAGCTTGCCTGTTCCCTTCCCATATTCCCCTCCATGTTCCCTCCACATGTCATAATTTAATTGGCTCTCCAATAAATTAGTGAGGTAATTAATTAATGTAGGTGATTAATTAGGCTAAGTAATTAATTAGTATAAAATATTAGTGTGAATAATTAGTATAGATCAATTGGAATAAATAGTAAGTATAGACCAATTGGAATAAATAATAGTAATTAATCAAGACTTACTATTTATTTCAATTGATCTATACTAATTATTCACACTAATATTTTATACTAATTAATTATCAGTCTAATTAATCACCTATATTAATTAATTACCTCACTAATTTATTGGAGAGCTAATTAAATTATGACATGTGGAGGGAACATGAGCAGGGAACAGTTCCCCTTCGACAACCCATGCATGTTTATCAGCCTCCAACACTGGGTTCCTACTGCCCCCTGACACAGGTAGCTTGTCAACGTCGGCTCAGATGGTCGTTTTGTCAGCCTAAACATTGTCTTTTTCCACGACAATCTCTTCAATTTTCTTTTTTAAAAGCAACATCTCTGGCCTTCAACCCATGCAGCAAGGTGAGGATGGAAAGGTAGAGCAAGTGCTGTGCATAAACTGTTAAGCAATAATCAAAAAAAGAAAAAAAAAAAGGAGACGTTCAACAAAAAAAGTTAATTTTGGTCCCTTTAATTGCAGTATAGTAGTGTAAAGTGGTGAACTGATGATAACAATAACTGTCTCCATAGAATGACATAATAATAGTAATGTGTACCTCATGGACAACAAATGAACACACAAAAGGATTAAATATGATATTAATTGTCTCATATAGAGAACTCCTAATTCATATGTTTCTGTCAACATGGCACGAGGTAGAACTAACACGCTAGTCACACAAATAAATATGCTAAACAACAAAACCCTAAAGAATGAATATAAGCACAATTATACGAAAATATGCCGATGCTTGTAAGTTTGATCTAAAGGTATTTGACCTAGCTCAAACTTTAGCTCCCTACTCAAATAAGCATAAGCTAAGACCAAATAGGACAATTTCAATGGTCTAGCGATGTCGGTTTATGGGACCAATCTATTTTTGCATCCCCCCACTTGAATCATGAACTGAATCTGAATTCCACTTATCATATAACCCCCATTTTCCATGGTGTATCATTATAAATTGTACTTTTGCCTATTTAAAAAGAATCTCGGTTCGTTCCTAGGAAAACCGTTTATCAGTCGAGTACGATGGGCTAAACTTTCTTCCGTAACATTCAATAATCAATACCTTCTCTAGGGGTGCTGACTAGCTTGCAACCGAGCACTCTAAAATATAAATAAAAAATTGACCTGCCCTAATGCAATCCACCTTTTTTATACTTATGAGGATTGGCGGTAGACATTATCTGCAACCAGCATTTAAACATTGCTGAATGTGCAGGAAAAATAATGCAGGTACAAGGGGCTTTAGTAATGCGCATTCAATTACATATGAAGCAATTAGAACGGGAAAAACCACGCTTAAACAACTGCCAAATATATAGGCACAAAATTTGAAAGCATGATTAGAATTTTAAGAAAGAGAGAAATGAGAGGGAGATAAGCCTGTCATGCTTGCGAACCAGGGGTGGTGGGTACATTCACAGCAGTTTAGTTGTAGTTAGTTGGCTGATGAGTCCATAAATCTGAGTTATACTAGAACAGTGCTGCCTCTGCATTGAATAGCACTTAATGGTGTGGGTGAGCTCTCTAAAATCCATGTACACAGTCGCACTCCCAATCTCCCAATGCTGCTACTGTCTAGATAAACGAAAATGCATTGGGCAAGGCTGTGAGGCGGAAATCGGAGAACAGAAGACAGAAGGCAAGTAGGCGGAGTCAGAGTTGTCTAGGTGGAAGGGAAAAGAGCTAAGGGGAGAAAGGGAAAGGGGTGGCTTATGCTTGGTATTCCGTCTAGGTGCCCCTTGTGTTTCAATGGCTTTGATCAGCAGAGGGGTGTTCTTCAATATCTTGGTGTTCCTCTGCTTCATCAGATTATCTCGAGGTACAATTCTATTTCAGTTTATCTATGTTTCTTAATCATCACTGTGAATAATCTCCCTTCAAATTACTTTGTGTTAAAACTCAATTTTTCAAAACAATCTTGTACTGGTCAAAGATTGCTTTCTCAGCAACGATGGAGTTTGGCTGCTTAATGTTCTCTTTCCTTCTTTCTGCCAATCAGCTTCATTCATCCAGCATGGCTTTTATCTAGACATCTTGGGTTCACTCAGAAGTATTGGCTTTTATGTAGACATTTTGGTTTCACTCAGATTGATAACAAAGGCCACTTGTCATCTACCTCTACTTAACTTTCTGATCTTACTATTGTTTCTTTAGTCCGAAGTGGCACCTCGGTCTATTATATGCATCTTAGGTATCTGGTGATGCAATAAGAAAGCGTCATCAAAGTAAAAGGCTGGAAAATTGTGAAAAGGAAAGGGTGGAAAATGTGTATCTTTTATCTCAGCTTGTGATATGATAACCAGAAGAAACCTGATGAATGATGATGGAGTGTTTAGCTCAACCAGTTTGAGATATTCTTATATATCAAGAAATAAAATGAATTGATTGACATCTTACTCTGAAACCAGTAGCTTCAGGTAATAACATGGAACACTTGAATTTGCAGGAAGAATCCATTTCACCACACTGGATCTCCCTCCCCTCTTGAAGGCAAGCAGTTTCTCTACAATGCAGCATGAGGCATATGACTACATCATTGTCGGCGGGGGCACAGCCGGATGCCCACTGGCAGCAACGCTGTCCCAGAAATACAAGGTGCTCTTGTTGGAGAGAGGTGGATCTCCGTATGGCAACCGCAACATCTCATATCTTGAGAACTTCCACATTTGCTTGGCGGATGAGTCGCCGAATTCACCATCTCAGGGATTCCAGTCCACTGATGGTGTCATCAATGCCCGGGCAAAGGTTCTAGGTGGTGGAACATGTATCAATGCCGGCTTCTACAGCCGAGCCAACCCAAGGTACACAATTTGTCGTGTATCTGTACGTTCCATACTAGGGCCTATCTACCTGACCTAACTCAAGTTTCAGTTTCTTTCCAAACAAACTTAAGCCAAAGTCAAACAAGGTTACAGGGAGTTTCTTTCACAGCCTGAATAGACACCCGATCTGACAATCACACACACATGGATAATTCAGAAGTACACAAAAGAGGCTTAGCCTGTTAGCCACCTTGTAGGTGTGTTAGTATGTCGCATTCAGCAAGCAATGTTTATGTCTTCTGTCTAAAGCAAGATTACATTAGTTTCTAAAAAAAGTTTACAAATGGCTAATTGAACAAGCCAAATTAAGCCAGACATACTTTTTGGGTATGTTTATTGGTGACTATTGTTGGCCCAGACGGATCAAAACGCATACTCTCAGTGGGCGTAACACACATGAACACTTTCGAACAACTCAGACACACAGAGTTCTTGCGATGACCAACTCAGACACACAGAGTTTTTTTGTTGTGTAATGCCGTACAACTTTTCTATTTTCTCTTCTTTATATACTGCTAAATACGATAAATGGTACAAGATCTTGATGGTGTACTACCTATACCACTAATACTTCCGTTACATACATACAACCACTTATACTTTCGTTACATATATGCAGTCACTAACTACATCACGACTCGTTGACTCAGCCATTACTCGGATGTCCAGTGACGACTTACGACTACTGCGCCTATTTGACCATGGCTGCTACTCGACTTACAAGTACTTCGATCACAGATTCTTTAACCACAGTGTCTTCGACCATGATAGTATGACTACTGAACACTCGACTTACGAGTGGTTCGCTGTAGCTTACAACCACTATAACACTCAGACACATCGACTGCTACAGTACTCCACCGAGTACCGACTGTTACAGTAACCCTTCGACTACTACAGTGACACTGCGACTGTTAATGTGAATCTTCAACCACGGAGTACTCGACACACAAGTACTCTACTTCAGAGTCTCCTCTGAGATCTTCTAGAACACAGTACTCGACACATGAGTACCCTACTTCGGAGTCTCCTTCTCCAGGATCTTCGATCTCGTAGTACTCGACACATGAGTATTCTACACACGACTACAACACGATACTCAACACACGAGTACCCAATACTCGTCACACAAGTACACGACATACGACTACAAAGTACTCGACACACGAGCACTCGACACCGACCACTATCAACAACAGGATTAGTTCCAACAACTACTTCTTTCAATGATCATAAACTAACTAGTCCAACCTTGGCTGCTATTTCAGTTTCCGCTTGTACCCATCAAAGTACAAAATACCACCTTACAAGGCAGTCATAAAGGCCAGACCAACAGGTAATTCTGTAGACCTACCCATAAAAACTCCAGTGTTTACAACTACAACCCTTTTCAGGACACACCCCATACGTGTACCTGACTGGGTCCCTATGCTTTGATTGGAGTCGTAGCTTTTAGTTTTAGTTGAGTATCACAGTGTTAAAATTGATATTGCAGTTGTAGGACAGACAACAGACGTAGTAATGATAGCTCAATGACATTACATGCCCAGGCAAATAACGCATTACAATTGTTCAGCTTCGTAATACAAAGAAGCAATTAGATTGGAGGGAAGCCGGCAAGGCTTTCTTACTTCCTTATTAGAGTTATATAGCTGTATACAGCATACCTTAGCCTGAAATGAGAAAAGGCTGAAAAGTAGCATCGAAGCAAAATTACAAAGGTTCACTAATGCATTTTTGTTTTGATGCGGTAAGTGGTAACAAGTAACAACAAAATATCCAAGTCCCACTGAGGTTCATGGTAAGTCAAACTTTATGTTAGGAATATCTATCAGAATTCATTAATCATTACATTATGAAAATTTCTGAAGAGTCTGTAGTGCCAAACTAGAAAAATATGTGCAAGAAAGAAAATGCTCAGATAAGCAAATAAGATTAGCATAAAATCTGCTTTCATACAAGGTGGGCAGCTGCAACTGTGGGCTGAACCTGTAATGTCAATCTTCCTATTAGTAATGCTACTATTATAAGTTTATAACGGATTATCATGTGCTTGTCGATCCCTGCAGCTTTGTGCAGGAGGCAGGCTGGGATGCTGAGTTGGTTAATCAGTCCTACCCTTGGATCGAAGAGAGGATTGTTCACTGGCCCAACATTGCACCTTGGCAAGCTGCACTGCGGGATGGGCTGCTTGAAGCTGGGGTCTCGCCTTACAATGGATACACTTATGACCATCTCTTTGGAACCAAAGTTGGGGGATCCATCTTTGATGAGACTGGGTATCGGCATACTGCTGCTGACCTCCTTGCTGCTGGAAATCCTAATAACCTGAGAGTGCTGCTTCTTGCTAGTGTGAACAAAATAATTTCCAACAAGAAACAAGGTAAACATTAATCCAAGTAAGGCCTAGCTCTTAGGCCAGTCTCAGTGGAGGTTTCATGTCCCAGTTTTCAACACACTCATATTTTGGAAACAGTGCAGAAGAGTTTCATCCCCATGAAACCCTCTCTACTCCCATGAAACTTTTATCATCTCTCTCTTCATCAATACAGTGCTATGTCAGCGTATTTAATGCCCATGAAACTCCATAAAACCCCCACTGAGACTGGCCTTATAATCAAGGAAAACTTTCTCGGGAAAAAAAAACTCGGCTACTGGAGACATCCGGTAACCGGAAATCTGGGAAACTTTTGGATTTTTTTAATTCAAAATTGAACCTTTTTTATGGAAAAACGGAAGACCTGGTGTTATTATGATTCAAACACACGACGTCCCCTTCCCAAGCATGCTGCGTTACCACCAGGGCACATGTGCCTTTGTAATATGACTAGAGTTATGAATAGTTTTATGCTTACATTTCAAATTTGAAAATTCCGAATTTTTTGGCTGGTTCGCATTAATCTTGACACCCAGTGAGAAGTCCGGTTACCGGTCAACGGGACGAGGAAATTTTTCCTGCTTATAATCCCTATCCACTTCAACAACAACAGAATCTATAGAGATTAGAGGTTCCTCAAAAAAAAAAAAGAAGAAGAAGAAGATTAGGCACTGTACAATCAGATTTTTCTTTTAGTAAACCTCATCTCTTGCACAGGACATAGGAAGCCAAGGGCTATCGGAGTTCAATTCAAGGATGAATATGGTGGGCACCACCAAGCCTTCCTCAGACGAAAGACAGGCAGCGAGATTATTGTCTCTGCCGGTGCAATTGGAAGCCCCCAGCTGTTGTTGCTCAGCGGAATTGGACCTAGGAATGAACTTACGAAGCATAACATTTCTGTAGTCCTACGCAATGAACATGTCGGTAAAGGGATGTCAGACAACCCAATGAACTCCATCTTTATACCGACCAAGAATCCTCCAAAGCAATCTCTGATTGAGACTGTTGGAATAACTGATGATGGTGTGTTCATCGAAGCCAGCAGTGGTTTCAGCCAGTCAGATGACAGCATCCACTGCCACCATGGAATCATGTCCGCTGAGGTTTGGCATCAATTTTAACTGTTTAATTTAAATAAAATTCTCAGACTTCTTTACAAGCATCGTCGTGCATCATACTAAAGCATTTTTTTGCAGAAACAACATCCTGCGCTAGCAATCTTAATAAAACATGCACTGTAAATTGGCTTGTTGGGAGCCGACGTCCCAAGATTCGGAAGCCTTTTTTTTTCCTTAAGCTTAAGTCTACAGGTGCCCAAGATAAGCATATAAGAGGAACCAGAAGAGCAGTTTTTCTATCCTTGAGGAGGTACCAAGAGGTACAAGGTACCAAGAGGTACCAAATTAGATCCAGCCGTTCAATCAGTGTGATCAACGGCTCAAAATTTGGTACCTCTTGGTACCTTGTACCTCTTGGTATTTCGCGTCCGGTACCACTAGGTACTGCCAAATCTCAGTCGTCCGATCAGTGTGATCAACGGCTCAAATTTGGTACCTCTTCCCCCCTCAAGGATGGTAAAATTTCCCGGAACCAGAAATATACTTACATGTAGATAGCAATCATATTATGCAGCAACTAGACAATAATTTACAACTACATAATTTCCAATTTCTAGCACATAATAAAGTTTCAGAATTTCCTTTTATCAATATTTTAAACCAGCGTTTTTCTTTTGGAATTATTTGTGGACAGTAAGATTGTAAAATCAGAATGAAACTTCTCCAAATTAATAAAAATAAAAGAAAAACTTTAGCATATGCCACTTCCCTCTTGAGAAGCATCACAGCTTTCATGATCATCCCTAATGAATTTTGTCACTCCAATGCAGATTGGGCAGCTGTCGACAATCCCTCCAAAGCAAAGAAGTGTAGAAGCAGTCCAGAAGTATGTACATAACAAGTATAACCTACCCAAAGAAGTATTCCATGGTGGTTTTATTCTTTCTAAGATTGATGGCCCACTGTCTTCTGGCAATCTAGTTCTTGTGGACACAGATGTCAACAGCAACCCCACGGTCACCTTCAACTACTTCCAGCATCCACAGGATCTCAGCCGGTGTGTTTACGGGATCAAGACCATTGAGAGAATACTGAAGACAAACCATTTCTCTAATTTTACTGCCAGCGGTGCTGGATATCCAATGGAAATGCTGCTAAATATGAGCATAACAGCTAACATAAACTTGATACCCAAGCACACAAATGACAGCACATCCTTGGAGCAGTTTTGCAGGGACACGGTGGTTACCATCTGGCATTACCATGGCGGATGCCATGCGGGCAAGGTGGTTGACCAACAGTATCGAGTGGTTGGCATCTCAGGCCTCCGGGTGATTGACGGATCAACCTTATTTCGGTCGCCAGGAACCAACCCGCAAGCCACAGTCATGATGATGGGCAGGTACAGAACAAAAACAATATATAGCTTGCTTTTTTAGTCAAACAAATTTTAACTCGGGGATTTGATCTTCCATTGTTGTATTTGATGCACAGATACATGGGAGTGAAAATTCTAAGGGAAAGATTAGGGCGAGCGGCTGGAGTATAACTGATTCTTGGACCTTATCCACTTCGTTATGTAAGAATGTGACTTAGAAGTATATAGTAATTTTTGAAGCGATTCATCAACGAATCACTACAGGAAGAAAAGTTAGGAGTTTCATTTGTATTCTTACTGTTCATGTGGAGATATGTGGTTATATTGTTGTGTTGGCTCCACATTCCGAATTTTTTGTACGCATAATCCATTTTTTATTCGAAATTACATAAATATACCCGCGGGAAAATTTTTTACAAAAATAGGCTCCAGTCGCCTAATGGTTGGGCGACTGGAGCCTTTCGCCCAACCAGACCGCGACAGCTGGAAAGTCTACCAACCGTTTGGCGATTAATTGCAGTCGCCCTACCGTTGGGCGATTTTTTTGAAGTCGCCGAACCGTTGGGCGACTGAGATTCAATCGCCCAATGGTTCGGCGACTGCAGGTGGGATATAAAGCGGCCGCACTGTTTGCATTCCTCCGTTCGGCCAGCGCAGAGAAGAGGGAAAAGGAGAGGGAGGGAGAGGAGAAGAGGAGGGGGAGAGAAAGAGAGGGAGAGGAGGAAAAGAGGAGAGGGAGTGCGTGATTTTCAGGTAATTTTGTTGTATTATATTGTTTGTTAGTGTAGAAAATTAGTTTAGAAAATGTAGTTTAGAAATATAGTTTAGAAAATGTAGTGTAGAAAATTAGTTTAGAAAATGTAGTGTAGAAAATTAGTTTATAAAATGAGTTTAGAAAATGTAGTGTAGAAAATTAGTTTAGAAAATTAGTTTAGAAAATTAGTTCAGAAAATTAGTTTAGAAATTTAGTTTACAAATTAATTTTAGAAATCTAATTTAGAAATTTAATTTTCAAATTTTGTTTAGTAAATATAGTTTAGAAATTTAGTTTTTAATTTTGTATACCATTTATAATGCATTATTGTACAAAATATAGTATTTAAATGTACATGTAGAAAATTTAATGTTGCAATTATTGTACAAATTTAGATGTAGAAAATTTAGTGTTGAAATTTAGATGTAGAAAATTTAATGTTGAAATTACTGTACAAATTTAGATGTAGAAAATTTAGTGTTGAAATTTAGACGTAGAAAATATAATGTTGAAATTATTGTACAAATTTAGATGTAGAAAATGTAATGTAGAAATTATTGTACAAATTTTGCAGGTATGACTCGTGCTGGACGTGACTCGGAGTGGCGGTTCGCGCTGTTGGACGAGCACGTGGACCGCTCTCATCGCGCTTCCCGTCTAGTCCCGCCACCGGGGAGCACGGACGAGCCGCCTCAGCTGGGAGTGGTCTGGACACGCACACCTCGCGTGGCCTGGGGACTCGACCCTCGTTGGACTGCCAGGTTTGCACTACTCCAGTGTTTAGTGCGACCGTAAGTTCGTTCCGTGCTGACCTTCACTTTGTTTGCAAGCTGCGGGATGCCGGGCTACTCCCTCTTGCCCGGATGGTGCAGGCCACGGACGAGGATGGAGCCGCTGGCGGGGACGAGGGCGGGGACGAGGCGGGCGGGGAGTGATCACGACGCTTTCCGTTCGACCGTTCCCTGCTGACGGCTTTGGTGGACCGCTGGCGGCCCGAGACGCACACTTTCCATGGTTCTATACGCAGGCACAGCGCGAAGGGAGTGAAAAGAGGCACAGACTGGTCGTTGAAGATGCAGCCCTGGGTCGATCAGTGGTACGGTGCGCTCGACGACCGCGTGGAGGAGGACCGCCCATACGACAGCACGGAGTACGCGGGGTACCTTCACTGGTACCAGCCGCAGACCCGTACCAGGCTCGTATATGTGGTAGACCCGCCTGCACACACACTTCGCCGCTCCGACGGACACGTACCCCGCGCACTTCGCGCGCGATGCTCACCTCGCGGTACGTTACATGTCATTTCAAAGATTCCCAAATGGTAATATCGTTTCGATAATCGAACATTTCATGTCTTTGTGTCCAGGCTGACGTCGGTTCTGCCCTATGTGCCGACTCCGGCACAGTACTGGAGAGGCTCACCAGTGGTGCGCAGCTGACCCATGAGGAGGGCGTTAGCTTTGCGCGTCGGATGCACGAGGGGTTTAGACGTATCGTTAGCCTACTGTCCTGCACGAGGCAACCGGCGGTCTCCACGCCCACCGCTCCGACTGCTCGTCCACCAGTGCCACCCCGACCAGCGTGGCACTACTCTGGTGCACCGACGTGGACACGTCCTCCACTGCCTCACCCGGAGCAGCCAGGGGGTTCAGCCTGGGCAGGGCCTCCTACACCGGTTCACTTCACGCCTCCTACGCAGGGGGTGTACGCCTCCTCCATGGCGCCAGCTACGGGTACGCATAGGGTCTTATATCGTGTTTATCCGAAGACGACATGCAACGAACTAACGATATTAATATTGCAGGTACTTACCAGCAGCACGGCGTCTCCCCAGGCCAGGACGATGTGGACCAGTTTTTCGCGGAGTGGCCCGGGCAGTTCTCTGACGCAGCACCGGAGGTTCTCTCTGGCAGTGCCCTCCCCGGTGCACCGGAGAGCACACAGTCAGAGGTGCAGCTGACTCCACCAGCGCAGGGGCGGGATAGACACCCTCCTGCTCGTTTTACTTTTTTGGAGCCCCGTAACCCGTTGCACCGGAGGAGGGCCAAGCGAGGTCGTATGGGAGGACGCGGGCGCGGTGACGGGGCACACCAGGGTGACGAGTGAGGCGTGCTGCAGATGCTATATATGTTATGCATGTAATGAAAAAATATGCGGCATGTTACTCTCAGTTATATTATGAAGTTTATTTAAATTTACATAGTCTCATCTCCACACATAAACTATCTCACTTAACAGTGTATGTATCGATCGTTCTCTACTCAATCTTTCATAAAAAAAATTAAAAAACTTTTTACACACCTACAATATACAATGAACATAAACTTTTATTACAACTTCACCGTATTTTTTACCGGTTCAACGTTACAAAATTCACAAAATCTAAAACAATCACGGGGGCTACATGCAGTCGCCTAACGGGATGGCGACTGCATGCTAGTCGCCTAACGGGACGGCGACTACACTTAAGTCGCCAAACGGAAGAGCGACTTAATACAGTCGCTCTACTGTGCAGCGAGATATATTGTGTCGCGGTCTGGTTGGGCGAAAGGCTCCAGTCGCCCAACCATTAGGCGACTGGAGTCTATTTTTGTAAAAAAAATTTCCCGCGGGTATATTTATGTAATTTCGAATAAAAAATGAATTATCCGTACAAAAAATTCCCACATTCCTACGTTACTTGCTTCATTAGATTTTAAAAACAAACTTTCATATGATGTTCCCCTACACTGTGGACAAGACAAACTCTACTACATGTAATCACAGAATCTGGGAAATTTTGATTCACGAAGAAAGCAATGTGCAGACTGCAGAGCAATTTAAGCTATCTAGAATTTGGAAAATGATTACAATGTAATGGCAATTCAGCGCGACCACAAGAGTTAAACACTCTTAACACTGTATTTTGATTGTTCAACAATTGACTGAACTGAAAATTTCTGAAATGCTTTATAATTGTTGCACTCTAATACCCCTTCTTATGTGCAGCAGCCTCCGGATCAGATCAACGTTCGTGAGATACGGCCCGAGCATGAACAAGAAGATGAATCTCATATAGAATCAAAATAACAATATTAAAGCAACCACGAACCTCAAAAGAGTACCAGAGATTGTCGCTCTCTTACAATCCTCTCAAATCTTTTACAACCCTTAGATCCTTATCCTACACAAGAATCTAGTGCTAAAAAATAACCTAATCTCTAATCCTCTCATGCACCTCTATATTCGGATGAGTGACTTCTTTACTTGGTTGTTTGGGTTCTCCATAACCACTTTTTATGGCTCTATATAGTCCCTCTAGTTCTCCTTCAAAGTAGAGTAGGAAATCTACTTCAAAAAAGTAGAAATTCTAATCTTGTTAGGATTCATTTGGAAATCTTTATACCACATATTTTCAAATCCTAAAAGACTAGGGTATAAGTCACTATGCTCAACAATATCCACGTTGACTCTTTTCATTTTTTCCCTCCCACATTTAGGAGTGCCCCTACCACAGGGGCTCATGCACATCACCCAGGGGTGGAGCCAGAAAATAGACATAAGGGAAGCCAAACAAATGTAACTATCTTTTTATACTATACACTTGACAAGTGTAGCAAAATATTTGCCTATTATACATGCTCTAAGTGCTGATGACATAACAATTTACACAGAGAAAAATCAAGATATAGAAGTAGCATACACGCATCAATTATATAGACTATAGACATAATGTAGATGCTTGGAGGGGGGCCATGAACATGCATTTAATCTTTTGGCATAAAAGACAAGGGGTGGTAAAAAAGGCAGCATAGGAGTAGCCAGGGCTCCCCTGGTCTCCCTCTCCCTCCGCCACTGACATCACCGCAATGTATGTTTCAGTGTCTGAGCTAGCCTGCTCGAACCCGCCACTTGAGAGCTCCTTTGTTATGTTGTTTGATTAACCACACCTCTTATTCCTATAGCCTTCCATGCCATAGGTTTGCACCACCTCTGAGCTCTACCTGCTCACCGATATCACATGCTTGGTCCCACCACGTCTTCTTTCTTCTAACAGCTCACACCTTCACCTTTACGTCTGTTAGATTTTACAATCGTCTTTGCAGTTTCACACATAACTGCAGATGAGATCTGAATACTTACCATTGACGGCACGATTTTCTTCTCACCAGGATATTTATCAAACCTCCCATTGGTTGGCATTCCTTTAGGTAGACCCATCAATCAGTATCTTACATTACTCCAGATACTTTTCATGATCATCTACCATTCGCAAGTAACTCGCATGACTCCACCTCAGAATGATACCTCACAACCCTTGAGTTCAAGCACACTCAAAAATATTAGATTCTTCTTTAAGCCGGAGACATACCAAACTCCTGTCGATGCGTGATGTATTCCATCATACATCTCCAATATAACTATTTCCACCTCAGTAATTGCATACTCTTTGCAATCCGCTAAGTGAACAGTTCCATGCGTCGAGCATAGAGATCGTTTGTCAAACATTTTCCTCGCTGAACATATATGAAAGCAACAATCTGAATCTAATATCCATCCATGAGAAGTACCTAATTGATTGATGACTAGTACGTCCGAATCATCATTTGCTAACAGCACTGAGCAACACCCTTCATTTGCTTCAAACTTGAATAGTCTTTTATCATATGACTTTACTTGTCACATAGATAGCATGCATGTGTGTCGTTGCTCTTGCCCTTCTTCTTCCTATGACTTTTGCTTCTAGTTGCAACACCTACTGCAGCCAATTGGTGATCAACTAAGGATGAAACATTTGAAGGCTTTTTAAGTACTTCACCTCTAATAGATATGTAACTGCCCCATTGAAGTTGAGAGAGGTTTTTTCGATGAGAATATTCATCACCAATTGCTCCCATGATGGTGGTAGAGATAATTGTAGGATCGAATCCTGCAATCAGATAGGGGTGAATGATTGTTGTCGCTTTTTGGAGACTCCTGGTGGCCGATGATGCTTTCGACCACTTAACACTCTACCGCTTGGTCGTCGTATACTTTGAGATAGTTCTGACCTCTCAAAGTTTGATCACTCGCTCGATCGCTTCACCTGGTAGAATTGTCAACCAGTTTGCACGTGGTCGTAAACTTCAATCTACCATTAATCATTAGCACTCTTCAAGCAAATTACAAACCAGATTGATTCAAGATGATCTTTATTATTGGATTACGGTGTATTTACAAAGTGCCCTCACAAGCACCCCCTAAAAGCCTTCACGTCGAAAGCCCTCAAAAACCTCTAAAATCGTTTTCCCCGAAAGCCCTACAAAACCACACATTAACCCTTAGCCTCTCCCTACTTTTATAGGCTAACATTACAAACCGTGCCTACCTCAAACACGGACACAAAACTCTATCTCTTCTGAAAATCAAGGGACCTGAAACTCTTCCAAATACGGGTTTTACACAATCTCTAAATCTTCTAAGTTATGGACTTCATCCACAAATCCTAACTCATCACGTCCCGAAGCCTCCAGGACAACACCTCCCGTAGCCTCTCAACCCATCATCTATCTTGTGTTGAAGCCTCTAGGACCGCACAGTTAGGAGCTTCAGCTGATCAACACGCCTAAGCTCACACACGACTATACACAAAGTTGAAAAAAATAGAGTAAGAACACAAAAGTTTTGCACTGCCAGAAAACTAGGCAGCTTTTTTCTGTTGTATTAGACTGTTATTTAAAAGAAATCCTAGTCAAACTTTGGTTGTTAAGCCATCCTTATTATGCACTATCTCCTGCATGATCCCACGGATCTAGGCCATGTCACACACGACGCTAACAAACTAAGAAAAATGCTCTCGCGTGGACTGAGCACGTGTCAAGTGTTTATGACTGCTACAGTGATCTTTTGCCCACAATGACTATGACTGCTACAGTGATCTTTCGACCATTACCACTACGACTGCTACAGTGTATCTACAACTTACGGCCATGACACTACATTACTCTTATAAGTATGACTTACAACCATGGTCACTTCGACTAACTCTTCGACCACAGTGAGCGAGCTGGATTATTTAACATTCACCCCCCTAATCCTTGCTTCGTTCATCTGTAATCTCAACGACACCAATCCTTGCACACTGGTCCTGGAACTTGACACACCTGAGTGGCTTCGTGAGAATGTCCACGAGCTGTTCCTCTATACAAGTATGCTCGAGGATGACTTTTCCTCCATCAACACACTCCTAGATGAAGTGAAAGCGGGTGTCAATGTGCTTGCTTCAGTTGTAGAAGATAGGATTCTTGGTTAAAGCAATGGTGGACTTGTTGTTCATCTTTAGCACCAGCTTGCTGGGCTCCAAGCAGAGAAGTTTGCCCATCAGCCAAGTGAGCCAGATGCCTTGACATGCTGCGGTCATCGCAGCGATGTACTCCACCTCGTACGACGACAGCGTCACCACCCTCTGCTTTTGCAACTGCCAGGCGATGGGGTCGCCTTCGAGAAATAAGAGCACTCCGGTGGTGCTTGTGCAGTAATCGACGTCACTAACTATGTCACTATCACTGAATCCCAACAGCAGTGGCCGGTTGTCTTTCTTCCTTGCGTAGCAGACTCCATGGTTGTGCATTCCAGCGATGTAATGCAGTATGTGCTTGACCGTGATCAGGTGGTCTTCGTGCAGTTCCTCCATGAACCAGCTTGTGTAACCCACCGCATAAGCTATGTCCGGCTGCGTATTCACCAAATATCGGAGACTGCCAATGATACTCCGGTACTAAGTGGCGTTTACCAGTGGACAGGAGCTCAACTTGCTCATCTTCAGGCGAGCTTCCATTGGTGCTGGACAACTGTTACAATCCTCCATACCGCTCTTCTCGAGCACCTTGAGTGCATGGGCTGATTGGCACAAGGAGATGCCACTTGGCCCTTGGCTCACTTGGATGCTGAGGTAGTAGGAGAGCAACCCAAGATCGCTCATCTAAAACATCTTCTTCATCTTGGCCTTGAACGCGTGAATGTCGATGACTTCAGTGCCAGTGATGATCAGGTTATTGACATGCACTTCGATGATTAGTTGATGCCCCACATCTCCACATGTGTACACAACATGCTCGGAGTCGCTCTTGTAAAACCCAAGTGACGAGAGGCTGGCATCGAGCTTGGCATTCCACGCACTGGGTGCTTGGCGAAGTCCATAGAACGCCTTTCGAAGTCGGAGTGCCTTGCGCTCGCCATTGTCGATGACGAAACTAGGTGGCTGATACACATATACCACCTCCGTCAGGTCGCCGTTGAGGAATGCAGACTTGATGTCCATGTGATGGACTTGCCACCCCTCGTGAGTTGGCACAGCAAGCAGCAATTGGATTGACTCCATGCACGCCATGGGAGCAAACACTTCCTTGAAGTTGATACCGGCCCACTGCACATAGCCTTTCATGACCAGCTGCGCCTTGTACTTAGTGATGGTGTCGTGCTCATCATGCTTCACCTTGTAGACCCACTTGAGCCCAATAGGTCGGTGGCCTGCAGGGAGATCGACGAGTCTCCAAGTGCCATTGTCCTTGATCAACTTCATCTCCTCGAGCACCGCCTTGTACCAGTACTCATGCTGCTCTACTTCACCGAAGGATGCTGGTTCATCAGCTATGGTGAATAGTAGCCCAGCAGAGTCGAGGTCGCATGATGCAAAATCACAAGATGAAACCGGTCCGATGACATTGTTGATGGTGCGGCATCGAAGTGGTGTGTCATCGTGATCGACGTCGAGTACCTCTCCCGGGTTGGTTGGCAGTGAGGTGAACTTCACTATGCCCAGCATTATGGGCATCGCCGCTTTCACCCCTGGAATCGCTGTGTTGCCAGAACTCACACCAGTGGTCTGCGTGGTGATCCCTGATCTCCATCCACGCCAATGGTCCACACCGTCCCTGGTTCATACTCGAAAGTATACTCTATGGAGAAAGGTTCCTATTCGCTTACCATGCCTTCCTTACCATGAGCACTCCAGTCCCACTACGTTGTTTCATCGAAGACGACGTCACGGGTCATGTGCACACACTGGGTGACAGGTTCATACATGTGGTACACCTTGGACCCAAACTCATACCCGACGAAGATCATCGGTGTGCTCCGGTCGTCCAGCTTCTTCAGGTAACAACCAAAGGTGTGGAGCAAGTGCACCACCGGCCACTTGCCATGCCAAGCCTCGTACGACGTCATGCACAGGTTGCGAATGAAGACAACAGTGGAGACAGCTTCACCCTAGAACCTGCCGGGGAGCCCCTTCACCTTCATCATGTTGTGTGCCATGACAACCACCGTCTGGTTGAGGCACTCATTGACCCCCATTCTGCTATGGGGAATAAGGGGCTATGAGCTGTCGCTGCACACCGCGCTCAGTGCAGTACTCCCTGAATTCCACCGACGTGAATTCTCTGTTGCGGTCGGTTCGGAGAACCTTGAGCTTGTGCCCTGACTCCACCTCCACCATGGCCTGAAAGCGCTTGATCGACGTTGGAGCTTGGTCCTTGCTCGCAAGGAGACTGAGCCACATGCAGTAGCTTAGATCATCTACAAGTAGCAAGAAGTAGTTGTTGCCGCTAGGCATCGTTGGCATAATCGGCCTGCAGAGATTGCTGTGGACGAGCTTAAGAACATCCCGCACGCAGTCCTTTCCCTGCTCCAAGAAAGGAGCCCATCATTGTTTGCTAGTGAGGCAGTCGTTGCAGACTTGATCCACCAGATCAATCCGCGGTAGCCCTTGTACCATGTCACGCTGTGCGAACTTGTGCAAAGCCTAGAAATTCATATGACAATACCTTGCATGCCACTGCCACGCCATCTCGGAGCTCCTTACCGACAGGCACACCGGTTGCACATCTTGAGCCGAAGTGGGTACAGTCGGCTGGGTGAGCACCCGACTTTCACCAGCAGATGCTGCTGCTCATCACGTATGCTCAAGATCCTGTTGTCAATTAGCACTCGGTAGCCCGTCTCAATAAGCTGCCCCTCAGAATAATCCCATAGGATGCAACACACTCAACTCACTTCTCAACCGAGCACAAAGAGAAGAATCGAGCAATTAGAAGAGAAAATGAGCAATCTGAACAAGAAACTCAACTGCGTGTAGGACAACATCATCTTTTCCACATAGTCTCACAGAAGGTGAAATTTCTTGGAAGCCATCAAAGAAAGTGAAGAACCATCAAGTGTTCCAGTCAAGCAATGATGTAAAAGACTGGAACCTAATCAAGCGCATGTTGGTCTGACCGCCATTGAAAAGCTAGTCTAACCACCTCTACAAGGTTGGTCTGACTGCCGACCAGTTTAAGCAAGTAGAAAACACTAGTCAAAACTGATCTAAGCGCCACTGTAATCTAGTCAAAATGCTGATCCGACCACGCTATTTTGACCACAGGAAAAAGCTGGTCTAACCATTGATCGGTCTGAATGAGTAGAAAGCACTAGTCAAAACACTAGTCATTGAAACAGTGGTCGTAACATTGATTCGACCATGTTGTTTCAACCACGGGAAAAAGATGGTCTAACCAGTCCTGTTACAAAAACTCTCGACTCTACAGAAGGTTGATTAGAGGGAGTAAAACAACAACCTATAGGCAATTGATTAGAGGGAACAAAATGACAACCTGTAGACAATTGATTAGAGGGAGCAAAGTGACAATAAGGAGCTTGCACAGACTCCACTCGAGAACACTTCCTTAACCTATCTTTCTTTTCTCTTTTCGCTTTTTCAAAAGCAAAATTAAACCAAATGACCATCTTTACTACAATAAGTGCATTGATACTTGACTTGATGAGTGGTTGTATCAATCGACTTCACAACACTCACTTTGGTAGAGAACTCTTTTGTAATACCAGACGATCTAAAGACAATCTATTTTGGTTCAAATTCTACTTCAAATTTTCTTAGATTGAGTAAGTTGATAACTTTAGGAGGATGGTTCTTGGTATGTTCAACAAAATTAAATTCTAGACCATGATTTTTCATATATTTTTTTTGACTTGTCTAAAATCATGTTCAAATTCTTCTTCCCAAAAGAGATCCTATCTTAGGTGTTCTTAAGATACTCATTTTCTCTAGCAAGAGAGGGACAAGATGCACACTTAACAGATTCCTTTGCACGATTCTTAAACACACTAGACTGAGCCAATCTCTCCTTTTTAGCAAAATTATTAAGTTATCTAGTCAATGCTTCTATTTCAGTGTTAAGTTTAGGACAGTTAGAGCAAAAAAGAGTCTCATGATAAAGCATCTGTTGAATTGATTACTGAGATGAGTTAAGTCTAGCTTGTAGCAAATCATACTTAGAACATACTTTAGAAGAGTTAGACTTAAACTTTTTAATTTCATCATTAGCAAATTTAAGTTTCCCATCACAGAAGTCATGTAGCATTCTTAGTTGATCAAATTTATCAGTTACATCTCTAAGTTGAACTGGGTTGGTTGTATTAATTGATCTAGCAGTTTTGAACTCAGAATGTAAGACTTGACAAGCTTCATAAGAATCATCTTTAGGGATAGATGCTCTAAGTCTATTAATCTCATAATTAAAGCTTTCGACTACAAAATTATTTTCTTTCAATTTCTTTTTAATCTTTTCCAATTCAATAGCAAGTTTAATTAGACCATCTTCAAGCTCATCGTATGATGGTCTTACCTTATCAGGATCACTGTAGTCGTCGTCGTTGTTGTTACTTGCCATAAAACACATGCCCGTGAAGTTGTCAGTGTTCTTTTTCTTTCCTTTGATATCATTATCGTCATGGTCATCATCGTCGCAACTCTCAAAATCCTCATCACTCAAGTCAAGGCACTCGATAGCTGATAAGACTTTTTCAACAACTATGCGATGAAATTTTTCACCCTTGGTGTTATTCTTGGATGGTCGACGACGATAATTCTTGTCGTTCTTTCTCCCTTTGAGCTTGGGATAGTCCATCTTAATGTAGCTAAGCACACCACACTCAAAGCACCTGATTAGATCTAGAGCTCCATCTCGCTTTCTCATCCTCATATTGTTGAGTGCTTTGTATGCTCATAAGGAGCTGCTCGAATTGTTCCTCTGAAAAAGAAGACAATACAGACAAAGAAACACAAGATAAAGCACTCGATAAAACAGCCTGCATGGGTTAGTGGCAAGAGCTAAAGATGAAGATTTATCAGTCTTAGATGTTAAATCTTTCATCTCACAGGTTTTCAATTTAGAGTACAGATCATCCATGGTAAAATTATCTAGATCAACAATTTGATTAATGGTTGTGACAACCATCAACCACTCAGAATCTAAAGACCTTAAAATTTTAGTGGCAATATCTCCATCAGTAGATATAGCACTAACTCCATGCAAGTTACTCAATATCTTCTCAAAAGAGCAAGAAAGATCATCAATAGATTCACCAGGTTTTATAACAAAATTAGAGTACTTTTTTGACATAGATTCTTGCGCACTTTCTTAATTTTAGTTATTTCTTCATGATAATCACAAAGAGTTTTACATATTAAGTGGGCAGAATTAATATGAGCCACTCGATCAAATTCATTGCGAGAAATTCCTTGAAAAAGCAATTTATGAGCTCGAGCATTTAAATCAACATCTGTTTTATTTTCTATAGTAACATTAACAGGAACCACATAAGGTTGAGAAACTTTATTCCAAACATCACTACTTTGAACCTCAATGTAAGCTTTCATATGACACTTTTAAAAAGCAAAATTAGTACTATCTAGCATAAGGGGACAGTTGACATACCTTTCTAATTCCATCGCAACTGGCTCTGATGTCACTTGTATGATCGAATACTGCAATCAGAGGAGGGTGAATGATTGTCGCCGCTCTTTGGAGTCTTCTGGTGGTCGATGAGGCTTTTGACCGCTTAACACTCGACCACTTGTCCATCGTATACTTTGAGATAGTTTCGACCGCTCAAAGTTTGATCGCTCGCTCGATCGCTTCACCCTGCAGAATCTTCAACCAGTTTGCACGTGGTCGTAAACTTCAATCTACCGCCAATCACCAGCACTCTTCAAGCAAATCACAAACCAGATTGATTCAAGATTATCTTTATTGCTGGATTACAGTGCATTTACAAAGTTCCCTCACAAGCACCCCTAAAAGCCTTCATGTCGAAAGCCCTCAAAAACCTCTTAAAGCTTTCTTCCAAAAATCCCTACAAAATCACACGTTAACCCTTAGCCACTTCCTGCTTTTATAGGCTAACGTCCCAAACCGTGTCTACCTCAAACACAGACACAAAACTCTATCTCTTCCGAAAATCAAGGGATCCGAAACCTTCTAAACACGGGTTTTACACAATCTCAAAATCTTCTCAATTGTAGACTCCTTCCACAACTCCTAACTCATCATGTCTCGAAGCCTGCAGGACAACACCTATCGTAGTCTCTCAGCGCATCATCCTTCCTATGTCGAAGTCTCCAGGATCACACCTCCCATAGTTTCTCTATGCATCACCACCTTTGATCTTCATGTGCTCCAGCGTGAGCCCAACCACCTCATGACATCCTCGACTGTCTAGACCTCAAATTTCCTCATCCTAGTCCCAGTCCTCCTCATCACCGACCATGACCGTCTCCACACCCAACCTTCACATGTAAAAACCGAAGAACAATTTCCCCAGCTCAAGTTCTTCCCAACTTGACTAACATTAGTCCACACACTTGTTTCACATCCTTCTTCATCCATCAACATCAACCAGATCAGCCACAACCGCAAATTCTACCGCTTTTCAGAAATCGGTCTTAGATCACTCATTACGACTGCTAGCTAATTGAGTACTCGTAAACCCAAAGTACTCGAAAATTACTATCACTTCACTCAGAACACTCACAAAATACAAGCATCGTACTACCGACCACCAACCAGTCACAGTTCCATCGATCACAGACTATCGATCGTGAAGTCTAAGATAATAGATTGCTAAGTCTACTACTACTGATCACAAAATCTATAGCTGCCCATCACTGACCAGGCACTTTAGCAACAACTATCGAGTACCAACCTGGTACTGTAGCAACGACCATTGATACCGATCATGTACTGTAGCACCGACTACCGAACATTGAGTACCGACCAGGTACTGTAGCAACGACTACCGAAAACTGAAGCAACAACCATCGACCGGTTACTGTCACTTCTGACCTGTTCACTTAAGCTCCAACCATCCTAGTCGAAGCCTGCCGACTACCGACCGTAGTCCATTGAACCTTACGACCAGTTCACTATTTCGTACGATCGGTTCCTCGTAGCATACGACCGATTCAACATAGCTACAACCGGTTACATTGTTGCATATGACCAGTTCCTCTTAGCTTATGACCATCGACCGGTTCACTGTAACTGTGACTGGTTTCTCTGAAGTCTCCGCCTCGGGGTCTTTGACCTCCCCGACTGCTCTTCGACTCTTCTAAAAAATCTGGACTGTGGTTGTTCACCTATGGTCGTTCTACCATTGTCGATCTTCAGTGGTCGATCTATCACCTGCATCTCCAGTGGTCAACCTGCCGTGGTTGACTGCCTTGGTCATATACTGTGGTCGATCTGCCTTGGTCATATACCATGGTCGATCTGCCTTGGTCATCTGCCGGGGTCGATCTGCCATTGCTAACCTACCGTAGTCATTTGAAATGCCTGAAAACTCCAGCAACAAAACGCATCGACCAGAACTTTCACAAACGCAAATTTCAATGCAACCCAAAAGTCAATTATTCATCATCACAAAATTTACGACCAAACAACATGGTCTAACAATAATGCTATTATGGCGATATTGTCATTCTCCTCAATTTTCTCATCCACACTAGTCAGTTATGTGATAAGCTTGTTGAAAGTATTAAGATGGTCAATAAGCAGTGTACCTTCATACGCAACATGTAAAGTTGTCGCTTTAGTATATACCTGTTTGTCAACGACTTTGCCATATACAATTCTTCTAAGTCCTCTTATAGTCTCTTCAACGAATTATCCTTGATCACCAAGTGCTTTATCTCATCAGAGAAACATAGACGATTATACCGACAACTTCTGCTCCATCACCTTCTAGTCTTCATTGATGTCTTTTTCCGGTTTATCCCCTTCAAGAGTATCGATTAGCTCCTGCTAGACAAGGACATCCTTCAGCACATATTGTCACATGCTGAAATTTTCTCCGCTATCAAATTTCTTTACTTGATTCTACATCGTTACATCGATCTTGATTCTGTGCCACCTGACGATTTATCAGCATTCTCACAAATCAGATTAATCCGTCCTTGGTTCTAATATCACTTGTTACATTCTGATACCACTTCTTATGCGCAATAGCCCCGGATCGAATCAGAGTTTATGAGATACGACATAAGCGTGCACGGTATCAAGAACGAAGAAGATGAATATTGTAGATATAACCAAAATCATGATGTCAAAGCAATCACTATAAGAGAGCAAAGATTTGGTAAAGCTAACCGCAAATTTCTTAAGCACAATCTCAAAAGAGTATAAGGGATTGTTGCTCACAATCCTCTCGAATCTTTTAACTTTGAGATTTTTACTCTATATAAGAAGCTAGTGTTAAAGAATAACTTAGTTTCTAATTCTCTCGTACTCCTCTACCTTTGAATGAGTGACTTCTGTGCTTTGTTGTTTGGGTTCTTTATGACCACTCCTCGTAGATTTATATGGCCCTCCTAGTTCTCCTCCAAAGTGAAGTAGGAATCCTATTTCAAAAGAAATTAGGAATCCTAAACTTATTAGGATTTATTTAAGTCTCTTTATAGTGTACATTTTTTAATTCTAACAGACTAAAATATAAGTCACAGACTCAACAATTCACATCAACTGCAATAAAAAGAGTGATCATATCTGTTAAGAGAAACGAAACATGGTACCTCATCTCATCAGCTATGCCAAGAAGGTCCACGCCTAAAAATCATGTTCCCCCGGATCCGCTGGGACTGGCGCGGTGCAGTCCCAGAGCAAACCCTGCCACAGAACGAAACGAGATGGTTACAAGATAGCAGCAGCCTGGCTGTGATCAGAGACAGCAAGATTAAGACTACGGCCTATTGCGCAGGTTGTTGGCTGCTTGCGCTTTGGTACGCCAGCTCCACAGAAAGCTGAATTGCAGCGGCGGAGTATAGGCTGCCAGACTGAATGATGGATCAGTTGATGGGGCGTGGTTGGGGCCATTACCGTGAACACCTGGGACCAGACAGAGTTGGACATTCAGTATCACTGGAATGGAGTGGAGGCCAGGGGCGACACGACGGACGCACGGGAGGGCTTACGGGTAAAATTTTTGCTTTTTAGCTCAAAATTTGAAAGATTTTTACATATGGATCTCTGGAGAAAAGATTTACAAAAATGAACTTTTAGCACGGCGCCAAAGGATATGGCGCCCAGGGTCCATAGAACGGCGCCATATGCTTTGGCGCCGAGGGTGGACACGTAGGAGCCACGGTGGCATAGCACGGCGCCAAAGTCCATGGCGCCATGCTATGTAACAACAGCGCTAACGGCCATGGCGCCGTGCTCTGGGACTTAAGCCCGAGCACGGCCCCCCACCCCTCACTCCTCTCTTCAAATAGACACAAGCCCGCCGCCGCCCCTCTCTTCCCCCTCCAAATCCACTCCAATCCGTTGATTTTTCTCGTGATTTTGCTTCCAAACCGAGCAAGCAAAGTGAACTCCCTCCCCTCCCATGATTTTTTGCAATAGATATGGATTATTTGAGGTACATTTTGTGGGGCAAGATTTGAAACCTTAGATGAAATTAGTTGGATTTAGCTCGGTTTTAGGTTGGATTTGCAATAGATATGTGTAATGTAAGAGTAGTCATGGGTGTAGATTCGTTTTTAGGGTTTGATTTGAGTGAGATTGATGAATGTTTAGAAATAGGTATGTTTTAAGGATTTGTTTGCTTGTTTAGAAATATGTATGTTTGCTTGTTTAGAAATAGGTATAGGTGTAGATTTTTTTAGGTTTAGAAATAGGAAATATTGGTAAAAGTGATGAATGTTGGAGAGAAATTAGCGATTAGTGATATTAGTAATTTAGTTTATCCGATATGGTATATCGGTTTTCGTTAATATTATAGCGTCGTTGCAGTCAAGTTAGCGGCGTTAGGTCTAAAGAGCATAATTTTTAGATATTTTGTTATTCTTATCATTAACGTATTTTGTTATTCTTATCATTAACGTATTTTTGAATGCACAGGATGGCAAGGTACCGGCTGCTGGACGAGTTCTACAAGAGGGAGCACTGCGGCAAGCTCACAGAGGATGGCCAGGTACGTGTGTTATCGAAATGTATTTTTCTCGTGTTACATGTGTTTTCATCACGCAGCTAACTTTTGAAGCATTTTGCAGGATATCCCATACTTCGTCCTCGAACCCATGATGGGTTCCACTTGATGGTCTACGACAACCGCTACACCCCACTGCTTCGCCGTGCTGGCCTTCACACGGTCGCTAACCTATTGCATCGGGGCATACCAATCTTCAACCCCGCATCTTTGACCGCACTTGTCGACAGGTGCATTTTCTCTATTGGGTCCGTTTGTTTTCGTTTCTATATTCTTACGTACGTAACTAATTCTTTTCTCCGTGTACTATTAACAGGTGGAGGCCAGAGACTCACACGTTCCACCTTCCCTGTGGGGAGATGACCGTCACGCTGCAGGACGTGGCGATGATACTTGGACTTCCTATAAGGGGACAGCCCATGGTCGGGCCGGCAGTGTCTGAGGGTTGGAGGGCACGTGTGGAGGCCTTCCTGGGCACGCCATTGCCTCCTATCCTAGAGAATGCCAGGCGAGGCCGTATCTCGAGGGTCCACATTAGCTGGTTGCAGGCCACCTTTGGTACATGCCCTGAGGACGCGGACGACGCCACGGTGAACTACCACTACCGAGCTTAGGTCCTCCACATGTTCGGGGCCGTGCTTTTCCCAGACGCCACGGGGGACGCAGCTTCGTGGATGTACATCCACTGCCTCCAGGACTGGGTCGACGCTGGACAGTTCAACTGGGGCTCGGCGGTCCTCTTGTTCCTCTACCGCCAGCTGTGTGAGGCCTGCAGACACAAGGCGGCCACGTCGACGCTCGGTGGCTGTGTCTTCCTCCTACAGGTGTGGATGTGGTCACGCATTCCTATGGGGCACCCTCAAGTGTTCCAGGCGCAGCCTTGGCATCCTCAGGGTGTGGACGACCTCGGCCCTACTGTGGCATACCTGTGGGACAGCGTATTAGTCCCGTTCGCGACCACTCGGCGAGCGTACGTGGATTACAGCAATGAATTGGACACCTTGTCTCCCATGATGGTAATGCATTTATTTTTCCTATAGTTTTTGGTTTTTGTACATGGTTGATCGTGTGTTTGCCCGTGTGTTTGCTTACTAGGTCTCGTGGCAGTCTTACTCCGAGCCACAGGTTCTAGCTCTACCGCTAAGCACCATGTGCCACAGAGACTGTCATATTTGGAGGATGAGGTGTCCGTTGATTTGCTTCTACGCCGTGGAGATTCACCTCCCCCACAGAGTCGCGCGCCAGTTTGGCCTCGTGCAGTTCTACCCCCCTGAGGAGGTTTCGACTTCTATTGATTTGCACCAGTAAGTTACAATTTTTTTTCATTTAGAATTCTATTGGTTCTTACTCTAACATCTATTGTTAACATCTGCTATATGTACAGGTTCGACAGGGTCCGCCAACAAAAGGTGACAGACTTCGCTCATCACCACCGAGACTACGTCCAGTGGTAGAGGAGAATGGAGGACAACTGCGAGCAGGACAATACCCCCCACACCAACGCCAGCTTCTGGGATTACTTATCCTGGTACCACACTGCCACCCGCTACAGGCTGAGGCAGCAGTGGACCGATGTCGACTACGCGGACCACGCTTCGTCCGAGGACGAGGACACTGCGTACGACAGGCATGCGAGGGATGGCACAATGGTCGAGGCCGCTCCGATTCTCAATCGAGTGGTACGGAAAGTATGATATTTGCAATACTTTAGTTCAATACATTTATCTCGCACTTACTTATGTTTCCTTATTTCTTTAGGGGACTTCTCTCCGAACCTCGGTGCACGAGATCGATGAGGCTCTCAGCTACCCAGTTGGCGGCCTGGACAGCGAGAGCCGCCTGAGGGACTTCCTGAAGGTACGAAGATAATTTGTTAAGTTAGATCCATTCAGTATGTATACTATTATGACATATCATTACTTACAGAGACTTCGACGTCGCATCAGTCGGGCAGCAGGTCATTGTGGTTGCCGCGCACGCTCAGACGTGATCATACCGGCGGCCTCCCAGCACTCGGGTGCCTCAGCCGCTGCAGCCTCATCATCACATGTCGGCAGGCTCCAGTCCACGAGGAGCTCGTTACGCACTCCGACTTTCAGTCAGGGCGATGACGACGACGACGAGGCGGAGCAGGATGACGACGAGGAGGAGCACGAGGATGAGGAGGCATCTACCCACGACGAGATTGGGATGTCGCAGATGCCTGACGCACCATCTACTCAGGCTTCACAGCGGCCTCGTCGTTCGGCTCGTCCCTCGAGCACGTATACTTCAGGGACTGATGCTCTGGCCAAGGGCAAGGGAAGGGCCAAGAGGCAGTGAGGCTGACTATTTTATGCGCTGAGACCTGTTATGTGATGTTTTGAGACTTATTGATAGTTACGTGATGTTGTTATTTAGGTTTTCAGTTGTTTTATATGTGCATGTATGTGTATGTGCGTATGTGCATGTGTTTTGCAGAAAAAACAGCAAAGTTAGCTGTTTTTTCTGCAGGTTTAGGAAGCACGGCACCAAAGGTCCTGGCGCCGAGCTACGCAACTACGGCGCCAGGCTCTTTGGCGCCAAAGACCCTGGCGCCGTAGTTGGACGCCTCGGCGCCAGGCTCTTTGGCGCCGGGCTATTTAAATACGGCGCCAGGGTTTTTGGCGCTATGATAGGTGGGGGGCCAGGGCCGTGCTCGGGCTTAAGTCCCAGAGAATGGCGCCACGGCCGTTAGCACCGTTGTCACATAGCATGGCGCCATGGGCTTTGGCGCCGTGATATGCCACCGTGGCTCCTACGTGTCCACTCACGGAGCCATTTGCTTTGGCGCCGTACCATGTACCCTGGGCACCATATCCTTTGGCGCCGTGCTAAGGGTCCATTTTTGCAAATCTTTTCTCCAGGGGTCCATATGTAAAAAAACATTCAAATTTTGGGCTAAAAAGCAAAAATTTTACGGCTTACAGCAGGCAGTGCTGGGTTGCGGCGGCCGCAGCGAGTAGATACCTAATCAATATAAAAAATTCTATGTAGTTCTAATTTTATTATACCTGTATATAAATTTTTAAGTTTGAATTTGTTTTGCATTGAACATAACAAAAATGAAAAAATCTGACAAATGCTACTATTCACCTCAAACTTATCTCTTTTTTTTTGTTTCTTCTAACACATCTTGAATTTGAAGTAGAATTTTTTGAAGGGTGCTAAAACACTCTACGTCCTCTGTTTAAAATTTTTCATATTAATTTGGTACCAAAACCAGAAGTTGATTGCACAAGTACACCAAAAAAGGCAAGTACAAACAATGTGTGATGCACTTCCTTTCGAGCGAAGAACCAATAAGACCAAATTAGGAAACTGGAATTTTCTCATATTCCTACAACCAATTATCTACATGTGAAATTCAAATGTTCTAAACAAGCTGTAGATTGCATCGAAACATAAGGCATGTTCTTTTCAGCTTCTAAAAGTTGTTTTTCGGTTTTTCTACAGTAACTAGTTTTAAACGGAGTATTTTTTCAAGATAAGTCTACTAGTTAATTATAGTACATGCTGTACCGACTTCATTTATATCAGCAAAAACCGTACGTGAGTTTCTGTTACTCTATAATCTCTCGCACGAACAGCCCAAAAGCCACAAACCGCAGCCAAAAGTCATAAGTTTCAGCCAAAAAGAACAGACCCATATGCTACCATAAAGTTCCCTGGATTGAAAAATTCATCATCCCTGGATTGAAAAATTCATCATCTGTAGTAACTGTTAGAGTATATTGGCATGTATTTATATTTGATAGTTTAGAATTTGTAATTCTGTGATACTTGCCTTATCTTTAGAAGAGACTTCTTACCCTCCGAGTCTTGTACTCTATATAAACTACTTTCGAGGCTCAATACAATTATCTATTGCAGTATATTCATCTTGCACATTGTATCATAGCGGCACCGCTCCTGAGCAGCTGCCTCCACAGCTTCCGCCGTGTAGGCCCTAGGAGATGATCTCGTCTCCATGATCTCTCTCGAGGGTTGTGCAACTCGTAGTTTAAGTCGTGTCGCCGATCATCCGATCAGCTACCAAGTATAGTTTTCTCCGGTCATCTTCAAATTAGGTTTTCTCTACTTTTCTGATCATAGATCGATTTGCGTCGCCTTACCGACCTGTCGACGTTCCTCGGCTCCGGACTTCACCTTCTTGGCTTCGATCTCTCCGACGCCTCCTCTCCTCTGATGACGTCGTCGCATGATGCAGCGCGCTTGTCAACACGGCCCTCCCTCCGCGGCCTTCCGAGCACCCCGTCTACTATCATCATCACATTAGATCATCATCATCAGCCCGTCGTCCTGCGAGTAAGAGCCGTCGCACCACCGGGAGCCCGCACTTGTGGTCATGCCATCGACATGCATGAACTGTCGTTGCATCGCCCCTTCGTGCTACAGTGTCGTTACCCGTGGTCAGGTTCCCCACCTTTGGTTTCCTCTCCAGTTTGGCTGTCCGTGACGCTCCTGTTGTCCACGACGCTACCGCTACGATTGCAAGGGGGTGTTAAGAGTATATTAACATATCTCTATATTTGATGGTTTAGGATTTGAAATTCCATAATACCTGCCTTATCTCTAGGAGAGGCTTCTTGCCCTCTAAACCTTGTACTATATATGAACTGTTGTGAATATTGCGGTATAAGCAAATATTTACTTATAATTCCAGCATAAAAGAACATATCCCAAGCAAGACAAATTGGATATAAAGATGACTTCTTCAAGATATAAACAAGTGAAAATATTAAGCCATCTAAACAACATATCATGCAATAGTCTAAAACCAGCATATATTCATATTTGAGACATAGATCATTGAAGTAACATGCTGCCATCAAAAGTAGCCAAACATAAATGACTAAAATCAGCATGTTTGAGTGGTTTTAGTTGCTCTCAAATGTAGGGTTACACAAGATTTTAATCTTGGTTGTCCCGCTACTACGGTCTTATACTCTTCACTGATTGAATATGTCAAATGTGAATCAAACCTTGAGCTCTAATAATTCATTTAGATAATATTTCCAGACAACAGTAAAGCATCCATAAAAGATCACTAAAAATATATCTATGAGCTTTCGGCCAGCAGTTAGAGAAGCAAAAGACCACTATACAGATGTATGCTACAGCCAACAAACTAACAGAGTATGAACTCCCATTATACAAGTTATGCAATAAGCAAAGATAGCCAACAGATTATAGGAGATGAACAGGTGATCACAGACTGCACAGAATTCTGACTACTCTAGCAAAACCGAAAGGACTACTAATCTAGAGCTCAAGATTTGTGATTTAATCTCAGTACAAGACCAGTTACTTTATAGAGCATATGTCACTTCCTTCATGCATCTCCATTCACAATAATCATTCAGTAATAGTAGATTACAGAAGGAATTGAGATGAAACTCACTGTGCAGTGATATTCGAAATCACCTGAAGTAACCGAAATGGGCAAGGCACGCGTTCGCGCTGTCCCAGAAAACCAATGACCCTACAAAACCGAGTAGGGAAATGGTCGCCGGAGATACAGTGCCCTTCTTCCCGTCTCAGCTGCAGCCAAGTGGAAGTTGAGGTAGGGGTTGCCGCACAAGACCACAAGAGTGTTCCGGCCAAGAACACTCAATCACAAATTAGCACTCCAAATCTCTCAGTGGTTCTCTCGGTCCAAGCTCAGATCAAGACCCCTAGTCAAGGGTCGAGTCCCTCGGCTGCCGGTGGAGCACGGAGAACCGGCCAACAACCCAAAGACCAGAGATTGCCAACCGAGAGTCTAGAGAGGAGGGGAAGAGAGCTCACTGTATTCGAGATACCAAATGGAGAGGAGCCACCCGAGCTTTATAGCAGAGCGGAGAAAGGAGGGTCCGACAGGCTGCAGTGTGGCTGGCGCCGAAACGCCCGTGCTGACGCCACCTCCGTCGCCTTCCCCCCATGACTCGGCCACCGTCGTTGCTCCGAGGGAGTCACCAGATCTAGAAGGATCGCACCCACACGCACCGGCCCACTGGGAGGAGACGAAGTCTCCTTCCTTATCTCCTCAGCCGGCCCACCGGCATTCCTTTTTTTAAATTGAGGAATTACCAGAATGCCTCTTCACAGTTCAATATAAACCGCCCTCAAAACTCAATATAATTATCCATTACAGTATATTTATATTCCCACAATAACATTTCACTGATTTCCCGAATAATTTACGGATGGAGATTCTGAAAATCGACAGACGAACAGTTTCACCACTGATCCATATGTACAAATATTCACAGACCACACACATATACAACAAATGCTTCCTATGTACATTCATGCCTTCTAACCAGCATGGCTTCCAAATCAAGAGATTTCACACTATTGCGTCATGAAGGGTGTACCTGGACCTTTCATCTATTACATGCCTAGCTAGCTAATCTCAGGAGAACTACGAATAACTTCACAACTTTGGCAGCAGCCACCCAAGAGTCCAGCCAAGAAGCAACCCTGCACCAGCAAGACCTATACCGACAGCAAATAATATCGCATCGCAGAAGCCACCTCCCTTCTTCTGCCTTCTGCCTTTCCTCCTTGGCCAATCTTCTCTCTCTTGATGCGAAGTAGGCTTCTCCTTCAGTGTCATCCATGGGAGTTCAGTTATCATGGTTGCTATCTGATGCTCTTTGTGCTTGAGCTGGAGGCATATGTTCTCCAGTTGTAATAGTTTCAGCCACTGCTTGCACGCAAAGAGATGTGAGGCCTGCCGGAGCAATAGCTTGATGACATCGTCTTTCTCATAGTACGCTTTCTTGGCAGCCATCTCGGCTTCCCTAGCGCGTGTTTGTGAATGACGAAGTGCCTCCAAAAGCTGTGCCCGCTCTGATGGATTCTGGTACGTTTGTTTGCATTCTGGTTCAGTTTTACAACTCCTAGAAAAATCCAGTGCACCACTGCATAGAATGTCATGAAATAAACATGTGACCAGGAAATAAAAAGGAACTGCAAATTATGGAAGACATCTGAAGTCTTCAAGGGCTGAACAGGGAACGGAATACTTATAATAGATGTATGTGGATTGTGGAGTTGTGTAGCTTCTTATTATCAATAGACAAGCAAAATTACCAAAGTTTTGGATAAATTTTGAACAAAAACAGAAAACTAACCAGTATAATAATTTTTCCTCTCCAAAAGAGAAGTGAAATAGAATTAGTATCACACTAGCACCAAACAGTTCACAGATAAAAATGAATCACAACTATTTTAGTGAATAAGGAGTTTGTTAATCTTTTTTGCATGCTAACTCTACCTGTAAATATGCAAGCAATGAATCCTCTAAAGTTCAGATATCAACAAGGAAAACAAAATAAATGTTGGTGCAAATTCAGATATGGTAGGAAATTATAGGTGATGACATCAGGATCAGGGTAATGAAGTGAAGCTGAAGAATACACACCTATATGTATTATTTCTTTCATGCTGTTGCCGAACTCCATCATTAGACAAATCCAGCTCATCTGTGCCTGCTGTGCTATAACTGCTCTGAATATGTTCACATTGTCCAGGATAAGGATGTGACCCTCTACCTGCAGGAGATGATGGCCCCGCAAATTCACCCATATTTTCATGATTACGTGATTCTGTCCCATGAGTACATACTGTCTGGGCAGGTCTTGGCAGATCACAATTGTCGATGTGCTGCTTTGCTCTTTCTGCAACAAGTGAAGCCAGCTCATTCTCATCAGTGATCTGCCACCATGGCTGAGCCTTTTCACCTTCTTTCCAAGGTGCATCCATGTCAAAATTGGCCTTCTGTGGGTTCTTCGAGGGTGGTCGATCAAAACTTTTGAAATCCAGGAATTCTTTATCCATGTGTAAACAGTCACCGATGCTGACATTTCCTCTGCATTTGAGAGGCACTTGAGAATAGCCACACTCTCCTAAGTCTATTTCAGAAGAATGCTTCATGAAAGCTGTCGATACCATCCATGGAGGCTCAAAAACATCCTCACGCTTCTCAGGATTTGTATCAACTGTTTCACAAAGTAATGGTTCCTCATGTTTAGACTTTGGAGCTGAATCCTCCACTTCCTTCTCGCCAATCTCTGTACCCAAAAAATACAGTTGCTCACTAGCAAGATCCTTCTGGACCCCGAAATTCGGCTGTAACTGAAGCCACCATCTAATATCTGGTGGCAGATTGGAATTCATCGTATTCCAGCTCAAAGGCATGAAATTGGAGATAGGACGGTCTTCTGAATTTGTACAATTTCCGTTGTTTGTCCCATGTTGTTGTTCACATGATGATGGACAGCAGGCTAGATTTGGGGCTCTCTTTCTATCCTCCTGAACCAGGCAACAGTTTGCAACACGTTGCCAAGCAGCCCTAGCTTCAGCAGCAGCCATAGCTTTTACTGATCAGAAAACTGTCCAGTACAAAATGCTTTTCATCAATATTAGCCAAAAAACATGCCCACCACAAGAGAACAAATGATTGGATCAAAGAGCCTCTCTAAATTCAAATTGCAATCACATGGTCCACACAATGTATAAATTGCCATATTGATGAACACCAAATTGCAGGCTTGATTGTACAAGAAATAAGATTGTGTTGCATTAACAGAATAGACTCCATCTATTGTCTAAACAAAGGGGTTCTTGAGCCAAGTGACTTTGAAATGGGAAATGTGTGATTACTTCATATATCAAACAAGATAGCCTAAAAAAGCACTGGCATCAAGTCAATTTCTTCCAGAATCGACCATAGGCATCAAACAAAGTTGGATACTGCATGGAACACGATCCGATGGCCATTACGTAAGAAACATAACTATGGACACAAATAATCAAGACTTGTCTTCCTGACAATGTACACTCTAAAATTAAAAGAAAAACACAAGCAAAAGGCTCATAACTGAACTGAATCGACAAAACTTTGCAATTTGGCTCAGTTGTTTAAGTTTATTAGGAATTTAGGATAATTTATGTGCTATGAACATAAAAAACAAACCAACTGAATTGGCTGGTTATCAGAATTACAAAGCTAATTCTTGATACCGTTTCTTTTGTCCAGCCAGATACAACATCTTTTAGTGGCTGTGGATTTTGGTTAATAAACAGTGGGATCATAATTATCACAGGACTGGGAAATGGTTCTTGAAACGTGTGTTATTGCCAAATTGGAGTTCATGGCAAATACTTCCCCACTGTATCATTTCTAAAATTTTTGGTTAATCATGATTCAGAGTTACATTACGGAGTCATTATTTCCCGGTAGTGCTGCTATTACTGAACAAAACTACCGAATTATTCAACTTTCAGTTTGGTCAATTCAGCTTCAAAAATACGAAATAGCCTTCACCCAAATTTGTACCCCATTGGGAGGATTCCTTAAAACTGAACCGAGCCAATACTAACCCTACTCAAGGACCCAAACATATGCTCGGAAGCAAGATAAAGGCTGCGCCACCAACTAAACTAGAACACATACCTTGAAAAGTCTGGAAAGAAAAACACGAGATTTTGTGACTTGGCAAAGCTATGTGATTCCAATCTTTAAAAAAAAATGGGAAAAATGAGCAGAGCAACCCACTTAGATCTGCTCTCCAAGCAAAAGGACACGCAGCGAACGACTCCACGACCAAGAACCAAGCTTGCAGTTCTTGCCATCCTCACCATTCTAAAAAAGTCCCTGGCTTGACCGACAAAGAACTAGACAACCATAGCCAAAAAAAAGGGACTCCACATGGGGGTAGAAAGAGAGGTGAGTGAGCGGAGGAAAGGTGCCATACCCGGACGATATGCAGACTTGCACAGGATGATAGGTAGGTGATCCGAACAATGGAGCTGGGAGAAGAAGACCACACGAAGATGGTGGTGGCAGTGGCGCCTCACCGTCGCCGCATCATCCGCTCCCGCCGCTTCTTGGCTCTTGCCCCTACCGGCAAGGTTGGGCCGGGATCCCCTAATCCGTCAGCTCTATGGGGCCAAGAAAACAACCGGTGAATCCCACAGAAATGGAGGAAACGAGGGATAGCAGATTGGATAGATAGATGGAGTAGAGTGGGGATCTCTCTCCCTCCCTGTCGTTTCTTGCCTCGGGGATAACTACGTGTAAACCGCAGCGCTAAAAAATTTTGGGCTTTACACGGTTAAGTGATTCTGCTGCTCTCTCGGGAATTAACCTGGTGTATTCGCAGTTAAAAAATGACTTTGCCATTCTCCTTTGGTCCTCGTGATTATCTGTATCCATCCGGCCTTTGTTTTCTCCTAGCCGAGTCTGTCAAGCAAGCTCGCTCACCTGGTGAGGCAAAGCGCAGGGATTTCACAAAAAAAAATTAGTTAGAATTTTTCTTAATTTACGTGGGAATTAAACTGTTTGTTTGCTGCGAAATTCGCAAAAGAACAAAACTTTCGTAAGAAGTAACAACAGGCACTTGCCACTTGGCTAGTTCCAGTAAAAAGTAGTCAGAAACAGAAGAATAAGTAAAAGAGACCACCACACTAGTCCCACCGGCCTGGCGACACTACACCCAGTGATGTACTGACGTCTGCACATGCCTGATCTATCTGACTATCTGCTAGTTCTATAAGCTTATCCAACTTGCTCTCTGCCGCCTTTAGTCAGTGCACAACAACAGCAAATTAACTAGTCAGTAAAGAGATGGGATCATGGGAATCACCTTCTAGACAGGTGCAATAAGACAGGATGCAGGCTATTACCAAACACGAAATTAATGGGATATATATAGAGAGCCATGCTCCAAAGACCTTAAGCTTCTAACTTATACTATTAACTATTAATTTTTAGTTAAAATTACACTGTACTAACTATTAACTTTTTTGAAACATTTAATTTAAAATATTTTAAAAATAAAAAACTATTTTATCATTATGAACAATGTAAAGAAATAAGATAAAAATGATGAAAAACCAAAAGCAGATAAAATAAGTTGAAATTAGAAATCGACGTGTTCTAAGTGATTTCTGACTTAAATAATCTAGAAAATAAAAGACTAGAAACTACATACATATATATATATATATATATACACACACTCAAATGTGTAGTTGTTGTGAAGACACATGCAAAAACAAAATATGCCCCCCTCTCGGAATCTTTCATGGGACACACAGTGACGACCATGGTAGTGAGCACCTGGCTGACTGGGTCCTGCCTTGCCTGTGTTCTTTTCAGGTGGGGTGAAGCTCAGGCCTGTTCTTTTCGGCTATGACTTTTGGTTTTTGGCTGAAATTTTTGAATTTTAGCTGTTTACGGTACATATTACGGAGAGACAGATGTTGAGCTTTTAACGTGTACATCGTTTAACTTGTAGACTCCGTCTTAAGAAAATACTCTGTTTGAAAGTTAGCTACTGTAGCAAAACCCAAAAGCCACCGGCTTTTGACTTAAAGAACAGGCCCTCATTCTTTCCCTTCTTACGCTATGTTTTAAAGGGTTTTAGTATGTTTTAAAGGGTTTTTGTTTTTGTTTTTAGCTGTAGTTTTTTGTTTTTAACTGAAATAATGCTGTAGCAAGTATTAATTTTTTTTTGAAAACATTTAATTAAGGAAAAGTGAAAAAAATATAGGAAAAATCCATAGCTAATATAAAAGAAAAAAAGAAAAAACACGTTAAAAACCTAATATATTTTAAACAATTTTTGATTTTTGAATATCAGATGCCATCGTTGTTTAGAACCTTAATCAAGTCGCGGTCTCACCATCTATTATCCGGCCGAAACTATGGGCTTGCAGCTGCGCCCTGCCGGTGATATCAGAAACCACCAGCATCATCTTCCGGTGATGCCATGATTCTAGCGACCACTTTCGAGTCTTGACACACTGGTACTCCAGACGTTTGTGAGATACCTGCGCGCGGCCCAGCGGAAGCCGGGAGTGTGGCGCTATATGGCGTGTTTGATATGGCTGTGGTTTATAGTTTTTAATTAAAATATTTGAATTTTAATTGTTTATTACAGAGATACAAAGAGATCAGAGATACTTGTTTGCGATTTTAGTTGATACAGATGTTAGGCTTTTAACATGTATTACAATTAACATGCAAACTCCATTTTAAAAAAATACTCCGTTTGAAAGTGAGATACTGTAGCAAAAGTCAAAAACCGCTTTTAGATGCCGTTAAAGAACATGTCCTACATATGTGCTATGCTTCCCTGTCCAGCGGGCACGTTCCATTGCCGTCGGATCACGTGCGGAACAAATCTTAACTGCTAGATCAATGCTTTTGCAACCTAGTGACAAGTGAGGCGTTCGCTGGTTCGCTTCAGCTGTGCAAGGTATTGATCGACCTTTCGCCTCCTGGATTGTGTGATTCAACGCCGCTTTGCCCTCCCCATACTTCTACTCCTTAGAGCAAGGCTAATAATATAGCCTTCAGCTGACTGTATAGACACTTACAACCCACTTATCAGCCCATTTATATAGTAGTTTACAGCCAGCTGAAGGTTGTATGACCCACCCCTTTCTCTCACAAAGTTTCTTGGTTCTTGTGCTTCAGCTGGCTGTAAACTTACAGCCCACCTCTCTTCTCTCTCCTCCTCTCTCTCCTCTACCTTAGCATACAGCCTACTAACAACCTCTTATTAGGGCATGTCCAATGGTGATTTATGAGCTAGCTCTAAACATATTATTTCATATTTTAATAGAAGAGAGAGAAAAGCTAGCTCTTGATCAAGAGCTAGTCTCATACACACATTCCAAGATTATATGAGGATGTCATGTGGGACTATTTATGTTATGAGCTATGTGCTAAAAGTTAATATCATTGGAGAAGTTATCTTAGAGCTAGTAACTAGCTCATACCATTGTACATGCCCTTATACTTGCTCTTATGAGTCACCACCGCCCACGAGAAACCAAAAGCCGAATCCGGGTGTCTTGCATGCTCGGTGCCGGCATCCGCCTCAACGGTACGGAGTTTTGGCCGATTTGATGTTTTTTGCGCTCGTATTTACAAGAATAACAGTCGTTGTACGGCAGAGGCGATGTCGCACAGACGCCGTTAGGCAGGGGCACTGTAGAGCCTGTAGCATACTGTAGCAAGTTTTTTAGGAATTTTCATTTATGTATAATTTTTATCGGAATTGTTAAATATAGTAAATAAGCTCTAAAAATTATAAATTTTTTGTTGAAGCTTCCTGACATAGTGTACTTATTTGTGTATTTTTCTATAATTTTTTCATTCTGAATTTTTATCGAAATTTTATTTTATTATACAATTTGAAGGAATTATTCTCAAAACTTCAGAATGGATAAAATTATGAAAACATTAAAAAGGTAAGTGAGCAGTGTCAGAAGGCTCCATAAAAAAATTTGTAAGTTTTGGGGCTTATTTACTATATTTAAAAATTCCAACAAAAATTGTACATGAGTAAAAATTCTACAGTGCCTCTACCGCACGGTGGCTGTGCGGTTTCGCCATGTGTCGCTCCGGGGTTGATGCTGCACGGAGGCCGTGTGGTGGAAGCGTTATTTTTGCCATTTTTGCGCGACGACTACTATTCTTGTAAATACAAGCGCAAAAAGTATGAAAACAGCCAAATAGTCCAACGGTATGTGTGCGGTTGATATGGGGTAACTCATCTCCTAATATGTGTGGCACAAAAATTCCTAAATTAATCTTAATAGTGTTAGAACTTCTACTTCTTTTTACAGCGGGATTTTCTCTATTGTGTGTGTGTATTATAATTAACTGGGGCACTATGGTGTTAGAGCACCATGATCTAAAATAGTATTTTCTCTATGTATTGTGTGCAAAAAAGTTTAGAATATTTTAGATGTCAAGTTTAACTAGTTTAAATAAGTTTGAACTAAAATTTGAACTGTAATTGCCTTTTTTATGATAGTTTGATTATAGATATATGCTAATTTTATATAAAAGTCTGTAAAAACATGCGATTTAAATTTGTTCAAAATCGTTAAATTTGAGTATATTTTTTTTCAAAGATATACATTTCATTTGAATTATTATATATAGGTTTATACCCTAAAAACTGCAAATTTTTAAAAATATACCTAAATTTATATTGAATTCGTGTATTTAAAATTATAATGTCCTGACACCCTGGTGTCCTATTTCATGGCCATTGAAACCCAAGCAAGCAGCAGGCCACAAACCAAGCAAGAGGAACTCATCTGATGGCATACGAAAGGATTAAAAGCTATGATATTTTTTAACACTAGATTCTTATATAGAACAAGTATTCAAGGGATCCAAAAAAGTTTGAGAGTAGAAGAGCGATATTCCCTGATACTTTTTGAGATTGTGCTTAATGAATTTGTGGTTGATTTTGCCAAATTTTTTCTCTCCCACTGTGAATGTTCCGATACCATTATATCGGCTCTCTCTACGAGATTCATCTAATTCTTTTTTGATATTGTGCATACTTGTATAATATCTCATAAATTCTAATCTGATCCGAAAAGTGCTTCTGGCTTTTAATTTTGTCTTTTTGTGCTTTTTAGGGTTTTTTTGCTTTTTTCCTCTTATTCTTTTGTATTATCTATGATGATATAACTTTTTTATTTTTAAATTTAATTACTTAGAAAAAAACAAACAAGTGCTATAATATAAGGAAAAAAAAAGATAGAAACCAACCGCTAGAAGCCACGTTGAGCAGATCGGTAACATGTGTGCGCACGTGCCCCTCCACCGGGAGTTAACGGAGTTTGAAAGTCACAGTTTTTGAAGGTGAGAAAAATTGCACTTTTTGAGGTGAAAGTTGCGGTAATCTTGAGTTGAAAGCGCGGAACTTTAAGCTAAAAGTAAAAGAGAGAGAGAAAATTGACTTGAAAGTTTATTCGAATTCAAGTTTTGTGAGCAATAATGCTCATAACGAAAGCGCGGAGAGATAACTGACGATTAATTTGTTTGACTAGCTGTACGGAGCACGGATGACTCGTGGCCACCCTCAAAAACATTGCCAACCGGCGACGGCCCCATGGCCGGCGAGGTCAACCGGCCAGGAATGAGGGATCACCGCGCGGTATGCCACACTAGCCATAGCAGCAGCTGAGTCCGCACGGAGGACGGAGACGCGCGCATCCCTCCCGCCGCGCCACGTCGCCCATCCCCGCTCCCGACCTTTCCGTACCCTTCTCCTCTCCCTCCCCCAAAAGCAGCAGAGCAGCAGCGGCTTGTAGGCGACGGCAGAAGCTTCCCAAACCCTCTCTCTCGCGCGCGCCCCCCCCCCCCCCCCCCCAGCTGATCCGCACGCTCCCTCGCGGCGTGCGCTTGCGTGTCGGTCACTGATGGGGTTGGCGATGGAGATGGAGGAGGATGGTGCGCCTGCGGTGGCCGTGGTGAGGGCGCCGGAGCAGCAGGGGGTGGAGATATACCCGCTCAGCCGCTACTACTTCGGCGCCAAGGACGCCGCGGCCGCCCGCGGGGAGACCGCCGCCGACCGCGCGCTCCGCCTCAAGGCCAAGTAAGTAGTAACTGTCTAACTGATCACCCACCGCGCGCATCATCCATCCATGCTCTGTTCTTTTCGCGGTCTGCTTCTTGGATGTCACGGTTCGTTCAGGCCAAGCTGCAGCTACTTACTCCCCTGTCTTGCCTCCGCCGTGCTGGTGCAGCTTCGCGGCTCACGGGCTCCGGACTTGCGTCCATGGCGTCCTCCTGGTCGGTCTCTGCTCCCTCTTGACTACTCTTTTAAGTCTCTTATCACCTCAGCATCTTTAAATTGCTCTGCACCTGCATCTTTCTTTACAATCGCAGCATCCTAATACCCAGAAAAGCCTTGTACTTTCCCATCATCTCATTCATCTGCACTCCAAACTAAGCAATCAGGCGATACTTGTAAATGTCCTTTGAGAGACGCGATCTGCACAGTACATGGATCCTGAACTGAGTTCTTCCTGCTGTCTGCAGGTGGAGCTGTTCGATCATCCGCACGTGCTGCTCCTGCAAATCAGGAACTCATCTTTCACGCTCCCCGGAGGCCGCCTGAGACCTGGCGAGCAAGGTATTCGCCCCTTACCTTCACAATGTTGCAGTTTCAGGGGTCTGTAAACGTTTTAGCACAGAGAAACTAATGCATACTATTGTGGAAGTTTTTGCAAGGTAGAAGTATCAGTGGTGAATGATTTGGGCTAACATGTTTGCTGTGTGCTAATTGCGCTTCAGATGTCCAAGGGCTGAAACGCAAGCTTTCGAGCAAGCTATCGGTCGACGATCATCAAGCTACCGAAAACGAGGACGACGAATGGCAGGTAAACCACAGTACTGCATGAAGATGCGAACAATAATGCAGTGAGATCACTCTTTCACACCATTATAGACTGACGAGTATGATCCACGAAATTTGCATCGTTTTCGCATCGTCTATTGGCTAGATTGGGGAGTGCATTGGGATGTGGTGGAGATCTGAATTCGAGGCCGTGCCGTTTCCATATCTGCCTCCTAACATTCGTACGCCAAAGGTGAACATGAACTTTCTAGTATGTGCCTAAGCTTAATTCCCTCACCCTTCTTGGTCTCACCTGAGTGACTGTATCTTCTTTCTTGTCCTGTGAAGGAATGCATAAAGCTCTTCTTGATTAGGCTGCCGATGTCGCGGCAATTTGTTGTGCCAAGGAACATGAAGCTACTAGCCGTGCCTCTGTCCCAGATTCATGACAATGCTCAGGTTTGTTATATGCTTCGGTATCCATGATACAGAGCGTTTCTAAACATTGAACTTTTTTTAAGGTGATCAAACCTCTTATTTTACAGGTATATGGTTCAATTATATCTGTAATTCCAAATCTGCTATCGAAGTTCTCCTTCAACATTGCCAATGAATGAGAAGAATGTTATATACAGCCCAGAGTTTGCAGCTGTAGAAGAGATGCATATTCGGAGTCACATATTAAGTATGCAATGCAGATTCTGTCCTCAATAGCAGCTAGTATCTATTATGTTGTATAACACCCCCTTTTATGGTTGATATATTGTATTGTTTAAACATCTGGGGTATTGTTTTTTTTTTACCTTTTTCCAAGTAAAAATGAGCCGGTTTTGTACCAAGGATTATGTTATTTTATTTCTCCCAAGGGCAGGGTCTTACACGTTACTCACCTGTTCGCCTTATTCACCCGTTCACCGCTGGAAACACTACTTCCCGTTTGACTTGCATATGTTAAGCATGCTGCCAGCGTTCATCTTGAGCTAGGATTGAATTCATGCGAGATTTATAGTTGTATTACTTATAGCTTTCTTATTCGTAGACAAAGCGGATTCAGAATTGTCTTAGAAGTCTTAAGGATAACTTGTATTCATGTGGTTCAGATTATTAGCCTAGAGTTCGCCACCAGCAGACAAATCCTACTGAACTAAGCACACTTCTCTGAAACAAATGTCATTTTTTGTTGTCGCAGCCACAGATCGTTAGAACCACCACACCCGGCACAACCTTTTCCAAGAACATTATTATGCAAGCTATCACGAGAGTGCACTAGGAACAACTCTTCGTAGCTAGTCTAGTGCTGCAGCAGCTCGTGTACTGTCTGGGCGAGGTTGGGCTCGCTCCTGATGCTCTCAATCCATCTGGTGCTGATCCGCACCCTCTCGAGGCTCTGCTTCAGCGCTCTCTGGAACGACGGTTTGATGCGACCGGCGAAGAACTCAGAAACTTCAGCAGCTTTCTCCTCGGAGGTGAACTGATCATTCATAAAAAAATACACGAAGAGACTTAATGGCAGATCAGGACGAACAATGAAGGCAAAGGTGGTTGGTGTACCTTTGAAACAGTATAATTGACGAAGTCTGATATGAGCGAGCTTGATGGCCAGGTCTTCAAGACATAATCCCAGTTTTCCTGCATGCGGACACACATGGGCATAAACATCCAGCGTGCTCTCAAATGATTCACAATTATTCAAGTAACAGAACCACTTATCATGTACTCTCTGTTCTTTTATATATGTTGTTTTGGAATCGACAGGAGTCTTCGGTTCACATATTTGTGCACTACCTTTTTCCAATTTATGTTAGTAAAAAATAGTAAAAATATAACGATATGGTAGTACTTTGTAAATTAGTGCACACAATAATTCTAAATAGTTGTGGTATATTAGTGCACGCAATAATTCTAAATAGTTTTGTGTATAATAGTGCATGCAATAATTCTAAATAATTTTAGGTATATTAGTGATCAACGTTTTAAAAATTTGACTGCACACATTCTAAAACATCTATTTGAGGACGGAGGGAGTAACATCTTCAATTAGCTTATTTCAGAATGGTATCTTGTGCAACCAACCATTGCCTTACCATCGTCCCTGTTTTGTCCTTTTTGTTTAATTCATGATTTTCTTTCATTTTAAGTTTTAGGTGGCTTAGATGCAAAGTAATAGAAAAATTGTAAGAGATGAACAACATTGATAAACAATTGCACAACAAGGTCAACGTGATCATGAGATGGGCTCGATTGCTTGTGCTAATGCAATAGTAGATGGGCAAAACTACAAGAATTTCAGTTAAGCGGGACTTCATTGTGACTGTAGACAGACCTTTTCTTTTTGTAGTGCCATGCCATAGTAGATTACATGATTGTACCAGTTTTGGGTGGAGAGGCCTAATCGTGCAAAAATGCATAGTATAGGGGCTCGATTGCACTAATATTGGATGCAAGTGCTTGATTGCGCACATGCATAGCACTAAGAATATTAATTCTTTTCTATAAAAAAGGGATATCGATTCTTAAAGTGCAAATTTCCCTATTTCATAGTTATTTTGACCATTTTAGTTTGAAAATTACAAACTACAACCAACTTTATCGGGCATAACTTTGTCTAAAACCTAAACCATCAATTATTCATATTGGCCTTATATAGTCATTAACTAAATATATCAGGTGGTCCTTACAAAGCTATAGCTGGTCCTTACAAAGCTATAGTGTATTGTTTGCACCCACAAAAGTAAAAATATCGAGCACCATATAAAGTGGCTATAGTAGCTTTTTCCAGAACAATTTTTTTAAAAGGCAGTCGAGCCTTAATGGGCTGTCTCTGGGTTCATCCATTCACAAAACAGTACAAAAAGTTTGGTACAAGCAGTGATAAAAAAAAACCCGGCAGTTACCAGCCGATAACTGGATTTACCGGTGGGAACCGGTAAAAAAAAACTCCCAGGTTACTTTTGAATTTATAACTGCATAATGCACTTTCTAGGTTGGTTTAAACATTTTTGTGGTAGATTAACTATTGTAAGAAGTAAAAATGCATGAATTATTGGCCTATCATGTCCCCAAAAAATCAAATGTAAATTTGAATTTATAACTGCATAATGCACTTGCTATGTTGGTTTAGCCATTTTTTGTGGTAGATTAATTTTTGTATGAAGTAAATATGTATTAATATTTGTATTATTCCAATATCTAATAACCCAAAACTGGTATTCCTCCGGATTTTTGGTTTTTCCACATGTTTTTGGACAGTTACCCAACCAGTTACCGGCCATCAAACCGCCTAGATTCGAAATTCATTTCATGAATTTTGCCCAGTTTTTTTTCCAAGTTTTTGGGTAACCGGCCGGTTACCGTTACCGGCCCCCCAGCGGGATTTCCTCCGGTTTCGGGTTTTTGAACCTTAAGTACAAGCATGCACCCACATTTAAAAGATATGCCATACTAATTTCCAAAAAGAGCACATGCAAAATTCTGAAATTTACAAAACACATGGATCTATCATCAAGATAATAACACAAATAACCTGGCTTATATGCCCTGCAACTATAACATACCTTCAGCCAGGCCCATGCAACTTCTCGTCCTTCTAAGCTAATACCACCAAGGACATAAAATGCATCTTGATTCCGTACCTAATAAGAAGGAACAGATCAGAGTGGCGTACAGAGTAGAAGCTCCTTCCACCAGTAAATATTTGGAACCATATGTTTGAAATATGTAAATAAGAAATGGATTAGAGGTAAACCTCATCAGTAAGCAACAAGTTCAATGCCTCAACAACAATATCTTTATCCGGGCATGAAGTCAACGAGCCTAGAAACAAAGATACAATGTTTTCAGGACAACCCAACTCATCAGAAAGTTCTATTGTGTTGCAAGCTAGAGTTGAAAAGCAACACACCTAAGATACGTGACTTCTCCTGAGCTTCAGCCGATCCTCTATAGATTTTCAGGAGAGCATCATAACCGGCTCTGCTTGAGGTACTCACGGTCTGCATCACAGCAAGGTATGCAGCCTGCAGAACAATGCATGTTAGATATAAAATAGATAACACTACGGCTGTATGTAAAGGAAAAACCATGACCTTTCTAGTGTCTGGTGGAAGAAGGGAAGTTTTGCAGTCTTCTAAGAAGATGTGGAAACGCCGAACTCCCTCATTTATAGTCTCATCATGTCCAAGTTTGACAAGGGCAGTCAAGAGCAGTGATCTAAGCATTACATCAAGATGGCTCTCACCATCCTTAGGATCCCAGCCTAATTTTCTGAAATTTTAAAGTACATGAAGGCTTTTAATATGCTCACAGCAACGAAACAGAAGGAAAATTGTAGTACACAGAACATAATAGAAAACAAGTTCACCCATTACATGCATAAGGATAGACACAGAACAAGACATGCACAAGTAAATACACACATGCATATAAAATCAAATATCTGGAGTCTGGAAAGCCACACAAAAACAAGCTGAAACAGGTGGAATATTAAGCTAGTCGGCATACTTGGCAGCTAACAGAAGAAGCTTGATCAAAAGTTGTTTGATATCTCCAGACAAGTCAGGAGTAGCATCAACTGATATTTTATTAATCCCTAAACATACCTGGCAAGAAAGAAGAAACATGTTTTTAATGATTTTGACCTTGAAAGCAAACCGTTGATGCCATAGAATCAAATATACAAGGCTTACGATTCCATTGGAGGTACAAGGTTTACTTACAGAGGTTACATGTGAAAGTACAGTGTAATCAGACTCATAACGATAAGCATTCAGCAGATGCAGCAAGGATGTCAGTGTTTGCTTGCAAGCAACAGAAAGGGCATATGAATCTTCCACAATACCTGCAACAATGTGTCTCCTATGTCAAAATCTTGAAAAAAATATAATAGTATTACAAATCATCTTGTCTTTACCAATCTTATCCATTAAAGAGAGTTTCTTGGCTTTTATTGCATTTTGGAGTCCAACTGCAAGTTCATCATCATACTTCACCCTATAAAATCCAGTTTGATCAATGTTCAATTTGATCCAAAAGTTTTGACCCTTCCCTCCGTCTGCAGTTTGGGAGGATGTAAAGTCTTTTATATGCATCTTATCAGTCTTGCTTTTTAATAGAAACTTTTTCTGTACATCATATGAGCCACAACATGATGTTATAGGAACAATCCACATGCCAGGACCAGATGATCCATCTGACAGAAACTGCACCTGTAACAGAACAAATAATTTAGCAAATTACTTGTATTGAGGTTGACAAGCAGAACCAAATTTGCTAGTTTCATTTCTTTCAAGTCCGCATTATTGTAAAGATATCAGCTGCATTTTGGAGAGAATCTTTTGAGAATATACAGCACAGACAATACTCCAGCATAATAAAAACACTGCAAGGTCCAATGACTATGTATACTGACATACACATCTTAACGGCTTTACTGACATGCTTTATATACTTCTGATAGAACAAATCATATAAGACAAAAAAGGAAAGCAGCACTGTGCTATCTCATTTTCAGTCATTGTTGTTCTGAATTTCTGATTAAGGTGGTTTGCATGTTGGTCCTATATGTGTTTATGAGACTACGTGAGAGCATCTAGACAGCTATAAGAACAAACAAAAAATTAACATGCGATTAAAGATACAGATAAAAGAAGTCTTAGAAAGAAGCAATCCTGACCATGACCAGTCCAGCTATAGGCCTATAGCTTAGCTAAATCTATAGCTAGGGAATAAAAGAGAAGCCATGATGTATACATAATTATATATACTCAGTTCTCCATGTATACCAGTAAAAACAATATGAAAATGAGAGATCTATAGAAACCTGTTCAAGTTCCAAATCATGTCCATTTAGTTTTGCATATATAACAGGATATCCTTGTTGCTTAGTCCATGTAGTCATAAGATCCTTAACGGGCTCCCCAGTTTCCTCCTCAAGAACAGCCCATAGGTCTTCCGTTTTAGCGTTTGAGTAAGCATACTTCTTTATGTATGACGCCAAAGCTTTCTGAAACAGTAAAGATTCACAAAGTTGGTACAAACAGAAAAATTGTGAAGAATAATTCATATTATATACTACTAGGAAACAGAGCTAGATAGACAAGCATAAATATAAATGCAATAAAATTAGCCATTCATCTATAATAAACAAAAAACATAATTCAAGCTATTCTTCAGCAGGTTAACCTAGCATACTGATAATATGATCAGCAACAATGTCAAATATGATAATTATGATCCCCTTTAGCATTTTAGTTTACAAATTTCTCCACGTATCTGAAGTTAAGGTACAGTGCATCAGAATGGCTGCAGAGACATCTTGCATTGCTTGGTTAATGAATAAATGAAAACATAGATAACATGAAACTATGTAAGGGTTCAAGAGTGGTGCTATACTGCTATACAATGGAACACTGCAGCAGCGGATGCTGGAGTGCTGGACCACTGAAAGAAACAAGATTGATAAATTATTCAAGGAGAAACAGCATTTAACCTGGAAACGCTCTGCACCAAGGTAACTTTGTAGCATGCGAATGACAGAAGCTCCCTTATCATAGCTTATGGAATCAAAAATTGCATCAATTTCACTGGCATGGTTTACTTCAACCTGAACAAACAGATCAGACAACCAGAAGTCACAGGTGAGACAAATGGAGATGCTAATGCTGTGATGACAGAAACAATAAACAGTTCTTGACAATATATTGATGTATTTAAGTTCTCTAAAATATCAATCTAATATAAGCATCAACATCTGAATAGTTCAAGCCAAAGAGATCTTAAATATCAGAACAAGATTCTTCTGTGATCATGGTAGGGACAGTAATGCATCAATCAGCGGGTATGTGTGTGCAACTAGTCTACTTTGTAATATTTATTTATCTTAGTGCCTACTATACTCCCATATCTCTATTGCAAATATTGTGCAACATGAGCCAGCATCTGTTATAGAAGTATTAGCCAAATATGTTCTTATACAAAATAATGGTAAAAAAAATGCAAAGCAAAAATTTTCAGCAACTGGGCCAAACCATACGAAAGAACATTACCTCAATAGGATGAGACTCTGCAAGTGCATCCAGTCCCAGGCCAGAGGTCGTCTCATCAAGGAACTGTGTCCAGTTATTCCATTCAGGAAATAAAGATTCTACAGCTAAATAACTCACCTGTTGAAACACAAGGACTTACTCACCAATACGGATACACAACAATGGACTATATTATAATTTCTCAGATGAGCTTTTTCAATAAAATAATTTCACAAATAATGGTTGCCAGATTGATTACCCAGGAAGCAAAACCCTCGTTTAGCCACAAGTGAGTCCACCATTCCATGGTTACAAGATTGCCAAACCATTGGTGAGCCAATTCATGTGCAACGGTGATTGCTACCTAAAGAGGACAGATGTAAATAAACAAAAGGAGATTTACTTGGCTATAATTATGGGGAAGAAGAAGAAATCAAGTGTGGCACTGACTCTCCATTAGTCAATGAAATGAATGGATCTGATAGAAAAGATTAATGTAGCCATAACCTGTTGTTTGTTGGATGCCGATGATAATAGCTCATCATAAAGCAAAGCTGTGTCCCGATAAGTGACCAATCCATAGTTCTCCATAGCTCCAGCAGCAAAATCAGGGATAGCAACCATGTCCAGCTTAGGTAGTGGGTAAGGAGTGGCAAAATAGCTGATTAAAAATCGTTATTAGTGATTCTGATCCAACTAGGACCACCCGTTGAAATGTCAAAATATTCAAACAAATCTTCGTCACCCATTTGATTATCCCTCATTTTTTAGAAATACACCTTAGAAGAAAGACTAGGCTGGAGCCTGGAAGCTTACTTTTTATATAGATCCAGTGACTTCACTGCAACATCTAGTGCAAACTTTCCTTGATTAGTCTTGCCAATTTGAGTATACACACGAACTTTTGTGCCTAAATTAAATTAACAAGCCAATGAAAATGTAGTAGTGGAAGAAGGGCAATATCACAACACTTTGAATGAAAGATACTGAAGTAATTGTCACGAAAACTGAGCTTCTACCTTCTAATGTCGAGCTCTCTATGTAATCAAATAGACCAACAACTATAGCCACTAGATAAGTTGACATAAGTGGTGATTCCTCATAATAGACGGTCTTGAGAGGTCCATGAACTGTCTCCTTAACTACTGGCATGTTGGACAATGCTACCAGTTCTGATGGAACTTCTAGTGTCAGCTTGAACTTAGCCTGAAAACAGAAATACCAAGATGAGAGAGAAGATATTTTACAAAATTGTAGAGAGCAAGGATCATGAACATATGTAACAGGATGTTACGCCTGTTTCAAAATACAAACTGAATTTGCTTGCCTATACTCATGTTTTAACTTTGAAGTGCATCAATACACTGTTCAGAAAACAACAAACGTAGCATGTTAAACACCTTAAATGCAGGCTCATCCCAGCATGGAAAGCACCGCCGCGCATCAGCAGCTTCAAACTGTGTAACCGCCATATTTCTTGACTCTCCCTTGTACTCATACTTGCTGCAATCAAATACCACCACCAAGGCATGAAAAACATCAACTCAATATAAAGAAACAGTAAGACCAATTGCATTCCACATGCACCAATTATGTCAATATACCCCGATGTAATACAATTTTGTTTAAAAGATTCAAAATTGAAATAAGTACATGAAGGTTCTGGAATTAGGCACAGTCTCTGTGCCACACATTTAATCATGGATCTTGGTGGAACAGTGACATGAGCAAAACAAGATTTCCAAAAAAATAATATAGCACAAAAATTAATAATTCCTGCTATTTGAAACAAAAAAATTGCAATTAATACCCACATCCTATCTCTGCTATTCAAATCTGGAGTTTTACAACATGTCAGCAATACCATAATGACTTGAGTCAGTCACCATAGCAACATCATTATTAAGTTTTGGATATTTATTTGTTGGGTTCCCCATTTTTGTAAAGCTATGGACATGTGATTTCCTTGATTTCTGCACAATACCCCATACATGATCATGGCAGACTCGTAAATCATGTGCCGGGGCAATGGTGAAACGCACATACTAATACAGCATAGGGCCTGGTGCACTGTATGCGCTAGCTATGGATGACGCTATTCTAGATTGGTAGTATAGTGAGTAGCAAATTCTACCGATGCGTCATTCTAGATTGGTAGTATAGTGAGTAGCAAATTCTACCGATAATGTATAGGGCAAGGTTATCAGGACCAGAGTCCTAGGCAGATCCTAATGATCGTTCTGTTTAATAAATACTACCATTTTGAGGTTAACAATGATTGGATGGTAGATCATGATCGGATTATAGAAAAAGGTCACGTTTACTATCCTATAGAAGATCATATCAGGTTAGATCCCGCAACCATTCATCACTTTTTAGCACACTATGCATCGCAACAAGTTTCCATCCCAAATGCCTTTGTTGTTCACAATTCACGTGACAATGCTATTGATTGCTTGCAAACACGCACTAGCAGTTGCCACTCAAATCATCGGAACCCATTGCCACCTCATACGCACACGAGACGAGACTACTCACAGAGGCTTTTCTACATGATGATCAATCCTTGACCCATATCTGAAAGACAAAGCCACCATACCTCCTGTAGAATCCCCTCATCTGATCGTTGAGCGTCCCGGTGAAGTCCATCTTGAGCACCCCCTCGCCGGTCGGCAGCTCCCGGTCGAACCCAACGACCAGGATCTCATCCTCCTCGAACTGCACCACCTCCGACGGCGCCAAATCCTGCGACCCAAAACCCCATACCAAGCAGAAAGATGAGATTATGTCCAGCAAAGAAAGATCGAACGGAAAGACGGCGCGTCATCTCTGAGGGAGTGGGGAGGGCGCGGCGCGTGCCTGGAAGCGGACGGAGGATGGATCTACGGCGAGCTCGGCGGCGTTGAAGACGAGGAATCGGGTGGGGGAGGAGATGGCGACGGAGACGGCCGCGGCGCCGGAGAAGGCGCATGCGGCGAGGTCGGGGCGGAGGCGGAGGTCGTAGCGGAGGGGCGCGGCGCAGCGGGGGAGGCGGGCCTGGCCCCGGAACTGCTCCGGCGACGCCGCCATTGCTGGCGAGGGAGAGGGAGAGGGCGGGTCCTGGGGTCTAGGCGGCGGCGGACGGGTGGAGTTGCGGGGCAACTGGCAAGGAAGAGAGAGAGAGTGTGTGAGACGACTCAACAAGTGACGAGACACTTATGAGGTGCGTTAGCGGAGAATGAAAATTGTTTTGGGTTGCTTTCGGGCAATGCAAGCATCTTTCAGCCGCGGCGTTCAGGCTTTAGCGGCGGCTGGGCTTTTGACCAGGCCCGGGCCTGGGCTTAGGCTAGGTTGGCAGATTAACTGCGTTACAAGGTCTTCAAAACCTTCAAAAGAAAAAAAAAGGGGGAAAACTAAGTGTAATGAACCACGTATCAAAAAGAAAAAAATTAAGTGCATTGAACTAACTCAGCTAGATTGGCCTCATGGGTTGTTTGGTTAGGTGTTGTTGCCGACGAAAAATTCTTGATAACAACACCGTATCCCTATCGAGGATGCTCTCTAGCAGCGTATGCAACGTGCAGTCGATATTTTTAGCAAATCGGTAAAGTCGACGATAGGTAAAACTGAATGAAAGCTGATCCTGGACGAAACATCGATGCGAAACAATAACGAAAAGGAATAAATCTCAAAATAGGGGATAAGTGTAACTCACAGATTGATCAACATGTCGATGCAAAATAATATTGATCAAAGTGGAATTACAAAGGTAAGATCCTACTAGTTACGTCCTATTCCTAAGGTATAGAAAAAGATAGTAAAGGTTCATGTGTACGCATTTTTCCATCAACCAGTACGGGCTATTTATATCCTAAAACATTCAACTCCATCTTGGATTGTGTTTTAAGTCTTCTTCTTTGTGTCGGTTCAACTTATTCTTAAATAGAGTCCCTGTCTATTTTTAAATCTCCTCATTTCTAGTGTGCTATTAACAATTTCCTTCTTCGCATCTACCTTTCTTTAGTTGGCATCTTCTGAAGGATTCTTAGCATGGACGATGCTTGACTTTTATTTCACGTAAATCAAGATGTTTCCTTATAATTACATCAAATGCCAAAAAAAAATTTTGCCGACCATTTTTGCCTGCTAAAATTTGGCGGCAACATATGCCCCAACCAACCTTTACAAAAAAATATCAAGCATCACCTTTTCATAGCAAAAGGCTAATTTTTTCAAAAAAAATCAAGTCCTTGAGAAAGATCAGTAATGACAGATCAAATCTCAGCAAACATTTTGTCAAATAATATTTTATATCTTCTGATATGAGACCTTGATTTCTGAGCCGATGAGTCTATAAATAATGAACCAGTTCTTTGGTACGCAACCCCTACTTTTGTCTTAGTTGATCCTTAGTCTTCATGATTGCCTTCCAATAATGGACTATCAGGTGTCTTTCTACTATTAGCTTTCTCGTTTTTAACCAACCTAATCTTCCCCTATCTTCGTAGATCTTGCTTAGTAACTATAACTTGATCAAAAACCAGTCTTATGAAGAAGTGGTTATCGATAACCAAATGATCTCATCTCTTTGTTATGCTGATTTGAACTTCTTTAATAAAATCATGATTAATCCTTTTAATTATAATGGCCTGAGGTATCGACAATTTTTATCAGGCTTCGAGAAAATAGCATCCCTGTGCCTAAGACATAACTTAGCCATAGCTGGTTTTATACGTTCATCTGGATGCTTGCAATCTACTGGTAGAATAAAAACCATATTGATATTGCTTTGCCCCTTGAGCCCAAGCTTTTTGCCATAATCATCTGGCAACACAGTATCATCACCCGAGTCAGATATCTCTTCTTTATCTTTCAGTGGTGCTTAGATGATGGACTTCGGACGCCAAGCTTTATCCCATAACCTTTTAGCCTCAGCTTCATATTCTTCCTATTTTTGAGCCTCTGCAACTGACATCTTTGTGATCTAGTGAGCTCAGATGGTATCTATTGTGGTTTTTGTTCTGGCTTACTTCTCATTGATCACTCAATTGACTTTCTCCCCTCGTCATGCAATAAAGGCTTTATCAAATTAAGCCCGATATCAGTATCAGAAGACTCATCCTTTTTTCTCTTGGTAGAACAATCAGTACTAGAAGAAGAACTATCTTTTTGATATTTTATAAAAATCAGACGCTCATGCACAGATCATCGGTTGTTACCAAAACTCATCATTTATGAAAGAATCGACCATCATCGAAGGTGGAAACCACATCCATTGTGGGTATGCACTCATAGGATAATTCATTGCCGATCTCTGCTATCTGTGTGTTTGTTCCTGATACTGGTCGAACCAACTAATGGAGGCCCATATTGATAATCTTGATGCATTAATTAACAAATATCGCTTGTCTTTTTTAGAATGGAAAGTATGCTGCCGATTAGCCCGATCAGCTTTTTCCTTTGCTCTAAACTTACTAGTTTTTGCACTAATATTTAGCCAACAAATCTTTGAACTTCGCCTTTTCTTTAGTCGATCTGGAGGGTAAGGGTGCCAACTCTTCTCCTTTATAGTAGTTGTTGGTCTTGTTCTTCTTGAGTTTTTCAATTAGCCCTATTTTGCTGGTAGAAGGATCATCACTCTTTGAGTAAGATTCCATAGTAATCTTCGGACTTTTGGCACCATCAGGTTTTATCTCTTCAGTAAATTTCTTTGTGATCTTTTCTCTAGTCAATTCTTTGATGGTAATATTGTTCTTGCCTTTATCATCTTCAGCTCTTTTGGTTATGACCAATATTTTCTTTCCATCTAGATTGACTATGTTGATAGGAAAATGTTCAGTATCCTCTATTATGGTATATTCCTTAGTTTTTCTATAATTGACTAGTTTTGATGAATAAAGACATTGCAATCATTGGTATTGTGCAACCATGAATGATGCCACTTGCAGTATAATCTCTTCTTTAGCACTTCAATTGATGGAATAGAGTGTCCCTCTAAAAGCCTGATTTATTTTTCCAGCAAGAGCAAATCAAAGATACGATCACACTTGGTAGCGCCGAAGGAAAACTTAACTTCTTCTGCCTGATTCTTCTTTGCAGGTGGTTTTAATAGTAGACTAGTTAGAGACCCGTGCGTTGCAATGGAGTCATAAAAATAATGAACTTACTGCCTGGCCAACTTCACACATCAAACATTACAGAGCAAGCGACAGAGAGAGAAGGGTGGCCAGAATGCGCGAGGAGATGGGAAAAGTGGAGGGGGTAGGCGGTTGTATCCTGAGAGAGAGGAGGAGGAGAGACACGAATGGTCCAGATCAAATCGGATAGCTGAGAAGAGAAGAGGGAGAATGAACCAACCACCAACTCACACTTTTATAATAGTAAAGATAGATAAATGGCTTAGCTCTGGATGATCTTGTCCATTCAACAACGACAATATCCAATTCTCCTTCAACTTCTGATACTTCTTCAGAATCGGCCACCAAAAAAACATTAGTCTTGTCACCTTTATTGTCTTTAAACTTGTTTCTGGCAGTCCTAACTTCGTTGCATCATCTTACTTAGATAGATGTTCTCTGAAGAAAATGATTGAGATCCAAGAACTCCTGTCCTTCAAGCCAATATCTAAGAAGATTCAACAAACCATTGAAGCTAAATCAGCCAGATATCTTTTTGTGATAGTTGGATTAAAGCACCTACTCTATGCTTCCCATAACCTTTTGAGGTAATCGGTAGCTGGCTCGTTGAAATGCTACCTGACTGTCATCAAATCACTTAAGCATAATTCCATAGATCCAAAGTAGAAGTACTCATGAAATCTTTGCTCCGTATTAGCCCACGTAATAATTGAATTAGGCACCAATGTAGTAAACCAGGTGAACGTTGTACTAGACAAAGATAATGGAAACAACTAGAGTTGTAATCTATTATTATTGTTTCCTTCTCCACATTGCACCACAAATTGGCCGATATGCTCAAGAGTTGATTTGGAATCATCCCCCCCCCCCCCCCCACAAACTTAGTAAAATCAGGATTCTAAAACCAAGTGGGAAGGGGATAGTGTCTATGTAGTCAAAATATGGCTTACTGTAGATTAGAATCTTTCCTCTAGGCTCCAAGCTGAATCTTTCTCCTACAACACTGATGAGTTGGTCGATTCTCAGATCTGGATTGGGTGGTGGATCAACTTGATGCTGTTGTATTTGCTGATGATAGGCTTGTTCTGGACCATGATCTTCTTGTCGATTATTGACAACAAATTGTCGAAATGATTGCGGCTGAAGAAGTGTCTATTAATGAATCAGCTGCTACCCCTTGGGCATTAGGTGATCCTCATTGATAACCTGCCCCCCTATGAGTTCGATCCCAGTAACTTTGGCACCGCAGCTGAGGGGTTGCACGAGACGAGTTAACTTGTGAAACAACTAAAATAGGAGCATTGTAGTAGGATGGAACTTGATTGGCCAATGAAGAAACCAAAGTTAGTGTTGTCTGATTAAACGAACCCCCAATCGGTAATTGCAGACATTTATTTTCTATAGTGGATGGTGCTGATAAGTTAGCATTGGCTGATGAATTAGCTTGAGATCTAGCCAAAACTCCATTCGTATGTCCATATATTTGTTTGATAGTCGGGCGTGTCGGTGCCATCGGTGGTATGGCCGATGCATCCTAATGCAGATTGGATGTAAAAGCTACCCACTGACTATTCTTGATGAGAGTCTTCACAAAATTTGATGTATTCGGAGAAAACACATGAAATCATGGTAATTATGGAACCAGTGTGCAAAACATCTCTGGGGAAGTTGTGAGTTTAGGTAATAAACCTTTTCATGTGAGCATAAAAGAGAGGATCAAAACTACTCACAAATATTGAAGAGTTAGTGATAAGAGCCTGATGCATAGATTGATTGACAAAGATCACTGAGCTAGCCTTGGGGAGCTTGATACATATTTCGTGAACTTGTTGGAGTTGATATTGCGATTGGCGGGTTCCACGAAATAAGTGGAATCGTTGGAACGGTAGCATCAGATCCTCTGCATGAGGGAGAGTTTCTGTCGAGACCTGAATACAAAAATTCAGACCTCTCTATATATTCTGCACCAGTCCAGGATCACACTAGTGTACACAGTGAAAATATAGATAAAATATCATCCGTGACCACGATTAACTAAGAAAGACTCAAATATTATTGCTTATCAGAGTAGCGACCTTATGACCAAACTTACATATAATAGCTTGAATGGTCTAACAAAAACTAGCAGTGAAAAATAAAGATAAGCGTAGTAGCCATTCGACATACCACTGGCAATCGACTAGGAAGTAAAGTCCTATTCTAAGAAGTCGTCGAAGAATTCTCCTTCAAGTACCTCTAGCTGGTACAGTTCTTCTTTAGCAACTAAGCAACAATGGATATAGCCGTGAGTACATAGAGTACTCAACAAGTCATTTGTAATAAGATGAAATAATTATGCAAGGCTTACCAAGTGATGGTTGAATGATTATTTTGTGGAAAGCAATAATTTAGATTAAATACAATAAATAGTTTGAAATGCTCTAGTTGAAATTGATTATTAAGTAATTAGTTTAAAGGAAATTAAACGAACCATAAGTGAACTACCAATTCACTTTTCAAACTAACTGAACCCAAATTTTATGAAATTCTACCCTCGTGTAAAATCATCGAGCATTGTCCATAACCGAGGACATGACTAATTGAATAGCTTTACACTCTGAAGAGGTTGCACAACTTTATCCACATAACATGATCATCTCGTAGTGTCATCGGTATAATACACTTCCTTAGGCATGCTGACTAAGAAAATTACAGTAAGGCCTTTACAATACTTAATCTTAACTGATTTCGCCCACTAAGGATATACTGTCGAGTAGGCTAACAGTCCTTTCTAAATATTGTAGTATTGAGCCCTCATGGCTTTGCATCAAACTTAGCCCTGTATGGTTATGTGTATGTAATATTATGTTGTCTCTAATTATTATTCTGCTGCAACACTCTGATGGGCTTATTATTTGTTGGAGCCTTGTTTTACCAGGCAAATGAATAATACTCCATTAACTAGTGTTATTACCCTTGGTAAAAACTATGGGTAGTCACCCACTCTCGCTTTCGCACCGACAAGGGGCACCACTACCGATGACAGGTTCACAGCGCCCCCTGGGTGTAGAGGGAGGCTGGGGAGGTAGTGGTTCAATGGTGGGCGGCAGCGGAGGGTGGCACGGAGAGGCAATTCACTGAATGTTAGGTTAGGCGAGAGGGGTGGCGGGGGAGGGGGACGACGGCGTGGCGAGGTGATGAGGTCACCCTTGGCCGCTAGTGGTGGAGTGAGCAGAGGAGGCGGAGAAAGGGTGCAGAGCTGCACCAGTATCGGAGAAAAAAGGGGGAGGGATAGCTTACCGACAGAGGAAGCTGTGTCAGCACCGAAGAAGAGAGAGGAAGGGAGGGAAGCGAGAGTAGTAGGGGAGGAAAGGAGAGAGAGAAAGATTATACCATCCGAGGCCTCGATAATATAGCGTTTTCTAGCTATTCCCTTATTATATTGTCTTCTGATGGTCCATGTTATTATATTGTCGTCTGATGGTTCATGCTGTTCTGTGACGCGCCTTCTTTTCAGGAAAAAGTGGCTCCTAGTCACGACGGCTAGTACGCGCGGCTTTCTTCTTTATTAGGGGTTTGCTTGGATGCTCCTGAAGAAAACTTGTGTGAATCTCAAAGCAAAACTAGTACATGGACGGCTCTCCCTTCTTTACTTTGAATACTCTGTGTTGATTACCTTGAGTAGGCGTATGGACTAATTAAGCAAATTTGAGCGTGTAGCATACATGGTTGCAACAAAGAATTGTTTCCAATATACGGGAATATGTAGGTTCTCTCTCCACTTGTAAAGAAAGAAGGGTACTATTTTTAATGGTGAAGCTTATGTGGTCCTGCATCCCTTCGGTCTTCTGGTAAAGATTCCCCCCACCCACCCAGCCACCCACGGCTTCGGCCCATCACATGGCTGCCGTTTCTTTTTTCTTTTCTTGTCTTTGTTTTTTTTAATCAGCTTACATGCGGTTAGAGGTGAAAACGGATCGAATAGCTTCCGATCGATCCAAACAATTTTCGAATATAGAATATTTCGGCTCGGATTTTTCTTGGATAGTCTTGGATCAGAAACGAATTCGAATTATTTTTTTGGAAATGAATATGAATACGGTAGTGTACTATCCATCGAATACGAATACGGACTCGGACTATCCGAGGATGATGGAGTCCAAATATCCGACCCACTGGCCATAACTAAGCCCAAGCCCTCTTAGACTAGAGTGCCAACCACTACTTACTGGACTAGTTGGCTTGATTCTCCAGCCCAGCCCAATTCACCAGCCACCACTGTCGTCTCTTGGAGCCTCACCACCAGCCGTGCCATCTTTGTCGCCGTTGCCGGGGGATTAGCCCTTGTGCAAAAATAGCACACCCGCAAGTGCACGGGTTGCCACTGAAATAGCGCCGAGTGTCGTGTTCTCCACAGGGACTAGACTGAGGCTACCGGTGCTCAGCTAAAGCTAGGTCAATCAAAACGGGGGAGAAAACTAAACCTAAAACGACTACCAAAGTATCCGAACGAATGAGCTCTACCCGCACGATCAAAACGACGAACGAACTAAACAATCGAAAGACGACGGAACGAACGACCGTACGAATAGACATCGTACGACCGAACGAACTACTCGACGACTTACTACACAAACGACGCACGAACGACACGACTACCGTCCGATGACCTTACTAACTACCGACAACGAGATAGAAAGGGGGAAGTCGAGAAGCACTGGGGGAGTCTAGAAGCAGGGAGAGTGTCGAGAGAGAAAGAGGTAGAAAACGGTCGACAGCTAACTAGACGATAACGGCAGGAAAACACAACACAAAACTACTAACACACGCACGACTTAACTATCGAACGACCGCTGAAAGAAGCAAGGAGGGAGGTCAAGAAGCAAAGAGAGAGTCGAGATAGCACGAGGAAGGGAGACGATCGCCGGCTCGCTAAATCGCGCTAGACAACACACAAACACAAATAGATATCGACAACTGCATAAACAGGGCAGACCCTACACAAGTACTAATCACAAACTGACCATAAGCACAGACTAACCACTGACAATTAACACTACTGAAAATACTACTAACAGAACTCGATTTGCACAGTTATCACAGAGCATGTATCACACTAACAAAACAGAGCACAATAACATACTCACTGATCTCACACATCACAGATCACAGATGATAATCCACAATTCATCAACATATTGCAAATGGTAATTATCAGTTAACAGTCGGAACAATAATTAAAAATACTGAAGAAATAAAGGGGGAGGAAATTAGACAACCGAGGAGGGGTTGAAGAAGCAGACGGGTGCTGCCGGCGGTGAAGTTGGCGTCGATGAGGAAGAAGCCGTCGGTGGAGAGGAGGATGTGGCGCCGGCGTGGTTGGAGCTGATGAAGTCGAGGCCGCAGTGGAGTGCAGCCGAGGAGGGGGTGAAGAAGAACCAGACTCGCCGGTGTCGGGCTCGGTGGAGCAGAGCAGATGCGGTGGCCTTGCGGCGAGGGATCGATTTGGGAGAGCAGCAGAGGGGACCAGGGGAGAGAAGCAAAAGGGGGCCGGAGAATAGGGAGAGGCGGCGGATGTGGACGGCGTGGGCGCGGGATCTGGAGTGACGACCGGATGAGAAGGAGATCGGAGGTGGCGTTGGTGGAAGAGGGCGGCGCGGTGGAGGTGCGGGGGCCGGATCTGGTGACGGGAGGAGGCGCGGTGGAGGTGAGATGCGCGGTGGTGCTTGGTGGGAGAGGGCGCGCCGAAGGGGAAGCGGTGAAGGGAGACGCGTCGGTGAAGAAAGGTGGAGAAGGGTGGCGGTCGAGGTGCGGTGAGGAAGGATTTGGAGAAAGCGCAGCCGGAGGGAGCAGAGAAGGGAGGCGGATGCGGTCGGGGAGAGTGGAGAAGTGGAGTAATCGGGGGCGCGCCGGAGGGAGCAAGTGAAGGCGGCGGAGATGTGAGAAGTGGCGGCGCCGAGGTAGGAGAGGAAGGGGGAGGAAGCAAGGGGCGGCCGGTGGAGCTGGTGGTTGTGGGATGCTTGGTGGCGTGGTAGCGAGCCGGCCTGGCCTCGCCGCCAGCCGGAGCTAGAAAAGGGGGGAGGAAAGCAAAATGGGGTTAGGGAAGAAGAAGTGCCAGGCTCCAGGGATTTTGCGGCGGCGGCTAGGGTTATGTGGGCTGGTGGGATTTGGCAATTTTGCGATTTGGCCCTCAAAGATTTCTAGGGTTTGCAAAAAAGGTCCTTCCTTATTATTTCTTCTGCACTAGACCTCCGGAGCTCCGTTTTCAGCGCGGTTTGATCCTACACGTTTGTGTCGATGCGTACATCTATATGGAGCAGTCCAGATTTGTTGTTTATGCATCTAGATCGCGCCGGCCTACGGAAAAGTACAAAAAAAAATGTAAAATGGTCCATTTTGAGCAATTAAATATAGAAAAACGTGTAAATGATGATAAATGATCTCGAAATACGAAAAATAATGGGGTAAAATGGCACGTAAACATATAAAAAATGACGCATGTCACTGTGTCGTCTGGGATGCTCAGCGCGAGCGTGCGCATGCGCTGCTTCATATCTGCAAGCCATTAGTTGCGTGTTAAAAAGTAGAATCAATACTAAGAGCAACTCCATCCCATTAGTCATTTCTCCCTCTCTATTTCCTAGGATGAAGAGGCTAGCTATTATTTTCAGCTCTCTATTTGAGTTAGCATTCCAATGGCCTAGCTATTTGAGAAGCGAGTGAGGAGGCGCTCGCCAAATCTAGCTAGCGGCCGGGAGAAAATAGCGACTCGATAAAAATGAAGAGGAGGATAAAGAAACGGTTGGAGTCCATTTCTTGAGTCATATTAGGTAAATATACAATGAAGAGCAGGATAAAGAAACGGTTGGAGTTGCTCTAAGCATGTTCAATTCATATAGCAACTAAAATAGGAAATTACCAGTAATTTCTGATCTTAATCTGAAATCTAATTAATGATGTAGAGCTCATACTTATGGTAAGCACAGTGGTACACAAGTCTAGAAATGTACAGTCAAAGGTTAAAAAAAATGTGAAGTGACAGTGTTTATAAAAAATGTTACAGTAATTGACGGTGTTTTTTTTAAATTTGTGAACCGATAGTCTAGCACTCCACAATAGACAATGTTACCCTTCTCCTTTTTAACTTGTAGTTTATAGTTTACGGCTTTACTGAATAAACAAAACTTTTTTTATAGTCCTTTTTAAATGGCTTATCGTGATAGCTTTTTTGAAGCAGACTATCGACATTCAGTTCGTAGTGCACAGGTTCTCTCTCAAATCTCAATCCCTCTACCCTCTCTTCTCATCTATTGCCAGCTCTTGTCCAGAAAATTAGTTTGGTTCAATGAGGGTGATACAGAGTGTACTGTTAAGTTTCTCTTCATATTCATTAAATTTCATAAATGTTTTGACATGATAAACTATTTATGTATTTTCATTGAATTTAGATGTACAGTTTAAAGGGTTTTCATATTCCGATAAATATTTGTGATCGTATTTGTTTTGATTCGTATTTGCTCCGTATCTGTATTTGACATTATTCGTATTTGTATTCGTATCCACACTAAATACTTGTAACATTGAAACTAAACAGATGGAACACAAAACTTAATGTGAGGAATATCGTTGATAAAATATTGGAACATTATAAATAAATATGTGAAACATTTTGTTTTACTTACCGGAATATCTAATACCAATATGATTTATTCTTCTTACCAAATTCAAAAGATGCACGCTAAAACATTGCCCACGAACTACTGGGATATTTAGAAGTAATAATGGGATATTTTGTTTTCTTTATTGAATATATGGCATGTGATATTAACATATAAAAGTGAGGTCTTATTTTAAAGATATCTTCGTAAGAAACTGACGAACCCTGGAACCAAAAGATATGATCGTTTGACATTTGGGTTGGAAATACAAATTCCTCGACTTGTGTTCGCGGGGGCTGACCGCGTCATGCATAGGCCATGGGCCGTCGAGGTGGGTGGCGCACGCCTACTCGCCGCGCGGGCGAAGCCTAGCAGCTCCCGACTTTCACTCTTATCCACACAAATACCATGCCCAAATACATACACAATCCTAATTATAGAACTGCATTTACTAATTGCTCTAATTATAGAACTGCATTTACTAATTGCTCTAACTATCGTTCATAATTCAGTTTGTATAAATCTTGATTGATTCAAACATTAATTTCTTGTTCGCAGGAGTCCAGGCATTGTTCCGCTTACAGGGATTGATTTAACAACTAATCCTATTATCTTGATAAAGGCAAGCTAGACTGCTAGCTTTTTCTCTGCTCTTTAATTTCCTTTTTTTTAGAAGCTTCATGTCTTGTTCATGGAAAACATGATTGGTGTTTGCTCAATTCCAAACTAATCTTGTGAAACTGCATCCTCCTCTCCTAAAACGCAGATGGAAGCTGCAGATGTGACTCACCAGGAGCAACCAAAGGAGGAGAAGGACAAGGTAATTAATCAATTGCTACTTACAGAAACAAATCTTAAACAATCACACTTCAATCAACAACCATGAAGGATGCATGTTACAACAAAATCTGATGAACATCTGCATTGTTGCATGACATTGCACATTAATAAGGATCATGCCGAAGAGGCCAAACCGGCGAAGAAGAAGAAGGAAAAGAAGGACAAGAAAGAGAAGAGCAAGGAGAAGAAGGTTGGGGAGACGACCGATGCGGCCAAGCTGAGAGCGAAGCTGGAGAAGATCGATGCGAAGATCGACGACCTGAAGGCGAAGAAGCAGGAGATCGTGGCTCAACTCCTCGAGCTCGAAGGTACTGCGACCAATGCAGAAGCAGCAGCTGCAGAGGCGGCACCACAGGCGAGCGGGTAATTTAAGCAGTTCTTGCATTAGCAAGAGGAACAATTATCAGACAATGCAGCTAGTGACATTTGTGTCTGAATGGAAGTTGGAGCTAGAGATTTGCCGCCTTTGTGCGACAGTTTCAGTTTTTATCTTTGCTGAAGACCATGTGCATTCAGCCTTGTATGGTCAATTTTAGTGAATTTTGTAGTGGACCCGAGTGTTGTTTGTATATTGGTATTCCATGTTCGAGATATGTTATGTTGATATATTGTGGAAATTTTATGTCAAACGATTAATTTGTTTTACAGAAAACTTCGGTGATGTACTTAACATAACTTCTGTTGAAATTTATAGAACTGGAATCTGCATGTTTTGTGCACCAATCAAACAGGAGACGCATATGTGTGGGTCTGCTTGTTTAATCATATGGCCATAATGCTTTCTTTCCGTCACCTATCTTTGTAAATAGGTAGCAGTAGAATTGGAAATGAAGCACTGTAGCTTCACATATGATTTCGACAGGAACTGCACAGCAGAGCTTATTCCTACTAGCAGAATTACCGGTCCAATTATCTATATTATACAACTCTAGTGGTCATGATTGAAATAAAATGCAATTATATCTATATATTATTAATCTGCACCATTATAATTTGATCTCATCATAATAAGCAGTGTAGATCTCTTTTTTTCCCAATTAATGAGAGAATTTTATGTTTTTTTAGAATTATTGTTGGATTTTCTTGTTCTCGAAACGAAAGAGGTGCATTGAATCTGACTGTATTTATATAGATTTGTGTCTATGTGTAACGCATTGCAAATCACATATGCGTTTCTCCAGCTTACCTTAGGCACAGTCGCACAGAAAATCCATCTCCATGCATAAATTTCTGTTGACAGTGAGTGATCCCTTACCTAAAAAATTCTGAAGTTTCGAACCAGGATGGGCTAATGATAAAAGGCTGATATTTCTCAACAAGCAGTAGAACATCATAAATAATTTTTTAAAAAAAAACTAGCAGCAGCCTCGAAATCATCATAACATTATATAAGAAACTGAGGCATTTTCTCAGTCTCACTTCGATGCAAATAGTACCATACAGAGCAGTAACTCAACGGAATTTACAGAAACATTCAGCTACGTAATAACCCACTAGTAGAATGAACAAACTGAACTGAAGCATGCATACATGTGGTACTCACAAAATATAATGTTTCCCTAAGTTTTTTCTCATAACATAAATAGCTAGGATAAAGCTGTAGACTTCTGTAATGCTTGGGAAATTGAAAACATTCATCTACTCTTCCAACACCATCTTAGAGCATCCTGGCCAGGAGCTGACCATCTCTTATCTGTGCAGCGAAATCTTTGACAGCACCTGGCCCATGAGGGATGAACACAGAAGAGGACTTGGATCAGGCATTCAGGCTCCGATCTCCTTCATGGTGTCGAAGTATTGGGTCACCAGAACTGTTATGAATAGCGCTTGTATTCAATATGAGGCCAATGGGCCGGTATATATACACAAAGTACAGGTGGTAAATATGCAAAGAACCCCTCATAACAATGGGGAATAACAAACTATACATATATCTCTAACACCCCCCCTCAAACTCATGGTGGATCAACAACACTGAGTTTGGAGAGGTAGAAGCTGTGCTGTGCTCGAGTCTGGGCCTTCGTGAAGAAATCTGCTATTTGAAGCTCCGAAGGCACATACTGAAGAGTAATCACCTGATCATGCACACAAGACCTCATGAAAGAAGCATCAACACCAATATGCTTGGTGAGCTCATGCTTCACAGGATCACGAGCAATACTGATAGCACCTGTACTGTCTGACAAGAGAGGGGTCGGTGTAGTGACAGAAACACCAAAATCCTCAAGTAACCACCGTAGCCAAGTAATCTCTGCTGTCAAGAGAGCCATAACTCGCAACTCAGCTTCTGCACTCGAACGGGACACTGCAGTCTGTTTCTTCGTCTTCCAGGCAATAAGAGAACCCCCAAGAAAAACACAGTAAGCAGAGATAGACCGGCGATCAGAGGGATCGCTGGCCCAAGTAGCATCCGAATAGGCCTGAAGCTGTAATGAGCTGGAACGTGGAAAGAAGAGACGGCGAGAGATAGTCCCGCGAAGGTATCGCAGAACTCGAAGAAGGTGACTGTAGTGGACCTGAGTGGGAGCTAAAACAAACTGACTCAGAATATGAACTGGATAAGTGATATCCGGACGAGTAACAGCAAGGTAGACAAGACTCCCAACAAGATGACGATAGCGAGTCGGATCAGAAAGAGGCTCGCCATCAGAGAGTCGGAGATGAACATTGAGCTCCATGGGAGTCTCAACAGTACGCTGATCAGTGAGATAGGCGCGATCAAGAAGATCCTGAATATATTTCTCTTGGGACATAAAGAAACCATCTGGAGTGGAAGTAACCTCAATCCCAAGGAAGTAACAAAGAGGACCAAGATCCGACATAAGGAACTGCTCACTAAGACAGCCTTGACAAAGGCAATGTACTCAGAATCATCTCCCGTAATGATCATATCATCAACATACAGAAGAAGAAGAGTCCGACCACGAGAAAGTGTGGACAAAGAGCGCAGGATCATGATCACTAGCTGAAAAGCCAGCAGCAGTGACCACAGAGGAGAAGCGCTCAAACCAAGCACGAGGGGCTTACTTAAGGCCATAGAGAGAGCGACGAAGGCGACAGACCATGCCCTCAGGAACAGAATACCCGGGTGGCGGATGCATGTAGACCTCCTCACGCAACTCGCCATTAAGAAAGACATTCTTGACATCAAGCTGAGAAACAGACCAGTGGCGAACAGACTCCACCGAAAGAAGAGTGCGAACAGTGGTCATGTGGGCCACAGGAGCAAAAGTCTCGTCGTAGTCAACACCATGCTCCTGCTGGAAGCCACAAGCAACAAGACGCGCCTTATAGCGCTCAAGAGAGCCATTAGAGCGAGTCTTAATCTTATAGACCCACTTACACGTGATGGGATGAGAATGAGATGAAAAAGGAACAAGATCCCAAGTACCAGTACGCTCGAGGGCAGCAATCTCCTCGGCCATGGCAAGCTGCCACTCAGGATGAGTAACATCATCCCGGTAGGAGACAGGCTCACGAGTAGCTGCGCCAGCAAAGGCAAAACGGGCAGGAAGCCGAATCGACTGGCGATCGTGGAGAGCGTAGCGAGGAGAAGATGACCCATCAGGGGAAGATGGAGCATCAGGAGAAGATGGAACATCAGGAGAAGATGGAAAAGGTACTGTAGTGGGAGGAGCCTGGGGAGTCGTAGGAGACGACACAGGCGGCGACAACGGCGGAGAGGCCACAGGGGGAATATGTGGAGACTCACTAGGACAGGTGGACGAGGGCAAAACAGATATAGGTGTATCTGGAAAGGTCAAGAAAGACAGAGACTCCACAGAGGAAGCCGAAGGAGAGGCAGGACGTGGGTAGAATGGACGAGACTCGTCGAAAGTCACATCCCGAGAAACCCGCATCCGACGACAAACAGGATCCCAGCACCGATAGCCCTTGTGCTCGGCACTGTATCCCAGAAAGACACACTCAACAGACTGAGCGGTCAGTTTGGTGCGTTCTCGAGGGGCGAGGAGAACGTAGCAAACGCAGCCAAACAGGTGAAGGGTAGAGTAGTCAGGAAGAAGACCACAGAGACGCTCAACAGGGATCGCTCCCTGAAGAGCAGAAGAGGGCTGAATGTTGACGAGATAGGTGGCAGTGGAAACAGCCTCGGCCCAAAAGTGAGGTGGAATAGAGGCGGCGATCATCAGAGCACGAGCCGTCTAAAGGAGGTGACGATGCTTGCGCTCAGCGACACCATTCTGAGCATGAGCACCAGGACAAGAGAACTGAGCGAGAGTGCCCTGCTCAGCAAGGAAGCTGCGCAGGTAACGAGAGAGGTACTCGTCAGCAGAATCAGCACGAAAGACACGAATAGGAGTGGAGAACTGTGTGTGAATCATAGTGGCAAATTGTTTATAGATAGACAAGGCCTCACTACGAGAAGACATGAAATATATCCAAGTGTGGCGAGAGAAATCATCTATAAATATGATATAATATCGATGACCCCCTTTCGAAACGAAGGGAGCCGGACCCCAAACATCTGAATGAACAAGATCAAAAGGGCGCTGAGACACAGACTCACTATGAGGATAAGGAAACTGAATCTGTTTACCTAACTTACAGCCCTGACAATCTAAAGACACGTCTCCTGAGACAGACCCCAGAAGACCACGACGAACTAAGGACGACAGACGAGATCCACACAGATGACCAAGACGGTGATGCCACTGCTGGAAAGAGTCGGTAGACGAAGTGGCAGAAGCGGAGAAACTGGCGGCGATGGTGGCAGCGGAAGGAAGGTGAAGCCAGTCAAGCTCCCAGAGACGCTGTGAGTCACAGCGCCGAGGGTCAGAACCAACCAGAGCTCCCGTGTGGCGGTCCTGAACACAACAAGAGTCAGAGTCGAGAATGACCCGATAACCAAGGTCAGTAATCTGCCCAGCAGAAAGAAGCTGCATGGTAAGGCGAGGAACATGAGCAACAGAAGAAACATGAAAGGATGAGTTGCTAAGAGATTCTTGACCAGAGACAGAAAGAGATGTACCATCAGCAGTAAGAACACTGACAGGAGAATCAAGAGGTGTAATAGAAGACAGAGTGGAAGGATCAGGAGTCATGTGAAAAGATGCTCCAGAATCAAGAATCCACGGGGAGGTACCTGACTGTGTAGGGGGTGGTTTCTCAGTGCCCGAAGAGTCAGTAGCAGAACCTGCAGAACCTGTCGAGGGAGAACCGGAAACGGCAAGCAGGCGTCGAAGTCTGGCTATCTCCTGCTCGGTGAGAGAAACTGCTGAAGAAGTCGATGTAGAAGCACTAGTGCCAGTAGAAGAACCGCGTGAAAGATGCCGCTTCTTCTTATAGCACTGGGACTCAATGTGGCCGACCTTGTCGCAGTAGGGACAGTGAGGACGGTCACCTCCAGACGAAGGGCGGCCACCACCACCTGTGGTAGCCGCTGAAGGAGGCAGTGTAGCAGGTAGACGAGCGGCGAGCACAGAGGGGAGTGGCATCAGACCAGCACCACTCAGGCGAGTCTCCTCCGCGCATATCTCGGTAAGAGCCTCCAGGAGAGTGACACGAGGGTGGCGTGCAAGGAGCTGGGCACGCCGTTGCTCGAACTCAGGACGAAGGCGAGTAAGGAACTCGTAGACCCGCTGAAACTCCAGGTCAGCACGTATATCCAGGCAGCACGGACAGGAACGACAGCCAGCAGTGCGGAGAGAGTCCAACTGACGCCAGATAGCAGAGCTCTGGGCGTAAAAAGCGTCAACAGTAGCATCACCCTGCTGAAGAGAGTGCTCCTGGCGGACCACGGACAGGTACAGGGCATCACCAGAGGGATCGTAGCGCTGACGAAGATGAGTCCACATCTGGAAAGCCGAAGGGAGTCCCACAACCTTAGAAGAGAACTGAGGCTGGACACTGGCGATGAAGACAGCAGCAGCCCGAGCGTCGTCATCGTACCACTGAGTGTAGGTGGTCAGACGATCCTTGTAGGAATCCAGAGCCTTCTGGTAGGCAGAGGCGGCTTCATCATCAGCAAGGCGAGCGGCCTCAACAGCAGCCTTATCGGCTGTCGGGGGCAATGCAACAGGCGTAGGCTCCGTCGGAGGAATAGGGCAAGGCGGGCAGGTGACATCGCCAGAGAGGACGCCCCAGAGACGAAGACCACGCATGTGGATGCGCATGTGATACACGAAGTCGGTGTAATTAACACCATCAAAGATCACCGGGCAGCGAGGGAGGGAAACGGTGCCCATTGGTAGGCGGCGCTGGACGGCACGGCGACCAAGGCAACGAAGTCTAACAGGCGGCGCTGGACGGCGCGGCGGTTAGAACGACATTTTTTCCCCGGTCGGTTTACAAACCGACCGAGTTGTGCGCCACTTCGCCGAACGGGAGCGGGAGCAACGGCGGAGACGGGGGCGGCACCGGCGACGGCGGAGGCGGCACCGGCGACGGCGAAGGCGGCACCGGCGACACCGGAGTCGGTGGAGGCGGCAACGGCGGCCCAGACTGCGACTTCGGGCGGACTTCAACGAAGCGGCGGGGAGCACCGGCGACGGGGCGACGGCGCCGAGGCGACCCCGGGCGGCGCGGCAGCTTGACCAGATCGATTCGGATCTGGGCGGCGGCGGTCCAATCCAGGGGAGTCGGCGGGGCCGACGGGGGAGTCGGCGGCGGCGACGACGACAGGGGAGTCGGCGGGGCCGACGGCGGCGGGGCCGACGGCGGCGGGCTCGAGCGGGCGGGCTCGGGCGGAGTCGGGCGGGGCCGACGGGGACAGGGGCTCGAGCGAGCGGGCTCGGGCGGAGCCAACGGCGGCGGCGGCGAGGCGACAAGCGAAGCGACGGGAAAACCCTAGGTACGCTCTGATACCATGTTATGAATAGCGCTTGTATTCAATATGAGGCCAATGGGCCGGTATATATACACAAAGTACAGGTGGTAAATATGCAAAGAACCCCTCATAACAATGGGGAATAACAAACTATACATATATCTCTAACAAGAATCATATCCGTGACATCCTTGGCAGAGGTCCCAGGCATGTTCTCAGAGAAGGCAAGAACGCTGTCTCTCGGCCCATCCACTATAGCCTGACGCTGCCTTGCGATACCCAGATCAGCCAAGTACTTGGATTCTGCATCTCCTTCAGCTCTCTTGATCTGAACTATCCTGTCCGCTTCAGCTTTCTCATTCCCTGCCACCCTCAGTCTAGCAACTGTATGTTAACATCACAAGAAAGTAAGTGATGTTGCTCGACCTGTCCATGGGGCCGGGCCGGACCAGCATGGCACGGGTCCAGTTCAGGTACGATCCCTTTAGACCCGACAAATAAACGGGACATGTCGTGCCGGCCCACAGGCCGTAGTGTGAGCTCAGGCACGGCCCATGACTGTGTTGTGTCGGCACGGGCACAGTTGGCCCGTTAAGTCGAGAAAAAAAGAAAAATTTAGAAAGTTACAAAAAATTATAGAAAAATTGTAGACATGTTAATTATCAAGATAATTATTTTTAATAACATAACAAGCTTTAGATAATTATTTTCAATGACACAACAAGCTTTAGATAATTATTTTCAATGATATAACAAGCTTTATTAACTTGTTAAATTATATAGGATGGCTGTCTCGTTAAAAACTTTACTAAGTAAAAAACTCAACTTGAGAAAACCTTGTTAAAGAAAAAAGAGTACAGTCTATAAACTCACTAGTGACTATATTTGAAGAAAAATATTGAAAATCCTATTTATTGCTATCTAGATACAAATTCTCAAAAGATTCTTCTAAATCTCTATTCTCTGTAGTATGTTGGAGTCTTGATTCAATTTGTTCCCAGTCTTTGATGGTCAGAAGGATTTCGACCATCTCGTTCGAGAGACTTGTTCGCCGCTCCTCGGTTATTCTTCCAGATAGACTGAAGGCTAACTCCGAGGAGACCGTAGAGACAAGAACAGTCAACACATCCCGTGCTAATGTGGATAGCAGTGGATATGTTACTTTCTGGATTTTCCACCACGAGAGGATGTTCAATTCTTACTCGAAACTGATGCTATCACTGTTGAGATAGCTTGATAGGTCTCCGGTGCTTTGCTGCCTTCCTCCTCCTGACTGATGTGTACCTGCACGAAAATCTCTAGAGAAAGAACAAAAAATATTGCCCCATTGCATAGTCCCCATAGAGGCACTAGGGGTTACCGGGGGTCTTTCCAAACGCATGGACCCAAACTTATTTTTGTATTTCTCGTATACCTCATATAATTTTTCCTTATCTACTCTATAGTATGTACAATAATCTAAATCGGTAGCACCATTTAAAAGTTATAATACATTTATAAATCCTTTGAGTTTGGCCCTAGGATCCAAAATAAAGGCAAATACATATAAAATAGGAATTTTCCTCTAATATTTTAAAAACTTAATTTTCATGGCAACTACAGCATCCCGTAGTACATGATCATTTTCAAAAGCCTTTAGGTAAATAGCAATTTTAAGAATGTTATGAACAATTAGAGAAGAGGTTGGGTAGTATACTCCTGAAAGATAAAGTGCAGCTTTATGAAATAGTTCTAAAAATATATTTTTTCACCAACAACCGAATCATCCTTAGTAAGTTCAGGATCTCTAACTTAGGTTTTACTGGAGGAGCTATGAGATTAATGACCTTGGGTGTGAAGCAAAACAGATAAGATGCTCTTATATGGCAATATATGTTTAAGCATAAGATAAGTAGAATTCCATCTAACAAGCATATCTAAACCAATTTTTTTAGGATGGACGTTCATTGCTACGTAAAAGCTCTTATATGCGACTATTCGTTGATCTTACTCTCAGAGACATTCATTTGCATGGTCGGCGCTACACCTAGAGCAATGAGTGGGAAAACCCAACTTTGTCTCGCATCCAAAGTATCTTGGTCCCGTCGGACTGGGACGACCTCTTCCTGAACTATTTCCTCTCGGTGGTTCACTCCACGTGCTTAGACCACGCACCTCTTCTCCTAAATTCTTCTTTTCCAATCCGCTCTGGAGGTCGTTTTGATGGACCATGTGGAGGCGACCACATGTGAGTGATGAATAATTGACATTGGTTTAGATAAGTCGAGTTTGGTTTGGGTGGTTCGGAGTCGAGTCGTTGCGTGGCGCAATCGGGCTCGGTCGGACTTTGGTCAAACTTGGTCGTATGGGATTAGGTTGCATATTCTGATATTTCGACAGGTTTGGACTTCGTCATGGTAAGCATGATGTGATTTACGCTTTCATGTATCGAGCGGTGCTATTTGACGTGTTTCTTGTCTGTGTGGCTGCAGGACATCGAGACGGAGTCGTGGCGAGACACGGAGGACCGGACTAGGCGCAGGTGGCGCTGAGGTCAGAACGGTCAGGATGTGTTGAAGACGACGTGGACTCGAGGTGGAGTCGTGGCGAGGCACGGTGGACCGGACTAGGCGCAGGTGGCGCTGAGGTCAGAACGGTCGAGGTGTGCCGAAGACGGCGAAGCTGCGTGGCTTGCAGGACAAGGAATGAGGAAGCTTCCTGGAAGGTGCGCGAGGGGCGTTTCGGTAAAAACGCAAAGCTGCACTAAAGGAAGTGGATTGTGGGTAAAGCGCAAAAGCTAAATGGGTAAAGCACTTGGTGAACCCATTAGTGGAGGCTATAAATAGAGAGGGAGATGGTGTGCTGAAATTTTGAGAGAGTGAATGTAAAAGTTGGGGTTCCATTTGAGTCTCTCCATGTGTGTATGTGTGTGTTCCTCCCAAGAAGCATGTGTAGCTCTTGGTGTTCTTGAGGATTGAGAGGGAGAGGATGGATTGAGAATTCTTGTAATCATTCCTCCGAATGTCCATGTGTATGGGGACGTAGTTCTTTGTATCTCTTGTTTTTTGGAATGGAAATCTGAAGTTTATTCTTGTGTTTAAGTTCTTTGCTCTTCTCAAGTTTATCCCCTCTTGTTTTTGATCCTCTCTTGGGCGCTTGTCTCCTGTACCGACAGCTTAATGGCCTGATTTTTGTTGAGTTTTTGTTTGTTCGCTAGCATCCCTGTCCTTCTTCTTTTGTTTGGTTCAGCAGCCAGCAGATCCTTCTTTTGTGCTCGGCCAGCTAAATCTGCAGTCAGCAAACTGGTTCTTTGATCGGACAGTCTGTGCTCCCCATTTGAAGCTTCGGCTGCAGCTGCTAGTTCTTGCCATTTTGCACATTTTTAGTTGACTTCCAGTTGGCTTTTTGTCTTGAGAGCAAAGACTCCTTTCTTGTGTACAAGAAATATCTTCTTGCTGCTTTTTGGTCTGCGCTTCATCTCAAAAATCTGCATGTTCTTTTCGGCATCGAAATTCATTTGGACCAGTGGTAAGTCTTTCCTTGCGGCAGTGCATGCGAGCTCTCGTTTTATTCCTTCTTTGCTGTTCACGAAAGTGTATGCAAGCTCTCATTTTATTTCTTCTTTACTGTTCATGGCAGTGCATGCAAGCTTTCTTTTTATCTCTTCTTTGGTGTTCACGATAGTGCAGGCTTTCGCCATTTGCTAGTTCTCCCTTTTCTTTTCCTTTGTGCGGCAAAACAAGATGGTTCTAGTACTGATTTCAGCCAGTGAATTAATAGATGCAGTACACATGATATTTCTCTTGGGCATTGCTTTTTGAGCATTTCTTTTTGTTTGTGCGGCTGCTCAAAGTCCATTTTTGGCTGGCAGGACCTTCTGTGGTTTGTTTGTCGTGGCAGCCGTGTCTGCTAATTTCTTTGTCGTGGTAGTAATTCTCAACTGTTATCGTGCCATGTCTTCCGCTCAAGTTCTTTGATCTAGGTTATTTTTTTGTGAGCTTTGGTTTCTCTTCCTCATAGCTTTTCATAACTATCGGAGAGTAGAGAATTTTTCGTGGATACTTTTAGGGGCAATTTTAAAAGTCGACATTCACCCCCCCTCTGTCGCCGATTCCGATCCAACACGTTTCACCTTTGAGAATCATTGGGTTAACTCTCTGGACTTCCAGGAAGTCGTGAAAAAGGGTGGATGAGCCCTTCACGCCTTGACAGGCCTCTCTTTCGTCTTGACTGCCTCCTCAAGAATACCGCGAGGGACCTCCAGTGCTGGAATCAGAAAAGTTTGGAACTATTCGTCTCCAAATCCTCATGACCTCGGAAGTGATTGCCCTCCTAGATAAAGGCGTAGGAAGCTCGATCCCTGTCCACGGTTGAAGCCATTCTCAGAATATGTCTGCTCCTTATAGCGCTCCCTTATGCGACATCGCACCAGGATCTTCTGGTTAAAGGAGGGCGACGCCAATACCAAATTCTTCCACTTCCAGGCAAAATTCCGGAGCAATAAAAACAGGATTGTTTCCCTCTCCATGGATGGAACTCCTCTCAAGATCATGACTCCATGGCAGACATGCTTCACTCCTTTAGTGCATTCGTGGGCTCGGACCTGGTCCATCAACCTGAATGCTATCGGGGTCGGTCAGGCAAGCTTGCAGGGCCTATCCAGCACAGTCTCGGACAAGGAGGTTTGGGACGCAATTCGGTCCATGCCGGAGGACTAGTCCCTAGGGCCAGATGGCTTTACCGGTGCTTTCTTTAAATCGGCCTGGTCCCTCATCAAAGCAGGCCTCATGTTGGCTATCCGTGCGTTCTTTAACACCGATCGATGAGATTTTCAATGGCTTAACTCCTTCCTCGTCATTCTATTGCCCAAGAAGTTTGGCGCGCTCCATATCCCTCGGATTTCAAGCCGATCAGTCTTTTGCACAGCTTCGCCAAGATCATAGCAAAGGTGCCGGCTTTGCGTCTACCACCTCATTTGGACAACCAGGTAGATGTGAGTCAAAGCGCCTTCATCAAAGGCCGAGCGCTACAGGACAATTTCCGTTTTGTCCATGATGCAGTCTGTGCCCTTCGGGCATCAAGGGAGCACAAAGTCCTACTCAAGCTCAACATTGCAAAGGCTTTCGATAGTTTGGTGTGGACTTTCTTGCTCAAGGTTTTGTAGCACTGTGGTTTTGACAATAAATGGTGCGATTGGATTTCCATTCTTCTCTCAACAGCATCAAGTCGAATCCTTCTCAATGAGGTTCCTGGAAACAAGCTTTGGCATCAGGCCAGAGGCCATGACGATGCCAAAGCTTGTTTCCTAAATGTTCAGTAAAACTTGATGCATATAGAGAAGGTATAGTAATGCTATGAATAACCCAGTATCAAATACTGGTAATAATATCAGCAAAAGAACGTTCTCCTGTGCTTCCAGACATGCTGAGCTCCCCAAATTTTTGTACATTCAAAAAAGGAATTGATTCCGTAAAAGATGGGATCAGCCAGTAAATAGAAAATTACTGATATTTCATCCTTGTGAGATTGTCAATTTTGTACCAAAGGTGTATTTTGAGTATACCGAATTAGTATAGCTATCCTTCCTATGGCACAGCAATCCAGTTTCGCTTGGTCCCGAAACATAATTTGTATATTTTGTGCGTGGCTTGTGAGTAGCTTAGACTCAGCTCAAGCTTACCATTGAGCCAAGCTGAGGAACTTCCATAGCTAGGCTTGGACTCAGCTTGTTTATACCCAACTCAGTGTCTATTTTTATTTTGGGGATTCCTAATGCTTAGATATCTTTTCGGTTAGATGAGAAGAATTGGGCCTTAACCAAGCAATACCACATTACTTGGATATCAGAGAAAAGAATGAAACGTGTGCTAGCTCAGCTTGGCGAATTGGATGAGCCCTGTTGATGTAAGGATATTTTGTGTTCCCTGAAATTATTTACTATTTTTGATGTGTGAATTCATAAGAGTGAAACTTGCCTGCAGGTTATATCCAGACATTCACACTGCAGTCTGGATTTTGAGATTTGCTTGGTCAGTAAATAGATAAAGTTATTAACATTTTGTTTGCAATTCACAAGTTGATGCTCTGCTCATATTTTATTTTATAGGACTCCTCATCATATATGCAAAGTCTTATAAATGCAGAACTCAGTCCTTGCATCGATACTGATTTCAACATTATCAAAATGCTTGATAAGTGATCTATCATGTAATTCACTAAATATTGGATAATAAATAGATCAAATAATATTGTAGTAACAAAATCTATGACAGCTAGAGGAGTTGAAGGTGAGAATCATAAATGCGAGTATAAGTATCAGGTTCATAAATGCGAGGATGAGGATCTTACTTGCAGCCATGCTTTTGAGTGCGCTCTTAAGGTAATCCGTAATGCAGAAGAACTTTGTCAAAATAAGCCAAGGTTAGTTAAAAGTCCTCTTTTTTTGTGTGTATTCTCTGAGTATATTCCTAGAAGTTTTTTCTAATTCTTTTCTATGCCTTTTTAATAATATTTAGACAAGTCTTGATCATGTCTAGATTAAATGACGCAGGCATTGTCAAATTTTATCAGGTTATTTTTTCCCTTTAAGTTCTTTCATCCTATTTGGCTGAATTTTTTGAATTTGTGTATATCTAATTTTTGGCTTTTCAATTAGGCATGGGTCCAAAATTGGAAGAGTGATGAGTGGCGTGCAGAGTCAAAATGCCTGTTTATACATATGGAGTACTATCCCAGGTACGACTTTGTTGTGCCTTTGATTAGCCAATTAAGCAAAGTTCATTATATTATCTTCTCATGTATTACTCCTGTCTTTTCTCTTGTATATAAAAATTGGTTTCATAGCAATGAAAGATACCTAGTTTAGCAACATACCATCCAACTTCATTGGTTGGGTGTTATATTGCTAAACTAGGTATCTTTTGATGCTATCAAACGATTTTTTTTCCATTTTACTAATATAGTTAATTTTTAGGACTCTTCAAAAGATATTACAACCTGGTAAACACCCAATCAATTCAAATAAAGCATGGTCTATGTTTGAAGAGATCGTTGAAGCTGTCGAATATATGTATGAAGAAGCCGTTATTCATTATGATATAAAGTCAGCGAACATTCTTTTGGGTACAGATGGTAGAATCCGAATAACTTACTTTGAACCACCTAAGACAATGACTTACTGCGCCCAAATCAGTTATCTGGATTTTACCATCTGTACCCAAAAAATTGTTCGCTGACTTTAGATCATAATGAATAATGGCCTTTTCATGTATATATTCAACAGCTTCAACATCTCTTCAAACATAGACCATGCTTTATTTGAATTGATTAGGTGTTCATCAGGTTGTAATATCTTTTGAAAAGTCCTAAAAATTAAATATATCAGTAAAATGGAAAAAAAATCGTTTGATAGCATCGAAAGATACCTAGTTTAGCAATATAACACCCAACCAATGAAGTTGGATGGTATTTTGCTAAACTAGGTATCTTTCAGTGCTATGGAACCAATTTTTATATACAAGAGAAAAGACAGGAGCAATACATGAGAAGATAACATAAGGAACTTTGCTTGATTGGCTAATCAAAGGCATAACAAAGTCGTACACAGTACTCCATATGTATAAACATGCATTTTGACTCTGCATGTCACTCATCACCCTTCCAATTTTGGACCCATGCCTAATTGAAAAGCCAAAAATTAGATATACACAAATTCAAAAAATTTAGCCAAATAGGATGAAAGAACTTAAAGGGAAAAAATAACCTAATAAAATTTGACAATACCTGCGCCATTTAATCTAGACATGATCAAGACTTGTCTAAATATTATTAAAAAGGCATAGAAAAAAATTAGAAAAAACTTCTAGAAATATACTCAGAGAACACACAAAAAAGAGGACTTTTAACTAACCTTGGCTCATTTTGACAAAGTTCTTCTGCATTACGGATTAACTTAAGAGCGCACTCAAAAGCATGACTGCAAGTAAGATCCTCATTCTCGCATTTATGAACCTGATCCTTATACTCGCATTTATGAACCTCACCTTCAGCTCCTCTAGCTGTCACAAATTTTGTTACTACAATATTATTTGATATATTTACTGTTCAATATCCAGTGAATTACATAATAGATCACTTACCAAGCATTTTGATAATGTTGAAATCAGTATGGATGCAAGGATTGAGTTATGCATTTATAAGACTTTGGATATATGATAAGGAGTTCTATAAAATAAAATATGAGCAGAGCATCAATTTTTGAATTGCAAACAAAATGTTAATAACTTGATCTATTTACTGACCAAGCAAATCTCAAAATCCAGACTATAGTGTGAATGTCTGGATACTTATGAATTCACACATCAAAAATAATAAATCATTTCAGGAAACACAAAATATCCTTACATCAGCAGGGATAGTTGCCTCATCCAATTCGCCAAGCTGAGCTAGCACACGTCTCATTCTTTTCTCTGATGTCCAAGTAATGTGGTATTGCTTGGTTAAGGTCCAATTCTTCTCATCTGACCGAAAAGATATTTAAGCATTAGGAATCCCCAAAATAAAAATAGACACACTGAGTTGGGTATAAACAAGCTGAGTCCAAGCCTAGCTACCGAAGTTCCTCGGCTTGGCTCAATGGTAAGCATGAGCTGAGTCTGAGCTACTCACAAGACACGCACAAAATATACAAATTTGACAATACATGCATCAAGTTTTACTGAACATTAACAAAATATGCAGTCAATAACGACAAGTATGGTATGACATGGTAAGAGTATACAATTGATACCTAGAATTCTGGCACCACATTGTAAGACTATGCAGCTAACTGATAACCCAAGTATTACATTGTAAGAGACTAACAGTGTGCTCTTAATCAATACCCACAATTCATGTGTTACATTTTAAGAGTATGCAGTTTGCAAAGAATAAGAGCTACAATGTATCGTAAAACCCAACAGCAATGGAAGCATAACAGATAACTCCAGGAAAACTGCTAAGCATAACTTCCCGAGAGTATGGGCCGAAACGTACAGCTAAATTCCCCAACTAAACATTTTCTGAACCGTTCTTCTACAACCTACAGCTACTTATCAGTAATGGTAATTATGACAATGGAAACCACTTCCACATAAGAGAAACGCAAACTAGACCTCCTGATCAAACATGACAGTTAAAACAGTAACATGGACGTATAGCAGTCCGTTCCTCATCCCCGGCGCGGGGGGTGGTGTGCGGCGGGGTGGTTCGTATGGAGGGGCTCCAACTGAGTTAATTTCCGAGGTTTTCCGTTTCCATACATTTGTATCTAGATTTAAAGCAGCAGTATATATACCAAATGAATTTGTGAAGCATATCAGAGTAAAATTTAGCATTGAACAACAATTTAACAACCCAACATAGTGTAAATTCTGTGAGACGCATCAACCAAGAGTCAAGCATGGAGTAGTATTTTAATCAACCAAAAGACCGATATCCACTAGCTGCCACCCTAAGGTCATTTGATCAACCTGAACCTGAATCGCCTATAATTTGCATATCATAGTGATGAACTATGCAAGGAATCTTACAGTGCAACACGAAGATGGCAGTTTGGCGCGAGGGACATAGCCTGAGTTGGATCCTAGCCTCCTGTTCCACTGCGGCATCCTCCTCCTCCCGCTTCCCTATTGCAGCATCCACTTCGGTTTCTTCCTCCCAGGCCTCACCCTCACCCAGCAGCATATCCTCCTCCTCCTTTTCCTCCGCTTCCTCCACCAAACGCCCGCCCGAGAAGGAGAGAAGCGCGAGATCAAAAATCTCACCTCCCTGTACCAAAGCGAGGTAGGGTCTGATGTTGAACTCCTCCTCCGCCTCCGCGTCGGTGTCCGATTCGGCCACCGCAGCGGCGTCGACCTCCGCCTCCGCCCCATGGACGAGAGGCCGAGGGGAGCCACGCAGGTGGAACTCCGCCTTGGCCAGCGCGGTGATGCCCTCGTCCGGGTCCCGGACAAAGCGGTAGTCGCCGCAGGCCGTCTCCATGGTTGCATGAACCCTAGGTCGGCGGGTAATGGGCCGGAGTTGGGGAAGGCGGAGAGGAACGCGGGGGTGACTGCCTGGGGAGCTGGGGGGAGCGGGGAGGCGGTTGTGGGAGGGAGGGTCATTTGATCTGGGAGGGGGAAGCATGGGCTGCAAGAAAGCGCTGCAATTTGAGATCGAGGAGAGGAATTGGAGAAGCGAAGCAAGGAGGATGGGGCCGGGGCGAGGAGGCGCCCGGGCTTCGGAAATTTCGGGAGAGTTAAATTTGGTCGGTTTCTTTTCTCCTCGTACGTCAGTCGTTGTTCATCAGGTGGTTCCGAGCCCACTTTCAGTCTTACACTTTTGGCTCCCTTAGTTTCCGTTTATGTTTATGACTTGTGGATTATGATTTACGTTATATTAACTAATTTTTAAACAATGTGTTTTTTCAAGACAGGATTAATAGGAAGATTATAGTAAAAAAGTGAACTAAGTTTAACTGTACCGACCAAGATTACATGTGACTATTTTTCTTTGCGTACTGCCTCTCATGATAAATCAGAATTAAAAAAATTTAAGCCATAAACCACTGCCCGAAAGAACTCACTTATCATTCTAGCTATTTTTTTTAAAAAATTAGCCTCTAAACACCCATTTTTACAAATTTAGCTATCTTTAGTGGACCTACTGCGCGTGGTAGATACTTACCGAGTTAGGGAAGACCTGCCGAGCTACAATAGCTTAGTAGGGCACTGTAGCTCAGCAAGTCACCTGCGGGGAGCTTGGCAAGTGCCTGCTGCATGTGGTAGGTCCACAGAGGAAGCTAAATATGCAAAAATAGATGTTCGAAAGCAAAATTTGAAAAAAAATTGGATAGAATGATATTTGTGTACACACTTTGCCTAAGCTAAGACATGATTAAAGTTCAAGTTCAAATAAATTGGGACTTCGCCTTTTTTTCTTCTAAGTTTCAAATTTCAAACGGAGATATTGTTCCATTTTGATTAACATAACAAGTAAATGGACATCTCTTTTTACGATTAAGGAAGACGTGTATACACACAAGAGTACGCATCTTAGAGTGTGCTTGGTATGCATAATTTTACATTCCTCTATAATATAATATTTCCCTCATTCCGATTACCGATAAATATATTACCCGTAATATAAGATTCCAATGTTTTGTTGGTTTAAAAAAACTACAAAATGTCTTTATAATAGTTCAAACATTTCGTAACTCAAACAAACAAGCTCACAAATTTAAATTACAGGATTTGAAATTTCAAATCTTGAAGTTTAACATCCATAAATTTTAAATTAAAAACCAAATTTTAAATTTTACAATTTAATTTCTCTCAATTTAAAATTGCAACATTCAAAAATTCAATCCTAATGATTCAAAAGTCCAAATTTGATTTTAAAAGTTTTAAATATTAAATTTTCTATTTGGAACATTCAAATATTAGAACTTATAAAACTTAAAGTTTTGAAATCCATAAATTGAAATATCAAAATTTAAAAATTGAATTTTGAAATCCAAACTAAGATTTTGATATTTAAATTGCCTGAATTTAAAATTATGAAATTCATTAATCCAATTTTGGTATTTTTGTTTCAAAATTCATGTTTTAAAAAATGTTTTTTAAGTTTGTATTTAGAATTATGAAAGTTCAAAATTTGACTGTAACAAATTAAAGGAAATAATAAAAGTGTAATAATAAAGATTCTTTCTCTTGGTAATCTCAGATAGACATCCTTTTTTACGGAAAAATAAATCCTGGAAATAATGGTAATATGCTTCCTAAGGTAATCTTGGATTCATGGTTCAGATTACTAGTTGTTTTTCTAGTAATTCAAGATGTGGTATTTCATGAGGTTCTAATTGCCAATTAATTGAATGATTAACTAAATGATCAACTCAATAATTTATTAAAGCATGATATTATTTATTTAATCATTGGCATTTAATGGTTACTTTAGTTAAGCTACTATTCATTATTAGATTGGAATCGACGATTGATTTCGGGGTTTGAATGCATTTGGATAAAATGTAACTCTTGGCTTGGTCCAGGTATTACTAGACCTTAGATTACTGCCTAGTGATGTGTTAATGAGTTATCTTTGATTAAGGTCTAATTAATTGGTTGTATATTTCATCAAATTGCAAGTTAGCACGATTATTTTTTTAACTACTGATGAGCCAGGGGCATTGTATTTTAACAGACTCATGAAGTTATATTTTAACATGATCTTTAATTATAGATGGTCTTTGGATCGAATGCTATTGATATTTTATGTAGTCTTAGTTATGGTTTGGCACAGTTTAATCTTTAATTAAAATTTGTCTATGTGAGGTCTAACTTATTATACACCATTATACTTATGTATTAATTTACAATTAAAACTAAAGAACTAGCGGCATGCTAAATGGCTTTAATATTGTTTATACAAAAATTATGTTTTTATAGGACTTTCAATTGATATGTGGGGTTTAACTTGTTATACACAATTATTTTTCAATATCATTATTAATTAAATCTACCGTTAAGATTTAATTAACTATGGCATGTTAATGACAATGATTATATTTTAGTAGGGCCCATGACTGACTTATGAATTTCTTAAAACAAATATTAGTTGACTTTATATAACCTCCATTTCCATCTAACTCATCTTTCAGGAAAGATAGTAAATTAAAGTGGATGCTCTAATTTTAAGCACAAATATTCTTGGAAAGACATATAGTTACATTTAAAAGCAATCTTATAATTTAATCCTTGTATTTCCAGCTAGACATCAGTGACATAGTTTTTAAATTAAGTTATCCTAATTAGTTCATCATTATTTGTAAAAGGGTTCTCATGACTTTTTGAGGTATAGAAATAACAATTAATTTATATCAACGGCTTTACAACCTCCATATACCCTAATGATACCGAGCAATTCTTTTTAAATACATGACCATTGCATCATGTCATCTAATGATTTTTTGCTCTTCTAGCAAAATACATGTGTGCATGCTACATTCACATAGGGCCATTAGCTTAACATTATTTACCCTATTGTTATGCATCTAGTCATGCTTATTTTACATAAATTCTTGCATACATGCAGCTATTCCAAATTTAATCCTTGTGTGTGTGTGTTATAAAATTTCGTAAACCCAGGTTCTAAATTTATAATTAAAATTGTATCTGTACTTCTATTTGTTACTAAATTATTTTCCATCATATTTTATTTTGAAGTCTTCTTAAATATTTGTGATTTTGGGTGGGTCACATACTGATTACTAATCACTATGACTAGCTTTTGATTAATTGGGGGCCCACCTATCATAAGACAATATAAAGAGAGGCGGCGCTCACAGAGAACAGGGGAGATGGAGGCAACCAAAGCAGAACAGGGGAGTGGCGGTGCTAAGGCGACGGTGGCGCCAGTGAGGGGAGGCTGAAGGGGTGAAGGCCACCGGAGAAATGGAACCCCAGGGAGGCAAGGAGGCTGCGGGGAGCGACGCCATGGGCAGGGGGCACCAGCACGGGCAGGCAGCCGCTCGGAGCAGCCGGTGGCGAGGTGAGAATGGGGCAGCGGCGGCCGGTGGAATAGGAGAAGAAAGGGGAGGTGCACGAGTTGTAGGTGAGTTGGAGGATGCTTACAAAGCTTACCATGCATGAGGAAATGCTCTGTAGGAGGCCAGCGACGGAAGCCGGGGGCGGTGGGGGGTGGCCTCATGGTGCTGGCGAGTTGGGGCGAAGGGGAGAGCTGGGCGGTGGTTGGGGAAGATCGGTGAGATCCTGGTGATGCTTCCGAGGAAAGGAATCGAGCCAAAGCATTTCGTGGAGGAGATGGCTGAGGTGGGGAAGCCGTCGGCTGGAAATAGGGGAGAAGAGGGCTCCGGCGATCTCTGGCGATAGAAGGCTGCAATTGAGTGGGCGAAAACTCAATAGAGTTGGTGGAACATGGCGTGACGTGGACAGTTTCAGAAGGAGCTCGCCGAGGTGGCCGGAATGCCATGATGGTGGCCGATGCACGGGCAATGGTTGCTAGCCCAAGCCGAGAATGGGGATGAAGAAGAGAAGGAAAGGGAGGTGACTAGGTGCAGGGGTAGGAAATGGAGGAGGCCAGAGATGGCTTTTATAGCCGCGGAGGGCTGTGCTGTGGCAGCACTATCGCCGAAGGCTGAGCAACGGGGCACGATATGGCTTGGTGGCGTGGTTGTTGTGTGGGCGTGGCTCGCACGCTGGTGGTAGGGCATGGTGATGGGACGGCCACGACATGGCGTTGCGCAGGTAAGGCAATGCGATGGGAGCAGGTACTGCTAGCGCGACAAGGCTCGGACGCGGTCGACGTGCTGTGCGCATGGAACAGCGCGGTGCACTGGCAGACGAGCGCGCGCGGGTGGCACATGCGTGAGGTGGCGTGGCGGCCCTGGCGGGCGCGCCAAAGTAGCAGGGGGGCTGGCGTGGTTGGCGCACAGCACGGCGTGCTACCGCGTGGTGCAGCCGACTCGGGTTCGCCGTGGCGCGCGCACGGCACAAGGCCGTGTTGCTCGGGCTAGAACAGAGGAAGACGGGGGCGAAGAGTGGGGCTGATTAGTGGTCCTGAAAGAAAAGGATATGGGGTGTGGTTTAAAAAAAAGCTAATTCTGAATTTGGTCTTTCGAAATTAAAATTTGAATCGTAAGTTTAAATTTTCTCGTGTCAATATTTTGAAGAGCACGACACTTTAATTCTAACTTTTAAATTAATTTTTGGCAACATTTTCGTCTTTTAAATTTTTGGCTTAATTTAGGTTGTATATTATTGAGTGAAATTTGAATTCAGATTTTTGGATTTTTAATTTCACCTTTCATGATTTCAATATTTCCATACCTTTATTACTATAATTATTAATTATTCTTGGGGATCATTCCCTATTATTAAATTGGTAGAGCATGAAATCGGAAAGTCCAAATAAAATTTTAGCAAAAATTTAAATGCCAACAAGATGCAATAAAAAGTTTTAAAATTTTCATATTTTTGAATACCCAAAATTTGGGATGTTACAGCAACCTTGAGCAGCCTCCATCTCCCATCACCTACCAACGCTGCTTTGGTCGTCACCATAGTGGTTCCTCCTCTGGCGGCTAGCGCTCCTCCTTAAAACTATGTGGATTCCTTTTGGTACTTGATGCCAAAGGAGGAGAAGTGAATTGGAGAAGTGAAGAGAAAAGTGATCTTCAATCTATCTATCTATATTAGCTCTAAGTAGGTTATATAAACCTTGTAATGAACTTTATAAGGATAAGCTTCGCTTTTATTGTAATATGTGTTGTAAGCTTATTAAACCTCTTCCTCGTACTATGTGTTGGACATGTTGCAAATGTTTAATTAAATTGAATCTTGTCTATTTAAATTGCCTATTCATTGTGTAAGCGCATGCATCTTATTGAATTTATGATATGGATTATATAGGAAACTCCAGCAAAATTTCCTAAAAAGCCACAAGTGTAAATAAAATCACTTCATGAACCTCTATGCACATATTTAGGGAAAGATTTCTATTTATTGAGACTTTGCTAGCATTCAACTCTTTATCTCCTTTGAATTCATCTCAAGAGTTAAATGTTATCAAAGGACAAATCCTAGAATATATAACTCATTCTTCAACTAGATGTATATTCAACCTTCAATTCACACTACTATAGAAAAGGTCATCATAGACGGTATAAAAATGTCATCATAGACGGTTTCGTGAGCCATTTGGGTTTATGGGTCAATAATGATATATTTTCAAATCGTTTGTGATGTAGACTATCATAGACGATTATTAACTCAGAACCGTCTGTGATGTTGACTATCACAGACAGTTTGTATATGAAATCGTCTATGATAACTGACATATCACAAACGGTTTGTAGATGAAACCGTCTATGATAGCTGATGTATGACAGACACTTTGTCCTAAGGAACTATCTATGATATTCTTTTTGTATTACTAAATCTATTTCTGTTTGTTGGCTAGCCTGATCAGGAAATGCTTGCCATGCCCTAGATGTTGTCACGTAGGACCTTTGCGCTGCTCTTTCCCTCCCTTGCCACGCCCAGCGAAGGCTATTGACGAATCTCTTCTTCGAGGCAAACCAACTCACCAAGTCATATTAAGACACAAAACAGGATACAAAATGAACTATAGATTGGTTTCAGCGAAAACAAGTGACACATAGGCCATGGATTACCTTCACGGTGTATCAGTTTTGGTCTTGGAGCGATGTTCAATAAAATAGCTATAACTTTTGTATACAGACTCCGTTTTTATGTTCTTGGACTTGTTTGAAAGCTAACCAAAAGTTACATTCGTGAGGCTCTGGAAAAGTGAAATCTCCAAAAAAAAATGTAATTTAGGGCCTCAAAACGGCCTTTGAAGTTTCCAAACCCATTGGACAGCCGCATGGGCCTTGGCGCTTAACCTCCTCTTCATACCTAAGCACACACAGGATATTAGAAGTAGGAAATAGCAAATTCTTATCAAAAGTATATTTTTTAAAGAACAAATTCACCTGTTGTTGTAGTTTCATTGCTTGTGCCCGTGTGATCGGCCCTGTTGGTTCAATTGGAGGAGTTGGAGCTTCTTGCAAAGGAGAGGATGAACTAGGAGCAGCAGGAATACCCTCTTTATCTGTGATACATAATTATCACAGACGGTTATATCCATCACTAGTAACATAAACGGTCATGTTTGTAAAACCGTCTATGATAATTGCAATACTGATGGTTCCTCAGAACCGTCTGTGATGAGGCATCCAGTATAGCCTTTTTCGTAATAGTGTCACCAATATTTGTTTAGGAGAAAATTACAATGTAGCTCTCTAAACTTGTGAGGCTGTACCACTTTATTCCCTGAATTTGTATTTTACTTTTTCGACCCTCTAAACTTGTCTCTATTTATACCGTAGATCATTTTCTCCGTTTGCTAACAGAAATGGCTGACCTAGTGCACACCCTGGCACATGTGGCTACTTACGAAGATTACATGACTATCACGCAGGGCCGGCCCTGAGGGGGGGCAAGCGGGGCGGCCGCCCCGGGCCCCCAAAATCCAGGGGCCCCCATATTATGGCCCATATACATATACTATGTAGATATAATATGAGCACCACACGCCGACTTCTCGTCTTCTTCCGAGCGGAGCGATCAGCCGCGGAGGGCGGAGCAGCCACGCCGACCACGCGGGGGAGGTGCCTGCCTAGTGGTGTCCGGCCGGTGCAATGGCTGCGGTGTGGGCTGTGGCCAAGCTCGATCTCACGCGTGCCTTTCTGTTGCGCTCCTGTTTGTGCTTCTTGTCCCCTAGGCTTAGCAGTTATGTCATTTTTACCTCCTTTTATGCCAAAGTGAACCCTTTCTCCTTATACGTACAGTAAGCTTTTCTAAAAATGCAAAAGGAACTCTTTAGTGTAAGGCACCGCCAAGTAGTTTTTTGAAGGTGAACTTTTGGTTCACATTGTGGTTGATATGGTCAGATGCCGGCAAGGGCTCTGCATTTGTTTTCTTTCTTGAATTCTGGAAGTGATTTGCAGTTTGGAGAAGTGTCTCCAAGCAACCATATACTTCAAGAGTGTGTACAGATCAAATGCACACACCAATCTAACTAATGAAAAATGGAAGGAAAAAAAATCTTGCCCCTTTGCACTACCGTAGGCCTTACTGAAGTAAAGCCCTACTGAAGAAGAGTTGTTCATGTTCAGGGATTTATCACTTGAGATTGATGCTATGTAGACTATTCTTTTTTTATTTAGAAAACAGAGATATTTCGATTTCCGTTAACACAAAGCTATGTAGACTTTTCTGTTCCCTATAATGTAGTTGTGCATTTCGTAATCAATACTTGGTTCTTAACACAGGTGAAGTTGCATGTATCTCTGGTTATAATTGATTAGTGACACATGAGCTGAATCGGCCTTGCTGCAAAGGACTTGATAATTTCAGCACAATATAGGATTTGGGATAAATGATCTCTTCCATCGGCTTATTTGGTAGTTCCTACGATGCCACTCACAAATTTTACAGAAAATGCTGGTCGGGTAACTCAAATTCCATACTGAACATGCATTCAATTGCGAAGTCTGTGGTAAAGGTATCAGGATGAAGAGGGCACATTTCAAGCCCCATGCCACAGAGGAACCCCCAGGCCCATGAGGAAGACAACGTGTTTAAGGTTAACAATGTGTCAAGAGAGGTTAAACGGTTTGACAACTTTATGTATTGAGAAGAAATTATTGGATGAGATTGATATCAATACCATCATCAATGACTTCGCATCTAGAAATATTAGAAGAAATTTTTAAGGTAATATCTATAAACTCTTTGATATGAATTTTTCTTTAATTGTGTATGTATGTAGATTTATATTTAGATATTTATACTAGGGCCCCTATTTCTAGTTTCGCCCCGGGCCCCTAAAATCCCAGGACCGGCCCTGCTATCACGTGTGCCTCACATGACCACTTGAAGGCAACCGATGCAGCCTAGCGTGCCTGCGACGCCGCCGTCTACGCCGGACTCCACCGTGCCCAAGGATTATAACGACGTGCAATGCAAACATGAAATGCCATGCAGGTAGAACGCGACGCTGGCTAAGCACGCGCAGCAGTACGCAGAGGAACGAAAGGGGGACTGCAAGCTAGAGCACTCGACGGGGCCATACGGGGAGAACGTAAGTTGTCTGGAAGAACACCACCGCCGTCGTCTGGAAGAACACCACCGGCGTTGGGTGTGGCCGCGTAACCTGCCACTGCGGCGACACCATGATGGTCTGCAGCTACTGGCCGCCAGGCAACTACGACAGGGAGAAGCCCTTCTAAAATCTAATTAAAATCCATCCCATGCATGCATGGGATCTAAGTCCAATTTGATCGCTGTGACCATCTCTGATTGATATCATGGTATGATTAAGCCATGCATGCAGGCATGCATCTTGCATGTAAACGTAGAATCAAGAAACTAGTAGTGCATGCATTATATATGCATTCACTCGTGTAGGGATGTCAACAGTCAGTACACGCGCCCACGCACGCGTATCGAGTATGTTTTTTTTTGGCAGGTGAAGCAGGGCGCCGTGGAGAGCATGAAGAGGGACATGCACGGTACGGTTGGGTCGAGGCCACCGAGCTGCGAACAAAAATGCTTTTTCGGCCCCCATGCCGTGATGCAATCCACTAATCCAGTATAGTCCCCTCCGGTCGGTGATTCCACTGGAGCGCGAGGGAAGGTGGCGCGGCCCACGAGGAGGAGTGACACGCCCGGAAACGTTTTAGAAAAATAAATTTTATTTTAGTATATTTTTATAGGAATTTGCAAATATAGCAAATGAGTTCTAAAAATTATTTTTTTGTGGAGCCTCCTGACCCAGTGTACTCACTTGCATAATTTTTTATATATAAATTTAACCTTTTTGAATTATTCTGAAAAATTTATATAATTTTATTGATTGTATGAATTTTTTTAATATAGGAAATGAGGTCCAAACATTATGAAATTTATTTTAAAGACTCCTTACACAGTGTACTTGGTCGTGAAATTTACCTAGAATTTCATATGCTATGAATTTGGAACTTTGGGCCAATCTGGCCCCATGCGGCCAATTAATCCCAATTATAGACCCCTCTGAACAGCAGTTCCAGTTCCAGCATAGATGGTGTGATTTGCTAAGTCAGGGATTACATCATACGGATGAGTATTGTTTACAAATCCAATGAGCTGAGTTCTGGACCTACTCGCATATGTAGGGGGTGAGGCTACCGGGTTCAAACTCAATAGGAGGCACTACTACAGAAAGGCTAATAGTAGACGCTAAATCACAGACGGTTTTGTGAAACCGTCTGTAATGTACACTATTACGGACGGTTTTAATTTGAAGGCCGTCTGTGGTATTTGTGGCGGGAAAAAGGAGTATCACAGACGGTTCTTACCGCTGAACCGTCTGTGATACTGGAATATCACAGACGGTTTTTATTAAAAACCGTCTGTGTTGTGTAGACTATCACATACGGTTGTTGTTAAGAACCGTCTGTTAATGTTCACAGACGGTTTTTAACAAGAACCGTTTGTGATATCCCTTTGTCTGTCATATTCTGTTCATGATCAGAGGTTAATATATAAGTACACATTGCTTCTAATAACTTAACTACAGAACTACTGAGACAAGAGATCACAAATTAAAGGCAAATTTATTAGTTTCAATTAGATGCAAATTTACTACAAATGTCGCACAGGTAAAGAGTTTCCCAGATTGTAATCTTTTGGGCTTCGTACGCTTCTTCTTCGACTTTGGGACTTGGAGGATCAGCGGCTGAATTCTCGAACGCCGTTAAGATTGCCCTTGTCCTCAGCACTTCCTCCTGCAGCCTGGGCAAATGATCAGCAGCATCCATAATGTCGTAGAGGATAGCATGAAAAGATTCCTCAGAATCTGCCGTTTCTGCTTGATCGGCAAGGCTATCCATCAGTCTTTGCAATGCGTGTAGAGCTTCTTCCGCATTGCGCACATTGTGGAGAAGAACCAGGGTGAGGGCTGTTTCCCTTTCTTGAGCGGCAGCGAGACGCCTCCGTCGACGGCGGATGATCAGGTCGAGCTGACGGATGCAAGAACGTCGGGGAAGGAGAGCAGGGCGTGTGCGGAGAAGCTGCTCCAGATGCAAATTGCTGGCCGCCTGTGTAAGGTTCTGGCCGAACAATGCTTGATAACAGATGAGAGGAAGGAGATGATCACAAGAATAGTAGAAGCCATATTGTACGACGTACGTAGAAGAGACCCGGATTAGGCGCGCATATTTAACCTTTAGCACAGACGGTTTGTATACCCAAACATTAATGATATAGACGCTTCGTATAACGATCGAGAGACGTTAATTAGACGATCGAAACACGAAGCGTTCTGGCAATGGAAACACGCAGGAAACACGAAGCGTTCTAGCAATGGAAACACGCGCGAAGCGTTCTGGCATGAAGCTTATGCTGTGATAATATTTATCACAGACGGTTTTAATAAAAAACCGTATGTGATAATATTTATCACATACGGTTTTAATAAAAAAACCGTCTGTGATAAGCTGGTTATCACAGACGGTTTTTAATTAAAAACCATCTGTGATAATTCACAGATGGTTTTTAGTTAAAAACCGTCTGTGATAATGACTAAGGCATTTATTGCGCTGCTCAGACTGCATCTGTCTTCATTTCGATCCAGATCTAGCCACTGCTGCGCACTTTTTCACTCCGGAGGAAGCTAGGCGATTTCAGGCCAGTTAATTTGGTGGGAAGAGGCAGAGATTGAGCTTTGAATTAAGATTCAGACTTTCCTGGTTGCTGTAGATATGGTTAGTAATGAAATTTATTTTTTCTTTAATTGCATTACAATTTAGGTCTAAGTAATCCATGAGTGGTTATTGAAGATGGTTAATTTGCAAAATTGTTGGTTATATAATAGCTGTTGTGTTTGTAATATGAATTGAGCTAGCAAATTAAGTCTCAATATAATAAATGTGGCCAATATATATGTAGTTATAATTAGTTAATCTAGATTTTAATACTAAGTTGTTATATATGTACGTAACATAGGACCGAAGCTGGATGTATGCCGCGAGCCGTGTGAGTGAAGAGTACATTAATGGCGTTTTTGCTTTTATAAGAGCCGCCGAGGAGGATATGTTGAATAAGGGGGTGGAATATATGTGCTGTCCATGCACTGACTGCGAGAATTTGAAGATGTTTAAGAACCGAGGGCAAATTGAAGCGCACTTGATTCGGAGGGGTTTCAAAAAGGATTATACATGTTGGACCAGTCATGGCGAAGTGAATGATCATATGCCGCCGGATGACATCGCCGGTGAAGTGAATGATATGCCCCCGGATGACATCGCCGGTGAAGTGAATGACATGCCGCCGGCTGATGTCGATTGTGGTTCGGATTCGGATAGGTTGCACGATGATAACCTGGATCAGATGCTTCACGATGTAGAAGAGAACTATGATGAGAGAGAGTATGTTAAATTCCGTGGCTTGGTGGAGGACTCAGAGAAACCTTTGTACACGGGCTGCAAGTACACGAGGTTGTCGGCCGTGCTTGAACTGTTGAAATTGAAGGCAAGCAACAGTTGGTCCGACAAGAGTTTCACGGCGCTGCTAGGTCTTTTAGCGGACATGCTTCCGGAGGGAAATGAGTTGCCTAAAACCACGTATAAAGTCAAGAAGGTTCTTTGTCCGTTGGGAATGGAAGTAGAAAGAATACATGCATGCCCGAACGACTGTATCCTCTACCGTAAAGAGTATTTAAACATGCATGTATGTCCGGTGTGCAACGCATCCCGATACAAACGTAACAATCAATCAGATGATGGCGAGGGAACAGAGGCGAAGAAAGGACCTCCTGCTAAGGTGGCATGGTATTTTCCTATAATTCCCCGTTTGAAAAGGGTTTTTTGCAAATCCAAAGGAGGCAAAACTGCTGTGTTGGCACTCGGAGGAGCGCAAGAAGGATGGAATGATAAGACACCTTGCTGATTCCGCGCAGTGGAGAAACATCGATAGGAGTTTTGCAGAGTTCGGTGCAGAACCAAGGAATATATGGTTTGGACTGAGTACAGATGGAATGAATCCTTTCAGTAGCATGAGCAGCCGACATAGCACATGGCCCGTGACTCTCTGCATCTATAACCTTCCTCCTTGGTTGTGTATGAAGCGAAAGTACATTTTGCTGTCGATACTTATCCAAGAGCCAAAACAACCTGAGAATGATATCGATGTGTTCCTAGCACCGTTGGTGGAAGATCTAAAAGTGCTGTGGAACGAAGGGGTACAGGCATGGGATGCATACAACCGAGAGAACTTCACTCTGCGCTCCTTATTATTCTGCACCATAAATGATTATCCTGCCCTTGGTAACCTATCGGGCCATAGTACAAAAGGTGCCAAAGCTTGTACTCACTGTTTAGATGGTACCGAGAGTGTGTGGCTGAGACACTCACGCAAAACTGTCTACATGCGTCACCGCTGGTTCCTTCGGAGGGCTCACCCATACCGCAAGATGAAGAAACAATTTGACGGAGAGAAGGAAGATGGTTCAGCTCCAAGGCATTTAAAGGGACACGAGGTTTATGATATGGTTAAGGATTTAGATGTTGTCCTCGGAAAGGGACGTAAATTGAGGGCTCATGAGAAGAACACCTGGAAGAAGAGATCAATATTTTGGGACTTACCTTATTGGGAGTACCTAGATGTTCGGCACTGCATCGACGTCATGCACGTAGAAAAGAATGTGTGCGACAGCTTGATTGGTCTCTTACTGAACATCCGTGATAAAACAAAGGACGGTGTCAACGCACGGCTTGACTTGGCTGACATGAACATCAGGCCTGAGTTAGCACGGACAAGCACTGATAATGGGCGAACGTACCTTCCCCCTGCGTGTTACACTCTGTCCAAGGCTGAGAAAACAGAACTGTGTCAGTGCTTGCGTGGTGTCAAAGTTCCATCTGGTTACTCCGGCAACGCGAAGAAACTTGTTTCGATGCAAGATTTGAAGTTAAATGGCATGAAGTCTCATGATTGTCATGTGCTGATGACACAGATGCTCCCTATTGCAATTAGAAATATTTTGCCGATCAAAGTCCGAGAGACAATCATGAGGCTATGTTATTTCTTTAACACAATTGCTCAGAAGGTCATCGATCACGAAGGACTAGATGCTCTGCAGGACGAGGTGGTGATGACTCTATGTCACCTTGAAATGTATTTCCCTCCTCTGTTTTTCGATATCATGGTCCATCTCATTGTTCACGTTGTGTGGGAGATAAAAATGTGCGGGCCCGTATTCCTACGTAGCATGTACCCATTTGAGAGGTTCATGGGAATTCTCAAGTCCTACGTACGGAATCGTTCTCGGCCGGAGGGCAGCATTGTCGAAGGTTATGCAAGCGAAGAGGTTATTGAGTTTTGTGTCGATTATATGGCTCAGATTCAACCGATAGGTGTCCCTCAATCTCGTCATGAGGGGAGGCTGAAGGGTCTCGGAACTATCGGAAGGAAAGCAATCACTCCAGATATGGACACGTACACTCAAGCCCATTTCACGGTGTTGCAACACATGACTGAAGTGGCGCCTTATGCGGACCAGCACAAGGATGTGCTTCGGCAACAGAATCCAGAGCGGCCGGATGTTTGGATCATGAGACAACACAACCGTTGGTTCAACCAATGGTTGAAGGAGCAAATCGCTAGGAGCTCACCGAATGAGACGCTGACATGGTTGGCAAAAGGGCCGACATTTACAGTTGTGACATGGCAAGGATATGACATAAATGGGTACACATTCTATACGCAGTCTCAGGATGTCAAGAGCACTAACCAGAACAGTGGTGTCTGCATAGATGCATTCAGTACCGATGGGTCGAGAAACTCGTACTATGGCTTCATAGAAGAGATTTGGGAGCTCGACTATGTGGTTTTCAAGATCCCCTTATTTCGCTGCCGTTGGGTGCATCTCCCACAGGTGAAGGTTGACAAGTACGGTGTCACGACCGTGGACCTCCAACGTGTCGGGTACAAAGACGAACTATTCGTACTCGCCAATCAAGTTGTTCAAGTTTTCTATGTAACCGACCCGGCAAATAAGAAACGCCATATAGTTCTTCATGGAAAAAGGAGAATTGTCGGAGTGGAGAATGTAGTGGACGAGGAGGAATACAATCAATTTGACGAGTTACCTCCTTTTGGAAATGGCATAAGGGTCGACGATGAACAACGTGACGAAACTAGTTACTTACGCATTGATCATAATGAAGGGCTAATTTTTAAAGGAAATAATTAAGCAAGTACAATAAGAATGTATATGTGAAAATGTGTGACAATTTTGAGATGTATATGTGAAAATGTGTGACAATTTTGAGATGTATATGTGAAAATGTGTTACATATATACGCACATTGATATTCCTATCGACAGGCTGCGTCCATCCCGTCAACTGCACTGAAACAGTTTGATCTTGGAGGGATTCAAGGAGAGTTGGCGTACTTTTTGATCACTCAAGTCATAAAGCCAGGAGGACGGTTCCACTGCGCACCATGATTTCTTATTGGTCTTATCACTAAGTGCAAATGCAGTGTAGATCTTTTGTAACTGTGCATTTGTTAATGGATATTTCATTTCAATTCAATTAATCGATTTACGAAATGGATGCATGCTTTATGTTTGTGAAATGAAGTGCGATGTCAATTCGATGTTTTATGTCTGTGAAATGTATCTGAAAGGAAATGAGATGTGTGAATTGTATGTTTTTGTCTGTGATTATCTGCTTGTTTCAGAGGGCATGGCTAGCATTTCCTGAGGCTAGCCAATAACATAAATATATGTAGGGGTTGAAGGAAATATCACAGACGGTTTTTACTCAAAAATCGTCTGTGATAGCTGATAATCACATACGGTTTTTACTCAAAAACCGTCCGTGATAGCTGATAATCACTGACGGTTTTTACTCAAAAACCGTCCGTGATAGCTGATAATCACAGACAGTTTTTACTCAAAAACCGTCCGTGATAGCTGATAATCACAGACGATTTTTACTCAAAAACCGTCTGTGATACTGATTATCACAGACGATTTTTAATAATAAACCGTCTGTGATAATCAGTATCACAGGCGGTTTTTTTAGTAAAAACCGTCTGTGATTATCAGCTATCACAGACAGTTTTTGAGTAAAAACCGTCTGTGATAGCTAATAATCACAGACGGTTTGAAAACCGTCTGTGATGACCTTCGATTATCACTGACCCATAAATACAAACGGTTCACAAAACCGTCTGTGATGACATTTTTGAACCGTCTGTGATGACCTTTTCTGTAGTAGTGAGGGGTCAGTATTAGTGCGAAGTATCTAAAAGGCTTTATTACGATCATGTTGGTCGACACGCCTAAGAAAGCATGTTATACTGGTGACACTACAAGTTAGTCATATTGTGTGGAAAAAGTTGTACAACCTCTACAGAGTATTAATCAATCTATTCAAACTGTTGTGTTCACAGTCACGGACATGCTCAGGGATTTCACACGAGGGTTAGGTTTTCATAAACTAAAACTAGTAAGGACAAGCTATGTGAAATCGATGGATGGGCTATGTGGAATCACATTTACCTTGTTGTCTATTTATTATTTGTTTTACTTAAATTATGCTTTTAAACTATTTATTGTATTTACAACTTAAACCTAGCTTCATGTAAAACCAACCAGGTTATCCACTTTCTTTGTAGCAAGCCTTGTATCTATAAATTGCATTATGTGTGCACAACTTGTTGAGTACTCCAAGTGCTCACCCTTGCTATAAACAATGCGGCTAAGTTGCTGGAAGTCAAGGTCTAGTCACCATGGATGAGCTATTTCTTGATAAGTATCTTGAAGATCGTGGAGACTAGGTCATGCTACTCCAATCGATTGGCTGTAGGCATATGGATGGGCTACAATTGAAAACTATTTTATTTTCATTCCGTTGCAATTCATTTGAGATGTTTAGCTAGTGAGGCTATTAATTGCAAGCATCGGCCATAAGGTCGTTACTCTGATAATAAAGGTATTTGCTTATTTCTAAGTTATTTGTAAGTATGGAATGATATTTCATCTATGTTACCACTGTGTGTACTAGTGTGATCCTAAACTAGTGCAGTATACATAGAGGGTCTAAATTTGTATATTTGGGTCCTAACAATTACCCTCAATGCATTCAAGGCAGTCTTACACCACAACTACCTATGCATGAAGTTGCCTGGTCCGAAGGGGGTCATTACCATACTGGGTGACCATGACCTAGCACAAAAAATCAAGGTGGGCACACGAGTTCCACACAGGAAGGTGCGCTCATTGGGCAAAGGTCCTTCCCAAGAGGCCCTACACCCTCCCTCTGTCACAGGATGGACACTGAAACCAATGCCGATGGCCACGTCAAGAAAATGTTGCTCGTCGATTGTGACCCATCGAGGTAGGTCTCTATGGCGGGGTGACCTGGCCCTAGAGGCATAATGAAGTCTGTTGGAAGTCCTTTGGAGGAATGTGGATGTATTCACATGGCCCCCCACTAAAATAATAGGAGTAGGCCTGTCCATAATCGAGCATAGAATGGCGGTGTGCCTCGACGTGAAGTCCGTCAAGTAGAATATGAGAAGAATATCCCTTGATAGGTAGGAGGCCACTAAGGTGGAGGTCGTCAAGCTACTCATCTCCAGCATCATCTGGGAGGTGGTCCACCCAGGTTGGCTTGCTAATTCAATGCTTGTCAAGAAAGCCAATGAGAAGTGGCGCATGCGCATCGACTTCACCACCCTTAACAAGACATGCCCCAAAGACAACTACCCTTTACCCCACATCGACCAACTAGTGGACGCCACGGCCAGGTGCGAGATGATGAACTTCCTTGATGCATACTCTAGGTATCATCAGATCCAAATGGCCAAAGAGGACGAAGATAAATTCAACTTCATTATCCCTAAAGGAATGTTCTGCTCCATCAGGATGCCCTTCGATCTGAAGAACGCCAGGGCAACCTTCACCAGGCTCCATGCTCAGGTCTTGCCATCACAACTAGACAGGAACATCGAAGCCTACGTGGATGACCTGGTCCTTAAGAGCAGGCGTGCAACCTCGCACATCTAAGACCTCCAGGAGGCCTTCAAAAACTTTTGCCAAGAAGGCATCAAGCTTAACCTGAAAAAGTGTGCCTTCAGGGTCTGTGCAAGCAAGCTTTTAGGCTTCCTGGTATCCAAAAGGGGCATTGAAGCTAGCCCAAACAAAATCGATGACTTCATATGGTCCATGGAGGCTCACATGAGAGTCAAAGAGGTCAAGAGGCTGGTGGGCTACCGTGCTGCCCTTAACAGATTCTTGTCATAGGCCACAGAGTAGGCACTCTAGTTCTTCAAAACCCTTCGTGGCTCTGGTGATTTCGAGTGGGTTGACAACCCCAATTCTATCAGTGAGGTGTTGGTGCTAGAAGAAGGGCACACACAACTCCCGGTATATTACATATCTGAAACGCTCCAAGTTGCCAAAACATGTTACACGGAGCTAGAAAAGCTGGCCTATGCTCTATTGATGACCTCACGAAAGTTGTGGCACTACTTCCTAGTACACAGGATCATCGTGTCCTCCTCCTTCCCCCTCGGGGAAATGTTGCAAAATAAGGAGTCCATAGGTCGCATTTGCAAATGGGCCACCGAGCTAGACCCCCTTTTCCATCACATACATAGCCTGCACAATGGTAAAGTCATAGATCTTGGCTGACATTATCATTGAATGGACACCAACATGGCAACCGAACCATCAACCACCCCTAGAGCTGGTATGGGCCCTACACTCCGACGGTGTGTAGGGCACTGCCGGGGCCAGGATTCATCATCATAACCCCCGAAGGATGAAAGTTATCCTATGTAGTGCACCTCTAGTTTCCAACCACGAGCAACACAGCAAAATGCGAGGCACTACTACTCGGCCTCACAAAGTGAAGGCGCTTGGAGAGTCCTTGTCCACAGCAACTCATGCCTCATTGCAGGCCACATCTACAAATCATACCAGGTCAAGGACCTCGACTTGACTAAGTACCTCACGGTAGTTAGGGTGATGGAGAGCCACTACCAAGGCGTTACTGTCAAGGCAATATTGAGGGGTGACAACACAGAGGCAAACACCTTGGCCAAGGCAACTAGCCTGGGTCATGAGACATTTTCTTCAAAGTTCTAGTGTCTTCTTCTATCCCTGCAAGAACAAGGGACCACGTACAAGGTCCTGTGCATCGAGTAAGAGATGACCGGAGAGAGCCCATTATGAAATTCCTCCAGGGGACCAAGGAACCAAATGATCCAAATGAGCTCCAGAGGTTAGCATACCGCAAAGGACATCTGATGTAGTAGACGGAATGCTGTACAAAAGAGGCATGTGTTCCCCCTTTCTCCAGTGCCTCTCGTAGCATGAAGGCGAAGAGCTCCTCGTAGAGATCCACCAAGTCATGTGTAGCTCGCACCTGTTCCTGATAGCCCTAACAGGAAAAGTCCTCCGCCAGGGATTATATTGGCCCATAGCCACTTCGAATGTGCAAGAGCTAGTCAAGCACTATTAAGGATGCCTATGGATGGGGAGGTTCAGCCATACTCCGTCGAATTCGGACCGCCCATACCGCTGGTATGGCCGTTGGCACGATGGGGGCTCGACATCATCGGTCAACTACCCGTGCACATGGAGACCTTCAATTCATAATCGTGGCCTACGTCTACTTCTCCAAGTGGATCGAAGCCCAACCCCTCACCAAGATCACATCAACGGCCATGCAGAAGTTCCTTTGGCAAAACATCATATGCCGATTCGGAGTTCCCAAAGAAGTCACCATCGAAAACGGGTTTCAGTTCGACACAACAGGATTCTAAGGCTTCTGCGAGCATATGGGTATCAAGATATGCTACACCTTAGTTGGCCACCTGCAATCCAATGAGGTTGTGGAGCGCATGAATTGCACCATCTCAGGGGGATAAAGAAGCGCTTGATTGGCCTTCCCAAGGGAAAGTGGTCGAAGGAGTTGCCCAAAGTCGTCTAGTCCATACGCACCATGACCATGCGGCCCACCATCTTCACCCTTTTCAAACTGCTCTTTGGCGACGAGGCCATGACAACAGAGGAGCTTAAAGTGAAGTGCCACTGCACCCTGGTTGAGGCACCCCCAATGGAACACCAAGTATCGTTGGACCTCGTTGACAAAACCAGAGTTCAAGTAGCAATAACATCATGAAGTACTTAGGGGCAACCACGACCTCGTACAACAAAAGGTCAAGCCATGTTTCCTTGCGGTGGGGGACCTCGTCTTCAAAAAGGCCCTCCATGCTAACACAATGAGGAAGCTAGAGTCCAAGTGGGAGGGTCCGTATATTGTGATGACGTCCTTTCAAGCCGGCTTGTATTGTCTTTCCATGTTCGAAGGGGAATCATTAAAGCACATCTGGAATGGTGACCGCCTCCACTACTACTATCCCTAGCCGCTTGATGGGATACATCAGTCATTGAAGGGGTGGACATCCCAACTTGTTGACCTATGTGTCGTGCATGTATTGGTTTAATGTAAAGCGTACCCGTGCAACGGAGTTAAATGAAAGTATTTCCCTTTGCAAAGCACAAGTCTACCACTGAGTCTAGGCATACTCTACGAAGTCTAAAATCAACGTGCAATAGCTAATGAGCTCCGCTGTACTTTACAAAGTCTAAAATCAATACTCAGAGGGCAACGAGCCCCAGCATACTCTATGAAGTATAAAATCAACGTGCGGTGGCTAATGAGCCCTGTCGTACTCTGCGGAGTCTAAAATTAATGCTCGGAGGCCAACGAGCCCCGACATACTCTATAGAATCCAAAATCAACGTGTGGGAGCTAATGAGCCCCACCATACTCTACAAAGTCTAAAATCAACACTCCGAGGCCAACGAGCCCCAGCATACTGTACAGAATCTAAAATCAGCACATGGAGGCCAACGAGCCCCAGTGTACTGTACGGAGTCTAAAATCAATGTACGGTAGCCACCGAGCCCTAGCGTACTATACAGAGTCTAAAATCAACACGTGGCAGACACCGAGCCTCACGGCACTCTACAGAGTCTAAAATCAATGCTCAGAGGTCAACAAGTCCCGATGTACTCTATGGAGTCTAAAATCAATGTGAGGCGGCCATTGAGCCCCACTGTTCTCTACGGAGTCTAAATTCAACGCTCAGAAGCCAACGAGCCCTGGGATACTCTATAGAGTGTAAAATTAATGCATGGATGCCCCAGAGCACTCGCATACTCCACACAAGCCATGTCCGTGCCAGAGGGCTACCCACCTTTTGAAACAACAAACAAAAAAGGGGTGGAGAACACCCCAGGTCTTCCCAATCGCGACATGAACTAGCCCCAACTATCGTCTTCGATGCCACTCGTTCAAAGGGTGGGGAACGGAGCTCGTGCGAACCTAAGAAGTCCACTGTCATCTTTGACACCACTTGCTCGAAGGGTGGGGGATGAAGCATGTGCGAACCTATGAAGTCACCTTCCGTCTTCGATGTCACTTATTCGAAGGGTAGGGGATGAAGTGCACGCGAACCAACAAAGTCCACTGCTGTCTTCACCACCACTCACTTGAAGGGTGGGAAACAAAGCGCATATGAACCTATGAAGACTGCTTCCATCTTCGACGTCACTCATTCAAAGGGTGGGGGATAGAGCGCGTGAACCTATGAAGTCCCCTGCTGGTTTCGATGCCACTCACTCGAACGGTGGAGAATGGAGCGCACACAAACCTAATTAGTTTATTGTAATCTTCGATGTCACTTGCTCGAATGTGGGGGACGGAACACGTGCAAACCTACAAAGTCTACTATCGTCTTCAACATCACTCATTCGAAAGGTGGGGGACAAAGCACACGAAACTAAGAAGTCTACTGCCGTCTCTGATGTCACTCACTTGAAAGGGTGGGGGACGGAGCGTGCGCAACCCTACAAAGTCCACTACCATCTTCGACGCCACTCGCTCGAAGAGTTGGGGACAAAGCGCGCACAAACATAAGAAACGACGCTACTCACTCTAGGAGTAGGAGATAGAGCGTGCACAAACTTAAGAAATCTATTGTTGTCTTCAACATCACTCGTTTGAAGGGTGGGCTATAACATCCCAATTTTTAGGGCTTTTTAAAATTCCCCAAATTAAAATTTGCATTAGATAATTTTCTAGAATTTTCCTTGAATTAATAAAGCCTAAATAAATGCTAAAAATAAAAAGGAATTAATATAGGAAAATGAAATATCAAATACTGCTAAAAATATTTTGTTTGAGTTTCCTTGTGTCCAAGTGTATTTTCTGGATTTTCTTGTATTTTTCTATAGTTATTTGCTATTTTTCGTGACTTATTTGAATTTTATGGATTTTCTTAATAGAGAAATCAATTTAAAACCTGAAAAACCATTTGGGCTGTTTTTTTTCCACACCCCAACCTCTTATCTCTCTAGCCTAGCCCACTCCCATGCTCACCTGCTCCACCTCAGCCTAGCCCGCCTCACCACCACGTCGCCTCCGCGTCTACCAAGTCTACGTGCTCGCATGCCATCGCTGATAGGTAGGTCTCACCTGTCAGGTCATCATTGTCATCACCGATCTGGGCTCCTGTAGTCTTCGTGGCTGCCACGAGGTGCACGTTGACCTCTTGAGGTCATGATGGCGTGTGGCGATCAGGCGTCGCCAGCACACAGGCGATCGACGGGTGAGCGAACACGGTTGTCGGCGAATAGGGGAGCTGAATAGTTGAGCGCACAAGCTAAAGCACGTAGGGGTGAAAATGGATCGGATAGTTTCCGACCGATCCGAATGAAAACAGATACGGATTGTGTCGGATCAGATTTTCTTCGGATAATTCTCGGATCGGATACGAATACGGTTTTTTTGTCGGATACGAATACGAATACAGTAGGCCTGATATCCGGCAAATACGGATATGAATATGGACTATCCGGATAATGCAAAAACGGATATCCAGGATTTCAGCCCAACATTGCCCAGCCCAAGTCAACCTCTTTCATCTCCCCTGCCACCAACCCACTAGCCCAACCAAGCCATAAGCCTCCATTACCATTAGGCATAGGTTCCTTAAGTCATATTAAATTACAAACACAACTAGCAAGTATTTATGTTTATTAAAAAATAAATTTAATATTATTGGTGGATTAAAATTTGTACCGATTAAATTGATATACCCCCATTTAAATCATTTTGATGCAAATTTAAATACTTAATTAATTTATTAGTCACATGTAAATGGTAGAATTCCATTAAGAATTATTTAGGACTTTAGAAAAAATTAACTGCCACTTGAAGATTTAAAATCTGTACAACGGTATAACTATTGTGGATAAAAATACTTATGTTTATTTAGATTTTATGAATGTTTTGACAACATAAACTATTTTTGTGTTTTTATTGATTTTGGATGTATAGTTTAAGGGGTTTTTCATATTCTGATAAATATTCGTGACCGTATTTGTTTCGATTTGTATTCGCTCCGTATCTGTATTCGATATTATTCGTATTTGTATTCGTATCCGAGGTATCCATATTCGTATCCGTATCAAAAAAAAATATAAAAATAAATATGATAGAAATATTATCCATCTGTATTTGATCCGTTTGTATACCTAAAAGCACGGCGGCAAGAAAAGCGCAACTAATAGCAAAGAGGGCAGTGCGCAATGTACGACCGCCTGTACGCTTCTATAGCGGCGGAACAGACGCACCTTTTAAGGCAACGTGTGCGTCTCCATAACCGACACAACCGCCCACGTCCAGGCCATAGATCGTGGACGTGTGTCCGAGATCGATGGTGCATAAACAAGGCAACAACTAGTCGGTTCAACGAATAAGACTGGCTCAGCATCCCAATCACTTAAAGAGTACTATATTTCTAAACTAAACATCTATGCCATATATCTAAGGTTGTCAATATTTTTTTGTATCATATTACTAAGGCCCTGTTTGGATCCCTTGAGCTAACAACTAGTTGCTAAACTTTAACCCTTGAGGATCCAAACAGGAGGGCTAATGGGTGGGCTAAAGTTTAGCCAAAGCCCCAACTAGTTGTTAGCCAACTAGTCCATCAAACCCAGCTAATGAGGGCTAAAAGACCAGCTGAATGGAAAAAAGACGTTGATACCCACACCAACCCTCCTAGACCACCATGCATAGGGGTATAACAGACTTTGCACTGAGATAGTAGCACTTATTAGTCCTTGGATCCAAACAGGACTGGGCTAATCTTTAGCTAGCTAACTACTAGTCAGCTAACAACTAGTCCTAGTTCATCCAAACAGGCCCTAAATAAACTGGGCCAATACTGAATGCCATAGATATCCAATGGCTTTTGCAATACCAGTCGGCATTCCAAACATCGTGCCCATGCAGATGTATTACCTCAATTGATATTCAGTTGAACTATGAAAACAAGCCTAAAAAAAACTACGTAAGCAAAACGAGAATGATAATATGTGTAAGTTCATCTACAGTGACACTTGCATATCACTCATTTCAATGGCCCTGTCTGTTGCAATCACATAACCGCAAATCTAATTTCGATATACCCAAAGCACAATGCTGTACTTTTTCAAACTATTTACTTCAAATCGTTTCTTCCTCTGTAACTTCTACATATATTCACAAATGAAAAAGGAAGGGACGAAAGATAAAGTTTCAGCATATTTTCCTCCAGCAATAGATATCTTAATGTGTGAAACATGCATCCATACAAGATAAATTATTAGATACGCATTGAGACTAATAAAGGAGAAGTCCGATTTGGGTCTATTAGTAAAGACTAGCGACAATTTCTTCAGAAGCTGCGGGTGCTTATCCATCAAAGATTTGGTGTGATCCATGTTTCATTTGCAGCTTCTTTTGCATAGTCACGGGGGTAAGCATCCTCCAACGTCCTATTTTCCAAGTCATAGATGCTTACACCTCGCCAACCATGACGCATGATACGGAAGAATCTGTCCTGCCCCAAACGAGGAATTGTGAAGTATATACAGTTCGGTCTCAGCTCGGGGAATTTGTCGATGGGTAAACATGCCGAGTGATTTTGTCCGAGGAACACAGCATGCCCCCGCAAGGCTGTGGCAGGACAGAGTGCTTGCCGGCTGCGTCTCTCAAGATCCACCTTATCTATTTCAACCTTGACGCATTTTGGATATTCTTCACCTCTCGGCGCAAGAATCGGCCTGATTTGCAGAAGATCTCCCCATGGTGTCGACACTAGGAACCTGGTTAGAGTAGCACCACATCCATCCTTTTGGCCGATGATCAATTCCTTTTTTGCATTGTCTGGTTCAAGATCCCATGCCTCCAATGACCCATTCATTCTCACCGTGTAGAACCTGCCACTGTGGTAGACACAATCGGCGTATATACCATGTGTACTCCTATATATGGTTGAAGCTAGATGCCAGCAGCCCTCTCCAGCCCTAGCGAAAGACAGCCGATCACCCAACCTATGGATGATCATAGCAATGTAGCCACCTCCTTGGGATGGAGAGCTCGACAACACCGCCTTCTGGTAGAAAATTTTGCCCAGAGACCTGACTCCAAAAAGTTTCCTACATCCCTCGAAACGATAACCTGTGATCCTTCCTCCTTCACCTCCATAGACCGCCTTGACGCTTGCAAAATCTGTGGCCGGCGGGAGGGGGATTAATGCCGAGGTGAAGGGGCTGTAGAGGACGAGATTCGAGAGTTCATCTGACGCGATCAGCCAGCCATGGGAGGCTCCGCAGCAGTGCAGCGAGCGGCCCTGGGGAAAACTGACATTGTAAGCCTTGTCTGGGTTGAGGAGGTTGCGAAACTCGCTACTGACAGGGTGGTCGAGCCACCCACACCTGAACATCCACAGCGGCCTTTGATACGCCAGCTTGGCCCTGCACATGAGCCACGGTGCGGGGCGAAGTAGGAGACTGGCGGTAGCCGCGGTGGCGCGCCACCACGCACAGACGGCTGCGAACGCAAGGGCTTCCGGGAGCTCGAGGCGCCCTAGGATGCCGGCGAGGAGATCGGCCGGGAGGTCCGACCAGCCGGATACTGCACAAGGACATCCTGGACCTGCCATAGCAAACAATTTTGATTCACGCTGTGAGATTAGTTACAGAGCAATCCATGTGAGGAGATGTACATATAACAAAGCAAACGAATTCATGTACGACTTGGACAAGGAGTCCTTGCTCCTTAGGATGATCGGAATTAGGTACCAAAAATTGCACAGACAGGAGTCAATTTTTGCGATTCCGTTTGTGTGACAGCATCAAAGCAACCCTTAATGGTAAAAAAAATTGCAAAGCTTCCACGCAGAACAGCAACAAAAAAAAGCATCTTTGTGAAATTTATTTATGGATATCCGTGGGATTCTATAGGAAAAACCGCATCTTTGGGCCAAAGAAGGGAGAAGGAAAATCTTTTTAATTATCATTCAGATTTAAAATTGTTGAATTAAAGATTCAATAGCCATAAATTCTCCCTCCTTCTCTTGAATTCTGCTCCCTCCTCTAGAATTTTTTTTCTTTCAAAAACAAAGGGCCTTTTGATCTCTAATCTAAATGTCACAAATTTAGATAAAAATTAGAAAAAATGAAGTGATACCTAGACACTTCCGAAGGATATTCCATCTCGCCTAAAACTAACAAGAGGAAAAGATACAAGTATCTGTACGCGTTCGAATCTTCACCTTGAAAACTGCACCTCTGTCTCCCAGCAAACTGGATTAAGTGAAGGAAAGATAGGCTGTGATCATTTGGGCTTCAGCTTCTGGCTTCCGGCTTATTTTTCACTATTCATAAATTTCGTCTTTTCTGAACTTTTGGCTTTTTGTTGAGCTTTTTTGCCGGTTCTTTTTTCCCCGTATGTGTTTGTATTATACGTAATGGGCTAACATATTTTTTTAAATTTTTAAATTTTTTAAATTTAATTATGCTAAATAATCCTCTGTCAGCTACAGTGTTTTCTCAGCCAGCTACAGTGCTTTTCAGCCATAAGCCACCAAAAAAAAGCCCAAACGATCACCACCTTAGGCTTACCTGTAGTGGCGGCGAGCATGGAGAACGCAGCACCGAGGGCGGAATCGGGGCCAGAGCGAGGAATAGAGATGGCAACGGGCACAAACTCGCTGGGTTTTGCTATCCCAAACCCGTGCCCATGAAAGTTGGACGTGCCCGCTAAAAAACGCATGCCCGTGACGGGTGTAGATTTTTGCCCAGACCCATGCCCACTCGGGTAACGGGTACCCACGGGTCGCCCGTGCCCGACAACAGCTGTGCAGATTGTAGATAGTGCAGTGCTTAGCAAGTCAACAATAAGTTCAATTTATATGCTACTATGCATGAAACAAGCAACGACAAATTCACAATGCACATCACTAGTTCACTCCATCAATTCTCAGTTCATAGTTCACTGGCATAGCATATCATTACAAGTTCACAGTTCACAACTCAGTTAAAATCAAAAGGAGAGACATCAACTGCTCCTTGTACTTGACTAATGGGCTATGGGTTGGGCTGGTTTGCCGGGAGGCTGGGAGTCTGGGTTTATATTACCCATGGGTTTACGGGTTTGGGTACTATAAGATCGTACCCGAACCCGGCAGACCCGATGGGTTGGGCTTTTTGCCTGTTAAGAGACCCATGGGTTAGGAAATTGACTCAGACCCATACCCTAATAGAGTAAAAATCCACCGGGTATCGGGTTTTGGGTACCCATTGCCATCTCTAGCGAGGAAGCCTAGTTAGGGGAGTTGGTTTCTCGTCACGTACTTATTCTAGGCCGGTGGGTGAAACACCCCAAAATTTTCAATTTTTAAAATTTTTTGTGAATTTTGCTTGATTTATCTTTTCTTTCCCAATTTGGAAATTTCACTGGAAATACGCTTTCCATTTCGGGTATTTCCGCTTCCTTCCCTCCTCTGGCGCTCCCGCGTGCGCGCGCCATTCCACCGCTTTTGCGCTTCGGTCGCACCCTTCACCCCTGAGTCACCCCTGAGCAGCCGGTCCTACCCGCCAGTGAACCTTCTCCACTGCTTCCTTGCTCCACGCGAAACCACCTTCGCGTTCACCTCCCCTGGCCACAGCTCCTCGCGTTCATCCCCCTTGCGCAGCTCCAGTACATTCACTCCCCCTGCCCAGCGTGAACTGAACGCGACCAGGAAATATCTCGCGGGAAACCGACTTACCTGCGGTATAAAACCTTCTAACCATTGTGAAGCTCCACTAGACACTCCCACCTATCTTCCCAAGCAGTCGATTGCCCTCTCATCACCCCTGTCGCCCGCAATCGGAGTCCCTGAGCCCGGTGAGCCCTAAAAACAATTGCTCGATTCCGTCAATCATTTTTCGATTCCATACTCTTACACGATCTCCATTGTCTTTGGAACATGTTGGTGCATTTATTGGAGCGAGAGCATTAGCCTAATGCCTTGGCGCCGAAGACCGCCGCTAGAGATGGCAATGGCTACCCGATACCCGAATACCCGACGGGTTTTACCCGATAAAGAGACGGGTATGGAAAATTTTATGTACTCATGGGTACGTTATTGGGCGAAATCCTCTACCCGCCGGGTAGGCGGGTGCGGGTGTGGATATATACTACCCATACCTGCCTACCCGCGGGTAATGAATACCCGCATCAGACAACTAGACATCCCACTCAAATGTTAATTTTATTATCTACTTGTTGTTGATTGTTTATTTGTTTGTCATATGTTGATATGGTCATGTCAAGTATGTTTATGTGATGTACTAATTTTGATCATTAGACGCTTTTGTGCTTGGCATGTATGATTAATGAATGTCTAAATTGATGATATTCTTATGTGTTGAACCGGGTATGCTTGCGGGTACGGGTTACCCGTCGGGTAGTAATACCCACGCGGGTACGGGTATGGGTAAATCTTCCTACCCGCGTGCGGATACGGGTAACCCGACGGGTAAATTTACACCTAGCGGGTACGGGTATGGAATGGCAATACCCGATGGGTATTTACCCGTTGCCATCTCTAACCGCCGCCAGCCGAAGAGCTTCGCTCGTGGCCAACTCATTGGGGCCTTCCCCGAGCTAAACCACCACCTCCCTCAAGCTCCCTAGGTTCCATATATGGTGAAGCGCCCACCCAATTAGCCGGAGAGCCTCTAGGTGTTCATGGCGCCGCCGTGAGGGTCCTTGCCTTCCCGGCCGCGCGCTAGCCACCGCCACTTTCTCAATCGCTCTCCAAATACTCAAAACGGAAACCTAAGCCATATGCGAAACCTTTGGTAAAACCAATTTCCTTCTAGTGCCCTGTCGCCATCACGCCGCCGCAGCCCGTTTCCTCTGTTTCCCGCCGGGGGTGCCGTCTGGAGGTAGAAGATGACCCCGGGGGCAACGCGGCTCCATATCGGCCACCCAAGCGTCTCCATCCAAACCGTCCAAAGCTGTTTGAATCCAGACCGTAGATACCCCGCAACCTCTTCATCCGAGCGCCTACGCTCGCGAGATCCGGCCTGTTGGCGCTGGCTACGCGTCGCCTATCGACCGGGTGTGCGCGCATGTGCGCTGGGCTTCGCCCGCGCGCACACGTGGGCTGCAGCCTGCTCGGCCGAGCGCTCTGGTCGGGCCGCCGGCCGGTTGACCGCGCGGGAGAATAGTGGGCTGGGCCGCACTGTTCCTCGGGCTGAGCCCAACACTGTTTATAACATCTTTAAAAATCCCAAAAATCCTAGAAAAATCCAAAAAACCCAAAAATACAAAAATAATACATTTTGACCAGTTTAATATCCTAAATTCAAATTTAGCATCCATTCGTTCAAATTTAAATTCTAAAAATTTAAACTTCACCATTTTACAAACTTAACTCTTTAAATTCCCTTTCCACTGTTCCACCCAGTTCAAATATTATAAATTCAAATTCGACTGTTCCACCAAATTCAAATTTTATAGGTCATTAGTTCAAATTTAACCCTTACGTCATATTCATCTCGAAATAAATTCAAACCCTTCCGTTATTCAAATTAAATCCTAATAAAACCTCAAATTCATCCAAATCAAAAAGCGACCCTCCATTTCTAAATATTCATCCCTTATTCCCAAAATTTATCCAACACCTATCACCCTTCGATTGTCTTGAATCCATCAAATCCAAACCTCGCCTTGTTAGTCAACTAAGCCCTACTAAACTCCGACCACCAACCCAGCCCATTTCTTTTTATGTTATTTCTTGTTTTTAATTGTATTTTGTTCCTAGCTTGCATCCCGCAAGGCAGGAACCTGTTGGACTTCGTTTTATACGCTAGTGATCGGACCAAGCGGGTTGGTCAACTGAAGGACAGTAAAGGCATTTGAAGCTAGTCGAAAAGATCAAGAGCAACAAAAAGAAGGCAAGTCACATGTTTTTGATCATATTGAATCCCATGAGATTTACATTATTTAATTAATGTATTTCCATTATTGATAATTGGGAAATGATATTTTGCGTAAAATAAAATATTTGGAATGACATGATATTTAGATATTTCCTACCACCTGTAAATGCCATGATCAATTGTTGCCATGCCTTTGATAACCCTAGTTATAATTACTTGGTAACATATATAATTATATGACATTTACATCTCATGAAAAATCTTTACAATACTAAGTGACCTTGGCCGTTGGCTGGTAGGTTTGGAAAACCCGGAGAGGGTAGGGTGGTATGGGACACCGTACCCTAGGCCGGTGATGCTGATATATAGTTTAGGGTAAAAAGGGTGTGGAGGTCCGTGTGGCGGACTTCGTCCACCACTTTACCCTGAGACTGAGGTTGCGGACCTCAGGAAAAATGTAAGGGCATGAACCTTGTGCTAAGTAAAAGACACAGTGATTGCCCAACCACCGGAGTTAACTTGTCAACCCTGGTTTAGTAGCTGCTCAACCTAAGGTGAAGCCCGGATTGGGAGTCGGTGAGGATCCCAGACCAATCGGGTGGAGCCCTGCACGTGAGGGTCGGTGAGGACCCCGAACTCATCGGGGCAGGGTGTTGACCGAGGGTTGAGCAGTGAAAAGACCCGGTTCCTTAACTCAGTCATGAGGGTTAAGTATGCTTGTGGATAAAGCTGAGCAACTCTGCAGAGTGAAATAAATGGTATTCGAATACGCCGTGCTTCCGGTTAATGAAGCTGTGTTAATTGGGTGATTCCAACAACGAGGCATAAGTAGTGTTTCTGATGTTGTTAAATTGATTAATGATGAGATTTTATCTGATAACAGAAAACCCCCTGATCTTAAGGAGCAATGGTTTTAAAATTTTATTTGATTACAAATAAAATTGCATCCACCTCTTAATAAAACACTATACTCCTTTCCCTTGAGAATCCTGGCATATAGTTATATAGTATTTTCCACATGTGATTTGCTGAGTATGGGGTTGGAGTACTCAGACTTGCAAAAATTTCCCCCGCAGATGCCAGAAGAAAAGAAGATGCTGCGAGAGTTCGTGTTAGGGTTACGTCTGCACTCAAGTGTTCCTGTGGAGTTTTCTTCGGCTCTTTTGTATGTAAGTTAAGCTTTGGGCTTGAACGCCCGTATTGTTATTAAAATTGGCCATTAGGTCTTATTTCAATCAAATTAACTTCTTTTAACTGTTTGTGAGCAGACTCGATATACTGTTAAGCCACAACAGAACTCCTGGGCTGTTGCGGGTCGTGCGACGTCCTTGTTCCTAAAAAATGGGGACGTTACAGTGGGTGAGAGATTGAGGTGGTGGGAAGATGCTACCAATCTGGGAGGGACAAAGAGAGAGGATTTGCCGGTGTTGGCCAAGGTCCACGGGCAGTGGTCGGAGGGGGTCGCCGGAATTGCTCGACGTGCGGTCGCGGGCTCGCGGCCGGAATTGGGCTGTTGCGATGTTAGGCTGCAGGCCGAGTTGTTAATAATTTCGGCCCCATGATACATACGGCGTTTCACCTACTGCGATGCATAAACTGCCCTCGGCAAGTTCTGGCCCCACGCAGAAAAAAAAATGTCCACACCTCCCCAAGCCCAAGCCCAAACCCACTACGACGAGCCCATTATGTCCCTCCGGACCCTCCCGGCCTCTCCTCTTGTGGACCAATGTGAAAATCGGACCCTTGCTTTAGAAGTTACTAGTAGAGTGCCCGTGCTAACGCTACGGCGGCATTTGAGGGATGCACATGAAAACAACCAAATGACAACCTTGCAGTGAAGACTACCTCTAGTAGCTCAGCAGCAGAAGACTACCTCAAGTCACACTTATTAAGACTATGTTTCTTAAAAATGAAGTAAATAGTGAGATAGATTAAGACTTATGCCAAAAGAGATTCATGATGAGTTATCATATTGTTGAGTCCATAGCAATTATTATGCTTAAAAAGCAACATTGCCAATAAATAACATCACAGCTATTACATCTTTTGAAGCCACCTAAATCCTCACACGCCTAATAAGTTCTTGTATATCTTCAGGAATGTTGTCTTTAGATTCGTTGTCCTTGTACTTCAACATCTCTACCAAGAATTTGGTCCTCAGTGCATTCCCATCCTGTACGAATTATTACACTTGAATGTCATAAAATAACAATTAATTGTAGAATGTTTTCACCAAGTACACAAAAGATTATTTACTCACAATTGAAAATAATGGTAATCTAATACCATTCCACAAGCGCATAAAGTTGATAACAAAAAAGCCTGTCAGCTTACACTCACAATTGACAATTATTTTGGAAAGTTTGAGTTTGGTTTGAACATTTTCTGCAAAGTCGTAGCCCATTTTGGGTGGTTGAAAGATCTCTATGACCTTGTTGGCCGTGGTCGAAAGCCCCCAGAGTCATTTACGACCACGTAGTCACTGGTCGGAAGCCAGTCAGGTCGTTTATGACCACGTTGGCCGTGGTCGAAAGCCACCAGAGTCGTTTATGACCACGTAGTCACTGGTCGGAAGCCAACCAGGTCGTTTACAACCACGTTGGCCATGGTCGAAAGCCAACCAGGTCGTTTACAACCACATTGGCCATGGTCGAAAGCTCTCAGAGTAGTTTACGACCACATTGTAGCGTTTATGACCACTTTGGCCGTGGTCGAAGGCCACCAGAATTGTTTACGACCACATTGGGCGTGGTCGAAGGTCATCTGAGAGGTTTACGACCACTTTGGCCGTGGTCGAAGGGCATCAGGACCGTTTACGACCACGTAGTTTCGTTTACGACCACTCTGGTCGTGGTCGAAGGGCATCAGGACCGTTTACGACCACGTAGTGTCGTTTACGACCACTCTGGCCGTGGTCAAACGCAGCTACGACCACGTTGGTCGTGGTCGAATGCAGCTACGACCACCTTGGCTGTGGTCGGAAGTCGTAAGTCGAAGCCACGACCACTGCGGTCGGAAGTCGGCGTTGTGGTTTACGACCACGTTGTGAAGTCGGCGCCTTACGACCACGTTGTCGAGAGCTGAAGGGATTAGAAGTTGGCGCTGTGGTTTATGACCACGTTGGGTAGTCGGCGGCTTACGACCACATTTACGCGAGAAGAAGTCGGCGGTCGAGGCTTCGACCGCTACGGTCGATAGTCGACGCTCTGGCTTACGACCACGTTAAGAAGTCAGTAGCTTACGACCACGTTGTAGCGAGAAGCAGTCGGAAGCCACGGCGGCATTTCGGGGATGCATATGAAAACAAATTTGGTCCTCACTTGCTCTTTTCTCCTCTCTATTACTCGCAAACACTTTGCGTCTTTACACGACTTGGTTGCCTTGCTCGGCCTTTGGTTCTTTTTCTGATTACAGCTCCACGTCTCTATTTATACCCGGTATTTTCAACTTCGTCTCGGGTTTACAAACCGACTCCGACTCCGAGTCTAATACGACTTCTACTCTGTTTCGACTTCGATTACAACCTAACTTTGCATACGACTTCTAAACATAAGATTATTTCCAACATTCTCTCCCTAATCTTCCTGCCGTAGTCGTAACACCTCTTACAACGTGGTCGTAGCTTCCTTACGACCACGTTCAATAGCCTTTCGACCACACTATCTGTTCGTAGCGGTCGGTAGTCGGCGCTCGAGCTTGCGATCACGTTGAGAAGTCGGCGCCTTACGACCACGTTGTAGCGAGCTTCGCCGCTCGGGCATGCGACCACGTGGGTAGTCGGTAGATTTCGACTACGACCACGTCCGACTGCGTTACGACCGCTATCGAGGGCTTCCGACCACGTTTGACCGCGTCTGACTGTGCTACGACTACAACCGACTGGTATCAACCACTTCCGACCGCGTCTAATAGCGCTACCACGTCCGACTGCATTCGACCAGGTCCGACTGCAGCCGACTGAGCTACGACCACGTTCGACCGCTTTACAATGTGGTCGAAGTCTGCCGACTTCCCACGTGGTCGTGGTCAAAGTCTGCCTCCAACTTCTTCTCGCGTTAACGTGGTCGTAAGCCGCCGACTACCCAATGTGGTCATAGTCGTAATCCGCCGACATTCGACCACAGCGGTCGTGGCTACGTCTTACGACTACCGATCGCTTCAGCTCTCGACAACGTGGTCGTAAGGCGCCGACTCTTCAACGTGGTCGTAAACCACAGCGTCGACTTCTACTCGATAACGTGGTCGTAACCTGCCGACTACTCAACGTGGTCATAAGCCACAGCGCTGACTTCCGACCGCAGAGGTTGTGACTTAGACTTACAACTTCCGACCACGGCCAACGTGGTTGTAGCTGCGTTCGACCACGGCCAACGTGGTCATAGCTGCCTTCGACCATGGACAGAGTGGTCGTAAACGACACTACGTGATCGTAAATGCCACAATGTGGTCATAAACAGTCCTGGTGGAGTCGCAACGAAATCTAAAAAAAGATGATGCATAAATATAAGGATCCTGAACTATATAATAAATATCAATATCAGCAAAACAATCATGTGTATTTTCACTCATATTTTCTCAGTGCTACCTCTAACAAAATTTCAGAATTTTCCCTACAACGTAAATGAACAGTGCCTTAACTCCCAAAAAGGTTTGGTATTAATACAATGCAAGGATTCTAAGGATTCTAGGTCACTTGGAAATGGGCAGTAGCCAGTTTCCCGTAGCTACGACCACGTTGGAAGCTACGACCACGTTGGAGGCTACGACCACGTTAAAGGTGGTCGTAAGGAGTTCGACCACGACTGGAGAACTCTAACATTATATTTATTAGTATAGTGCCCGTGCTAACGCCACGGCGGCATTTCAGGGATGCACATGAAAACAACCAAATGACGATATTTTTTTTCATAGTTTAAGTTACACGCAATTGTATATCACCATGTATATAATCTGGAAAACACTCATGTATATCACCAGCAAGTTCAGGTCATGAAATTACAAGTCTAGGCCAATTATAATGCATAACAAGGCAATAATAAGTCATGTCTCGCCTGAACCATCTAATTTCTGATTTGCTTAAGTAGGTCTTGGAGTTCTCCAGGGATAATGTCTTTACATTCATTTTCACTGCTCTTCAAAATGTCCACCAAGAAATTCGTCCTCAGTGAATGTGATCGCTGTGCATGGCAGATAATAAGTTAACTTAGTCTACAAAATATACATAGAGAATATTATATGCTCACAGTGTTGATATCTGGTAATCTTACGCCATTCCACGACCACATGAAATAAGCTGCCTATTGCGCCACCTCACGTACAGGAACACCATCAGTAGCTTCTTCAGACGGCTTGGTTGGGTCCTCGTTGATTGCCTCGTTAACGCCAAGGACTTCATCCATCAGCTCATCTTCCGCGGCAATGTCCTCCACATCCTCATCGTCATTGCCACCCTCAGGGATCCGCCGAGTTTTCGGACCATGCTCCGCCCTATGCGTGTCCAGCTCCTTATCCATTTCTTGCATGTTAGCTAGCCCATTCCCTCTCCGAGAGTTACGGGCATTCTGCAACCTTTCCAGCTGCCTCTCAACATTAGACATATATTGTTCCTCGACTTTCTTTTGAAATTGAGTCAGCTCAGCCCTGCGTACAGATTTCCATTCTTCAAATACCTGCAATAATTAACAGCAATTAGGTACATCCACAATGACGGATCCTGAAGACACCTGGTAACTAATAAGAATATATAGGTTGCCCGAAAATATGAAAGGTGAATTGGGAATTCATCTTAACAAAAAACATGCAGCTACAACAGAATTTTGCATGCAGTATTTTGTGTGTGAGCCAATACTTTTAGGCAATGCAATGAACATTGATAAGGGAAACAGATTATAAAGGTAAATATAGCAATATCATGTTCAATATTTGTAAAGATAACAGCCCAACAACCAGCTAGTTATCATTAGTTCCCAGGACCCACCACTGAACCTGGTGGCCCACCAGGTTCTTCTGAGTGAGCAACACTCACCAATTCAAGCTGGTTTTCATTATTTCATTAAAAAAATTCCTAATGGGGAAGAATTTCATAACTCAATGATCTTTTTAGTATTCACAAGGAACCAACCAATTTACAACCGATTGGATTTTGTTAGGTTAAACCATTACCTGGAGTGAAACCATCAGGACTGGTCAAACACTGATGCAGACATGAGGCATCCTTGTGGTTGCCTATTATCTAATTCGGATCAGTTCACACAAACACCACAGCAGCAAAACAGACAATTTTGTGTCTATTTGTAGCAGCAGTCATTTTCATCGTGTACATATGTAGTGTTCCAATTTCCAAGTGAGTTGTATGAGTTAAGTGTAAAAGGAAATGCCGATGGTAAATTATCCTTCGAAAAATGTACAGATTATAAAGTTTTTGGAGTAACTTATGAGTTATGAGGGTAGAAAATACCTTTTCCTTGTTCTGCTCAACAATAGTTGGATCATCAATGATTGATTTAGCTAGCATGTAATAAATAGGTGGTTCGGCTTTTGTCCTGCCAAACACAAATGAAGTCAAACCAGGAACAAATGTAGTTTTATACAATAGATATAGAAACCCATATGGACATCAAACATCAAAATTTGCATACAATCAGAAACGTATCTTCCCTCAATTTAATTGTCAATAGATATAGAAACCCATATGCCCATCCAACTCATCAAGGATCTATGTAGTTCAACAAGCAGTACGGAGAAAAAAATCCTATGGGGATACAATACAAGTAGTGATGAAAATAAAACTTAAAATAAATTATAATTAAAACTGCGCAATAAATAGAGTGCTCCTAGGGCTGAACTAAGACCTCGGGTATCAAAACACAAACTGCAAGCCACCTGAGCTAACTTACATTACTGTGGTATCAGAAGATATATATATATATATGTATATATATATATATATATATATATATATATATATATATATACACACACACACACACACACACCACAGTTCTAATTAGAACACATTATTATGTGAAAGAAGTGGCTGCAACTGAACACCAGTCACTAAATAAAGATTAGAAAATATAGTAGCTGTGAGAGAAATGGGTAATACCTTTCGCTGAGTCTCTGATCTGCGCATATAAGCTTCTGTGTTGGAGAGTTTTTTGTCCTCTTGCTGAAATTTCTGCATTGCCAAGCATGTGGAAGAATCAAGATCCGGATGAATTGAAATATTCACAAAGGTGAACATACCCAAATGACTTATATAGATAGATTATAGAATCATTAGCAGATTTGAACATTCAAAAGTCAGTTGCAATCCTGGAAATCGGCCAAGTCAATCCCTCTATCGGTGTTCAATTTGACTTGAAGAGTGGTCATTCATTTTAGTTGATTAAAAAGTTGTATTCCCATTAGATTTGTTGTACCTATGCTGTTACTATTAGCCAGCAGAAAAACTTATGCTTATTGACCATACAATTCCATGCAAATACGAAGCATGTGCTATTAGTGCAACAGTGGTATAAATTTAGCATATGTGCCTGAAAATGTCAGCCCACAGATCTTCATTCACACCGAACTTGGAACATTCTTCTTGAACACATCATCTCTAATATCCAAATCAAAATCAGGATCTGTCTGCAATAAAGCATAGTAAATTTTTATCAGTTAGTTTTGGTCAACAAAGGGAGACACAAGCTCCTCCACACTAATATAGAAGAATAAAAACAACATCTGTGAACCCACCAAGATAAAAGTAACCATGGTGTTCCCTGAAAACCACTGCAGTAAGTATATGTTACATCCATAATTCCTACCCTCCTAAAACCTACCAGCCACCTGAATTCGACTGCTAGGAAACAAAATTCTGGGCATTGACTTTTTGTTACTTGTTAATACAATGTAAAGTTGCTAGCCATCTACTGCAAAGCACTGCCAGTTTCATGGGATGGAAACTCACATTCCCAGTTGAGTCTTTTTCAAAGGATGTAAGCACAGTTCCTTTTGTAAATGTAACTCCTTTTGCAGTGTAGTAGTTTTCATAATACTCTGCAATTTTTTGGTGTAAATAGGCGAGCCACTGCAAATCCCAAGATTCTTTCTCCTAAAATAAGTATAAATTTTAAACACTGTCTGATCAACAACTGAACACGAAGATAGGCAGGTAAACAAGAAAGAAGGTAGTCACAGTTACCTTCTCGAAAGAAACAAGCTCCACTTCATAGAAGACAGTGGAGTTAGGAGGAACCACGGCAAGATCTAGCTTTGTTTCAGTGGATCCGAACGCATGTTAAGGTGGTTTACTATGGGCAAAAGCTGGCAGACCGGATTGGGTGGTGATGGTTTGGGGCTGTAGTTTTGGCATTAGTTCATTTCTGAAAATAAATTGTGCTATTACATGTCTAGCCAGATGTTTACTTTCGTGTTGGTTCGATGCCAAGCAAAAAGTTACTGTTGTATTTGGGTGAAAAGGGAATGAACTCATTATTCAAAAAAGACACAAAAAAAGGAGATCATCTGAGTATCCCTCCATTGCATATTCGAACAAGCAATAAACAGAACTTTTTTTTGTTGAGTAGTCAAGTACTAAAAACAAATGAACCAAGAGTAAGTTATGACTAAGCAGTTGCTTTGATAAAGAAAAAGGAGCAAACAGTTGCCAGAACACAGTCACAACATTCACTATACCATCACACACTGCGTGCATGAGGGAAAGTTTACCATGACCGGGACACACTGTATCCGAGATAACTAAGTGCCAGAACATACATATGGTAATCGGAGAGTGTAATAGGTACAAACACGCACAAAACAGTGGCATCATATGCTAAACCAAGCAGCAAAGCAAAGGTAAGCTTTATGAGCCCAACTTGGCAACTTCGGTTTGTATGTTAGATCGGCAGCACGATGCATGGCAACAAACTATAGTACTACTACATGGTTTGGGTAACAAAACAACAGCAGTCCTTTACTCCTTTATTGGTGTAAAAATGTAGGCCCATAAGCAGACATATGATTTGCAGGACCTGCTACGATTAGAAAGTAAATGTTTCAATAAACTGCTCAAAAGAAACACATTTGGGAATCACTAATTTTTTCAATTGAAGAGTATAGAATTTTTCAGTTAGTTTATACTACTGGAAATTGATCCATCATCCAACACCCATCTAAACTACTGGCAGAGCCACAGTGAAAAATGTATGTAGTGGGCCACTATATATGTAAATTTATATAAAAAATACATTCTGTACTATAGAAATTTTAAATGAATGGATCTCAGTCACCCCACTGAGATATGTAGTTGCACATTATACCCGGCATATAAAAAATTCTGGATCCACCAGTGAGCAATAGTCAACAGCTTATTTAATTCAGATTTTCAAGTTGCTCAGTCATAGTGTCATTCCAATAGAGCAGGATTGAAAGTGATAAGTTAATACTGAGGAAACTTACTTCCATTCAAGTAGAACCTCCGTTTATCATTAGGACAAGGCGAGAAGAGAACTTGTTGTGGGCTGAACAGAACTTGTCATCCAAGTAAAGCAAGAAGAACAATCCAAACTTCAAGGCACTATCAGTCCTACAAAACAAGTTGCCAGAAAATGTTATTTATCCATATGCAAAAACCAGGAGGAAAGAGACATACCACAATAATACAATAAGCTTTCAAATATATATACCTCATAGCATTATAGAGAGAATGATACCATAACACATATGCACCAGGAACCCAGAGATGAAGTAGATGATTGCCAGCAACCATATCTTCACACCTGAAAATGGATAGACCATTCATAAATAAGTGTTAATTAATTTTCTAGATTTACTAAAAGAATAAATAATAGGTTTATGACAGATTTACTAAGATTCACAGGTTGGCAAGTTCCCCACTTTAACTTGGGCCGTCATTAAAATCCAATATACTCAAAAGTGTAGATCTTCAAATTGCCCTATTGGCTATACTAACACATCATCAAGTAATTAAGTAATCATGATAGTTGACCAAAATAAGGAGATAAGAGCGCATTTATCCTTTTATGTAGCTGCCAACATATAGTATTCTCATAATGCATTCCACTGAGTTGAGACAAAGATACTCCTTTGTAATTTGTAAAATAGAACATTGCTAGTTACTATTAATGGTAATATTATGTTCTTACTTTTGATAGATATAATTTCAGATTACAAACCTCAAGATTATGAACCGTCAATGGTTCCTCTTTTATGATGTTGAATTGCAATGCTGAAACAGCAGCTCCAGGTACAACCACACTTGTGTCAATTCAAATAATAGTGTGTCATCTTCATCACCTGATACAAACCAGCAAAGGGACAGCGTCAATTGTCCTCAACCTGAAGATCGACAGCAAACAGTTAGCACGACTACGTTTCTTGTGAACAAATAACAGCACATGTGGGCAGTTCAGTACCCAAAAGCAGGGAACCATTGGAGCGCGGAGTGGTAGAAGAACCTGACAGAGGAAACAATACAACCGGACATGACAACTCATTACTTTGGATGGAATGGAAATGAAGCCAGTTGTAAGATACATAGTACTTGCCAGCGTCGACGAGGATGTTGGAGGTGCCGGACGGCATGGCGTGGTGCAGGAGGATGGAGGTGTTGCGCCTCCTGTTAAGGTTCCCCGGCTCGGCCGCATTGGTGCATACCTGCATGCAGAGCGGGACAAACAAACAACCAGCATCACATTGAGCATTGTGAGAAGTTTTGCTTATCTCGCGATTGATACGGAGATGGAGGCGGAGGGTACTCATACGGGGCAGCTGACGCGCGGGATGCCCTCTCTGGTGCCCGTGCCGAGGAAGATGAGCTCCGACTGCGTCTGCTTCTCATGATCCGTCGCCGATGCGGGGTGGGGAGGAGGAGGAGGCGGCGCCGGCGCTGGGTGGGGGGAGGAGGAGGCGGCGCTGGAGCGGAGGAGGAACGGGGGAGGAGGAGGCGACGGCGGCGCGGGGTGGGGTGGGGAGGAGGCGGCGGCGCGGGGTGGGGAGGAGTAGGAGGCGGCGCCGGCGCGGGGTGGGGGGAGGAGGAGGCGGCGGAGGAGGAGCGGGGGAGGAGGAGGCGACGGCGGCGCGGGGTGGGGAGGAGGCGACGGCGCGGGGTGGGGAGGAGGAGGAGGCGGCGCCGGCGCGGGGTGGGGGAGGAGGAGGTGTGCCGGAGCGGAGGAGGAGCGGGGGAGGAGGAGGCGACGGCGGCGTGGGGTGGGGAGGAGGAGGCGAGGGCGCAGCGGCAGATGAGGGAGGGGAGGCGGCGCGGGCGGAGGAGGGAGGGGAGGAGGCGACGCGAGCAGAGGAGGGAGGGGAGGAGGCGGCGCGGAGAACGGGGGGAGGAGCGGATCTCGTGGGGAGGCGGAGCGGCGGATGAGGGAGGGGAGGAGGCGGCGCGGAGAACGCGGGATGACCGTCGGATATGGTTGAGTAAGGAAAGAGAATAGATGAGAGTTAATCTGGTGCGGACGTTTTTAGGAGGGTGTAATTCTGGGTGCATATTGTGGTGTGAACGTAGTTAAGGTCATGACTGTGGAGCAGGTAATTGTTGGGTGAATGTAGGATAATTTTAACTGGTGGATTAATAGTGTAGATGCTTCACAACTTTCCAAATAGCATTGGAGCAATTCTTTTACTTAAAACATGTACCTATTACCTCTCCATTACTGCCATAAACCCAACTTCGCTGCCTTGCCTACTCAATCACTTCTTTATGCCTCACTTTTGGTCCTCTCCTATTTATACTTCTCAATGCTCCTGTTACTAATTAACCTAAGGGAAGAAGTGTTCCTGCCAATGTTGTATCTTTATATGCCAATGTAAGCGCGCTCCCTCTCTCACACACACGCAGACATTCGGCCCGTTTGAACTTGGTACCATCGCAGCAGTCCGAATCTGATTCCAGAACGTGTCCAACTCGAATTCTTGTTTGGCTTGGCCCCAAAGTGACGTGGTGAACTTCATTATTCCATCCAGGCATGTCCATGACTCCACGTCCCTCTCCTTCATCCTTTCCCAGGTTCCTAAGCACAATTAAATCACTTGCATTAGGTAGCGGTCTATTCTCAGTAATATATGAACCTAGGAATGAATTCACCTGATAATTAAGTTGACGAGCACGGGCTCGAGTGAGTGGTCCTTGTAACACTTGCTGTGACTGAGTTGTATCCATGGAAGGAATGTCCTCATCAAATTAGCGTTGATATTTCTTTCCTGTTTCTGAGTTGAATCAGTCTAACAGAATAGGTTTCCAATAATCTGTCCTAAACAGTAGGGGTGCAAACGGAGCGGATACGGACAGATATTGCTCATCCCGTATCCTTTTCCATATTTTTTGTCGGAGTCGGACACGGATAGTGCCGGATACGAATACGAATGCGGATATTCTCGGTCACGAATATGGAGCGAATACATGCCGCTCCGAATACGGTTAGTTTCGGTCACGAATATTTAATCGGATAATGCGCGAAAGCAAATTTCACATGGTGACAGAGACAAATTAAGCAAACTGAGATCTAATATGAGTGTACCGACGTTGCAACAGCCACCAAAACAAGCAATCTTATATAAATAAATAATGCTACATTTCAAGAAGAGTCGGAGATCCCACTTGGCCGGCGGAGAGGCCAGGTATCCGACTCCGTTTCCATATCCAGTAACTATCTGGGTAACTATCCGGTAACTATCCGGAAAAATATCCGGATAGTTTCGTATCCGTCAGATAATGCTTGTTCCGAATCCGTTTCCGTATCCGACACAAAATATCCGAATCCGTTTCCGTATCCGCCAAAACCTTCGGATATCCGAAAATTTGCTCCGAATTGTATCCGAATTGAAACGGACGGACGGTCGGTCGGGAAATATCCGCTCCATTTGCACCCCTACTAAACAGGCACTGCTAGCTCCATGAATCTACAGAGATGGTACGAGAACTAAGAACTCCGTGCAGTAAAAGTGTTACATCATATGATGGTCGTGTATTTTATTGATGATAAATAATTGATATTTGATTTTATTGAAATTTGCATTCATGAAAGTTCTAGTTGATGTGCTTCTGTGCTTAAGTTTTCAGGATGGCAAAATGATCACGTCTGGTAGTCCGATCGGCCATGTGATGGCTGGTCTGATCGGCATTGTAATGGATGGTCCGATCGGCAGGTCTGAATGGCAGACTTCGAACCACGACAGACTTCGACCATGGCAGACTTCAATCACGGCAGACTTCGACTATGCCCGATTTCAATCACGGCAGACTTTGGCCATGTCAGACTTCGACCATATCCGACTTCCACCATGTCCGGCTTCGACCACGGTAAATCGATCACGGTATTTTGACCAAGACAGAACGACCACGGTAGATAATCGTAGATTTTGACCTCGAATAATGAACCGGTCATGAGCAACATTTAATCGGTCGTAAGCGACAGTGAACCAGTCTTAGCTATAGTAAGCCGGTCGGAGGTCGTAAGGTCATCTGCTACAGTACCGATCGATGGTCGTAGCTACAGTACTTTTTCATGGTCGTAACTATAGTACCTGGTCGATACTCGATAGTTGTAGACTTTACTTATTGATACTCAATACTCGTAGACTCTGCGGTCTGCTGTAGTTGTCTTAGATTTTTCGATCGGTTGGCATAGAGCTCACGATCAATAGCCGAAGGCTCTGTGATCGGTTGCCGTAGTCTTTATGATCGGCACTCGTATTCTTCATGGTCGGTTCGAATGCTTCAGTTCTTACTATCTTCGAGTACTCGTGTTAGGCCAGCGGTATAACTGGCTGGTGCATGGTGGTCGGTGATTAGTGAACAATGATCAGAGGTGAACAGTACACAGAAGAAGTATTGTAGCAATGGTTGGTACTCGGAAGAGTACTGTAGTAGTAGTACTCGAAAATTGATACTCAGTAGTTGAAAGGACTTGGTACTTGATAGTCATGATTTTCACGATCATGGTTAGCGATCAGTTGTCATAGGTGTTGTGATCGATTGTCGAAGACTTGTGGTAAGTGATCGATACTCATAGGTTTTGAGTAAACGTTGGGTCAGCGGTCTAACCGGTTGTGCTTGGTGCTTAGACTGGTCATTCTGAGTGGTCTAAGGTGGATTTTTTGAGAGCGTGAAAATTATGGTCGTGGATGACCTGGTTGGTATTTGTGGATGGTTTAGTTTTTGTCTATGGATAGATGAGGGTTAGTTATACATGTGTGTGTTGATGTCGGTCAAGTTGTGGAGAACTTGTGCCGGAAAAATGTTCTTTGATCTTTGATGTGTAGGTTGGTGTGCAAACGATCATGATCGATGACGAAGAGGACCAGAATTAGAATGGAGAAATCTGAGATCCAGATGGTGGAGGATGTCATGCGAGGTGGTCAGGCTCATGCTAGAGCACATGGAGATCAAAGGTGATGATGCATGGAGAAGATATGGGAGGTGCTGTTATGGAGGTTTTGACACATGAGAATGATGCATGGAGGAGATACGGGAGGTGTGGTCCCGAAGACTTCTACACATGATGATGATGCGCGATAAAGATACAGAAGGTGCTAGCCTGGAGACTTCGTCGTGTGGTGAGATTGGAAACGTTATGGAAGGAGTTCGTAACGGAAAGGATTAGAGATATTGGAAAACCCGTTTTTAAAAGGGTTTCGGGTCCCTTGATATTTGAAAGAGATAGGATTGTGTGTCCAGGTTGTTAAGGACATGGTTGGAGATGTCTGTGTTTGAGGTGAACACGGTTTAGGACTCTAGCATATAAAAGCAGGTAGAGGTAAGGGTTTCAGCCAGGGCTTTGGAAGGCTTTTTATGCTAGAGTTTTTAGGGGGTGTTGTGAGGGCGCTTTGTAGCCATAAACATGATATAGAAGTAAAATATCATATCAGTTCTCGAAGAAAGAAATCACCATCGACGTTGTCACAATTGAAGCACAGTGAGTTTTTCTTAGCATCACTTTGTTGTGTTCTAGTCAGTGTGCTATCGCATCACGATCTTGCGATCTATGAGCGTGGTGTTGTCTTTATCTTATCCTTGTTCAAACAGTCGAAGTGATCAAGCGGGCGAAGTGTTCAAAGCAATCGAGGCATTCTAGTGGAAGAAGATTTTAACTACGTGCAAAGGAGGTCAAGCGAGCAATTGAGCGATTGATTGAACAACTTGCTGTTGAAATCTGTATCCAGTAATTTAGATTACTTTTCTTCTGGTTTGAGGTTTGTTTTTAAGTATCAAAAAGTGGAGGCAATTATTCACGCCCCCCTCTGATTGCGCCATATAATTCTACAAGTGATATCAGAGCCAAGTTACAATGGTATTAGATCGGGAATGGTTCTCAAGTAAGCCATCGTTTTTTGATGGATCAGATTATCTTCTGGAAAACACGTATGGAGATCTCTCTACAAGCACAAGATAGCGTTATTTGGCAAAAAGTTGAGAATTCATATATAGTGCCTTCTGTTGTTACTATTAAAAATATTGCTGATGTTGAAACTAATGCTAAGGTTAGAAATATCTTATTAAAAGGTTTAACTAGAAACGAGCTTATCAGAATTGCTCAAATTAAATCTGTAAATAAAATCTGGACTGCTCTATCTGATTATCATGAAAGTTCTACATCTGTTAAAGATGTTCGACAGAACTAATTCAAAAAGGAGTATTTTAAATTTGAGATAAAATCTAGAGAATTAGTAGATGCATTTTTGATCGCTTCAATGAAATCTGGAGAATCACCAATTTGCTGAAGAAGGAAGGCTTTCTATGGACCGAGTTAGCCACACTCTGTTTCAATCGGTTGAAGCAAGCAGTGGTAAGCACAGCTGTGCTGGCTCTCCCTAATTTTTCCTTACTATTTGTCATCAAGACCGATGCTTGCGACAGGGGTGTCGGGGCGGTTCTTACGCAGCAGGGCCATCGGATCGCCTTTTTGAGTAAAGCCCTCAGTACTAAAAATAAAAAACTCTCCATATATGAAAAGGAATTTCTGGCTATCATGATGGCCATGGATAAATGGCGGTCATACTTGCAGCACGGCCCTTTTCTCATTCTGACAGACCATAATAGTCTCTGTTCTTTAGGCGAGTAGCGCCTCTCCTCTGAACTACAACGCAGGGCAATGTCAAAAATGGTGGGATTGCAATTTAAGTTTCAGTACAAGAAAGGAATTGAAAATGGTGCTATGGATGCACTATCTCGTGTCAGTCATCTTCTCCAATTACAACCTATTTCAGTTTCTCAACCACTATGGTTTCAGAAAGTATGTAATTCGTATGAGATGGACTCGGAAGCACAAAAATAACTCACACAATTGGCTGTTCACACTCCAGATGACCGTGGTTACAGATGGCCTTGTTAAGTACAACAATCGAGTATGGATAGGCTCTAATTCGTCATAACAAACCAAATTTATTAGTGCCTTTCATGACACAGCAATTGGGGAGGGGGCACTCGGGTATCCATGCAACTTACTGTCGGCTAAAGAAATTATTCTACTGGCATGGCATGAAACTAGCAGTCGCAGAGTTTGTCAAACAGTGCCAAACTTGTCAACAAGCGAAACATGAGAATCTGAAACCGGTGGGATTGCTACAGCCATTACCCATCCCTGAAGGTGCTTGGCAGGACTTAACTATGGATTTCATTGAACGGTTGCCCAAATCGGAGGGTTATGATGTCATTTTGGTTGTGGTATCGTCTCACCAAGTATGCCCACTTCACGCCACTTAAGCATCGTTTCACCGCTAGGACTGTTGCTCAAATTTTTATGGGGTCAGTTGTAAAACTACATGGCATACCTTGTTCCATCGTCTCTGATCGGGACAAGGTCTTCACCAGTAGTATTTTGTAAACACTGGTGAAGACCTTGTCCCGATCAGAGACGATGGAACAAGGTATGCCATGTAGTTTTACAACTGACCCCATAAAAATTTGAGCAACAGTCCTAGCGGTGAAACGATGCTTAAGTGGCGTGAAGTGGGCATACTTGGTGAGACGATACCACAACCAAAATGACATCATAACCCTCCGATTTGGGCAACCGTTCAATGAAATCCATAGTTAAGTCCTGCCAAGCACCTTCAGGGATGGGTAATGGCTGTAGCAATCCCACCGGTTTCAGATTCTCATGTTTCGCTTGTTGACAAGTTTGGCACTGTTTGACAAACTCTGCGACTGCTAGTTTCATGCCATGCCAGTAGAATAATTTCTTTAGCCGACAGTAAGTGGCATGGATACCCGAGTGCCCCCTCCCCAATTGCTGTGTCATGAAAGGCACTAATAAATTTGGTTTGTTATGACGAATTAGAGCCTATCCATACTCGATTGTTGTACTTAACAAGGCCATCTGTAACCACGGTCATCTGGAGTGTGAACAGCCAATTGTGTGAGTTATTTTTGTGCTTCCGAGTCCATCTCATACGAATTACATACTTTCTGAAACCATAGTGGTTGAGAAACTGAAATAGGTTGTAATTGGAGAAGATGACTGACACGAGATAGTGCATCCATAGCACCATTTTCAATTCCTTTCTTGTACTGAAACTTAAATTGCAATCCCACCATTTTTGACATTGCCCTGCGTTGTAGTTCAGAGGAGAGGCGCTACTCGCCTAAAGAACAGAGACTATTATGGTCTGTCAGAATGAGAAAAGGGCCGTGCTGCAAGTATGACCGCCATTTATCCATGGCCATCATGATAACCAGAAATTCCTTTTCATATATGGAGAGTTTTTTATTTTTAGTACTGAGGGCTTTACTCAAAAAGGCGATCCGATGGCCCTGCTGCGTAAGAACCGCCCCGACACCCCTGTCGCAAGCATCGGTCTTGATGACAAATGGTAAGGAAAAATTAGGGAGAGCCAGCACAGCTGTGCTTACCACTGCTTGGTTCTACCGATTGAAACAGAGAGTGGCTAACTCGGTCCATAGAAAGCCTTTCTTCTTCAGCAAATTGGTGATTCTCTATATTTCATTGAAGCGAACAAAAAATGCATCTACTGATTCTCTAGATTTTATTTCAAATTTAGAATACTCCTTTTTAAATTAGTTCTGTCGAACATCTTTAACAGATGTAGAACTTTCATGATAATCAGATAGAGCAGCCCAGATTTTATTTACAGATTTAATTTGAGCAATTCTGATAAATTTGTTTCTATTTAAACCTTGTAATAAGATATTTCTAACCTTAGCATTAGCTTCAATATCAGCAATATTTTCAATAGTCACAACAGAAGGCACTATATATGAATTCTCAACTTTTTGCCAAATAGCGTTACCTTGTACTTGTAGAGAGACCTCCATACGTGTTTTCCAAAAGAGATAATCTGATCCATCAAAAAACAGTGCTTACTTGAGAACTGTTCCCGATCTGATGTCATTGTAACTTGGCTCTGATATCACTTGTAGAATCGTATGGCGCAATCAGAGAGGGTGAATGATTGCCTCCGCTTTTTGATTCCTGAAAACAAGCCTCAAACCAGAAGAAAAGTAATCTAAATTACCGGATATAAATTTCAACAGCAAGTTGTTCAATCAATCGCTCAACTGTTCGCTTGACCTCCTTTGCACATAGTCGAAATCTTCTTCCACTCGAATGCCTCGATTGCTTTGAACGCTTCGTCCGCTTGATAACTTCAATAGTTTGAACAAGGATAAGATAAAGACAACACCACGCTCATAGATCGCAAGGTCGTGATGCAATAGCACACCGACGAGAACACAACAAAGTGATGCTCAGAAAAACTCACTATGCTTCGATTGTAACAACGTCGGCGGTGATTTCTTTCTTTGAGAACTGATATGATATTTTACTTCTATATCATGTTTACGGCTACAAAGCGCCCTCACGACACCCCCTAAAAACTCTAGTATAAAAAGCCTTCCAAAGCCCCGGCTGAAACCCTTACCTCTACCTGCTTTTATATGCTAGAGTCCTAAACCATGTTCACCTCAAACACAGACATCTCCAACCGTGTCCTTAACAACCTGGACAGGCAATCCTATCTCTTTCAAATATCAAGGGATCCGAAACCCTTCCAAAAATGGGTTTTCCAATATCTCTAATCCTTTCTGTTACGGACTCCTTCCATAACGTTTCCAATCTCACCACATAACGAAGTCTTCAGGCTAGCATCTCCTGTATCTTTATCATGCATCATCATGTGTAGAAGTCTCTGAGACCGCACCTCCCGTATCTCCTCCATGCATCATTCTCATGTGTCAAAACCTTCAGGACCACACCTCCTATATCTTCTTCATGCATCATCACCTTTAATCTCATGTGCTCCAGCATGAGCCCGACCACCTCGCATGACATCCTCCACCGTCTGGATCTTAGATTTCCCCATTCTAATCCCGGTCCTCTTTGTCATCGACCATGATCGTTTCCACACCAACCTACACATCAAAAATCAAAGAATATTTTTCTAGTACAAGTTCTCCACAACTTGACCAACGTCAACACATACACGTATAACTAACCCTCGTCAATCCATAGACAAAAACCAAACCATCCACGAATACCAACCAGGTCGTCCACGACCATAATTTTCACGCTCTCCAAAAATCCACCTCAGACCACTCAGAACGACCAGTCTAAGCACCAAGCATAACCGGTCAGACCGCTGACCCAACGCTTACTCGAAACCTATGAGTATCGATCACATACCACAAGTCTTTAACAATCGATCGCAACACCTACGACAACCGATCGCTAACCATGATCATGAAAATCACGACTAACAAGTACCAAGTTCTTCCAACTACCGAGTATCAACTTTCGAGTACTGCTACAGTACTTTTCTGAGTACCGACCACTGCTACAATACTTCTTCTGTGTATTGTTCACCTCCGATCATTGTTCACCGATCATCGACCACCATGCACTAGCCAGTCATACCATTGGTCTAACACGAGTACTCGAAGTTGTTGTGGATTACTCAGTTGTGAATGACTCTTCAACCATATTCAGCATGGCCATGCACTTTCTTAATCCAACCATATCGAGGGGCCCAGAGATATTTCTCTTGTTATATAGGAAGGAACAATTTCATCTTGATCACTCATATTTCCTGCAAGTTTCATAGCAAACTCGAAAGCTACCTTTATTACCATCTAGTCATAGAGTAGTGTTTGGTAACCCTAAATACACTATTACACATGTAGAAAACAATGATGATCTCAGGTCTAAGGATCTTACATACACTATGTATGAGACCAATTGATGATACATAAGAATATAACAATTCCCGCAGTATCTCATGATGTGTCAATCTAATATCATGTTCTCTAACACGTGTTCACATTATTGATTTGATATCTTATATTCATGATCCGTGAAACATGATCATCAATCAATATATGTGCTGATCTATAAATCATAATGGTCCCGCATAATGATATAAGTTCAAGGATAATTTAGAAGAACATAAAAAAAGAATAAAGAATTTCATGAACAAGTCACATACTTGTTGATCAATATAAAATACATTTATTCAAGAAACATGATAACATTTTATTGAAGAAATGATCATAAATATAGAAGTGAATATATCACTAACATTAAATAGCCAGCACACAACTCACACGGACATACGCATGGCTTAAGGCCGAACAAAACTCAAACGCACGCACACACTACTACAGAAAAGGTCATCACAAACGGTTCGAAAACATCATCACAGACGGTTTTGTGAACCGTCTGTATTTATGGGTCAGTGATAATCGAAGGTCATCACAGACGGTTTTCGAACCGTCTGTGATTATCAGCTATCACAGACGGTTTTTGAGTAAAAACCGTCTGTGATAGCTGATCATCACAGACGGTTTTTAGTTAAAAACCGTCTGTGATACTGATCATCACAGACGGTTTTTAGTTAAAAACCGTCTGTGATACTGATCATCACAGACGGTTTTTAACTAAAAACCGTCTGTGATGATCAGTATCACAGACGGTTTTTAAGTAAAAACCGTCTGTGATTATCAGCTATCACAGACGGTTGTGATTATCAGCTATCACAGACGGTTTTTACTCAAAAACCGTCTGTGATATTCCCTTCAACCCCTAAATATATTTCTGTTTATTGGCTAGCCTCAGGAAATGCTAGCCATGCCCTCTGAAACAAGCAGATCAACATGTACATGTATACATCCAATTCACATCTCAATTCATTTCACAAACATAAAACATCAATTTTTATTAAGATTAGAGTATACCATTACAATATCTCAAAACAACGAGCAGATTACACAACAAGAACAACGAGCATGTTACACAACAAGAACAACGAGCAAGTTATACAACAAGAACAACAAGCAGGTTACACAATAAGAACAACAAGCAGGTTACACAACAAGCAAAGATCCTCTATGCCTTCTCGCCCCTGATGCAACGCATGAGCTGAATGTATTTGACGACCACCATCGTCGGCGTTGATTGAGCGTCTGCCCAGTTGGCACGAGCTAGATGCTTCTGCGTCGTCTGCAAGGAGGAGGACAGCAAGGAGGAGGAGAACAACAAGGAAGAGGACAGCAAGGAGGAGGACAGCAAGAAAGAGGAGACCAGCAAAGAGGCTGGATTTTGGTTATATTTATAGGGGAGGGAGAGGCGGGAATTCGAAATTTGTGGTGCGGGAACGGAAAGGCGGAGCTACGATTCGTGGGGCTGAGGATCGACGGGCCCAGCGGTCAGATTATCATAGACGATTCTATATATAGAACCGTCTGTGATGAATGAATATCATAGACGGTTCTATATATAGAACCGTCTGTGAATTGGAGCACAAATTTTATATACTGATGCAATATAAACAACTAGTCTGAAAAGATAAAATAGCAAAGGTTTATATAGTTTATATATACTCATTTGAAAGGTTTCGACGAGATCTACAACTTTGCAGTTGAAGAAAAATCCAAATTCTGAAAATAAAACCAAGAAAAAGGGCAAAAATAGAAACCAAAAACTTGCGACGCAGGTTTAGGTCCAAAGATGGCCAATTTTCGGGGTCTTGGAGGACGACTGGTGCAAGCGGGTCATTTGTTTGGATCGGGCTCGTCGTTAGCTTTCCAACGAGTACAAGAACGTCGAAAACGGACACCGTATGCAAAAGTTATGCCCGTTTTACTGAAGATGTCTCAAAACTGAACCATACTCGGACTTAAGCGGGAAAATATGAAATTCTGAGGGATTGCAAGGCGGGAAACATATCACAGACGGTTTTTATTATAAAACCGTCTGTGATACTAGAATATCACAGACGGTTTTATAATAAAAACTGTCTGTGATAATCTGGAATATCACAGACGGTTTTTATTATAAAACCGTCTGTGATATTCTAGTATCACAGACGGTTCAACGGTAAGAACCGTCTGTGATACTCCTTTTTCCCGCCACAAATACCACAGATGGCCTCCAAATTAAAACCGTCTGTAATAGTGTAAATCACAGACGGTTTCACAAAACCGTCTGTGATTTGGCGTCTACTATTAGGCTTTCTGTAGTAGTGACACACTTATCTTAAAACTAGTTGGACCCACAAAATTTTACATCTCGAAGTTGTCACGTGCACTTAACTAATAATTTGGCGCACCATCTTCTCTTTTGTTGCTTTCAGTTTTGTGGTGGCTCTCAACCAAACGCATGGAGAGAAAGCATATCCCGTAGGGAAAAGTTACTTATCACGGATTCCTTTTCTTCAATTCTGAAATAAAGAAATTCATGTGGGTAAGAAAAGGAAAATCTGATTCTTGTGGAATTCATCTTGGGGCTTGTTCATATTGGCTTTTGCTAATGGCTTTTAGCTGTGGCTGATGAGTAGTGGTGTCTGATAGAAACGGGTGATAGAAGCGGCTAATGAATAGTAGTGCATTATATAAGAAAAACGGTGCAACAGAAGACACTATAACATTCAGACCGTTATACAACTTACGCAATTGTGACATAATAAAATACGTTACAATATGTGAAATATGAATAGTAGTAACTGATGAATAGTAGTGGCTGATAGAAATGTCTTATAGAAGATGGGGCGTTAGTATCGGCTTTGGTTTCTGAAAGCAGAAGTGACTTATAGAAGCCAATATAAACAGGACTTTAATCTTTTTTATCTTTTCTTTCTACAGATGGCTTATTTCTATCCTTGAATGTACGTCTCCTGCATTCATATGCATGTTTTCCACCGGGAAAAGAAGGAAACCATCTTAAGTTCAGCATGTAATTATGTAACTTGATCGATCGCTTCCTGATTCCACATGTGGATTTCCTTTTCAAAGAGTTTTTATATCTGGCTTCATGCACATCTCAACAAACGATCCGACTAAAATTCTTTCTCGGTTCCAGCTGCATGCACGCAATATGCGCACTCGGTTGGAGTCATGGATCAATCGCATGCACATCTTGTACACATGCCACTGCACCATTAGTGCTAGAACACAGCTCACGGCCGGGTGACTCCATGCATTACTGTGTACATGAGATAACAGGAAAACCAACAATATTAGTAGATGATATCTGGACCGCATCACAGACTCTATGCTGTCTTAGTTTTAGAATGGAAATCGTGGACACTTGATTTATGTAACTGCAAAGCTTTACCTGTTGCATTAGGCACGTTCGGACCATTGGGCAAATGATATATACACTTTAGAGATGCTTTATGGTACTTGGGTAGTACATGTAGGCTGTAGCCTCTTGGAACCACTAAAATGATCGCACTTAATTAGCAGTTACAACTCTGCAGATTGTAATAAAAACCAATCTCAGATGCAGGGAGCTAACACCTAAACCTCCACATGATGGAAGGGTTTGAGATCAGTATCATCTTTTGACCCCACCAGTAAGTTTCTATGTTTGAGCCAGCTTGCAAATGCACATCTGTAAGGCACTAAGCTACCACTGGTACCGATCATATTCATTGTTTTCAATTTTCTTCAGTACCCAAACATTTCAGGCCCATCGAGCTAATCGATCTCTCTGACTGCATGCCATTTAGTACAGATCCCACCTAGTACTCTTTTGCTCTTTTCTATGTATGCCCCTTATCAGGGCCGTCCCGGGAAGATCTGAGGCCTTGTACTAAACTAAAAAATAAGGCCTACTGGCCTAGAAAAAAAATAGGACTAAAATAAGATGTACGATATATATAATGTATTACATTGCAATAAGATATATCAAGAATGATACCTATGTTGCATAATCTTTACTTGAATAGCATCATTCTTTTAGTGTTCTTTGAAATGAAATCTTCAATGATATGCTCATAATTAATCTTCTCCAACATTTCGCTCTCAAGTGCTATTATAGCCAAATCATTAAGTCTTTCTTGTGTCATTGTAGAACGCAAATAGGACTTCAATAGCTTCAATTTAGAAAAGCTTCGCTCCGCTGATGCAACAGTCACAAGAATGGTCAATAGAACTCTATATGCAATAGTTGCATTGGGAAAACAACCATGCTCCTTTAAAAACTGCAGAATTTCAATAGGTCCCATTTTTTCTTTTGGAATGAATTCTCGTAGAAACTTCAACTCCATATAGAGTTCTTTGGCATCAATATCAGATTTTCCATCCTTTTTAAGGGCAGCCTCAAGATTATCACAAGAAGACTTCAAGCTCTGGTTATCCAACGACTGCAATGTTTCCGAAGTAAATAAGAAACCAAATTTTTTTTTGGTAATCTTGGTACTGCTCAAATCTCCTTGTAAGAGAGGCAATAGCTTGATCAACAATAGGTAAAAAATAACTGATTCTAAATGACTCCTTTGCAGACCGTGTGGCAATATTTGTGTCTTCTGGGTTTTCATCAAAATGCCTCTTTCTTTTAATTTGTCGTTTTTTACAAAATGTTGTACCAATATCCATCTCAAGTGCAATTTCTTTGGCTGACACCCAAGCTTCTAAGAAACCAGTTTCCCTATAGCCCTTGAAGAAAGAAATAAGCCCTTGCACTTTCTCAATAGCAACATCAATAAGCATATCCTTTGCTTGCATTTGTTTGCTTACCAAATTAACAGCATACAATACCTCATACCAAATGACTATTGCCACTATAAATTCATACTCTCCAAGTTCATTATTTGCCAGACCTTTAGCCTCACTGCTTGTTTTTACATCATTATCAATATCAGATACCTAAATTTAAAAAAAGGAAAATATTTGTTAAAATATGAGATAACCAACAAAATTACATCATTAATTCATTATCAATATGAAAATGTTGGGTACCTGAAGTAGAGCCTCCCGAATTTCTGCACATTGAAATCTGATAGCTTTAACACTGTCAATACGACTCTCCCATCGTGTAGCTGACACTGACTTGAGAGTCAATCCTGTTATGTTATCTTTTAGAATCTGCCATTTTTTAGTAGAGTTAGCAAACGTTGTGTAGATACGTTGGATGATTCCAAAGAAGTCTTTAGCTTTGCCACAAGTCTTAGTAGCCATATCACTAAGTGTTAAATTAAGGCTATGGCAACCACAAGCGGAATAGAAAGCTCTAGGATTTACATCCAAAAGTTTCTTTTGTACACCTTGATGTTTTCCTTTCATATTTGACCCATTATCATAGCCTTGTCCTCTCACATCATCTATGTCAAGATCAAGACACTTTAGCTCATTCTCTAGCACATCAAAAAATCCCTGTCCATTCGTATCATTTACATCTAAAAATCCTAGAAAGGATTCTTCAATGCAAACACGACCTGATGATGAATCCACATATCTTATAATTAAAGACATTTGTTCTTGGTGACTTGCATCAGGGGTACAATCAAGTATGACAGAGAAATACTTTGCACTCTTGATTTTCTTAATAATTTCAGACTTAATAGTAGAAGCAAGCAAGTGTATCAACTCATTCTGAATCCTAGGACCAAGATAATGAACCTGAGTTTCTTTTGCCAACTGACCTTTTCAATGCCCTTTTGTAAATAATTTACAGCTGAAGCAAAATACTCTATCAAGTTCCTTAGAATAGACAAGCCAATCCCTGTCACAGCCTTCTCCATTTGATAGAATCCTAGTATAGAATAGTGCAGAAAATCTTCTAGAAAACCTATCCTTAGGTCCCTTCTGAATTGATAGGTCTCTTTTAGGGCCCTTTTGTGCTAAAATGTCAACTTGTTTACGATCAAGTGAATCCCAATATCTTGGATCAAATATATCAGGCTGAAAAGAATCACCAGCATCCGGAGAAGGATTCAAGTCATCACTATTATTGTCCATCTGAGTATTTGTGTTGTCAGGAAGAGCTTCCTCAACTTCAACATTATTTTCTGTCTCTGGAGGATTTATAGGATCATTGTCTACATTACTGTCAATTGCTTGCCCCTGGTCAAGTGTCGGATTATCAGATGACACTTGTGATTCTTTTGTAATGAACCTATCCATAGCTCCTTTCTGAGATTGGATTAAATCCTCTATTCTTTGTTTTTCTTACGCTTTTGCCAACCCGATTCAAAATTTCTAGACCGATTTGCAGAAGACATGGCTTGAATCTTCGAACACTATTCCACTAGGCGTCTAGATGAAAAGAACAAAATTTAGAGATCGATCCGCTACTCGCATAGTTCGCTGTGAATGAATTGAAAAAAAAGAAATATGAATGATTACTGATTAGTATTACCTTCAGGGCCTCACCTTGGCGCTCGCCGTCGCCGTCACTCGCGATACGCGATAGCCGATAGGAGACGAAACGAAAAGGTTTGGGAATTGGGATCGCGGGAGCCAGGAGACAAAACGACGCCGTGCGGCCGCCAGTCAATCATTTTTTATTAGGCTTGCTAGTGGGCGATCCTCTTGTGCTATTGGACCAATGAAACAAATACCTGCTTAGCTATTTAGTGGGTTATGGTACTAAAAAATTGGAGGCCTATGATAATTAGAGGCCCTGCGCCGTCGCCTAGGCTGCACGCCCCAGGGACGGGCCTGCCCCTTATCTCCTATTTATATTGTTATTTGCCTCTTGTAATGTCATTCACTCAATATTTTCTATAGCTTCTCCCCTCACAGTAAAATTTCGAAGAGAGGTAGAGAACAAAGATGTGCATATATGCATCTTTTAATGGCATACACTACTGTTGTTTGAGAATGGGTGGTATCGGGAAAGAACGAGTGACGGGACAGTGGTATCGATGAGCTAATGTTCTTCATATTTCTGCACCGTACTTAGCATGGAGGTGAAGTTCTATTGGCATAGTTTTAAGTGCAAATCTCTCTCCAGAGTCCAGTTGATTATCTAAGGTGTTGCCTTGTGCAGGCTTATACCGTTTGAACATCAAACTAATACAATATGTTATATGTGCTCTAAGTCAATAAGAAGATAAGCTATTACTCTTTCTGTTTTTTTTTTACTTGACTTTTTAGAATCTGTGCCGTCAAACTTTTTGACCACTAATATACTTAAAACTATCTAAATTGGCTATACAAAAGTTACATCATCATATTTGTCGTTAAAAATACTTTTATAATATTATAATTTTACTAATATATCTTAGAATAAAGTTATAGAAAATAGCGGTCAAAGTCATATTTTGAAGATCGTGAAAAGTTAAAAACATTAAGTAAAAAAGAACGGAGGAAGTATTATATAGATTGACTTAACACTTTATGAAAATTCTCAGAAGTTTGAGAGCACCACCTCCTAACTTTGCTGGCAAAACAGACTTTTTAAAACAGAAGACACAGCCACAGGTTGCTATTTTTCATACAGAAAGGATAAAGACTAACCAAGGGCGCATCGATCACTAGGGCAAAAATTGAAAGGTTCGAGAGCAAGAAAATGATCAGGCTGGCAGTACCGAAATTCAAAAGCTCAAGAAGATACCATTAACCAACATATATGAATCACTTCATGTGATGTTCCTAAATGTGCAGAGCAGCGCATGAACAAGTAGAGCTAAGAGAGAATCCTTGCACACAAGTTGTCCAAAGAAAAGGAAAACATGTTTTAATTAAAAAGAGCCGATGCCATCATTACTCATTGGACTAATTGGACAGTTGATATGTACTTAAGACATGTTTTACGATACTTGGGAGGTACGTACCTCTACGCCTCTAGGTAGTATCAGTACTCAAAAGGTCATACATAGAAGCTAGAATTCTGCATGTTGTCATACATAGAAGCTAGAACTCTGCATGTTGTACACAAGTCAAAATCACTATCTGGTGCAGGGAGCTAACACCTTGTCCCAACATGATGGAAGGTTTTAAGATCACTGCCATACTATGATCACCTGGCCCGTAGGCTTCTCTCTTTGAGCCAGCTTGCATATGCACAATTGCACGGCACCAAACTACCGATAGTGCTAATCATATTCACTGTTTTTAATTTTCTTCGGTACCAAACATTGCAAAGAACCAGCTTCAGTTTTCAAATGGGTTAGATAGATGCTTGTCTGGGGGTGTAGCTGCAGACTTCAACTTTGCAACCTTACGTCGGTTAGACAATTTATGGGTTCCTAGTGCTGGTAAATCGAATCTTATTGCCAGTGATTCAATGGTGGATAATAAACTCACCGTAAGGATAGAAAAACATGCAAGCAAGGTTAAAAAAAGTGGAGGTTACCGGCTAGTAACTGCTGGTAACCGGATTTACCCACGGGAACCAGTAAAAGAAAACCGGCCAGGTTATTTTTAGATCTAATGCATTTTCTAGGTTGATTTAGGTGATATGTGGTGACTGGTGAGTATGTAGTGATATCTCTGGTGTGTTAATTGTGGTATATTGTCCATATTGGACAGGTATTTATAAACATAATTATCTTCTCTCTAATTAACTTACCATCCCCTCGAAGTACTCTTTGATCCAATATGTGTATATTTCCCTATTAAGTTTATGTATCAACTAATTTATCTATAAGTTTAAGCTATTGAGGAAAGATAGGAAATATACTTCAACACTCCTTTCTCTCCTATTGATATTGTCATTTGCCTCGTCATGTCACTCATTGAGTTCTTTTGTACCTTTCTCTTATCCTGGTTCCAACCAAATTTGCAAATAAAGCTAGAGTAGAAAAATGAAAACTACAGAGGCGTGTGTCCAGGGGGTGGATGTGGCTTGAGTGCTCCAGTACTTAAGAATGTATAGTCGATTTTCATTGTTTCCCAAAAATTGTTACTCTTATTTGATAATGGGTGGTATCGAGAAAGAATGAGCAACATCACGGTTATATTGAACAGGTGAAACACTTTGGACAATTGCAAGCGCTCCGCTTATCGCGAAGGTGAAGTTCATGTGGCATTTTTTTAAGGGCATGCCTATCTCATTCATCACTCAAAAATATAATATATGTGTCCTCTTCTGTTTGAGTACACGATGAAAAATGAATCATGACAAAAATTATTTCAGGAATCAGACATATGTTTCCAAAAAGGTCTTGCATTCTTCGACTTATATTTTTTGCACGTCAAATTGGTACCAATAATGCTGACTTGACATTATGTTAAATTTTGGAAAAGATCGACAACATAAGCCCCGATGTTAGCAGGCAAACCAGATTTAAAAACTAAATTAAAAAAAAACCCAAGTTGGTACATCACCAGGTCAAAAATGGGAAAGTTGAGACCAAGAAAGTTATCAGGGTGATGGAATTTGAGAAGGGTATCTCTGGCAACATATACCAGAGAACAAAATGAAGTATGTTGAACTTGAACAGGGGATCCCTTGGACTTATCGGGATAAGAATGCACATCTGCAAAAGCACAAAAAACAGTAACAAGAGCAGACAAGGAAAATGGAAGGCTCTGCATCTTAACTTACCATTTCAATTTGTGGGATATAAACCTGATGCAGGTATACATATGCGTCATTATGAAATGCAGGAAAAGGTGCTTGCTAGAAAGCTGGAATAAATGTGATACATATAAAGTAGCATGCAATTAGAAGTGTCAGACGACCCACGGAAGCATCACATTCTTCTCCAATGACTACTGCCATTGTCCATAGAACCCAAAACCCACTCAACTCACCCTAACTTATTCATGCCTCTCTTCCATATCATTTCCTATTGATGCATACCATTGTTCATATTGGCTAGCTAGCTCCATCTCCCCTCTCAGATTCCGTTACGACCAATTAACATGTGGAAAGAATTGTTACATGCCTTCCAATATATGCAATAATGCTCTTACAAATCATGCGAGTGAGTCAAACATACGTTGTGTAGGAAGGTATGGATGGAGACATCTTTGCTTAGGAATGGGTGGCATGACAGGAAAAGCAACAAGCACATCAAGGGTTCATCGATCGCTATCAATTTTGTAACTGAAAGCATCAACTACAGTAGCCGTGCCACCCGGGACAGCGCAAGATGCCTCTTTACAGGAACATGTGCTGTGAGAATGCTTCCAGGCCACCATTGCAAGAACCACTGCCACAAACAAAGTTCTCACGAAGGATGTGGACACTATCGTCTTAGATTGGATTTTTTGGGCTTATGGTTTATAGTTTTTAGTTTATGCTATAATAACTAGCTTTCAAATTAAATGATATGTCTTTTCAAGGTAGAGTCTACAAGTTGATTATAGTAGACACTCTACCGAATTCATCTATATCGGCCAAAATTACACGCGACTGTCTCTCTCTCTCTCCATATTCTCTCTTGTGAACAGACAGAATTTAAAAATTTAAGCAAAAAGCCATAAGCCACAGTCAGAATTCTAAAATTTAAGTCAAAAGCCACAATCCAAAATTTAAGCTAAAATATTAAAATGGAAATGGTGAATTTTTTTAACTGCCAAGTGTTACTTGTTGTATTACGCATGTACTCCTTTCATTCTTTTTTACTTAACTTCCTAGAATTTATGCAGTCAAATTTTTTAAAGTTTGATTACCAATAAGTTAAAAACTATATAGATTGGCTATACGAAAATTATATCATTAGATTTGTCATTAAAAATACTTTCGTAATATTATTTTTTAGTATTTATTAGTGTAAATTTATAAAAAAAATAACGATCAAAGTACTATCTTAAAGATCGTAAAGAGTTAAAAATATTAAGTAAAAAAGAATAGAGGGAGTACTTCGCAAGTACCTGTAGGCAGTAGACTCTTGGTACCACTACTTAAAAGATCATATTTAGTACTTAAGAACTATGCAAAGTATAATCATAAGCACCCTCACATGCAGGGAGCTGGCACCTAAACCCCAGAATGATGGGAAGGGTTCGGGAACAGTGTCATCTTTGGACCCCACCAGTAAGCTTTTCTGTTTTGAGTCCAGCTTGAAAATGCGCAATTGTATGGCACTAAGCTACCAATAGTATCTATCATATTCATTGTTTTTAATTTTCTTCGGTACCCAAACATTACAGGCCCATGAATGACACGGATTTGTGCTATCTCATCTCTGACTGCACACCACTTAGCACAGAACTTACCACTCTCACCTACTATTCTTTGCTCTCTTCTTTATGTGCCCCTTCTCTTCTCTTTACACTGTTATTTGCCTCTTGTCAAGTAATTCAGTGAATTTTTTCCCATAGACTCTCTCTTCCTTCCTAAAGAAATTGGTGACAGAGCTAGAGAATAAAGATGCGTGTCAACTGAAGGATGTGCTTGCATGTGTCAGACTGCCAATACATATGAATGTATTGCTCAATTTCAATCTCCCTCTCGCCCCAACATTGCCTTTGTTTTAAATATTTTACGCTATTGTTGTTTGAGAATAGGTGGTATCAGGAAATAACGGATGACACTAAGCCCCTCAAAGTCCAGCTTGAAAATGCGCTCTTGTACGGCACTAATCTACCAATAGTATCGATCATATTCATTGTTTTTAATTTTCTTCGGTACTCTTAACATTACACGCCCATGAATGACACGGATTGTGCTATCTCATCTCCGACTGCACACCACTTAGCACAGAACTTACCACTCTCACCTACTATTCTTTGCTCTCTTCTTTATTTGCCCCTTCTCTTCTCTGTACACTGTTATTTGCCTCTTGTCAAGTAATAAAAGTGAATTTTTTCCCCATATACTCTCTATTACTTCCTAAAGAAATTGGTGAGAGAGCTAGAGAAAAGATGCTTGTCAAGTGAAGGATGTGCTTGCCTGTGTCAGACTGCCAGTACATATGAATGTATTGCTCAATTTCGATCTCCCTTCCCCCCAACATTGCCTTTGTTTCAAATATTTTACGCTATTGTTGTTTGAGAATAGGTGGTATTAGGAAATAATGGGTGACATGCCCTATTGTAGTTATGCACCAAACAATAGATAACAAAACTTCGGGAACCCGAGAGAGATGCCTGAAGCGTAAGACTTATTATGGAGAGGAGTAGAGTAGTTGTAGCAATACTTGATAGACTTACACTTTCTCTTCCTTCATTTTCCTCTCCTTTCGTTGTGTCCTAAATACTATATTTATAACTATAAGGAAGGATGTTTACATAAATTTCTCATTTGAGGGGTTTACCGTCAGGGTATACACGATTTTTTCTTACCATAACTAGGTCATCCTTTACACGCACACTTATGCCTATACATTGGTGGGCCGAAGGGCCATGGTGGGAGCCACTCTGTTTGAGTCCAGCTTGTAAATGATCTATTGTATGGCACTAAGCTACAAAATAGTATCGATCATATTCATTGTTTTTAATTTTCTTCGGTACCCAAACATTACAGGCCCATGAATGACACGGATTGTGTTACCTCATCTAGTCATCTCTGACTGCACAACATTTAGCACACAACTTATCACTCTCACCTAGTATTCTTTGCTCTCTTCTTTTACACTGTTATTTGCCTCTAGTCAAGTAATTCAATGAATTTTTTCTCATAGACTCTCTCGTCCTTCCAAAAGAAATTGCTGAGAGCTAGAGAATAAAGGGCCTGTTTGATATGGCTGTGACTTATGGTTTTTGACTGAAATTTTTGAATTTTAGCTATTTGCGACAGAGATTACGGAGAGAGATACTCGCTTGCGATTTTAGATGGTATAGATATTGGGCTTTTAACGTGTGCTACAATTAATTTGTAGACTCCATTTTGAGAAAATACTCCATTTGAAAGTTAGGTATTATAACAAAAATTAAAAGTCGATTTTAAAAGTCATATCAAACAGACCCAAAGATGTGTGCCAAGTGAAGGATGTTCTTGCCTGTGCCAGACTGCCAGTACGTATGTATGTATTGCTCAATTTCAATCTCCCTCTCCCCCACAACATTGCCTTTGTTTCAAATATTTTACGCTATTGTTGTTTGAGAATAGGTGGTATCAGGAAATAACGAAGGATATGCCAATGATATCCGTGGGCTAGGAACACAGATCACTGCACCCAACTTAGCATAAAGGTGAATGGCTAATGGCACCGTTCAAGTGCTCGTCTCTCAAGTACGGGCCATCCCCGTGCATCGAGCGTATAGTGATTGTAAACGTCATATACTCGCATGTCCCCTCATCTGTTTTATGACGATGAGGAAAAAAATTCACAAGAGTTGAGTTGAAGACCCAAGTTTAATTTGTTTGGACATCGAACTAATATTAACTGCCTCAACAAATTGGGAAGACAAGCTATTATGTAGAGTGACTGAACAACATATTAATATTTACAGAGAAGTTTGAGAACGTCAACTCCTAACTCTGCAGGCAGAAGAGATGTTTAAAATTATCAGGGTAATGATTAACGAATGGCGCATAACTAGGACAAAAAGAAGGTGATTTATACAAAGAAAATGATCAGGCTGAAGGTACTTGAGAAGGGGTGCTCGCTCTAGCCTCAGGGAGTGAACGAACTTGCTACTTTACTTTGTCGAACTGCACTGGATATTCACAAGTTAAGAAAATGTCATTATTAAACATCTATGAATGAGTTCATCTGGTGTTCCTAAACGTGAAGAGCATGAATAAGGTAGAGAGAGCAGAGAGAATCCGTTGCCTGCAAGCTGGCCAAAGAAAAGAAATGCATTATTGAATGAGGCAATTTCCTTTTCACAGTCCACCTGACAACTCGCTTGAGCTTTTGATCACGCTTCGCACGTAAGGGTTAATTTAGAATTACTAATCTCGTTCCCTTTGGTTTATATGTTATAACGAACTTCCTTCAAAAGGGTTGACGCGATGATCATTAGCAAAATGAGCAGTTTTCCTATCCTTGAGGAGGTACCAAGAGGTACAAAGTACTAAGAGGTACCAAATTAGATCCAACCGTTCAATCAGTGTGTAGGACCGAAATGGCGACAGAGGGGGGGTGAATGTCGACTTTAAAATTGTTCCCCACAAGTATTCTCAAAAGACTCTAATCTCCGATAGCTATAATAGCTATGAAAACAAAGGAAAAATAGTTCGCTAGAGGCCACAACTAATTTTGTCGAAAGATTGATGAAACTCACTGAACAAAGTAGACACTACAAATGAGAGCGGAAAAACAAACAACAAGCCAAAAGGAAAAGCAAAACTAGAACGACAAAAGAACAGAGATGACACAAATTAGTCAAGCCAAAACTGAAAAGAAACAGATTAAAAAGGAGGAGATTAGCTGCTGCGAACTACTTTAACAAGGACTGAAAACAGAGCAAAAAACTAGCCACTCATAAATAAAAACTGCAGCAGGAAACTGGATTCTTAATGCTGAAATTTCTGCACAACTGCATGCTGAAAATCTGAACCAAAGTGAACAGCCAACCAAGAAAAACTGACAGCAAACTGGAGAGGAGAATGGCTGCTATACTGAAGGAGAAATGATGACCAAAATGCAGCTAAAACAGCAGCAAGACTGCAGGCCGAATGCAACAAGTAAAGGCTGAAAACTGAAAATTTTGGACAGCAACCTGTAGGGACTTCAGACTTCAAACAAAAGGGAAATTTGTGGCTTCTCCTTGATACTCTTAGTCCACAACTGTAAGATAGAAACTAAAATAACCAAAGGAGACTAGAAGATCAAGAAAAATAAACTTAGAACCACAAATTTCAGATTTGAACACAAAATCTGAAAGTTACAGGATGCTTCACCAAATCTCAAATTTCTCCTCCATCTTTGATCCCATGGCCATGATACTTTGCAAACATGTTAGGAATACCCATGGGCTACTCCAGACCAAGAATCATGCCATCACAAAAAGAGAAAAGAGAAATAAACCAAAACCCTAGAAAGGAGATGTAACTACAGAGAGAGCACAAAAACTTGAATTCCCATCAAACCCTTGAACCTTTGGCCATGAAATTTCGGGGATAGGATAGCAATATCCACTGGAGTCTACAGTCCAAATTTCATGCCAATTCTCAAAGGAAAACAAGAAATGCTCCAAACCCTAGAAGAGGAAAAAGAAGAACAGAGCAAGCCCAATCTTCAAAACAGAAATTAAACTTGGTTTGCTCTTTGGATCAACTAGCCAAATTAAACTTGGTTTGCTCGTAGAGAACAGAGGGAGCACTACTCTGTCACCTCTACCCACTCTCAACAACTCACCAACTAAAGCCTAAAGCCTAAAGCAACCACTAAAGACTCTTTTGACTCTAGCAAACCCTAATTCCACCCAAGTGCTCAAGGAGGGCATGCAGCCCCTCCTCTCCTTTTATAGCGCCTGGCTAACGGGTCTCCGCCCCGTTACGCCCGCTATATCCAACGGAGCCCGCTCCCGCTTGTGCAGCCTTGCGAATTTCCCGATTCGCCCCTGCTGCACCTTCCGGGAAGCTTCCGACGCTCCTTGCCTCGCACGCCTCGCAACCACCTCGAGTCCACATCGTCTTCGACACATCCCGACCGTTCTGACCTCAGCGCCACCTGCGCCTAGTCCGGTCCACCGTGTCTTGCCACGACTCCAACTCGACGTCCTGCAGTCACACAGACAAGAAACACGTCAAATAGCACCGTTCGACACATGAAAGCGTAAATACCATCACACTTACCATATATGAAGTCCAAACCTGTCAACACATTAGAATATGCATCCTAAGCCCAAATGACCAGGTTTGACCAAAGTCCGACCGAGCCCGATTGCGCCACGCAACGACTCGACTCCGAACTACTCAAACCAAACTCGACTGACCTAAACCTTTGTCAATTACTCATCACTTTCATGGAGACACGACCACATGATCTCTCAATCTCCCCCTTGATGAGTCTATTGACAAACTCAGAAAAAGCTTTTAGAAGAGTTTGAGTTTGAAGAATCCAACATGGTCCACAGAATGGAATGAAGCTAATGACCATGTCGACAGAAGGAACACTAGAGCAACTAATGAAAGAGCAAATTGATCTCCAAAGCTCTAAACTGTTCCCAACAGACTTTTTCTTCTCTATTCTCCCCCTTTTGGCAATAAACGCATCAAGATGTAATAGAGAGAATATGACATGTTAATGGATGAATATGGCTGAAGTTTGTTTATTTAAGCATTTAGAGCCATGAGAATTATCCATATTGACCATAATGTAATACACCAAGCCATAACACAATAAAACGCTATCTAGATCATGACAACATATATATAAATCAGCTAGAGCACATAGATGACAATCTGAATTGTAATGCATTTAGTGAGCAAGTCAAGTCATCAATGAGTAAAGTCTAACTAGAGATATCCAAGGATGATGCAGGCCATGTCAATAAGCTAAGCGGAAACAAGAAGCTAGTGTTGAGTCAATTAGAGTGCTACAAGCTCAAGAGTTTATCATTCGGTTAAGCACTTTTCATCTTTAGGTGATTAAGCAAATCTTGCACATTTGACATATTTTCTTTTAAAGCTTATAGCTGTTTCCAACCAAAAATTGTATCATGTGCTAGATCTCAAGCCTTATGCGACTACTCCAAGCGAGAAGCTTAAGAAGATAGTCCAGGTCAACCAAAACTCCCCCTGAGTTCATGCCTAGTGTAATGGCAAGCCGTCTCATGAGAAAGAATTGGTGAAATCAGTTTTTTCGCACATAAAAAGAGATCATTTTGCTTTTTAACAGATTGTGCTAACTCATGATGTATCAAGATGCTAAAATAGCTCAATCTAAGATTCAACCTAGATTCAAGACTCAACTCAGCCTATTTGACATGGCGTGAATCATAAAGGGATAGCTCAAGCAAGACTAATCTCGAGTGCTAACATGACAAGTTTTAATTTAAGTTGAGCAATTTTAATTAACTTATCATGGCAGAAAGCTAGTCTACACATATGAAGTCATGATAAATCTAGCAAGCTAAGCACAAGACATGACAAGGTGTAAAGCATTGAAGCATGTCATAACAGGATAATAATCAAGGCTCAATGCAGATTGATTATAATGCTAGAATGCTGAAAATGCAAGAAAGTCCAGCTCCCCCTCAACATTAGATGCAACTTTTAGTTCAAGTTGAGTTATGTCAAAATTAAGCTTCAGAAGCTCCCAAATGAACTCCCCCTGAACCAAAGCAATAAAATCGAGAAGCTGGCAAAGAAACCAAACAGGCAGTCCTTAAAGCATAGAAAAGATATAGAAGCAACTATGGCTTAAACTGACTCTCATCTACCCCAAATGACTCCAGGACTAACAGCTGATCGTCGAACACACACTAGAGAGCAAACACGTACCCTGTCTACCCGAGGGTGGCCCAACCCTCGCTAGAACCTACAAGAAGTGAGTGAGCTCAACCTAGTGAAATAAGAAATAGCTACTCCTGGAAGCACAAGATAAGAGTAAGAAGTCTAAGCAACTCAACACAAGAAGCACTCTAACCTATGCTAGAAGGACTTAACCCAATGCACCCGCAAATGCAATGCAACAGAAATGAGACAGAAGCATAATTAATATAATAAAGCAGTAAAGCCCAAGCTCCCCCTCACTACAGTCCGTAAGGACAAACCACCCCAAGCTCTCCCCGCAGAGCTGAAAACCTCGAACTGTCCAAAGGCTTGGTGAAGATATCAGCCAACTGGTGGTCACTCTCCACAAACTGGAGCACTATGTCACCTTTCTCTACATGGTCTCTAAGGAAGTGGAAGCGAATATCAATATGCTTGGTCCGAGAGTGCTGCACTGGGTTCTTAGCAATGTTGATAGCAGACGTGTTATCACAAAAGAGTGGAACACTGTCTAAGGCTAACCCAAAGTCCCGCAGGGTCGAAACCATCCAAAGTACCTGGCTGCAACAACTGGCAGCAGCAACGTACTCGGCCTCTGCAGTGGACTGTGCAACACCGGACTGCTTCCTCGAAGACCAGGAAACGAGAGAAGTGCCAATGAACTGGCAGGTGCCGGAAGTGCTCTTCCTATCTATCCTACAGCCAGCAAAGTCTGCATCCGAAAAAGCTCTCAAGGAAAGACAGGATGAGGAAGAGTACCAGATACCATAGTCAATGGTAGCTCGAAGGTACCGAAAGATGCGCTTCACCGCCTAGCGGTGATATACGCGAGGAGAAGCCTGAAAACGAGCACACAGACACACAGAGAAGTGTATGTCTGGTCTCGAGGCAGTGAGGTAAAGAAGGGAGCCGATCATACTTCTGAACTCTTTCTGATCAACTGGCTCGCCGTCCTCATCTGGGTCAAGATAGACTGTAGAAGCCATGGGAGTTGACACAGGCTTACCATCACTCATGTCGAAGCGTCTCAGGAGGTCACGAGTGTACTTTCCCTGATGAAGAAATGTACCCTCCCGAGTCTGCTTGATTTGGAAGCCAAGGAAGAAGGTCAACTCGCCCATCATACTCATCTCAAACTCGGTGCTCATGACATCCGAGAACTGTGAAACCAGAGTATGGGAAGAGCCGCCAAAGATGATGTCATCGACATAGATCTGGACGAGCAGAAGGTCATTGCCATGACGGCGGATGAACAATGTCTTGTTTACTTTACCCATGTCAAACCCATGACTCAACAAGTAGGACTTAAGCCTCTCATACCAAGCTCTGGGGCCTGCTTAAGTCCATACAACGCTTTGGAAAACTTGAAGACATGGTGTGGGTATTTGGGGTTCTCGAAACCTGGAGGCTGTCTGACGTAAACTTCTTCCTCAATGACTCCATTAAGGAAGACACTCTTGACGTCCATCTGGTAGAGCTTGAAACCCTTAGAATCTGCAAAGGCAAGCAGGATTCTAATGGCCTCAAGTCGAGCTACAGGGGCAAAAGTCTCCTCGAAGTCTAGACCCTCAACCTGGGAAAACCCCTGAGCTACCAGTCTAGCCTTGTTTCGAATAACCACTCCATCCTCGCTCTGCTTGTTCTTGAACACCCACTTAGTCCCAATAATATTGTGACCTCGCGGGGGCTCGACAAGCGATCAGACCTTGTTCCTCTCGAAATTTTCTAACTCCTCATGCATGGCATTGACCCAAGACTCATCGGAAAGAGCATGAGAAATATCTTTGGGCTCAAAAGAGGCAATGAAAGCAGAGTGGAGACAGAATTGAGATAAGCCAGATTTTGAGCGAGTAACACGCTCGAACAGGTCTCCAATCATCTGCTCAGAAGGATGCCTTTTCTGGATATGTCGGGGAGGTCCAGGATGAGATGAAGAAGTGGCTTCTACCTCATGAGCTGACGAGGTAGGAACAGAGCCACTAGCTCCAGAGGAAGCAGAAGGCATGGGCTGATCACCTGGAGGTGCGGTAGAAGACGGCACCTCAAGGGGTGGATAAGGGACTGGATCGGGTAGACAACCCTCATCTCCATCGTCCTCGTCATCCACGAAGATGGTCTCGGACTGCTCTAAAGAACCTGAGATATCAGGCCTAGTCCCCGGACTGGCCTCGTCAATGGTCACCTCACAGGTCTCTACCATTTTGCTAGACTCGCAGTTCCAGACCCTATAAGCCCGCGAAGAAGGCGAGTAACCTAGAAAGATCCCATCACAAGAACGTGACTCGAACTTATCTAGGTTCCCGGACTTCAGAATAAAGCACTTGCAACCAAACACACGAAAATGAGAGACGCTGGGCTTTCGCCCGTATCTCAACTCATAAGAAGTGTGGTGCAAGTGTGCCCGACGAAAAACTCGATTCGAAACATGGCACACGGTCGCAATAGCCTCAGCCCAAAACTTCCTAGGTGTAGAGTACTCATCGAGCATCGTCCTGGCCATCTCGACCAAGGTACGGTTCTTCCTCTCCACGACGCCATTCTGCTGTGGGACGTGCGGAGAAGAGAACTGGTGCTCTACACCTGTCTCACCACAGGAACTCTCAAAGTAGGAATTCTTGAACTCCGTGCCATTGTCACCGCGGATCGCTCGTAAGGCACCTGGGAGCTCAACAGAAAACCTACTGAAAAGACCTCGGAAATGCGAAAACGTCTCATCCTTCGAGGCTAAGAAAAACACCCAAGAATACCTCGAGAAGTCATCGACCACAACAAGAACATACCACTTCCCTCCTGCTGACTGCACTCGAGCTGGTCCAACTGTGTCCATGTGGAGCAGCTGTCCCGGTGCATCGGTCATAGTAACTGTGACCGGAGGGTGAGAAGCGGCAACCATCTTGCCGTGTCGGTATGGAGAGCAAACAAGATCTTTGACCATCTTGAGTTTAGGCAGACCACGAATGAGATCGTGGCCGCTAACTCGGGTCAAATGGTCAAATCCAATATGACCAAGTCTCCTATGCCAGAAAGAGAGGTCGCGGGACTCAGAAGCAACTAAACACCTGAGAGGATCACCAGAAGACTCAGAAAAATCAGCACGAAAGATCCTCCCATAACGAGAAATCCCGCAAACCAGACTACCCGAAGAATCAAGAATTTTACAAGCATTTTTCTTAAAGCTCACCTCGAAACCGTCATCGGTAAGCTGAGAAACTGAAAGCAAATTGTACTGCAGCTTACTAACCAAGGCTACATCTTTCAAAATGAAAGAATCATTAATGCGCACAGTACCTTTGGCGATGACGCGCCCAGATGAAGCATCTCCGAAGGTGATCGTCTCATCACCTGGAGCACGGGCAAAGGAAGAAAACCAACGGGAGTCTCCGGTCATATGACGAGAACAACCGGAGTCTACAAGCCAAACCTTTCCCTTCCCTGCCCGGCGAACCTGAGTCAAACAGAGAGTAAAGTCTCAGTACTGGGATAAATCAAGAGTGATTTTGGCACCCAATACTGAACAACACGTCGAGCAGATGAAGTAGTCAAGCACGACTGACCTCTATCTACCCTACGCTCTCCATGACTCAAAGAAGCAGAAGGTCTGTGAGTAGACCTGAAGCTGTTGCGGGGTCCAACTGCTACGGGAGAGCGAGTCGGAACACCGGCAACACACTGATCACGCCGCGGGTAGCTATCTCGACGGGGAAACCGAGATCTACCCTCAGGATGGCGGAAGACATGACCAGAGGCAGCATGAGGACGAAAAACAGAAAACTCGGAAAAACCAAGTCCTCTATGCTGCCTAAACTCCGTAACAGGAGCAAACCTAGACCTCGTGTTGATCTTAGGTGCACTCAGGATCTGGGGCTGACCCTGAATACCCCTAAGAGACTCAACACGGTCTCTACGCGCGATCTTGGCGCGCCTGAAGCATCTCTCGATCGAGTGCCCATCCTTCTGACAGAAGGTGCAGTGGTACCTCACCTTCGAAGAGGTGGAAGTAGCACGCGAGGACTTCGGCTTCTGAGAGGCCGAAGTAGCAGGTGAACCTACCTTGCTGTCAGAGATCCCTTGGACAAAGCCCGCTGATTTGAATTTGACCTCATCAGACCTGGGCTCAACCTCGATCACACCTCCTAAGATGGGACGGAGAATAGCAGGAGGATACTTCCTCATATCCTCATAGAAATCATACCCTAGACCTTGATTGAACTTGCAAATCTTGGAATGGTCTAGAATAAGATTAAACTTCTTCTTGCCACCTACAAATCTCTCGAGAGTGTTCATAAGGTACTGACACTCCCGAAAGACCGAGATGCAAGAAGAGCAGGGGGAAGAAGAGACAGCAGAAGGTAAGGGAGCAGAAGAAGAACCAACAGCAGAGGAAAGAATGGCTTGTGCACGCACAGCCGACTCTGAAAGGGTAGTCCTACTGCTAGCCGGTTGGTTCACGTTCCTAGACGTCTCCACCTTACCCTGGGGCTTCTCCCCCTTCTCAGCACAAACAATACAAGCTGATGGTTGCTTCTCTAGTAAGTCCTTAGTTAGCTTCACACATTTCTCATCCAATGCAATCAAATCAGATTTTAGTTTGTCACAGTTTTTGCATGGTGAGCTAACAAAGTCCTTAGAAGCATACTGAGCCAACTTCCTATCATGATCAATCATATCTTGAAACTGTTTTGAGACAAATTCAAGTTCAGCAGTTAATCTAGGACAATTCAAACATGAATCAATGGGCTCAAGTAAAGAAGCACGCAACTCAGCAATTTTGTGATCTGCCCGTTTTAGGTTCATCTTTAATTTATTGCAGTTTGCACAAGTCTCGGGCAGATCAAGGAGCATGGCATAAGGTCCTCTAGCAGCAATGTCCTTATCCTCACAAGAGGTGGGAGAAATAGTCTCATCAGTAGTAAGTAGGGTAACAGCCATCCTACTCAACTCTAAATCAGCAAGCAGACTAACATTCTCCATCTTAATAGAATCAAGCTCGGAGGACACACTATCATGCGAGGTCCTTAATTTCTCCATATCAACCAGCAAAGCAGAGCATGTATCACAGTCGTCACGGGAGGGAGCAGATATAAGTAGAGTAAGCTCCCGTGACAGTTTCTCTACTTCCTTCTCCAACTCGCTACATCTAGCTCTAAATCTAGCATGAAATCCTCCTAACTTGGAAAGCTTCATTAAGTTGGTCATAGGAGGGACATACCTCGTCCGAGTCGGAGTACAGCTCGCTGTCGCTGAGTTCGCCCTCGAGGGTCATGAAGCACATGCCGGAGAAGTCGTCGCCGCCATCCTTGGGCTCTTGGTCACCCGTCCCGTCGTCGTCGCTCCATCCCTCCACCTCACTGAGGTCGAGGTCGTCGAAGGCGGTGAGGACGCGGTGGAAGAGCTTCTTGGCCTTCCCGAAGTTGCGGAACTTCTTCTTTCCTGGCGTCTGAACTGGAGGCTTCTTGTTGCGGTTCTTGTCGGAGTAGTCGATCTTGCCCGAACCGCCGAACTCAGTTTTGCCCTTCTCCAGCTTGGGGCAGTTTGCCCGAATGTGGTTGGGGCCACCACACTCGTAACAGATCACGGGTCCGCCTCTCTTTCTGTCCCTCCTCCCCTTGTAAGCATGGGAGAATCTTCGAGCAAGGAGGGCCAGTTGCTCATCCGCAAACTGCTCTAACTGATCATCAGTTATGTCACAGAGAGCAGCCAGGGAGAAACCATAAGAAGAATCGGAAGAGAGACCGGAAGCCGAACTGGGATCAGTGACCAAAGCCATCGACTGTGACTTCGACCTACGAGAGACAACGTCAATCTCGTGAGTCTTGAGGCGCGAGTACAGCGCGTCAAGAGTCAAGGTCGAGAGGTCTGTCGTGTCTTTGATGGTGGTCACTTTCATCTCCCACACACGCAGATCGAGTGCCGCAAGCATCTGACGAGCGTTGTCCGAGTCGGGGTATGTGAGACCGACCGCTCGGAGGTTGCTCAAGATCTTGTGGAAGCGAGCGAAGCACTCATCTAGGGACTCACCAGCAAGCATCTCGAATTTGTTGTATTCTCGCTTGAACTGGTCCTGTCGTACCGTCTTGATCTGGGTGGTGCCCTCATGGTATGCGTCGAGGGTCACCCAGATATCGTAGGCGGACGGCAGGTGAGAGATGCGATCGAATTCGCTTCTGCTCAACCCCTGGATTATGATGTTCCTTGCCTTAGCATTCGCCTCGACATCAGCCATGTTGCCGACATTGATGTCCTCATCGGCAGGAACAACATACCGTACCTTGACCTTGCGCCAGATGGCGTACCCCTGAGCCTGGATGTATGTCTCCATTCGGCTCTTCCAGAAGGGGTAATCAACACCATCGAACACGGGCGGCTTGGTCGAGTACTTGTCCGTCGCCATGGCTCTTGAGACCGGTTAAGATCTATGAATTAGAGCTAACCGGCTCTGATACCAATTGTAGGACTGAAATGACGACAGAGGGGGGGTGAATGTCGACTTTAAAATTGTTCCCCACAAGTATTCTCAAAAGACTCTAATCTCCGATAGCTATAATAGCTATGAAAACAGAGGAAAAATAGTTCGCTAGAGGCCACAACTAATTTTGTCGAAAGATTGATGAAACTCACTGAACAAAGTAGACACTACAAATGAGAGCGGAAAAACAAACAACAAGCCAAAAGGAGAAGCAAAACTAGAACGACAAAAGAACAGAGATGACACAAATTAGTCAAGCCAAAACTGAAAAGAAACAGATTAAAAAGGAGGAGATTAGCTGCTGCGAACTACTTTAACAAGGACTGAAAACAGAGCAAAAAACTAGCCACTCATAAATAAAAACTGCAGCAGGAAACTGGATTCTTAATGCTGAAATTTCTGCACAACTGCATGCTGAAAATCTGAACCAAAGTGAACAGCCAACCAAGAAAAACTGACAGCAAACTGGAGAGGAGAATGGCTGCTATACTGAAGGAGAAATGATGACCAAAATGCAGCTAAAACAGCAGCAAGACTGCAGGCCGAATGCAACAAGTAAAGGCTGAAAACTGAAAATTTTGGACAGCAACCTGTAGGGACTTCAGACTTCAAACAAAAGGGAAATTTGTGGCTTCTCCTTGATACTCTTAGTCCACAACTGTAAGATAGAAACTAAAATAACCAAAGGAGACTAGAAGATCAAGAAAAATAAACTTAGAACCACAAATTTCAGATTTGAACACAAAATCTGAAAGTTACAGGATGCTTCACCAAATCTCAAATTTCTCCTCCATCTTTGATCCCATGGCCATGATACTTTGCAAACATGTTAGGAATACCCATGGGCTACTCCAGACCAAGAATCATGCCATCACAAAAAGAGAAAAGAGAAATAAACCAAAACCCTAGAAAGGAGATGTAACTACAGAGAGAGCACAAAAACTTGAATTCCCATCAAACCCTTGAACCTTTGGCCATGAAATTTCGGGGATAGGATAGCAATATCCACTGGAGTCTACAGTCCAAATTTCATGTCAATGCTCAAAGGAAAACAAGAAATGCTCCAAACCCTAGAAGAGGAAAAAGAAGAACAGAGCAAGCCCAATCTTCAAAACAGAAATTAAACTTGGTTTGCTCTTTGGATCAACTAGCCAAATGGCTTTTGAGCATCTCCCATGTCATAGCAACCCATTTTGGCACTCCTTAGCAACAAAGAACTCAAAACAACGAAAGTCAAGAAATCATGCAAAAAGGAGAAACGAAGAACAGAGGCTACGAACAGATAAACCAAACTTCAGATTTCATTTCTTGGAACACAATGAATACAGAGGAGTCCCGATACCCCGACTTGATACAAAAGGAAAGATTACAAGGTTTCTCTACTCAATCCCTCTCCTCACTCTCTCCAATCTCAAGAACACCACTCAAGAACACATGGAGGAGAAGTCTCACATGGAAAACATCGTAGAGAACAGAGGGAGCACTACTCTGTCACCTCTACCCACTCTCAACAACTCACCAACTAAAGCCTAAAGCCTAAAGCAACCACTAAAGACTCTTTTGACTCTAGCAAACCCTAATTCCACCCAAGTGCTCAAGGAGGGCATGCAGCACCTCCTCTCCTTTTATAGCGCCTGGCTAACGGGTCTCCGCCCCGTTACGCCTGCTATATCCAACGGAGCCCGCTCCCGCTTGTGCAGCCTTGCGAATTTCCCGATTCGCCCCTCCTGCACCTTCCGGGAAGCTTCCGACGCTCCTTGCCTCGCACGCCTCGCAACCACCTCGAGTCCACATCGTCTTCGACACATCCCGACCGTTCTGACCTCAGCGCCACCTGCGCCTAGTCCGGTCCACCGTGTCTTGCCACGACTCCAGCTCGACGTCCTGCAGTCACACAGACAAGAAACACGTCAAATAGCACCGTTCGACACATGAAAGCGTAAATACCATCACACTTACCATATATGAAGTCCAAACCTGTCAACACATTAGAATATGCATCCTAAGCCCAAATGACCAGGTTTGACCAAAGTCCGACCGAGCCCGATTGCGCCACGCAACGACTCGACTCCGAACTACTCAAACCAAACTCGACTGACCTAAACCTTTGTCAATTACTCATCACTTTCATGGAGACACGACCACATGATCTCTCACAGTGTGATCAACGGCTCAAAATTTGGTACCTCTTGGTACCTCGCGTCCGGTACCACTAGGTACTGCCAAATCTCAGCCGTTCGATCAGTGTGATCAACGGCTCAAATTTGGTACCTCTTCCCCCTCAAGGATGGTAAAATTTCCCTAGCAAAATACACACACGACAAACGCAGTCAGGCATCCCCTTAAAACAAAAAGTTCATGATACTAGTCCTTTGTTCTCACTCGGTACCTACAGGGATTCATGGGGCAGTGCCTGTATGGAAGGTTTAATTGCAAACTCTTCGTTAGTATGATTTAACTCAGAAACTTGGAAGGCATCAAGGTCTAATGTCAGAAGCAATACTTGTTACTCTACTCACTCCTCACTTCCTCAGTGCCCCGTATCTCCATCCTCTCCTATTTATACCACACGTATCTGCCTTTTCAACCTCTGCATCTCCTTCCGTCCCAATTTGTGCGGATTTATACCACACAGATCGAATGGCATGTCATATCACGCCGATGTTTGCTTGGGAATGAGAGGCACCGGGAAAACTCAGTGGAGAGCAAAATTCCAAGATTGTACTTGAACTTCAGTAGCCATAGACCTCCTCCGTGACCGGCAAAATTGTCTACCTGACACGCGAGCACTCCAACGGGTAGGAGGTGTATCGTGCGAGACAGAGATGACAAACATGCACGCGATGCAATATATTACCTTCTTGGAATGCATGCATGTCTTGAGTACTATTCCTTTATCACTAGTCTCGTCGTAGATATAATGCATTTTTGTTTGATGAGAATATGACCAAAAAATTATGAGGAGAATATGACCAAAACATTATGACGAGAATATGACCATTTTTTTGGTGGTAACAAGCAAATTGTGGAATCACATTTGCCCAACTAGGCAAATTAATTTGGCTGTTCAAATGGCTATTGCGGACATGCGTGCTAAAATTCAACGACCCTTCTTCATGGAAATAATTATCATTGCATCATGGAGCATCTGGATTTAGAGAATTGACAAAGTCTTCGAAGGGGTTGATCCTTCATTTGATAACTGCAAAAGAACCTTCAAGCATGAGATTACTATGGTTATCTATCGAACAAAAAAAACTTCCCAGACATTGTTGATTGGATATATAGACTTCAATAGTGCTTTCAGCTTTTTATTTTCTTACCTTTCTTTTGTTCTTTTTGTAACATCATTATATATTAATATATACACGGTAAGATATTAGGTATATTCTTTTGACTTATGGCTTATGATTTTTTACTATAACTTATTAGTTTAATGAACAGTAATTGCTGAGAGAAATCAAAAATCGCAGAAAATCTGCTGAAATGCCAATAGTCTTTGCATCTTGTCACGCTGCTCACTGATTTTTTTCCATAGTTTCTCCCATCCTCCTTCCAATGAAACGTGCGAAGAGAGCTAGCAGAGAAGAACACGGCAGAGGTGCTGTGAAGGGAAGGATGGGCTTGAGATCTCTCTCTCCCACACAATAATTTCTTCGTTCAAAATATTTTATCCTATTGTAACAACATGGGCGGCTTCGGGAAAGAGCTGGTTACCGTCCACTTTATACCCACCCAACTAAATAACATAGATGGCTGCGACCTCCTCAGGAGGGACAGGAATGTGACCTGTCATAAGTTTCACCTTCGATCAAGCGCACACTACAATGTGAGGTTTCAGGAAAGAACAAGCAACAGGGAAGTCGAACCAAACCAACTAAATAACTCGGATAGAAGCGATCGTTTCATCTCTTTATTGTCACAAGTTTCTCCTTTGCTTGAGCATATAATTGAGGGTCCGTATGAGAGATCTAGAAATATTTATAATGAATCATTGTCAATATCTGTTGAGTTAGATTTTGGATTTTGTAAAAGTGTCAGAAAAATTTAGTCAGTCACTCACTGGTTGCTGGTCGAGCTAGTCTGAGCTAATCATTGGTCAAGCTGGTCATGCAAACCAACTGGTCGAGCTGGTCGCTGAGGTGGCGATCATATTGGCCAGAAGTTAGCAGTCTAATTGGCTTAATGGTGGCGGTCAGATCGACCTTGGCATAGCAGTCAAATCGGAGATCCGGTGTGACCGGACTCAGAGTGGTGGTCATACCTGTGTGGTGTGATTAGACTCTGGTAGCGGTCAGACTGGATTTGTGATGTGGCCAATTTCTAGTTGGCAATTGCCTTTTTTTAGAGAAGGTGGTTTGCTGTTGGGTGTTGAACGATTAGACTAGCCATGGGAGAGGTCAAACCGGGCCAACAGTCTGATCGGCAGCATGTTGGTGGTTAGACTGGCTGAGTTCGGTAATTTTGCAAACTCGATCATGGAACGAGTCAATTTGTTCTAGGTTAGTGCATTCATATTGCACGAAGCATGTTCGAGTTAACGTGGTTCAAGTTGTGAATAACTTATGCCTCAAAATGATTTCTTGGTCTTTGCATGTTCAGAAAAGTTTAGAGTCAACTGTAGTCAATAGCGTAAACTAGAACTATGCTTTGGAAGGAGTCGAGGTCTAGAATGGCCAAGGATGTCGGGTGAGATGGTTGACCTCAAGCATGGCATAAAAAAGACAAGAAATAAGGTTCGAGTGACAGGTTGCACCAAGTGTCTTGGTCAGTCCAAGCGAGGTGTGGTCTGGTGGAACCGGAGAGGAAGAGACTTGCTGATCTATGGCAAGCCATTGGTTTACCTATATGTGGCAAGCATAATGATTCTTGCAAGTGGAGAAAGTGACTGGGTCAAGATGAGAGTATTTTGGTAGTTGGTCAAATATCAAAAACTATTTGGATCAAAACCGCGGTGCTTGAGTGGCAATTGGGAAAGGGATTTAGGTTAAGGAGATGCTGAGGATATCAAGTGGATCAAAGGCTAATGACGTAGCAGGTTCGGACTCATGTGCTTTGAAACGTGTGTCTGAGTTAAGTGTGAGTGTAAAACCCATGTTGTGTAGGGTTAACAGGTTCTCCTAATTGTATTAATGGATAGTATCCATTAGGGTAGATGTAGGCTGATTACTCCATCTATTTAATAGCTTGGATGTGAAAGCTTGCAAGGCAACCATCTAACTATTTTCATTCCTAAGTTCTAGGGTTAGGGTTTGAGAGAGAAGAATGAGTACTATAGTTTGCTCTCTTATCCTACATATGGAGTTGCTATGAAATATTCATTCTCAAGAAGCAGATCAACTTTGTTCATCTCTAATGGAATGTCTTTGCTTTGGTTGATTTGCTCTTGTCCTTGTTGGTTCTTTGTCTCTTCTCTTCTTCATCTTGCTGCGTACCAAGGATGTGTAAGTGATGGAAAGATCTCATGTAGATCAAATTCTATCTATCTAAGCACAGAAGTGATGGTGATGGAGATTTCGAAGCTGTCCAGTTCTTACTTGGCTTTGAGCTTCTATTAAGAAATCTTGATGCGAGGGTTTTGACTTATAATCTTTGAGAGGTCTTGCTTACTGTGACATATAGAAACTCATATAGAATCATCTTGACTATTCTTAACCCATGAGCAAGTTGTATCTCAAGATTTTGAAATTTGCTTGATTTTGGTGCAACCTTTCATGTTTTGAGGAAATATTGGAATTTTGGTAAGATTCATGTGATCTTTGAATGAGATAGGTTCCTAAGACCCTCAGCAAGGTATGTAAAAGTTTCAAATCATTTGGTTTTGGATTTTGAAAGCTACACCAAATTTGGTTTCTGGCTCAGGCTGGTTTTTTATTTTGAAAATAGGGGAGTAGTCAGACCACTCCTTGGCTCAGTCAGACCAACTACTAGTCAGCCTGGTTGTTGTAGCTGGTTAGACCACCCACCATTTAAACCGCACCCTCAATGGCAGTTAGATTGGTGAGGCGCTAGATCCTTGGGTTTTTGTCGTTTTGGGTTGTTGCTTGGATTTAGGCTATCAAATTTGATCTTTATAACTCTGTAGCTATTGGAGTGAAAGATTTTTAATGCTTGAGAAAAAATTTGTTGAGGCACCATTCACCCCTCTCTATTGCCATTGCTTGTTCTACAATAATCATCACACATGTGATGCATATTGCATGCCGATCCTTTCTTGTTTCATGCCAAGATGAAAAACCAACTATGCCATGAATTAAGGTGAAATACCTGACATAAATTTTCAAATGGGTGGTGCATTGTGTGGGCTTATTTTTTGTCCAAACATCAATAATGCTAGAACAAAGAGAATATAAGCTAGTGCACTATTAGAGTGACTGACAACACCATATGAAGATTTGCAATACATTGGAAATATCAGACCGTAAAACTTTGTAGGCTAAGGAGATTTTAAAGAAAAACAAAGAAAATTGCTATTTTTATACCAAAGATTAACCAAGAGAAAAGGTGGAAAGTTTGAGACCAATGAACTTATCATGGTGATGACACTTCCAAGGTGGATCGCCTGGCCTCAAGATAGAGCAAACAAACCTGTTGGAGTACTAATTTACTACAAAATTTCATGTGAATGCATGAAGATTCACAAGCTTAACAACATATCATCATTAACAATCAATTACTGTGACATTCTCAAGTTTCCAGATGCTTCTCATAGATAGAACCAAACAGAGACAATCGATGCTTACAAACCAGCCAGCCAAATTAAGAAGGGAAAGATCACCAAGTGAGATAATTCCCATTGCTTTATTAACATGATGTCATTTTGATCCAAAACTTATGAGGTTTAAGGAATAAAGTGGAGTTCTGGAAGTTATCAAATGCACAAAACAACATTCACTCCTGCAGCTCGGTTGGTGGGAGTGTAGTGTTGGTGTGAGTTAGTATTAAGGTCCAATAAGAGTGTTAGGGATTAATAAGAGTTCGGGTTCGTAGTTTAATTATGGTATGTGTTAGAATCCGGTTGTAAATTTGGCACTATAAATAAAGGGTGTGGAGGTCCTGTGGGACACCACACATAATTATTTCCGAATTCTACATGGTATCATAGTCAATCCATCTTAAACCCTAGCCCGAGCAAAACCCTTACCTCAGAATCACAGCCGCCGTCGTACATTCCATCCATCACACTATCACCGAGTGGATCTAATCGTCGTTAGTCCTCAGTCGAACCATAGGCCATCGCCATCCCATCACACGTGGTCCGCCATGGCCGCATCGTAGGGAGCAGGCCGTGGCTGTCCAGGTTGCGTGTGGACCCCCGCTCGACATGGGAGGGTAGTGACCTACTGCCACTAGGGAGATAGTAGAAGAGGGGTTTGCATCTGTCGATGCTTAGAAAGGGGAGCTTCAATCTTGCGTTGGATCTAGACGGCGGAGAGAGAGTGGTTGCTACTGCAGTTTGGGAGAGTTCAATCTGAAGAGGAGGCACTGCTAGATCTGTTCGTTGCTGGTTGTTGATTTGAAGGGGAGAAGAGGAGTTGTTGGTGGGGATCTAAAAGAAGATTGCTACTGTTGGTTGAGAAGGGAAGCAAGGGAGGAAGGAAGGAAGTGGATGCATGATGTGTTGCTTGCAGATCTACCCGAGAGGAGAAGGAAGGAGGAGGGAAAGAAAGTAGCGGGGCTATTGTTTGTTGATGAGAGGAGTTACCATGATCGTAGGAGAAAGATGTGCGGCATAGTGTTGTGAGTTGGATTTGGACGAAGAGACAGAAGAAGTTGATGCTCGTTGTGTTTGGTGTAAATCAGAGGAGAGGTGTTCCAAGGTCTAGGATCTAGCGTGACTGCTAATTTGGTGTGATTTGATGTTGCTTGATGTGATGGCTGAGTAAGTGTCGGTCTTGCTGGATGCAGTAATGAAGGTAGTGGTGGAAGGTATTATGATGGTGATGGTGGATCGGGGCATCGCAGAGGCCCAAACAAGGGAAGAAGGTTATTCATGATGTGGCTTTGGTGGTCATGTTGATTGTGGCATTGGTGGTGGGAGATGTACTAATGTTGGCATCAAAGGTGATGATGGGCATTGGAGTTGGTGTTTATGTCAGTATGGATAACAGAGGCCCATGTGTCGAAGGTGCATTGGTGATAGTGATGAGCCCGATGGTGGTGAGCTCAAAAGTGATGGTGGAGTAGGAGCTGGTGGTAGCTCTGGTGGAGGTTATGATATGGGTTCCCAAGGTGGCATTACTGAGAGGTCTAGAGATATGTTGGTAGAAGACGAAGGTCAAGGTGGTCGAGGTGTGTTACGAGAGGTGGTAAAAGCCAAGGTGATTGAGGGCTTGTTGGGAAAGGCAGTGGAGGCTAAAGTGGTTGGGGCTTAAGGTGGAGATGATGGAGGTGAAGGCTTGAGGCAGTTGAGAGTGTGATAGAGGAGACTAAGCCAGAGAGTGTGATGGAGAAGGTAGATGACTTGATTTTAGTTAGGGCTAGGTTGAAGATGGTCAAGGTATGATTATAATGGCTTAGGTGATGGCACTCGGAGGTTACGCTTGATGTGATGGTGTGATGTGATGTTGGTGGTAAGAACGGCAAGGATGATGGCCTTGGAGCTAGTGTCAGATCATGACGTTGGAGGCAGTTTTAGGAGAGGTGGAGTCTTGGTGGTGGTATTTGTCATTCTAGTGAGGTATGCATTATGTAACAAAATGGTCATGGTTGTATCTCATACTCATCTTGAGGAAGTGTTGGTGTGAGTTAGTATTAAGGTCCAATAAGAGTATTAGAGATCAATAAGAGTTTGAGTTCGTAGTCTAATTAGAGTCCATGGTTGGATCCGGTTAGCACTATAAATAAAGGGTGTAGGGTCATGTGACACCACACATAATTATTCCTAAATTCTATATATAAAGTATCCAAGTTTGAGTTCTCTTCGGCTTGAATTTAAGTACCTCTCTTTTCAAAAAAAAAAAAAGAGACCTAGCTTCTAGGTACTCTCTCCCTCCTCTCTTTTTTGCCTCGAGGGCACAGATTCCATTAGAAGGAGGGCCGCCATGCGGATTGCAGAACAGACGTACCACTTATCTTTTTGAGTTGTAATTCGACACCTTGTCTCTGACCAGCATTCAAACATTTGATAATTACCACTCCATTGCTATCATAAACCCACAACTTACTACGATGTAAATACTCCTGACCTATTTGTATCTCCTCATGTTCCCTTCTTCCCTCCTATTTCTACAGGAGTATTGACTTGGTTTATCCTAGCTTCTCCCCTCCTCCGTCCCATTGCTGCAACCTAATGCATGAAGGGATCTGCAATGAGCTACAGTGTTCAAAGAACAACAATACAAAGGGAAAAGGGTACAACCATGCAAGTAGGGATACTCTTCTAATCTCTCTCTCTCCCCCTTCTTTCCCGGTTGAAAATTTTTACACTGTTGTTCTTACTAAGCAAGTTAATCATTTGTTGCGTTGGTGATGATGCACATAGATTTGCTTTAGGAATGGGTGGCATCATGGGAAAGAAAACAACATGAATAGTAGATTGGCCGTGATTAACTAATCTATTTGGGCGAAAGAGCCAGGCGAAGCTGAGTGTACACCGAGTATAACTATGGATCAAGCCTGCAACATGAAAATTTGACACGGAAGAACGAATGAAAAACAAATACCTGGTGATTCTGCTATCGGCCATCTCAGGTCCCTTCTTGCCCTCAGACTTGGTGGCTTCAGCATGTACTTTACAAGCTACAGGCATAGAAACGGATGCCTCTGCATTTTCTGCAAGTTGTAGTTTCAATTTTGAGGGAGCTATAATTGGAGATGTATACATGCGTCGTAATGCATGTAAGGAAAAACACGCTAATTGCTAGCTCGCTATATTGTGTTCTTCACTCAGGCTGAGCGAACAAATCAAGGGAAGGGCCAATTTGACGATTATAATTTAAGGTTTCAAGTCTAAGGAAATGACACGCTGTTCAATGACTCAATGTATGAACTTAATTGATGGTTACGGTGGTAGATCTTATATTAGGATCAGATCTAATGGTTGCAGTGGCTGCTTCTCCCGGTTTCAGTATCATAGTTTTTTATACTTACATATATGGGAATAGTTGTATACTGGTAAAATAATCCACATAACCATATTAGCAGTACTCTGTCAAGTTAACAGACTTGCTAGTCAATGTGGCGTTTATGAAACAACAGAGGTCCTACTGGCTTTAGAAATTATAATCGTCATTGGTTTGCTCTTTAGCAGTTGTATTGACACAACGATTGCTACTTGAGCTGCATTAGGAATGAACAGATGTCGCATGCACGAATGGTTAGAGAAGCAACGACGTTGAGTTACTCAAAAGCCGTGGGCGCTAACAGGGCTCTGCTGATACAAATATATAATTGGAGGCAAAAATTCTTCAGATTGCAGCCAAAACTAAGTTCGGTTACTCAAATCCCTTGACAACGCTTAAGCTTTGGTTCTCTGTTTGTGTTTTGGTTAGTTTTTGTGCATCATATGTGTTATGGTTACACGCCAAACAGGAAAGTGTGGAGCTACAGAGAGATTGTGGAGAGACTGTCTGTAGCCTAGAACACCCTAAGGATGACACTAGAAGTCTATACTAGTCTTCCCCATGACGTATTTGGATGTGTATATAGCCATGGGAGTTTAATTGCATAGATACCCCTACTTACGTCTATCCTTACATGGGTACATATGTTCTTTCCTCTACATGCAGTTATATAAATATCTATATTTATGTCTATTTTTCTAAAGGCATATATATTATTTTCTGATCTTGTGGGTTTTCATGAAACTGCCGGCTTGACTTTCCTGGTGCCGTAGGCCGTTTGACCCGGCCACTCCCCCAACAATATGAGTAGGCAATCAAATCTTATCTTTCAGAAATGAAGAAGCACCTTCTGATCTGAAAAAAATGGAAATGAAAATCACATTCTGCCTTTCGTCAAGAAAATATATATGGCCACTTGGGCAACGGATATAAGGGTTTGAGCACACGAGCTGCCAATGCGTATCTCAGTGATCTGAACCAGGGTTTAGAAAATCGGGAAAATCAGATCTATGGGAGCCCCCGGTAAAATTTCATACCAGCCAAAAAGAATCGGTTTCGTATGATTTTTGCCAAATATAAAAGAAATTTGTAAAGTTCTCATCCTTGGAGAACGCAGGTTTTCTGGCACATTTTTTTAGCTTTTTCGTTTTAATTTCAAAAAAAATCAAATTTTAATTTGAAAATTTTGGCCAAATTCAGCCGAAATTTTCCAAAAATTAACGATATTGGATCTATCAGAGACCCTCGGTAAAAAAAATAATAACCAGTTTTGTGAACCCTGATCTGAACTCCATTTAACACTGAACTTCATCTCCCTTTTTCGCTCCTTCATCTCCCTTCTCCTATCTGTGTAGAGTAGCACTTTGCCTCCGCCGCATTGTTCCAAGATTTTTCCAAGATTCTCTCTCCGCTCCAAATGACTTTAGCTTTAGGCTTCTTAATTTTATCTTTTTGTTTATTTATACTTTTATCTTTTTCTTCTTATTCCTTTGCATTGTCTATGATAATATAACGTTTTTTTATATTTTTTTAAATTTAATTACTTAGAAAAAGATAATAGTTGATACAATGTATTTTCAACTGCTACAGTGAAAAAAGTTAGAAGCCATATTGAGCAGGATACTCTAGTTTAAAGCTGATGTTGTTCGAGAATTGGTGATATCAGGAAGAACAACTTACTGCAGATAGAGTTTCTGGACAGACATATTCTTCCACGAACTAGACAGCTCAGACACATTACTTAGCATGAAGGCAGAAAAGATATTGCTTGTCTCTCGGTCGCGAGTCACCTCATGCAGTCAAGCATTGGCTGCGTATATCCACGTGTGGATATAGAGGCCGGATTTCTATCCATTATCTTAAAAAAAAAGTCAAGCATACAATAATCATAGATGTTAATATGTGTCCTCGCCTGTTCCGTGACAAGCTGCCTGAAAACCCAATTATTATAAGAAGGCAAAGAACCAACAGCATGTTTTCAAAACGGTGTTGCATCACGCAGGATCATTTTTTTGTTGAACATCAAATCAATCAATATCACAGTGCTCAATAAATATTGGAAGGTAAGTTATTATATAGAGTAAGTTGACAACATACTAAAATTCACAGAAAAGTTAACATCAACTCCTGCAACCTTCGCAGGCAAAAGATAAATTTAAATAGAAAAAGAAAAAAAGTAACACAAGCTGCTATTTTCATAGAGTAAAAATCAACCAAAAGCATATCACTAGGATGAAAAAGGGCAAACTCAGAGTAAGCGGACTTGTTCTTTTAGTCTACGATTGGTGGCTTTTGGCTTCAGCTGATAAATAGTAATAGCCGATAGAGAATACGGAGTAAGAGAAACTCCCGTGCTTATATAAAGTCGCTACAATATCTACTATAATAAATTTGTAGACTATATCTTGAAAAGTCATTATATTTAAAATCTAATTACTGTAGAAAATCATTTTTACTATAGTAAAATTAAAAGCTAAAGCCGAAAAGAAAAGTCCTAGCAAATGATCAAGCTGACATTACTTGAGAAGGGGAGCTCTATATTATTATTAAATATCAATGCGTAGATCATTTAATGCTGCAATCCGTTATTACAAGTTGCGCAAAGGAGAGGAAAACAGAGACAATTTCCATGTCTGTCAGCTAACAAACTCATTTGGACTTTTGTTCTCGCTTTACCTGTAAAGTTAATCCATACCAATGCAGCATTACGCTCCCACGCAGCTGCACATGGTCTAACTTGTGCAAGGATGTTACAATCTACTCCATTAAAAGGTGTTGATGTCCTCATTAGCACATTGCATAAATGACATATGCTCTTGGAAACTAATGAAAAGAAAATTGCAGTTTCCGCCGAAAACGTTTCCTAAAACTGGGGTGAAGTGAAACTGCAGGAAAAACTTGAGTATTTCCCTTCAAAACATGCTTATTTAATTAGGAGGAGTAGTTGCAAACTCTTTTTACACACAATTTATAACTTAAAGAGTCCTGCCCCATCTCTCCCTCCTCTCCCATTTATACCGCACCCTGCCTTTGCATACTCTGCCTCTCCTTCCAGCACACAAGCACAATACGCAGAGACTCAGAGAACACACTAAGAAAAGCATGTATTGCGTTTAAAAAGTTTTTACGCTGGTTTTGGTTAAGAATGAGAGGCACAGGGAAAACTGAGTGGAGACTGCAAAGCTGTGGACGCACTAGTAATTCGATGCATACAGCTGTTTCATATTTCATATCACCTGCAAAATTGTCGACGTACTCAAATGGAACTACAGACAAGAACTCTGGGAGATAAAAGATAAAAGGTACATTCGGAGGTTGCCATGAAGATAGTTTGCTTACGCAGAATGTTTGCGACCGTTGCTTTAATCAAGTCGATGTCTTGTGTAATATTCGTTTATCACAAGCGTTGGATATTATGTCTGCTGTTTTTTGTTCAATGACAATATGATGAATCAATTATGCAGCATTGGGAAGTCAGAGAAGTTGATAAATACAATGTAATGGGGATCGATCGAGTTGTGTAGGGCTAGCAATAGCAACGGAGTGAGATGAACAATGCCTTGTCAAATTTCCCTCTAAAGTACTGAAAATCTTTCACTCCAGAACTTGAGAGCTAAGAAGATCAGATTCCACACCCTACAACCAAGCAACAACCCAAAACATAGAAGATGTGCATCACTACATCAGATTGGTCTGACCAGCCATAGAACGGCGGTCTGACTGGCCACCACCTGTCGGTCTGACCAGGCCAAGAAACAGTTTGACCACTCTCATGTTCTCACAATAGAAAAATCAGTTCGAGTCCAAACCACTTTTGGTAGAAACTTCAAAATCCATAATCAAATATTATCAAACTTTACACACACCTTACTGAAGGTATCAGAAATCTATTCCATCTAAGAATTGGATGATCCTGGCCAAAGTCTCAATCTTTCTTGAAAACAAATAAGGTTGCATTAAAACTAGACAAATCTCAAAATCTCAATATACAACTTACTCATGGGTAAAATAAGTCAAGATGGCTCTAGATATGTTCCCACATGTCACAACAAGCAAAACTAACTAAAGAATTGAAGTCAAAACTCTCATATCAAGATTTCTTAAGAAAGGCTCTAAATAAAACAAACCAGGCAACTTTAAAAACTTGCAAACTACAGTGTCTAGATGGATGAGATTTGGTCTACATGAGTCATCACCATCACTTACATGTCCTTGGTACCACCAAAATCAAGAAGAGGAGAGAAAAGGCAAAGAACCAACAAGAGCAAATCAACCAAGATAAGAGAGATTTGTGAGAGATGAACAAACTTGATTTTATTGCTACTTGAAGATGAAGGTTTTATAGTCACTCCATGAGAAAGATGAGAAAACACACCATAGAACTTATTCTTCTCTCTCAAACCCTAACACTAACACTAGAATGGTTGGAATGGAATAGTTAGCAACAAGCCTCTATCCCCTCAACTAAATAGATAGAGTAACTAGCACACATCTAACTCTAATAGATACTATCTACTCGCACAAATGGGGAAACTCGTTAACCCCACACAATTAAACTTACACTTGACTTAAGCATGCTTTTCAAAACATATGAGGCTAAACCTACTAAGTCCCTAGCCTTTTGATCCACTTGATTTTCTCAGTATCTCCTTGACCTAAACCTCTTTCTCAAGCGCCGCTCAAGCATTGCAGTTTTGATCCATGAAGTTTTTGCTATTTTGCAAACTATGAAAGTACCCTCACCATGACTTAATCTTCATCTTCCATTATAAGCAATCACCATGCTTGCCACATGTAGGTGCTCTAATGGATTGCCACGAGTTGAAAAGTTTCTCCCATTCCAGTTCCATCGGACTATGCCTCACTTGGACCGACCAAGCCACTTGGTGCAACTAGTCGCTCGAACCTTCCCTTCAATATTTCTTACCTTCCCTATGCCATGCTTGAACTCAAATATCTCACCCGATATCTTTGACCATTCTGAACCTCGGTTTCTCCATGAGCATTGTCCCGATTCTTAGTGTTGACCATAGTTAACTCTAAACCTCTCTACATATTCAAAGACAAAGAAATCGTTTCTAGGTATAAATTCTTCACAACTTAACCCACATTAGCTCAAACATGCTTAATGCAACAAGAATACACAGACCTAAGGCCAAAATACCCAATCCATGACCTAATTCCCTAATTTCTGAATTCACCGGTCAGATTGATTTCCCGGTCAGTCTTACCAATTCCATTGGCCGGTCTAATCGCCAAAGACCAAAATCTGATAGAAAATTCAAATATTTCATAAATTTGAAATTCAACTCCACATACATTGACAATGGTTCATCATAATTAGTTCTGGACCTTCTCACATGGTCCTTTAAGTTGTGATGTGTTTGCTTCAAGGGAATACATTTGCAATAAACCCCTCCAAGCCACTAGATGTGCTTATCATCAAATGCAAACAGATTTTAGGTGTACGTACATGTGGTAGCTTTAAGAAATATGTAGCAATTAATACTATGTTTCTAGTTCTGGTACAAGAATTAATATGGATGGTAAAATGGCCAAACATAACTTCGTTTAAGAAGTTTATAATTTTAACAAAGATATACTGAGCTACAGATTCAAAGAACAAAGATATGATGGCTACGGATTCAAAGAAGAAAGATACGATGGAAAAGGGTACAGCTATGCGAGCACAAATTTGTGTGCGCTTGTAAGCTCTCTCTCTCTCTCTCTTCCCTCGATTAAAAATTGAGCGCTTTTTCAGTCACTAAAAAAGCTAATCATTTATTGCTTAGGTGTTGATGCACATATCCTTGTTCCTACGAATGGGTGGCATCATGGGAAGAGTGCCTCTGATGCAAATTATCATTTCAATTTGAGGAATGTGTATACAGTATGCTCCATGGAGGTGCATGTCTACATGCATGGTTATGCATGCCCGGAAAAGATGTTCGCTAGCTCCGCATCTCGTGCTCTTCACTCAGATTGAATTGAACAAAATAAAGGGAATGGTCAATTTGGGGCTAATAATTTTGTAGGATCGGAAATAACAACAGAGGAGGGGTGAATGGTGCCTTTTTTAAAAAAAAAAACTCCCCCAAAAGTATCCACATGCGACTCTTATCTCCGATAGCTATAAAAAGCTATGAAGAATATAAGTCATGCTCTCTGGAGATTCATACTGGACAACCACGAGAAAGAAACAAGGAAGAACAATGCAAAACAAGAAAATCAGCAGCTGAGAAAACAGAGAGCAGCATAGTCTGCAGGGGCCGGTCAGACCGCCTAGCCACGGCCGGTCAGACTGCCGGTTCAAGACCGGTCTGACCGCCTCATGTTCTCCGGTCTGACCGCTTGTATATCTCCGGTCTGACCGCAGTACAGTCTTCGGTCTGACCGCCATCACCAGAGCGGTCTGACCGCCATGTACCGAGCAGTCTGACCGCTAGGGCTAGCGGTCTGACCGGGGCCGCAAAAACAGAGCAGCAGACTGAAGACTATTGCACAGGTTTTGCTGAAAATGCAAACTTCAAGTAAATTGATGAATTGCTGCTGTTCCCCTCTGGCTAAAAGAGCAAGTACTCCTTTTAAACAGCATGGAGACTTCAGGAATCAAAAGAATCCATCAAAAAGCAAGGAGCCGACATTTTGACAAAAAAATCTGAAAAACATACTGCAATAGAGACAAAGTGCCAAATTCTCTTGATTCTTCAATCCTTTGCCCATGAAACTTTGTAATACATTAGAGGAGCATCTTTAGAAGAAAAGGTACAAAGCCAGAGCCACTTCTCCCAAGGCATCAAGAAGAACCAATATACCCCTGCCTTCAAAACCCCAACACCAGAAGAACAGAGGAAAGAGCACAATCTGATTTTTGAAGGAAAAGGGCTGCTAAACAGATTGCTCTCAGGGATATAGCAGCCAAATGGCTTTGAGTTGATTCCCCGTTCAAAGCAAATCCATTTTGTAGCTTCTCAAAAGAGTTCAAGCTCAAACACACAAGAAACAGAAGAAGCAGGCTGAACAAGCAAAACACCATAGCATCTCAAACTCAAACCATTTCATATTGATTTCGAGACATGGGCTATTACAAATGGAGAGGAATGATTACACATCTCACTACATGGTTCACTCAATGAGATGCACACCCAGGAGCTCATAGCCAGAACACCTCTCTACACCATACTCCTTATAGCTACCAGCCAACTCCATTCACTAAATAGAAGACCTCCCATCCTCTAATAGCAAATCAAGAAATGGCAGCTGCTCTACACTTCATTTCCTCACACCCAAGCAAGGAAAGAAGGTCAAAACCCTTACAATACAAGGAGGAGGGAACCGGGATGGAGTTTTTCCTCCAAAACCTCAACTCCTCCTCTTTTCCACTAACAGGTCTCCAACTCGTTATCTTCAACTGAATTCGCTTCCGTTCTGCAGCCTCGCACATTTTTACCAAAATACCCCTGCTGCAGCTTCCTGGAAGCTTCCTATCGTTGCATGACCGTACCCGGCATCCTGACCTCTGGACATCGACTCCTCCCTGAGCCTAGTCCCGATCCACCTCGCCGTTGCCCGTTGTGTCCACCTGACCCCGACCGAGACCTCCGACTCCACCTGAGTCTAGTCCTGATCTGTTCCGTCACACACGACCGCAACCGACATCCAATCGTCTGGACCTCCGACTCCTCCCTGAGCCTAGTCCCGGTCCACTCATCGTTGCCCGTCGTGTTCTCCACTGGTAGCTCCAGCTCCGGCTCCTCGTCTCCTGACTCGCAACCACCTCAGCAGCCTCGATCATCTTCGGCATCTCTGACCGTCTGGATCTCAACACCTCCTGTGCCTAGTCCTGGTCCTCCTTGCCTCACCATGACCTAGCTCTAAAGTCCTGCAGCCACATAGACAAGCAAACTGTCACATAGCACCGCACGAAACAGTATAATCAATAATAGCATTAACGAAAGGTACTCAACCCTAGAATACCCAAAACAAACTCAAACTCTCTAACACAACCGTCAACTACTCATCACAAACATGGGGATACCTTCACATGGTCTTTCAAATTCATTGTTTCAACTCTCCACAAGGTGTTTAGTTGGTCTCTTCATGTTAGGAGATGCTCCTCTCTGGCAACTGACATCTCCTCACTGGCAACTGACGAACAACATGCATGCAGTTGTGTTGTCAGAACTGAATTGACGCAAAAGAGATAAATGCAAAAAATGAAATAATTCAAGCGAGAATAAAGAAAATAAAATAGAGTTTTACCGTTAGACCCATGGACTTGAGAAATACTGAATGAATTAAACGCTCACTGAGGTTCCTAAACCATCCAGGGACGGTCAGTACCATCTCGTGTTTTGGGTTTTCATCATCCGGCGAGAGGTTCCATCTTTAACTTTCTACCATTTCACATTACCTGCCGCAGTAGAAGAGCCATTAAACGGTGCAAGCCCACCCGTGGACCAAAAAGTCCTAAAAGCCCACAGTGACTTGAGAGTCATATAGAGAAAAGGGAAAGGATAATTTTGGTAATGCACAAAGCTAGGGGCTGTCCAACCATGCCATTATAAGCTAGCACAGTACAAGCAAACCTCACTATAGCCCCATTTCATTTCCCAACCGAGAGTAAACATGCAACCACGCATGCATAAAGACATGGCCATATGACTCAACACGTAGCCACCTCTGCCAACAGAAGCCTCACTCCCAACATTCTCCTTTCCTTCCCTCACACCCAAGGCAAGAGCAAAGCCAAGAGAGCACAAGGCTGTACCACCACCACAGCCCAAAGCCCCAAAGACCAGGTCCACCATAGAGAGAAGTGGTGAGGAAGATGAAGCCCGGAGGAGAAGAGCTAGGGAAGGAGGAGAAGACGAGGGAGAGGAGCAACAGGACGGCGACAACTCCAGAGGCATAGGACTTCCGCGCGACTATCGGAACCATGCCAAATCGCACCCAGTAAAGGATACCACCCCTTCCCCCTTTATCCTTTCATGGCACCCACCAAGGCTTCGGCGCGCGCACCCGTAGGGGCCGTCGTGCGCCCTTGGAAGGGAGAGCATGCTCCTTGGCGCATGCCTCCCTACCAAGTACCGCCGCGATGGCCATTATAGGCTTTCCTGGACATACGTAACAAGCAGAAATAGCAGATAAAATGAACAAATGCACAAGTAAAAAGGGGAAGGTAGGGAGGACTGTCTTGGTTAGGAGGGGGGATGGAGTGAACTAGGGAGAAGCCGAAGCCATGGTGTCTGGCCACGGCTGAGCCGAGCCTCCAGATTTCTGAGATGGTGATGGCCGAGCCGAAGTCAACGGCGGCCTGGGAGCCAAGGCAGGACACCCAGGGGGTGGCGTGCCAGCACATCACCGAGCTCCTGGCTGGCTGTGAGCCATGGCAGGCAAGCCCACGAAGGAGCGGCACCGCAAGGGGGCCGAGCTGGGAGAGCACCATAGGGGGAAGGGAAGGGGACTTGGAGCTAGAGGGCGGGGGAGCGGTGTAGGAGGTGGTGCAGGTAGGCCGACAACCAGTGGTCGGCGACTCAGGTGGCTGGTGCGGGAAGTGGTGCACCCGAGGAGGTGGAAAAGCTCGGTGGCCAGCACTCGGGACTAGCGCGCTGTGAGCTCAGGCACCGCCTAGGGATGTCAGAGAGAGAAAGAGAGAGATATTAAGTGAGGGGAAGTGATAAGGAGGTGAGAGAAGAAAATAAAAGGGGGAGGCTGTTGGCCCGAATAAGAGAAGGAAGAAAAAGAGAGAGAAAGGACAAAAAAGAGGAGCAAAAAAGAAATTGAGGGTTCTTGCAACGTGCGCATCGAATCCTCATTCTTGCGCGTCTTATGTCAATGTTGGGTCTACACGTTAGAACAATGATGTCCGTATGCGTGCATATATTACTACGATGTTTTGAGTTGGGTTAACTACATGCATGTTTAGGTGGAGGGCCTGAATCGATGCCGTCCACACGTCGCTCTTCTCTGCTTGGTTAATAGACAAGTGCATGGTAGAATAGTGAATTGTGGTGAATGATTGGTGTTTTGTGTCTTCCATGCCATGTTCTACAGTACTTTCGATTACATGTTAATCATACTATGATAAGTGATAGCTTATGATTGAAGGTTAACATTAAAGGAATGTTGCATTATGCATTATAGTCATACACAGGATCTATTTCAGTAGGCATCCCACGATGGTGGGAAGATAAAGACCTACATCAGTAGGCACCTCCAGGGATGGAGGTAGAGGGGTTCATCGACGGATGAGTACTCCACTATACTGATATAAGCTACAGTGACAGGAACATCGCATTCCATTGCATGAAAATAGAACAAAACAGTAATACAGTTACAGATGTATTGCATTGCATAAAAGTGACAATAGTGAAACAGTTACAGAGATAGTGACATACAGTTCATGGAAATGGAAATTATTAAATTGGTGTGTTAATGCCACTTTTTTATCATGTGCTTGCTGAATCTCCGGACTTACCCTTGCTTTGTTTGTTTTTTTAGGCAATCGTTGAAGACGTCATGCACGGGAGAGAGTAGCACATGAATAATTTCACGTACCAGCAGCACATCACATGTCAACTTTTGTTAGCATGTTATAGAATACTGTTATGCTAGAGTAGTTGCTTAAAATGGTGTGATGTTGAACTAGTCACTGCGATATAAATAAATTAGTGGTTGTTTAAAATAGCAACATATTCTGTGTACTTAACCTCATGGTGCACTCACGGTGCACCCCAACTTAAAAAGTCACGAAAAATTTCGAGAAAAATTCTACATGTACTTTTGAACTTACTCCACCTATGTATAAATTTTTAAATTCAAATTCATTCTATGTTAAGAGCAGTGAAAAAGAGAAATTCTAACAATTTAAACTCTTAACATTTATCAGATTTTTCTCTTTTTTGTTACCGCTAACATATAATAAATCTGAACTTGAAATTTTATATATAGGTGGAGTAAGTTTATAAGTACATGTATAATTTTTTCAGAATTTTTCATGATTTTTACCTTGAGGTACACCATGAGTGCATCACAAGCTTAAGTGCATAGAATATGTTGCCATTTAAAATTGTGAGTAGTGGTTGAGATTACTAAAATGATACAATGGTGGTAACACTCTGTGGAGGGACGAGGTGTTACATATCTGGATCAGATCGAATGGTTGAGACTTAAGACAGCTATTTCTACTACAAAGATGGTCATATGGGGGTGTTTATGTATTTGTAGCTTCAGTAAGTAGTATAGTTTGATTTTACCTCAGTTGAGCGCTCCTTAATGACTTGCATGCTCTCCATCCAAGGAGTAGATGATGAGCATGTTCTGTAACTACGGATCACATGCTGGCCCATCTTCAGTTTGTGACCCCGACTGCCGATCTTTATGTAGCATTAAGTAGCGTCATAAACCTCTAAGGCAATAGGGAGCTATCAGTTGTATTAATCCCTTACTCTCAGTCTCTGACTAACATTTAACACATCTTGCTGGCTCTGCTCCTCTGCATCATCTTCTCCTCTCCTACTTTTATCTTCTTTAATTTCCTCTTGCCAGTTCACTATATAAGCTTATGTTGCCCTCTCCTCCTTCCAACAAAATGTGCGAAAGCAGCGGAGGAGTCGAGGGAAAGACGCATAACTGTGAGTGTGACAAGCACATGTGAATTTATTAATCTAATTAACATTTCTTTTTGTTTCCGAAAAATTTAGACTACTGTTTTGAGAAAGGGTGGCTCTGGGAACAAAACAAGCACTATATTGTATGTCATAACAAGATGGAAAACCAGTTATCATCACAAGACAACAAGAATAAAGGTGAAGAACTAGCTTCAGTTTGAAAAGAGTTGCATAGATGTTTAGCTTCTAAGTTCAACTTTGCAACCTTACGTGAGTTGGGCAATTTGAATTTGAAGGTTCCGAATGCTGGTAAATGGAACCTTGTTGACGGGGATTCAATGGTGAATAATAAACTTTCTGTAAGGACATAAAATTATGTGAGCGAGAATTTTCTAAGCTTTGGTTTAAATTATAGTTATTTCCGCATTTTGGTGGTATGTGGTGAGTATGTAGTGATATCTTTGGTGTGTTAATGATGGTATTGTCTATATTGGATAGGTGTTTTTAAACATAACTATCTTCTCTCTAGTTGAATTATTTTATTCTTTGATTATTTTTTTTACCATTGTTCAGCTTTATATTCTTTGAACATCAATTTAGTACCAATAATGCTGAAAATGAGAAGATTTTATAGTGACTTATCATCATAGTAATATTCGCCAAAAGTTTGAGAACATCATGATCTAACTTTGCAGGCAAAAGAGATTGTTATATTGCCAAAAATGCGAAGAGCACTAAAGATTAACCGAGGGCACTTCGACAAGGGGAAAAAAAGACAAAAGGGTCCCCTGCTCATTCTTTGTCAATCATTTATGTTCCATTTCTTTTTCTTCTTGTGTGAAATAATTTTATTTGTCACTCAAAACTTTCACGCTATTGCTCTTGCAAAGCAACTTAACAATTCGCTGTGCGGCAGTGCAGGTACAAATGCACACGCATCTTACTTCAAGAAAGGACCCCAAGGTTACATCCATTGCGGTTCAAGGTTCAGCCAAAGTAATATATGGACGACGTGCACTGACTTGGCCAGTTGTAGGGCGGCTATGTCCACGGATGAGGCTTGCAGCATGCAAATTCAGTATGGGAGAGTAAGTGAGATCGTGTGAGGTTGTTTGATTTCACGGCAATGATCTAGACATCAGCGCACAGTTGCTATTATAAGAGGCTGTAAGCTGGCTGTATGCTGAGGTGGAGGAGAGAGAAGAGAGGTGGGCTGTAAGCTTACAGCCAGCTGAAGCACAAGAACCAAGAAACTTTGTGAGAGGAAGGGGTAGGTCATACAGCCTTCAGCTGGCTGTAACTACTATATGAGTAGGCTGATAAGTGAGCTGTAAGTATTCATACAGCCAGCTGAAGGCTGTATTATAAGACTTGCTCTTAGCAGCAAACACATTAAGGCCCTGTTCTTTACGGCTTCCAAAAGGAGCTTTTGGCTTTTGCTACAGTACCTAACTTTCAAATGAGGTATTTTCTTAAGACAGGATCTACAAATTAATTGTAGTACACATCAAAAGCCCAACATCTGTATTAACCAAAATCGCAAGCGAGTATCTTTATCACAAACAACTAAAATTCAAAAATTTCAGTCGAAAGTCATAAACCGCAGTCGTATCAAACAGGCCATTAGCACATTAGATTGTCCCTCCATATCCTCCTCTCTACTTGCCTGTCGCAGCTGCACCACGGAAGAGTTAAGCACATTCTTGCAGTTAACGTCTGAAGCTATATATATAAAAAAAATTACACGTCAAATGGATAACCAACATATTTACTAGTGATTTGTTCAAAAGTGCGATGTGTTTCATAATGGGAGAGCTAGAGTCATGACTAAACATCTATAATTTTCAAAGAAATAAATTTTATTACATGTCACAACTAATTAAAACATCAAAGCGATTATACCAACTCCATGATGTACGGCTCATGATAGCAAAGTTCTTCGTTTAGTAAGCAAATTTCTCATAGATACCTGCATCTTCCGCAAGTCAAAGAAGTCGGAAATTGTTTCCCTAATTATACTTGAACTGTTGAACATATACTAATAACTAGTGACTACCCCCCAGTAACTTTCAATTATATGGGGCCCACCTGTCAAATAATCATGCACACACGGGAAACAGAGGAGATGGACGCCGAGCAGAGGAGCTGGGCGGCGCACGGCCAGGCGGCATCGTCGCCGGCGAGGGGAGGTCCGAGAGGCGAAGGCGACAAGTAAAATGGGTCATGGGGAGGGTAGTGAAGTCACGGGAGGCGACATTTTGTCTCGGTCGGCGACGAAGGCGGCCGATGGCTGTTCGGAGCAGCCGGCGGCGGGGGAGGAAAGAGGCGACGGCGCCGAAGGGGAAGAGGGGAGAAATTAGGGCGCGCATGAGCTGGAGGGGCATAAGATGAACTGGCCAGCGTGGTTGGTGGAGCCAGGGAGTGGCCGAGGTGGGCTGGCAACGCGAGCTGACGATGGCGCGGTGAGGGCATCGTGGAGGCGACGCTCGGGCGATGGAGGGCTTCGGCCCGACAGTTGGGGAAGGTCAAGAGCGTCAACGTGAAGCTCCAGGGGGAGTAATTGACGCGAGAAACTCCTGAGAGAAAAATGGTGGTGGTGGTGTCGCGTTTCGGCCGGAACCGATGAAGAATGGCGTTCCGGCGAACTCCGCGTGTGAAATTCCAATTAAGCTCCAGGGGGAGAAGAGGACACCTGGGAATATGAGATGATGCCCTCACCTTTGGAAGAGAATCACCGGAGCAGCTGGAACGGCGAGAAGAGGCGGCGGCCGGCGCACGGGCATAGCACGCGTTTGCGACCGGTTCGGCTCGGGGGAGGAAGAAGCTGGAGGGGAAGTGCGGAGGGATAATGGCGAGCTTGTGGAGCTATTTATAGTGCGAAGGGGGTGCTGTGGCGGCACTGTGGTCGACCACCGAGCAACAGGGTGCGGCGTGGCGCTTGGCGTCGGCGTGGCGTGGCTCGAGCGCCGAGACTGCCATGGCAGGTAATGGGCATGCCAGAGCTTGTTGATGGCGAGGTGACGTCGTGGCAGAGTCAGAAGTTGTGGCGCTTCTTGGTCATTGTTTGCGGCGTGGTTTGTCGGAGACGGGTGCAGGCGCTTGGCGCAGCGCGAGCGCGGCGCACGGGCTCGGCGCAAGCGTCTGCTGGCATGGCTCGAGCGCAGGGGCGATGCCGGTGCGCCGCCGGCATGGCGCGAGCGTCGCAGCCGGCTGGTCTGGCCGAGAGCAGATGGGGGAAAAGAAAGAGGAATGCCAGGCCGGGTTGGGGAGATATGGCTGAGCCAAAGAAAAGAGAAAAAAGGCAACGGGCTGGCCTGATTGGAAAATTCTGCTTTTGATTTTTATTTGAATTTGAAATTTTGGTTTTGGTTTTGGAATTCAAATTCAAATTTTCATTTGTCGAGTTTTTGAAGAGTGCATCATTTTTCATTCTTAAATTTCCAGTCAAAATTCCCTTCTTTAAATTTTTATTTTAATTTAGGTTGTGTTTCAACGAATTTAGTTTGAATTTAAATTCTTGGATTTTTGAATTCACATTTCATTGCTTCAAATTTTCTTTTCTGTTGTTATTTGAATTATTATTTGTACCTAGGATTATTCCCTGTTATTAATTTGTATAGCACAAAATTCGGAAAACCCCAAATAAAATTTCAGAAGAAATTCAGATACCAACAAAATGCAACAATTTTTTTTGTATTTCTCATAATTTCGAACCTCTGAAATTTGGGATGTTACAGAAGAGTTGAGGGGCCAAAAGCACACTTAATCCTTTCAAAACGACATAGAACCTATCCCCTTACCCACTCCTCATTACTTCCTTCTCCATATATCATCTCTTCTCGTTTCCTATTTATATGGGACTGAGTATGAATTTTGGACACTGTTGGACCCATAAACATCCAAAATTCCATTTTTAGCCCCCTATTCAAAAAAATTCCAATTTTGGACCCCTCCCGACCGCGCGTTTCTCCCGTTGCGCCACGCGTCCCGGTCGTGCGGTCTGGTACCGCATGACCGCACTGTTCACGGGTCGTGCGGTACCAGACCGCACGACCCCTCCGCCGACCGCGCCTCTCGCCGCCCGACCGCACGACGCGCCTCCTGAGCGCATGACCGCCTCCCTCACCGCACGATTCATCTAGGGTTTACTGTTGTAATTTAGGTGTATATATATTTATGCATTTGTAAAAGTATTATTTATAAAAAAAATTTATGTGTATATATGAAATGATTTGTGAAAAAAATATGAATATGAAGTGGAGTCCACTTTACTGCTTGTGTAATTTTTTGTGCAATTTTGAAAATTAAAAATTTTGGTTGGTAGAGTATGAACGAAATTTGTGTGAAGTAACGATTAGTATATTTGTGATTTTCATATATTGCTGACCGTGAAAAATGTGTTGAAGTGACAATAACAAATTTCGATCATGGTATGTTGTTTTATTGGAAGCAATTCAATGAAAATTTTTTGAGCACAAATGTGATATGAACAATTGGACGAAATGAAGGAAAGTGATATTGAACACGTGGGAATGAGTGCAGGAACTGTAATGATTATAAGTTTTGTTAATTTTGTAGTTGTGAATCAGGAAAAAATCTGATAAAATTGTAAAACAAGTTTATGTTGATTATATGTTGTAGATGCATAAAAAATTTTGGTAATTTTTTTAACGAACGATTGTGCGTAGAACGATCGATATATAAAGTGGTAAGTGACTTTTAGGGTTTGGTATGTTTTTAGGGTTTGCAATCCGCGTGATTTTGTTATGTCTTGTCAATTTTGTAGTTATAAACTGCGTAAAAATCAGATAAAGTTGTAATAACAGTTTATGTTCATTGTAAGTTGTAGCTGCATAAAAATTACCCCAAATTTTTTTAGGCACGATTGACCATAGAACGGTCGATACATAAAGTGGTAAGTGATATTTTGAAGGTTAGTGAGAATTCGTATACGGTGAGAACCGGTATGTTAATATTGGTAAATGAGGTGCTACGTGAATCGTTGTCTGCGAAAAGACGAGATATTAAACTTCATAATAGAGCTGGACTTAACATGCCGCGTACATTTTTATTACATGCATAACATATAGCATGATATGCGACTAACTCACCCAACTGCGCGTACCACCTACTGTGTGGACCGGGTCCACTTGCTCTTTATTTGAAAAATATTCACATTTAGACCCCTGGACGTCTTAATTCCGTTTTTGGACCCTAGGCTCGGCGCTGAGTCTATTACATTTTGTCTACTGGGTGTAGCATTGTTGTTTCCCCTTTTTCTCGCGCCCTGAAGATGGCTCCGCTGCATCCTTCTTCCTGTCACTCTTGGTCTTGAGAGCTACCTCACAAGCTTGAAGCTCTTCCTCCTGACGCTTGATGGCTGCTTCACGCAGACTTAACTGCTCCCGCGTCCTTTGCAGCTCATCATCCTTGCCCTTCAGACGGATTTGGTCCACCCTCACGCGACGCTCTTGCTCAAGCCGCATCTGTCGTTCCACCTCGCGAGCCTGAGTCATCTTGACAAAGTAATGTCCTTTGTTTTCCACCTCCATTGACCGGTTCCGTGGCCATGCCGGCGGCACTCGATCCACCCATTCGATGAACTCGCAAGGCTATGTGTGGCGTGGTAGATGTCATGGATCAAATTAAAAAACGATAACGAGAAACAAAGGATTTAGTTGTCGTCGTTACCATGAAGTCGTCATCCAGGTCTGGACACTTGAAGAACCTACGGCCGTAGTTGTCTCGTTGTACTCAATCCGTCCAGACGCACAACATCGTCCTAAAGCCGCAATGACACTTCGGGCGCTCATGCCACTCCGGCACTCCAAATGGGTCAGACCTCCAGGAAGACATTGTTGTGTAGTAGTATTGTGATGGCCTGAGGAGGAGATGTGGTATGGAAGACATAGGAGGCCTTTATGTAGGCAGGTTATCTGGTGCAGTGGGCATAGTCCATGGAGAGGACGACACGGTCTTATTCCCTTTCGCTTTTTCAGGATTCCAATGTAGCAATAAATGTCCCTATGAAGGCTTTTCAGAGCCTGTAGTCTCGTAATAAATTCAGAGCTTGGACCATTCAATGTATTTGGTACAACGTAGCCTTTTCAGTCGTTTGCAGGAAACAGTACGTTCCACGAAATAAGTGCTACAACATTGCCTTCTCAGAGGCCAGTAATCATAATTTCTGAAACAACAAGCTACGGTCATTGCAAACATATACACAAATACACATATATATGAACGAAGTATCTCATATATACAACAAGTAGCTCATTACAAACCCACCATAGTCCATAAGCATAGTAATAGTCCATACATCCATACGAACGAAGTTCAAATAGTCCTTAACGTTCAAACAGTCCATACAGGTTAAACTACCACAAGTCTACCATGGTCCACAATGTCCAAACAGTCCATACAGGAATTGTGGCCAATGGGGGTTGTTGTGGCTACAGACCAAACAGAGAGAGAGAGAGATGGTAGTGGAGAGTGAGGGAGATGAGTAATGGCCTACCTCCTCCCCATGGCCTGTATTCATATATATATATACACATGGGGAGTGCTTTTACAATTATACCCTTACATCTGAGCATCCCCTCAGGGGCACTTATGTCATTACACATGGCCTATTCTGGGCCTTACAACCTTCTACCAGGCCTGCTGGGTTTAAATGGGGGCCACCCCTACAACAGGAGCCTCTCATGGTAAAGGGCTTCACAGGGCTGAAGCCATGTTGCCGAGTCCTTTGGCCCCCTCCGTCCCTGCGACCTGTGAACGTTTCTGAAATTGTTCGGGGATCGAGGTCGCAGCCGAACCTGACGCCTGAATTGGTGGTTGAGGTAGCCGAAGTGGGTACGCGCGCGCGCTCCGTCCTGCTTACTGTGTTGGGATCGGAGTTGCCCGAGCCGAATCGGGGGCGTAGCTCCGGCATAGGTGGGCGTGGAGGGTCCCTGAGTCGTCGCACATGCGTCGAGTGATAGCGGACGCGCTGCGACGCTCCTTCTGCTGGCCGCCCACGTGGCGAAGTGTGCTTGGCGCAGCGCAAGCCTTGAAGCGTCGTAGTTGTTTTAATGTGCCGTCGGACTTCCGGTGGTTAGATTTCCGCCGGTTGGACTCCCGCCGGTTGGCCTTCCGCCGGTTGGCCTTCCGCCGGTTGGATCCCCCGCTGGTGGGGTACAAATACACGGCGCTGGTGCGGCGTTGCTCCTGCATCGTGCCCTTGGACAGGAGCTGTTCCCCTAAAACGGGCCCCTTCCGTGCATCGACATTCCCTAGCGACGCCGAGCGGCTTGGGGGATGTTGATGTACAGAAGGAGGTCCATTTTTCTTGGGAGCTTGGTTAGCGTCTGTTTGCCAGCCGCGCTTCTCATTCTTGCGCTGTGGTTGTGCATACGGCGGCAAGGTTTGCCCTATTTTCCTGAACAGACCTACCTTCAGTCGAGGCTCCCGATGGAGCCCGTCATGCCCTGAAGGTAGCCTGTTAAGGAAAACAAGCCAAACTTTGCGCGACATGATCTTTGCGTTCGCCATGTGAGGGAGGCGCCAACGGGCGAGATTGTGCGCGCGGGTCCGCTCCCCGAAGCCAAGATCCAGGACGAATCCACAGCTGCGGCCAGGTTGGTGCGGCGATCAAGAGGACGCCTTCCGATGCGTGCGCGCTCCGTCCCCTACCCTTCGAACGGGTGGCAGCGGAGCTGACGCCTAGCCGAAGTAGACGCGCGCGCGCTCCGTCCCCTATCCTTCGAACGGGTGGCAGCGGAGCTGACGCCTAGCCGAAGTAGACGCACGCGCGCTCTGTCCTCTACCCTTCGAACGGGTGGCAGCGGAGCTGACGCCTAGCCCAAGTAGACGCGCGCGCTCCGTCCCCTACCCTTCGAACGGGTGGCAGCGGAGCTGACGCCTAGCCGAAGTAGACGCGCGCGCTACGTCCCCTAGCCTTCGAACGGGTGGCAGCGGAGCTGACGCCTAGCCGAAGTAGACGCGCGCGCTCCGTCCCCTACCCTTCGAACGGGTGGCAGCGGAGCTGGCGCCTAGCCGAAGTAGACGCGCGCGCTCCGTCCCCTACCCTTCGAACGGGTGGCTGCGGAGCTGACGCCTAGCCGAAGTAGACGCGCGCGCTCCGTCCCCTACCCTTCGAACGGGTGGCAGCGGAGCTGACGCCTAGCCGAAGTAGACGCGCGCGCTCCGTCCCCTACCCTTCGAACGGGTGGCAGCGGAGCTGACGCCTAGCCGAAGTAGACGCGCGCGCTCCGTCCCCTATCCTTTGAACGGGTGGCCGCGGAGCTGACGCCTAGCCGAAGTAGACGCGCGCGCTCCGTCCCCTACCCTTCGAACGGGTGGCAGCGGAGCTGACGCCTAGCCGAAGTAGACGCGCGCGCTCCGTCCCCTACCCTTCGAACGGGTGGCCGCGGAGCTGACGCCTAGCCGAAGTAGACGCGCGCGCTCCGTCCCCTACCCTTCGAACGGGTGGCAGTGGAGCTGACGCCTAGCCGAAGTAGACGCGCGCGCTCCGTCCCCTACCCTTCGAACGGGTGGCCGCGGAGCTGTCGCCTAGCCGAAGTAGACGCGCGCGCTCCGTCCCCTACCCTTCGAACGGGTGGCAGTGGAGCTGACGCCTAGCCGAAGTAGACGCGCGCGCTCCGTCCCCTACCCTTCGAACGGGTGGCAGCGGAGCTGACAACCTCGCATCGCGAACCCTGCCACGCACGCGGTGACTTGAGATCTCACGATGCGGTCCTGCGCTGTAAAGGTTCCTGGAATCGCGCCGGCCCCCTGTTTGCCAGAGTAGGTTGCCGTACCGTGCGACTCGCCTTGGCGCGTGCAGGGCACGCGGCAGTTTGTAACTGGTGCGCGGCGGGACGTGAACGGTTGCGTGATTGCAACTGCTCGCCCCTTCCCTAGGGAAGGGGGACACGGAGCGGGCGATGAATGGCATAGCGTCGAAGCTGTTGTGATCCTGTGGCCCATTAATGCGCCGGATATCTCGTGCGGGGGTTGGCACGCGGCGGGAGGCTATTGGAGCGTCGTGCTCTGACGGTCCTCGCCGCTGCGGTCGCGCCCCTTTGTCTTCGGATATGGGGGGTTGTGCGGGACGGGCCTTTGTACGACTGTAGTCGCGCCCGGTACGCGGACAGTCGCGACGCTTCGGTATTGAGGCGGGGTGGCTTGAAGTAGCCCTCGTGAGCGCGCTCCCGCAGTTGTACGCCCCCTTGTTGCCTGCATCGCCTTCCATACTCGCGTAGTATTCTTCGCCGCTATACCCCCTCCAGGAGACGCAATGGCATCTGATGGCGAGCGTGGTCAGGCGGGTGGTGTCTGCGGCATCCGCCGGCGGTCCTCACCGTTAGAGGTGAAATACGCGCTCAAAGAACGCGATTCGGCGACGGCAGACAAGCAGTGACTGGTGGCGGTGGAGGAAGGCACGTTCTCCAGCGAGTTAGGTCCCTCGCTCGTGACCGAGAAGACGATCCAAGTGCTTCTGCGCGCGGGGAAGCTGTCGGAGCGCCAGGCGGTACGATTGCCCGCCGTCGATGAGACGGAACCGCACCCCGAGGGATCGGAGGCGGTCGTATTCGTTGCCTTTCTCGACGCGGGGCTCCGCATCCCGGCGGCGGCGATCGTGGGCGACGTGCTGCGGACCTTCGGGCTGGAGCTGGCGCAACTGACTCCGAACGCCGTGGCCTGGCTCGCGGTGTACAGCTGGGCCTTGCGCTCGGGAGCGTGCTGGCCCAGCGCCTCGTTGTTCGCCTACCTTCACGAGGCACGGTGCCAGCCCAAGGATCGGAAGGACGGGACGCTGTCGAGCTTCGGCAGCGTCACCTTTGTTCTTCGTTCGACTTGCGACAAGCTCTTCCCTGCGAACTCCACTCGCGGGAAGTGGGAGTTTCACTGGATGAAGCGGTGGTTCTACCACCGCGTGGAGAGCGGGAGCGGTCTTGAGTGCACAGGCCGACCGATCGCGTTCAAGCCCTCGCCCGGCCGAACGCTCGATGATGAGGACAGGCGGAGGGCCCGGTGGCTCATAGGCGTGGCCGCCCGCTTCAACATGCGCGATCTCGTCGAAGAGTACGTGATGTACGGCGTGGCGCCGCTTGCCCGCGACTGGCGTCTTGCTGCCAAGAAGCGTCGAGACGACAATGTTTCACCGTCGGTTTGCTTACTGCCGGCGCCCTCCGGTCTTCGTAAGCCTCGACCGTGTCTCTCCTTTGTTCACAAGAACTGCGTTATATGCTAATGTTATCTCCTTTGGTTCAGGGATTTGCTTGGAGGATGCGGAGCAGGCCGCGCGCGTATTTTTGGGGTCGTATACCGGCAGGGAGCACGAGCAGCGCGCGTCTGCGATCACCGCGGCGGGGCTGGGGCGAATAAACCGCATGTGCGAGGCCCTGGGCTTGCCGTGTCGGACCGTGCCGCTCCGGACGACGGTGCCGCGAGGAAGAAGGCGCCGTCTCGGAAGAGGGGCCGCGGCGGGGCACTGCTGCTGCTGGCGCTCCCGAGGGCGCGGCAGACGTGGAGTCGGATTCGGCGAGGTATGCCGATTCAGGCTTGGATGGCGCAGACGCCGGAGGCGAGGGATCTTCAGCGAGTGCCCTGGACGGCGGGCTTGCCGCGAGCAGCTGGAGATGGGACGTCTCGCCACCCGCCGCGGTCGCCGAGACAAGATCCGTGCGGACCGACGATGCTGAGGTGGAGCCTTCGACCGTGGCCGCTGTTGTGCCGGAGACGCCCTCCGTGGGAGCGCACGAAGCCGTGCTGCCTTTGACGACAGCGGCAGAAACCGAGGTGCCCCCTGCAAAAATTGCCACCGCGGAATCTTCGCCCCCGGGTGCTGCAGCCGCGGGGCGGTGTCGCTGCTGCCTGCCCCGGCTAAGCGGCCGTGTGCGTGACCGGGGCTCCACCGGACGCCGCGGGGATTCGTCGTGGCCAAGGGCATCAGAAGCTTGTGGGACTCCGCTGCAGATGTCGGAGACCCTGCGGCGTGCGCGCCCTTTGCCCCCCTGACCACACCGCCCGCCGCACAGGAACGGCCGTCGCCTGCCCCGAACGCGGAGGCTTCTGCCCGCGGTGAGACCATTCCTTCTGCGGGGGCTTACGCCACCGCCGCCCCGTCTGGGAATAGGGGGGCGAGTCCCCGAAACCCTCCTTCTGCTACCGAAGGTAGGGTGGCTTAGCTTATCCTGGTGTATTCTTTTATGCCTTGCGGTGCTCACCTGCGTCCCTGTCTGTAGCGTTGCTTATTCCGGAGGAGGAGCGCTCGGCGGAACACGGGACCTCCGCGCGTGTGAGCCCCGCGGACTTCGTGCCTCCCCCGGAGACGCTGAGGGCGTGGCGCGGGATTGTGAGTGACGCGGCTGCCTGCGTCGACCCGCGAACGCTGCAGGCCTACGGGGCGGGGCGCCTCGGGGACGCCTTCGAGGTGTCTGGGGTGAGGGAAAGTACTCATGCGACAACGCCTAGGCCGGCTGAGCTTGCTAAGTCTTCTCCTTCTGCAGACACTTGTGCTGGGGCAGGCCTTGCAAACGGCCTATACTCGCGGCCAAGAGGCGCTCGAGGATAGGCCGCGGGCCGCCGAGGAGGGGCTACGCGAAGCCTCTGGGGCCCGTGCTGCCCAGGATGCCCGCATCCGCTAGCTGGAAGCAGAGTGCGCCGAAGCGAAGGCACAGGCCGAGGGACTTGTTGCGTCGGCGCGGGAGTTGGCCGCGGAGCTCAACAGAAGTTTGCGGCGGAGCGGGACGGGTTCCTGGAACAGGTCGCCTTGCTAGAGAAGGAAAAAAGCGAGCTCGCCTTGACTCTAGCGGAGCGTAACCAGACGCTTGGCGATGCCTCGGTGGTTGCGTGGGACGCCATGCAAGCGCTGGAGAGCCATCTTCAAGGGCTGGTAGCTGAGGTGCCGGACCGCACCTTTGGCCCGGAGGAGCTGTCTCGGACCCTCCGCTGGGTCGGGGATGCCGCCAACGTCGCGCGCAGCGCTGCGACGAATTTCGGCAACCACTGCGCGTACACGTCGGCATGCCTGGTGTGCGCGCTCCTGCAGCACCGCGGTTGCACGCACGTCGCCGGGCTAGATGACCCCCAGCTGGAGATGCCTGGCGGGGCCGGAGTAATGTCCGGCGCCGTCCGCTCCGCTCGCCTTGCCATCAAGCCCTTCTTCGAACGGATCTGGGATTACGTCGGGCTAGATGCTGCACGAGTCGAACTCCGGAAGTCACTTTACGGGAAGGGGAGCCTCGGCCAATTCCTGGACGGAGTCCCTCGATGCGACGAGGGCGGCGCTGGGGCCTCTGAAGGCGCCGGGAACCCGCAGGTCTGACGCCGTGGTGCCTAGGTGTAGGCGTGCGTTGTAATGCTCCCTCTTTTTGCGAATGAAGTGTGCGCTTGCATCATAAATTCTGACTTTCACCTATGTCCCGGGCAGCTTCCTTGCTGGGGCCGACTCCTTGCGGCCGACCTTGCGACTCGACGACGCCTTCGGCGCTGGCGAAGGGCCGAAGAGTCGCTGGACTTTTGGGCGGGCCGACCTTCTTCCGGCGGAACCCCGTCCTTATCGCGTGTTAAGGACGAGCCCGCCGAATAGCTACTCAGAGCGGCAGGGATGTTGGCGGGCCTCTGTACTCGAAAGATTTTCCCGATATATAGATCTTCTGATAATTAGGACATGCGCGGGCGTGCTGTGCGGAGCCGAGATCCTCACATTCCCAATTCGCCGTTAGTGCGAACCGTGCGAGCGCTGCCTCCAGCTGAAAGTCCGTAGACTGGCGTGTGCGAAGGCGGACCTCCGCACGACGACCTGTTTAGAGTCCGTAGACTGGCGCGTGCGAAGGCGGACCTCCGCACTACGACCTGTTTAGAGTCCGTAGACTGGCGCGTGCGAAGGCGGACCTCCGCACTACGACCTGTTTAGAGTCCGTAGACTGGCGCGTGCGAAGGCGGACCTCCGCACTACGACCTGTTTAGAGTCCGTAGACTGGCGCGTGCGAAGGCGGACCTCCGCACTACGACCTGTTTAGAGTCCGTAGACTGGCGCGTGCGAAGGCGGACATCCGCACTACGACCTGTTTAGAGTCTGTAGACTGGCGCGTGCGAAGGCGGACCTCCGCACTACGACCTATTTAGAGTCCGTAGACTAGCGCGTGCGAAGGCGGACCTTCGTCCCCCCACCCCGGGGTGGGGGTAGCCTCTGGTGTGCGAAGGCGAGCCTCAACGCGCTGAGGTGCGCGATTGGCAGCCGCGCAAGATTCGCGTGGGGTCGGTGTCCACATCTGATTTATACTCCGGGGAGTACGCACAAGGACGAAGTCCTTGGCGTGCGCGGGGTTCGCGTCTTGTTTATACTCAGTAGAGTGCGCAGGGAGAACATCCGCGTCTTATTTATACTCCGCAGAGTGCGTGCAAGGACGAAGTCCTTGGCGTGCGCGGGGTTCGCGTCTTGTTTATACTTAGTAGAGTGCGCAGGGAGAACATCTGCGTCTTATTTATACTCCGCAGAGTGCGTGCAGAGGCGTCCCCCCACACGTCTTTGTTTATACTCATGCCCGTATCTTTGACGGAGAGTGCACACGCGAACGTGCGTCTTCGGTTTATACTCATAGCCGTATCTTTGACGGAGAGTGCACACGCGAACGTGCATCTTTGTTTATACTCATGCCCGTGTCTTTGACGGAGAGTGCACACGCAAACGTGCGTCTTTGTTTATACTCATGCCCGTGTCTTTGACAGAGAGTGCACACACGAACGTGCGTCTTTGTTTATACTCATGCCCGTGTCTTTGACGGAGAGTGCACACGCGAACGTGCGTCTTTGTTTATACTCATGCCCGTGTGTTTGACGGAGAGTGCACACGCGAACGTGCGTCTTTGTTTATACTCATGCCCGTGTCTTTGACGGAGAGTGCACACGCGAACGTGCGTCTTTGTTTATACTCATGCCCGTGTCTTTGATGGAGAGTGCACACACGAACGTGTGTCTTTGTTTATACTCATGCCCGTGTCTTTGACGGAGAGTGCACACGCGAACGTGCGTCTTTGTTTATACTCATGCCCATGTCTTTGACGGAGAGTGCACACGCGAACGCACGTCTTTGGTTTATACTCATACCCGTACCCCTGGGTACGGAGAGTGCACACGCGAACGTGCGTCTTTGGTTTATACTGCGGGAGCACACGCGTAGGCGAAGCCTCCGCGTGTGCTCACCGCGTATTTTTGCACAACGGTAACGTATTGGCGACAAACGGAACTTTATTCTATTCCCATTTGCACGGGTAAGCGATTACATACGACGGGGTGGTGGGGGTACTAACCGTTTGTGTTCAGCGTGGCCGGAGCCTCTAGTAGTTGCACTATCGGCAGGGCTTGCGGAGTCACCCCCGGATGGCGCCGTGAGCCTTCGCACGGCGGTGCCAATCCTAGGTGCTCCGCTACCCGCCGCGGCGGGGACATCTGGTGCCGTGCTCGATGCGCCGGGCCATGTCCTGGTCGTCCCGAACGGTGATGATGGCCCGCGGCCCCGGGAGCTTCATGCACAAATAGGCGTGATGCGGCACTGCCCCGAAGGAGTTGAGGACCGGAACGCCCCAGTATGGCATTGTAAGGGTATGGGAGATCGACGACGTCGAATGTAGCGTCCTCGACCCTTTCATTGTCGCCCTGACCGAAAGAGACCTGCAAGCATATTTGGCCGAGCGCCCGTAGAGGTTGTCCGCCGAAGCCCTGCAGCGGGACTCCCGACGGGCCGAGGCGGTATCGGGGGATCCCCATCTGGTCGAAGGCTGCCGCGAACAAAATGTTCGCGGAGCTGCCGCCATCAACTAGGGCGCGTCTCACGTCGCATCCCGCTACGACGACCCGGACGACCAGGGGATCGTGGTGAGGAAGCTCCACTCCTTGGGCGTCGGCGGGGGTGAACGTGACCTCCTGCTGCGCCCAGTTCGGCGGTGCTCGCGCTGGGTACGCCGCCACGTGGTGTAGCCTCCGCACGTAAGCCTTCCGCTGCTGTGCCGAGGCGAACTCCACTAAGGAGCCTCCGGAGATGACATTGATAACCCTTCGGTGGGTGGCCTCCGGAGCCCGTAGCTGCTGAAAACCCTCCTGAGGCTGCCGCACGTGGGCCTGGATCCGCAGAGGGCCCTCGTGGGGCTGCGTTCCTTGCGCCTGGGTATGCACGGGGGCTTCGTATGGGTGCTGTACGTGGGCCACCACGGGCGGACGTGCTTCCAGGTTCCTGTCCCTGGTGACGCTGTCGCGGAGCGCCGCGATAGAGGTGCATGTGCGCGTGTCGTGGTTGCCGCGGCCGTGGACTACGCACCACAGCCCCTGGTGTTGGTCATCGTAATCCCCCCGGCCTCTATCGTCGTGGCCCCGACCACGGCCGCGTCCCCGGCCTCGGCGCCCCCGACCGCCCCGACCCGCGGGAGCGCTGTCGTCGGAACCGCCTTCGATGTCGAGGATGTACCGACCTCGCCGCGACTTCTGCTGGCCACGCTTGGGCCTATCGGACGGCTCCTTGGACGACTCCTGCTTACGTTTTCCCTTCGAAGAACCGTCCTTTGATGGATCTTCAGCTTTTGCCGAGGCACCGGCCTGGTTGGTGTCGGAGTCGTCGCCCTGTCGCTGCCGTGCGTCCTCTTCCGCCCTGGCGTATTCCTCCATCTTGTCAAAGAGCTTCGTCACTGTCTTGATTGGCTTCCGCGCGTTATACTCGGCCATCGGGCCCGGACGAAGGCCCTGGATGGCCGCGTTAACCACAGTGGTTTCGTTGACGTCTTTGACTTGACAACGCATCTTCGCAAAACGTTTGAAGTAGTCCCAGAGTTTCTCCGAAGGCTTCTGCTTCACGGCGAAGAGCTGGTCCGCGTCGACCCGCTCGACATAGTTTCCTTGAAAGTTGTTGTAAAGGCGGTCGCGGATCTGCCCCCACGCGTAGATGGAGTTCGGCTCTATGGTAAAAAATCAGGAGAGCGCCACCCCCTGCAACGCGAGGGGGAGCCCCTTCGCCTTTGTGGTGTCATCGCCGCCCGCGGCCTCGATTGCGGTTTCGTACACGCGCACGAACTCGCGGGGGTCCGTGTCACCTTTGTAGGGCTCGATGACACTGGGGAACTTGAAGTCTTCGGGCCACGCCGCCTGCTGTAGTCCTGCCGAGAGCGGGGACTCTGGGTCGACGCGCCGCAGCGGGGCACGGCTGGACGTGGGGGCGTCGCGGCTGTCCGCCCTTTCCGGCGTGGGTTCTGGCGCGACCACCGGTGCGGCCTGCTGGCTCCGAGCCTCTTGTATATCTCGGACAGCCCCGCGAAGATCCCCTAGCTTCTGCTGGAACGCTTTGAAGGCCGCCAGCAGGGCGCTTTCCACCGCCTGCGCGGGTGGTGCCGCCAGCCCGCCCGGCGGACGGGTCGGCACGGGTACAACCGCCTCGCGAGCTCCCGAGCTGCCGGTCGCTCCATTGTGGCTACCTCCAACTGCCCGGTCTGTGCTACCGGCCAGGGTCGCGGCGAAGGCGGCGAGGTTGGCTGCTGTTGCGTCGGCGGGGTCGTTCGCCGCAGTGCCGATGACGGGGTCGGTTGTTGCGGCGCCGGTGGCGTGGTTGGTCGGCGCGAGCGTCAACGTCCTCGACCGCCGTGCCCGCGTTGTCACCCGTACACGTGGCAGCCGACGCCGAAGCTCTGGTACTTACGCGACGCTCCACCCCGACCGTCTTCTTCCCCTTCGCCGCCGCCGACGAAGCCTTTTTCGGTGCCATCTTCCTTTGAACTTCAGGCTTGCTCCTGTCCTCCCCACGGACGGCGCCAACTGTTGTGGCTACAGACCAAACAGAGAGAGAGAGATGGTAGTGGAGAGTGAGGGAGATGAGTAATGGCCTGCCTCTTCCCCATGGACTGTATTCATATATATATACACATGGGGAGTGCTTTTACAATTATACCCTTACATCTGAGCATCCCCTCAGGGACACTTATGTCATTACACATGGCCTATTCTGGGCCTTACAACCTTCTACCATGCCTGCTGGGTTTAGGTGGGGGTCACCCCTACAACAGGGGTACTGTGATATCACTGCAAAAAGGGTTCGTTTTGTCATGTCACTGGGCAAAGCTGCCCCCTTTTGTCATGTCACTGGGCAAAGCTGCCCCGTTTTGTCATGTCGCTGGGCAAAGCTGCCCGGTATTGTCTTCTCACTGGGCAAAGCTGGACGGTTTTGTCTTGTCACTGCGAAAAGCTGGCATGTTTTGTCATCTCACTGAGCAAAGCTGCCTCATTTGGTCATGTCCCTAGGCAAAGCTGGCCTCTTTTATCATGTCACTGCGCAAAGCTGCCCCGTTTAGTCATGTCACTTTGCAAAGCTGGCCTCTTTTGTCATGTCACTGCGGAAAGCTGTCCTCTTTTGTCATGTCACTGCGAAAAGCTGCCCCGTTTTGTCATGTCATTGCGTGACGTCGTGTTATTGTGTGGTCTGTGTGACTGAGCCTGCCCCCACAGCCTATAAAAGGGAGCCATTCCTCACCTAGTCCCTTGCCTTGTTATCACTCACGTCGCGAATTAGTTGTTCCCAATCTGTGTAGTTTTGTTCCATGCTAACTCCCCCCGACTAGGCAATGAGTCAGCTCAGCAGCTCTTCGCATACACCCACGGTGATTTGCCCGAAATGCAACATGGTTGTTAGACGTAAGACCTCACAGACGGCCTCGAATCCTGGGCGGCACTACTACAAGTGCCCCTTTCACTCGGTGAGTAAGATTTTTTCGGGTTCATTCAAATCGTGGTGGCATGTTTAAAAATCTTCTTCTCATTGAATCGCAGGAAGCCCCCGGTGGTTGCCGATTCTGGGTGTGGGAGGATGAAATGGGCACAAGGACAGACATTGTTCGCCAGGAGAGTGTTGTCGTGGGGGGTTGCGACCCCGTCGGGATGCGGCATCGTTTTGACAGACTGGAGTGGAAGATAAATTTAATGTTGTGTGCTATTTTCTTTCTTGTGTTTATTGTTATCCTCAAGTTGTAGTGCTGGAGGTTCTCCTCGTGTATGTTGGTAATGTTTTGTGCTATGTTGTCGTCAAGCTATTTTCTTTCTTGTGTTTCTTGTGTTTGTTGTTATCGTGTCTTAGATGAGGTAAATCAAAGAACTAAGAGCAACCCTTTTTATACAGGAAACCATCTTTGAACATCAAACCATCAAGCACTTCAAAAACATCACCAGTCTGACGATCACGCTTCATACAATGAACTCATTATGAATCTCGTCGTCGTCTCGTCGGTCGCCGTATGTGATCCTCCGAGAAGGTGAACCGGTTAGGCGAGTGCGGTGCATCTCGAAGGTCATACTGGGAGGCCTGCGTCCGAGGTGGTCCTGCATACGGCTGCGTGGGCTCTTGCGTTGGCGTCCCGAAAATAGCGCTGAGCCATTCGGTCGACGAGGGGTCCATGTGCTGCTGAGATGGTACAAGTGAATTAGGACATGGGCAGCGATGTTTGTAATGAATCTTAATATCACAAGGCAATTACCTGGGTACTCTGAAAAGCGGATGACCCACCGTGAACGTCATGGCCCTGTTGCTCCGAGTAAACCTGCATTTTTTTGTGAGTGTGATTAGATGGCTTTTAAATAGACATGTTTAGCTTAGTATGTTACTGCATACCGGGGTATGTGGCTGTCGAAATGACGATGTCGATGGGTAGTCGCGCATGTACTCCTACGATGTGAAGCCTTGATAGGTCTGCCCAAACCACCTGTCCCGGTCTTCTAGGTTGGACTGCACGCTACGGGTTGATGGGTCGATGAACGATGGCATCCCCCCCTCTGGTTGATGGGGCGAGTCAGGGTCGCTCTCTGGAGTGGGCCCCCGTCTGCCTGGAGAGCGCGGCCGCTCCTCCGTCGGCCTCCGTGATGATGATGCCCGTAGCAACGTGCTATCCTGTCGCAATTGATGCAAGACGAACATGTGGTTAGACATAAATGGTAAATGAGTGGATGAACAAATAGTTGGCAATCGTCCAACCGCCGGTCCGAAGCGCGTGGAGGCCGAGCGAGCGTAGCTGGGCCGACTCTCGGACTAGGATGGACGCGACGACAATGGCCGTGCTGATGGTGGTGCTGACGGCGGCGCAGAGGGGGGTGGTGGTCCCTGGCCACGTCCGCCACCGCGTGTAGCAACAACGTCATCTCGGTGGCGACCACAACTCAAGGACCGTATCGCAGCCCTTGCATCATCGTAGATGCTGCGCATCGAACTGACCCACCGCTCAGTCGTATTTGACTTCCTACGGCGTACAGACTCAGCAGCCTCGTCCTCGATACGATGCAGGAGGTCCACCTGCAGTGAAACAAACAGTCAGTTCAAACGTAATCCTGCACTGTTTAATGACATACTAATCTCGTACTGCCTGGTCGTGCCGTGCCGCTAGATGACGGTCTGGACCTGCCTGTAGAGCGGCCTCGTGAACGACCTCAAGTGGACGATGTGGCGGCTCCCCAGTAAGCCTAGTGCTAGTGCGTGGAGCGTACCACTCAAGGTATGTCCTATGCGTCACAGGGTCGTCCGGCCGTGTCTTGTCCACAACCATCGTATCCGCCTGGTCACGCCACATGTCTGTCCACCGTCGCTGTGTGGCTCTCCAGTCTTCTGTCGTTCTCCCTCTCCTCGATTGCCTGCAAGTTCATTGAGACATTACACAATTAGAAGGGGCATAGACTGCTTCATTAATTAAATTTATGGTGTAATGACATACCGGTGGGTGCTGTCTGCAAGAGGGCGTCCTGGCAGGGGGGACATGCTGGTTCAGTCCAAATTGCCTCATGACTCGGTGTGGATTGTATGGCTCGACGCAGTGCGAGAACACCAAGTGGCAGGTCGTCAACCAGTATCTGTGATCCTGCCCGCACTGAGATGATAACGAGTGGGGGGCCGTGGCCACAATGAACCGTGGAGTCCATGGCCACCAGACTATGTCGGCGTCGGGCAGAATCTCGAACCTGGTGTGGAAATCCGTGTACGCACGTCTCGATCTGTCCCTTGCCCACCTCAACTGACCATGTGTCCAACGTGTACCCATTGTGGGACCATCAACGGGGTCGTCGCCACCATCGAGGCCGTAGAACTGTGGGCTGAGATCATAAGGGTGCACAACACGACCAAAGGCAGGCCTGCCAACAGGGAAGTGTTCCCACGACCACAACTGAAGGAGAAGGTAGCAGACGGCTAGGACCGGCTCGCTGGCCGCGCTACGCTGCGAGGCATCACACAAGCCTCGGTATGTGGCGCTAAGAACTGCTGATCCCCAGCTATACTGTGGCACCTGACCAGGCCAGCCATCCGCCAAGGACTCCGCTAGGTGTATGTAGCTAGGCTGCACGGAGTCTCCAGTGGTGCTAGGGAAAAAGACCCACCCGAACAGATATAGCAGGTACGCAACGAAGTGCGTCCGCACCTCGTCCTCATGTGCGTGTGCAGGACAGGTCATGTAGCGATGAAGCCATCCATGTGGCACACCAGCTGCGTTGTCTGGGATCGGATGACCGAACCGGTGACCCAGACGGACCTTCCAATCTGCTGCCTTTGGGGGTGGCACTACAGCAGCACCACGGACGGGTAGACCTGTATGCATCGTCACGTCCTGCAGAGTAACCGTCATCTTCCCCCACCGGAAGTGGAAGGTGTGAGTCTCCGGCCTCCATCGATCAACAAGAGCGAAAAGTAGCGGCGCATCATACTGGAACGCATGCGGTAGATCCAACATGCGGGCAATGGGCAGTAGCTCGGTGTCCCGCAGTAGTGGGATGTACCGCTGGTCGAGACGCCAGTTCTCTCGGGGGCCCCTAAGGACGAAGCAAGGAGGCCCTCGTGCGTCTCCCGATGACCACGCATGGCATCGGTGGTGCTCATCCCAACGGGGGTCTAGCAACTCGAATGCCATGTCCTGCCAAAGAAGGATAACAAGTGAGTCTAAATTTATAACAAAATGTGCAACAAATGACAACATAATTAACAAAAAATGTAACGACAGGGAAACGTACGGAATGTACCAAAACATACATAAAATGTGCACACGAATATGACCCACACGACAAGGCAACATATGGAATGTACGAAAACATACATAACATGGTAATATGCACGACATAGATACATGGAGCCAACGATGCAGCGTACACCTCCTGAATAATGCATGGTACATCGCAACGCACATAACACATGGAAGCAACAATGGGTACAACAAAACATTGTGGTTGGTATTACGGAGCGTTGCTTGATGCCGGCCTGTTTGGGCACTGGCTGAGGGAGTGGCCAATCGTCTTGCATAGCCTACACTTCGGGCGCCGAACACGATCCCCTCGCTGGCTGTCATCCATGTCGTTGCGGATGCGACGACTTTGTCGTCTTCCATGACCGACATGCTTGAGTGCATCGTTGGGCACCCACTTTATCTCCCTTAGCCATAATTCCCTGTAGTGCATGTCTACCCCGTAGGAATGGAACTCTGCACTCCAGGTTGCATCCAAGTGCTGCATGTCGTAGTACTTGGAGATGTACTGTGTCGACGCCTGGTTCCATATAGCGCAGGCAGTGTACACATGGGAGCATGGCTTGTGCAGAAGCTGAGGCTTGTTGCAGGTGCAAGATGCTTCATCACCAATCGTGCATACCTACTTGCGCTCCCCTCTAATGTGACCCATGACATACTTCTGCCTTAGGCGGACCTCAAACTTCCTCCTTAAGCCATCAATGGGCTGAGCAATGTGGGATCGACCCTTCTCCATCTCCCTGTCCATGAAGGCATGCATGACTTCAGAGTATTGCTTGTTTTCGTCAAGGTGCTTCTGCGCCATCATGGCTCTATTCAAAAAGTACCCGACGGTACGGTTCCAAGTCTCGGTCATGATTGCCGTGATCGGCAGGGATCTGACGCCCTTCAAGACACCATTGTAAACGTCGGACATGTTGGTTGTCATGATCCCATATCTTGCCCCACCGGTGTCGTGCAATAAAGACCACATTTTCGAGTCAGGTGCATTGGACTGAACCCATTGTGTGAATACCCCGACTCTTGTGGAGCCCCCCTCCACGGCCCCTGCTTCTGTATGCACATGCTTGGTAGCCTCCTGATCGAGCTGCCTCCACAAGGTGTCGAACTTCCGCTTCTGGTTCTGCATGCATAGCTTCTTGAACATCTTCATTAGGTCATTGCTACGGAACCTTCTATGGAAGTTCGCTGCAATATGCCTCATGCACCAGTGGTTCTTCACATCATTCCACTGGAAGGGGGGCTGCGTCCCATTCTGCAACGTTCGCAACGCAGACAGCAAGCCTGCATTGCAATCTTAGATAAGGCACACTTCAGGGCGTTCTTGCACTACGGCATGCTTCAAATTGCAAAGGAACCAAAGCCAGCTATCTGTATTCTCGTTCTCCACAATTGCAAATGCCACTGGGAGTAACTGGTCATTTGCATCAGCTGCAACTGCGGTGAGAATAGTACCCTTGTACTTGCCGGATAGGAACGTCCCATCTATGGTTAGCACTGGACGGCACCACCTGAAACCTTGTATCGCCTGATGGAAGGCCTAGAACACTCTGTCAAGCATGAAACAATTCGGGCCCTCCGTAGGATGGACCCTCTCCTGCCTGTTTATGTACGTGCCTGGGTTTGATTGTGCAATTTGGTGCAGCATTCTTGGGACCAGGTCATACGCCTCCTCGTACGTCCCATACATACGGTGCAGCACCTTTCGCTTCGCCCGCCATACCTTCTTGTAGCTCACTTCGAAGCCCGCCGTGTTCGCTACTTCTGCCATTAGAACCTTCGGGGCAATGGACACATCCACCTGGATGAGGTGCGTGACCAGCTCCGCAACATAGGATGATGTCATGTTGCGGTGTCTATGTACTGGCCCCGCAAGCTCGCAACTGTGATCTTGCAGCACCGTTATCCGGAACTCCGTGCCAACGCCCTTGTACCGTTGTGCACGAACTTTGCCACCACAGGACCCGTCCACACACTTCACAACGTACGTGTCCGGCTTTGACTTGTGGACCCAATATGTCCGGCTTATGTTGACGGCATATCTAGCAATAGCCTACTGGACAGCACTCTTATTACGGAAGCACTGCCCCAAAAAGAGTGTGCCCTCGCTGAACCCCCATTCTCCCTCCTCCGCCTGTGGCAGAACTAGGGTTGCCGCTGCGTTGTCGTCCAGTCTGGACGACACGTACGCACCGTCCGTGGTCACAACACGACCTACCACCCCTCCAGTTGCACCTTCGCCATCCTCGTCCTCTTCAGAACTGCCTGTTTCCACCTCATCTTCCTCGCTGCCCTCTTCTTCCACCTGGTCCCCAAGATACTCATGACAGTCAATACGGGCGGCCCACCACCTCTCGTCCACACCTTCGTTGGGCTGGAAATTCTCCGCACGCCTCCTGTCGTCTTCATCACCCACTTCCTCGCCCACATGTTCTCCCGCAGAAGCGTCTTCATGACCGCCGGAGATGAACCCAGCCACTACATCTGCAGCAGCGGCATCTGAACCAAACATGGCTGATGATTCTGCCCTCTCCACGAACTCGACATACACCATTGGCCTCCCATATATCGCAGCATCAGGGTTGCACACGACCTTCATGTAGTTCGCCCATGAGGCGTCATTGGTCACCTTCAGAAGTTGCCATATGCTCTCCCTTCCATCACCCACCATTGAGGCATAGACTGCCTCGATCCGTAACTTCTTCCTTGCGGTGTGTCGATCGAACGCCGAACGGACACACCTCCGTAGCTCAGACAAGCTCATGGCGCTCAGACCGGGTGCCCGGATCACGGTCCGCTCGCAATTTGAGAGGTCCGCCCCATACGGCCCATCACGTACGAGACCACTCCCATAAAACACGAACAATTGTTGAATGCCAGCCATTGCATACCTAACATAAGTGCATAATCAACCATTTTAGTACGCAGCATGTAACAATCGTATCATCTAATTAACAATTTCGATTAGTATATGTTTTGTATTTCTAAATCTACGAGTTATTTGTAACTATTTTACTTTCAAATTGTACCATACATCAAATTAAATATTCATATCATTTTTATTTCCATCAAATGACCTTCATACTAGGGTCATTCACTAAGCATACTAATTATACAAATTGTCTCTAATCTAACTACTACAAATTTACCACCTACAAATGCTCCAACATAAATAATTACTTTTTCAACACCTACACATTATTTACACTACAATCTTTTCTAACTTTAACTTAATATAGTCTTTATGTAGCTCTACTATAACTTTCTATGACTGCTATTATATTTTAATTCTAATCTACCAAATTTATTTCTAATTTATTTTTACCACCTACCGCACTGTATGTAGTTCTTCCCTAAGCGTACTAATCATATTCTTCTAATCCTAGTACTATTGTTATCACCTACAATTGCTCTAACATAAATATGTATTTTCTCAACGTCTACATACTACAACTTCATATTTTCCACCTAACTGAAACTACTTTACAATACGTATGTTCACAAAAAAAGGAAAACACTATATACACTACAATACATCATGCCTAACATATGCAAGATTTGCTATACATACATAGCGTATAAAAGATTGACATAAAATAACAGTAACACAAGATGGTTTCCTTAATTAAGGCCTAATGACATACATAAAATTATAGTTGCACGGGCACAAAACTTACCTCTTGTTGATGCTCACGAGACGATCTACAACTTTTGTATTTGCCAAATCCGTTGTTTCCAAACGAAAACAACTCAACTCTTCTGGCTTTCGCTCCTCACTTTTCTTCACCAAAAATTGTATAAGCCTACCAATTATACAAATTGTCTCTAATCTATCTACTGTTGCTATCACCCACAAATGCTCTAACATAAATATTTACTTTTTCAACACCTACACATGTAAGCACGTATGTTCATCAAAAAATAACTAAATTACACTACATAACTTCAACAAATAAATACGATATTTTCTACACTACAATACATCATGCATCATTTTTACCTACAACATAAACACCGTATTGCCTTATAAGAACATTAACGACAGACAGTTTGCCTAATTACGGGCTAATGACATTCACAGAAAATACTTGCACGGGGACAAAAATTACCTCTTCTTGAAGCTCAGAAGACGATCTACAACTTTCGTAATTGCAAAATCTGCTGACTCCAAACAAAACCAACTCAAAAATCTCGGTTTCCACTCTTTCTTTTCCTCCCTTCACTCCCTCTCTCTCTCTGTCTTTGCTTCAACTGCAAACGAGAAGTCTTCACCGCATGCATCTGTGTCGGGACCCCGGATTACAAACCCGGACCCTCTGTGTATTACTGCACTAGTCCCAGATCATAGCTAGTGCACACAGTTAAACAGAAATGATTCATGACCAACAACGTATTTATTACAATTATAAAGAGTACTGACCACCAGGTCTCATTATTACATTGGAGGTTTCAAAACCTCGCACAATCAAAACACAGCGGAAGCAAAGTAAACTCAAAGTAGACCCATCAATATGCCACAGGCAGTTGACTGGGGAAGCGCGACCTAGTCCTCCGGGAAGAATCCGTCACAGCCACAGACGAAGCAGTAGTTGTAATCACCTTCTTGAGCTTCATGTTCCTCTGAGGTTTATTTTAAGTGTAGCATGTGAGTACATAAAGTACTCCGCAAGTCTTGGGAAAAATGCATAGATGCAAGGCTTAACAAAGGAAGGCTATATGGTTCTTTTGCACAAGCAACATTTTAAAATTTAATTACTACTAATTATTTTCGAAGGCAACATTTTAACCAATTAATTGTTTTAACAAAACTATCATTAATTCTCTAGTGAAGGTTCCGTCTACCAACACTAGCTAACAACTTGAAGAAGTTTAATACTGCGGGTTACATCCACCCTCTCTGGCTCCATCCGCCAGGATACCCTTCCGAGAGTTCCCTCCACTCTCGGAATACAAAACTTTAATTTTTAAAAACCAAAACTTGAAATCTACCATGTGAATGCATTCCTTGCCCGCCCTTGACCGTGGGCACGGCTATTCGAATAGTTTTACACTCTGCAGAGGTTGTACAACTTTACCCACAAGAGATAAATTATCCTAAAAGTCAACACGCTTCCTTTGGCATGAGACCCAGATAAAATATCACAAAGCTTTTACCTTACTATAATCTAGCTAGATACCACCCGCTGAGGTTTCACCGCAGGTAGGCTAACCGCCCGAACCGAAGCCCCCTCTTGCGCCATATGAGTACAGTAAATCCCTGTCCCTCACTGTGAATAACCAGTCCATCCCTGGCATCCACTTTCCACTGGTGGCACCTAAACTAGACTATCGTAAGTTAGTCAGCTAGGTCGTACCCATATAGACTTGTGGTTGTACGGTTAATGCTCAGTCTGGACAAACACAAGCGTCGGTCCTTAATTGATTAGGGTGGAACATACGCTTAACAAGATCTCGTGCTAACTGCACCAAGCCAAACCAACCATCCACCCTAATCTAAACCATCTTTCACATTTTTATTTTATTTTAAAGGAAACAGTGGTAACTTCAATCACCACAACTTTGTAAACACAAGGGTTCCAACAGTAAATCATAATTTCCCAGTTTCAAAGTTCCAAGGGTATATATTTAGCATGACTAAGCATTATACTACCATACTATCATTGTCAAAGAATAAATAATAATCTCATTAATGAGACAAAGGAAGTTCTAGGGTGACAAGGGTACATGACAATCAATTCCAATGGAGGGCATAACAAGGTTGGATTAACTACTACCTTAAGATTTGAATTATCATTTTATGTAAATAGCAATGCATAACATTTAAAATAATTAAAACATTTCAAAATCATAGGTTCAAGATGATCAAAGGAGACTTGCCTTCCTGGACGCTGGTTGGGTCTTCTTGCTGCGACTCGACGAGTTCCTCGGCGACGGCGGAATCTACGCGCGTAAAGACGGACAAACAAAACAAATAAATTCAACCAAAATTTAAATAAAATTCAAAAATTCAAAAAGAGTGCATATTTGGATAGTTTATGATTTTAGAAAAATTTAGAAATTTGAACGGCTCAAATCGGAGTTAAAATGAGAAAGTTATGGCTTCCGGAAGATTAAACAGGAGGGAAAAAGGAAAAACCGGATTTCGGGAATTATTTTTGTACTGGAAAATACTAATTATGACGTCACCAAATTTCGAATTTGCTGAGCGGGAAAATGTATTTGAATGACGGGTGGGTCCGGTCTACCGTGGACCGAACCCACGGACCTCGGGCCTTGCCGACGTGGCGCACCGGCTACATGGCGCCACGCGGCAGTGAGGTGGCGGCCACGCGGGCGGCCACGTGGGCGAGGCCGGCCACGCGGGCGGCGCGTACGGGAGGCGCACGGGAGATGGCCGGCCGGCCTCGCCGGCGGCCGGCGGCCGGAGGTGGGGGAAGCGGCGAGCGGCGGCGGGTGAAGGGGGGGGGGTCGGCGGCGGCTTACCGGCGGCGGCGACGGGAGGCGGGGCAGTGAGGGTGGCCGGCGCTAGGAGGCGGCGGCGAGGTCGGTTGGGGGCGGCGGTGAAGCCACGGGAGGCGGCCGGCGGGAGGGGAAGAGGAGGGGCGGTGGGAGGCGGTGTCGAGGGAGGCCGGGAGGGGTATTTATAGGGCAATGGGAGGAGGGGAGGCCGGCCATTTGGAGCTCGCCGGAGTAATTGCAAACCGTGAATAGGGGGCGCAATTTAAGGGGAAAACGGCCGGGGAATGGAGGTAATTGATTTGGCATCCGTTACCATGTTTTATTCGGGAATTAAAGCGAAGGAAACGGCCGAATTCAAAGCTCTATTTTCGGGTTAATGGAGGTGGAGAGAGAGGGTTGGAGGAGGAAGAAGAAGAGGTAGAAGAAGGATATGACAAGGGGGCCCCATGTGTCATAGAGAGGGTGAAATGGTGAAGGGGTACGGGCCGTCGGATTTGCGACACGTGGCAAGTGAGTGAATGAGAGGCTTTGGATTTTATGAAGGGGTAAGTTGTGGTGGATGGCTAGGATTAAAACGTGGAGAGAGGTGGATTTAATCTGAGGGCGACACGTGGCGGGCTAGGGATAATTTTATTTTTATTTTCGGAATAAATTTCAGAAATTACTAGAAACTTCATAAAAGCTTGGAAAATTAATATTTAATGCCTAAAAATTCCAGAAAAATCATAGAATATTCCTGGAAGTATTTTAGACTTACTAAAAATATTTTTAATTTCAGATTTGAATTTTATAATTTTATAAAATTCTTTTTAACTTTTAAAATTGATTTTAAATTTCAGAAAATTCTAAAAAATTACTTAAAAATTTAGGGAAGGCTAGGAAAAATAAAATAAACTCTTTTTGGCTTTAACAAAATATTTTAAATACATTTTCTCGCTTTAAAATATTAAATAAAATCCAAATAAATCCGAATAAATCCAGATAAATCCAAATAAGACTCAAATACATTAAAATAATTAATTTAAAATTAAATTTCTCAGAAAGCAAATTTTTGGGATGTGACAATCTGCTCACCAAGCGAGCTCCAAGGCATTTTATTGCGAACACTCCTTAGCCATTCAACAAAAATTGGGGGCCATGTTACATACTACTGACGCGTGTATGACCTGCATGCAAAGAGGCGAAAAAAGGCCACCCCGTGAAGCTTTCGGCGGAAGGATTAGACGGAAAGGGAATCGTGCGGTCTGCAGCGTGCGCGCGGGCGGGGTCACGCGGTCGGCATCCGAGACGTGCGGTCGGCAGAGAAAACGCGCGATCAGCAGCCGAGTCGTGCACTCGGGAGGCGCGTCGTGCGGTCGGGCGGCGAGAGGCGCGGTCGGCGGAGGGGTCGTGCGGTCTGGTACCGCACGACTCGTGAACAGTGCGGTCATGCGGTACCAGACCGCACGACCGGGACGCGTGGTGCAACGGGAGAAATGCGCTGTCGGGAGGGGTCCAAAATTGGAATTTTTTTGAATAGGAGGCCAAAAACGGAATTTTGGATGTTTATGGGTCCAACAGTGTCCAAAATTCACTGAGTATGCAAGTGGTAGGAACCTTTCTGATGTATGGGTTTCAACCGTTCAATCAATTCCTCCCGGAACCGTGTTTACACTTTATAACAAATCAGACTGCCTTTTGTGATTAAAAATCTTACACTACTGCTGTCATGACATAGGTTACACTTTCATTGTGCAATGGTGAAGATAAAATAAGTCTTTTCCGACCTATACCGGGAATAGACTCGTCCGGATTCACCAGCCACGAATCAGCTACAATTAGGTGCTGTGGTGCCTGAATTCTGAAGAATTCACAGTGACAAGTATAGCTGCTCACAAGGGCGAGGCATCATGGATAAAGACACACACCCACCCCACCACCGCCATCCCAGCCTTATATTTTTTTTCTCCTGATCTTGACAGAGGCCCCGCTCATTTTGGCTTCTGACTTTCGGTTTGTTTTTTATTATTTTTAAATTTTGTCTTTTTCTCATTTTTTTGGGATTCTTTTGAGCTTTTTTACCGGTTCTTTTTTTTCCGTATTTGCTTGCATTACACGTGCTGGACTTACCCTTTTTTCTATTTTTAAATTTTTTTAAATTTAATTATGCCAAATAAGCCACCATCAGCTACAGTGAAATTCAACTATAAGGCACAATAATTCAACCCAACCAAGCACCGCCTAAGTAGATATGATTACAAGCTCTTCTACCATGATTCATGCACATGTGTTCTGTTTGCTCTTTTCCCTGGGCCCCTGTAAGAATCCACATGTGCAGGCGCGCCTGCACAACTGACCAAATCATGCACTTCATCAACCCCACCCAGTCATCTTGGCTGCAATGCAATCGAAATCTTAAAAAATGTAAGATAACGATTTTCTCATTAACTGAGGTCACAGAAGAGACGACAGACATGTTGAAGGACGTAACTACGCACTTACTCAGTTACTCATTTCAAACTCTCCCCTATATATATATGTACTCTCCTTTTACTCCATTGTTCTTGTGATGTATAACTGCTGCGCGCAGTTTGTAAGTTCAAGCTGGCACTCAACTATGAGCTGCACAAATGTCACAAGAGGATGGCCCTACATATTATTTTCTTACATTGAACAAATTAATTTGAGAGTAAAACAGCTCGCTAACTTTTAAGCAGGACTGGCAATGGCAGCAGAGAGAGGATGAATGGTGTCTTTTCTATTTTTTTTCTTAAATACTAGAAATCTTCACTCTAAAATCAGAGATCTAAGAAGATCATATTTTATAACCTACAACCAAACAACAACCCAAAATAACAAATAGCACACAAGCTGCACCTGGTCGGTCTGACTAGAAAGAACCCTACAGTCTAACCGGAAGTAAGCCGGTGGTCTAAATGGCTTGAAGCCGATGGTCTAACCGGACCCAGGTGTGGTCTGACCGCTCCCTGATCCTTGAACAGAAAATCAGCCTAAGTCCAAATCACTTTTTATTCAAACTTGAAAATCCATAATAAAAAGAGATCAAACTTTGCATAGACCTGGCTAAGTGTCTTAGGAACCTATTCCATCTAAGAATTGGGATGATCCTGGCCAAAGTCTTAATATTTCCTCAAAACATGCAAGGTTCTACCAAAACCGAGCAAATCTCAAAATATTGAGATACAACCTGCTCATGAGTTAAGATAAGTCAAGATGGCTCAAGATACATTCCCACATGTCACAGGAAGTAAAACCAACTGACAAATCAAAGCTAAAATCCTTAGATCAATATTTCTCAAGAAGGGCTCCAAATCAAGCAAAATTGGGTAACTTCAAGAACCTGCAAACTGCACTACCTAAATGATGAGATTTGATCTACATGAGTCATCTCCATCACTTACATGTTCTTCGCACCAACAAGATCAAGAAGGAGACAGAAGAGGCAAAGAACCAACAAGAATAAGAGCAATTTAATTAAGACAAGAAATATTCATGAGAGATGAATAAACTTGATTATATTGCTACTCAAGGATGGATATTTTACAGCCACTCCATGAGGAGGACAAGAGAATACACTACAATACTCACTCTTCTCTCTCTAATCCTAACCATAACTCAAGAACGATTGGAACGGTTAGCATGCAAACCTCCACCCCATCTACTAAATAGATGGAGCAACTAGACCACATCTAACTCTAATGGATACTATCCATTAGCATAATTGAGCAAAATCAGTTAACCCCATACAATACGGGTTTTACACTTATACTTAACTTATGCATACTTTCAAAGCACATGAACCCAAACCCGCTAAGTCTTTAATCTTTGATCCACTTGATCTTCTTAGCATCTCCTTGACCTAAATCACTTTCTCAAGCACCACTCAAGTGCCACGTTTTTGATCCAACAAAATTTTTGGTATTCAGAAAACTACCTAAATACCCCCGCATTGACCTGGTCTTCATCTTCCTTGAAAGCAATCACCATACTTATCATGTGTAGGTGAACCAATGGTTTGCCACATGTCAGCAAGTTTCTCCCATTCTGGTTCTATCGGACCATGCTTCACTTAGACTGGCCAAGCCACTTAACACAATTTGTCACTCGAGCCTTCCCTTTAACATCCGTTGTTTGCCTTGTGCATGCTTGAACTCAACCATCTCACCTAGCATATTTGATCGTACTAGATCTCGGCTTCTCTATGAGTCTAGTCCTAGTTCTCACTGTTGACCATAGTTGATTCCAAACTTTTCTTTACATCTAAAGATAAAGAAATCATTTCTGGGTACAACTTCTTCATAACTTGACCTATATTAGCTCAGACATGCTTCATACAACATGAATATTTTAACTTAGGACCAAAATACCCAATTCATTACCAAATCCTAAATTTCAGAACTTAATAATGAAACCAGCAGACGGCCGGTTTGACCGCTCAACTGAGCCAGTCAAGCTGATTTCACTGGCGGCTGACTGCCTGGCTGAGCTGGTCAGACTGCTAGAAACCGAACAATAGGTAGAAAATCAAATCTTTCACAAATTTAAAATTGAATTTCACAAACATTGGCAATGATGCATCGCACATAATCTTTCACTTTATTTACTACATGTGACAGCAAGGCTCTCTCCCCAAAGTCCACCGTTTAACAAGGCTCTGTCATAAACCCTGCGCACTAAGGCCCCGTTTGGCACAGCTCCACCACCGGCTCCTGGAGCTGTTTGGAGCCGTTTTGTGCCAAACGGGGTAAAACAAAATAGCTCCACCCAAGGAGTCCCTTAAAACCTGCTGAGACAAAAGTAGCTCCTTGAGTGGAGCTGAAAAAGTAGCTCCACCCAGCTCCACTTGTGAAGTAAAAAAAACAGCTCCACTTGTGAAGTGGAGCCGTGCCAAACGGGGTCTAACTCCGCTTTACTTCTTTCTCTCTCCTTTCTACTATCCTATTTATATTGCTGTTTTTCTTGACCAGCTTCTTCGTAGCTTCTCTTGTTTGTCACGGGCATGTTTACTACCAAACATGTGGAGTAAGCTACAGACACAAGGCGCACAAGAGTGAAGGGAAGAGGTGTAAGTATGACCATGGCTATGGAAGTAATATGTTCTCTCTCAATTGAGAATTTCACATCGTTGCTCTTACAAAGAAAGCTTAGTTGTTTGTTTTAGGCAAATACATTTTGGGAATGGGTGGCATCACGGAAAAGTACATCGTGTAGGTGATGAACTATGTGAAGAGCTTGATGTGCCAGTCATCTGTTCTGGAATCGCTTGCTTGCCATCTGAGCTAGTATCTCAAAGGCGAGGCACAACTGGTGCATGCCAGAAAAGCCTCATTAGTCTCCCTGAGAGAGATTGCTCTACCGGATATATGAGCCATCGATTGTTGATGTTGAAAACATACGATAGGGAACTTAGACTTCACGCCTTCTTAACTCTGGCAATTAAATAAGTCAAACGATGAATGCTTTATTTGCTGCGTCATGCCTAATTGGGTCCTTTTGGGAAGTCCAGTTACTAGTCTAATATGAGATTTCTTCTAATATACATATTTATAATTGGACCTGGACCCATAGTTATTTCTACCAATTATATCCAATCCAAAAGGGCCTCACACAAAATCCGGGTATGTTTCCTTCTCAAAAAGATACCGGTATGTTTGGCCCATGGAGATTGATTTGTATCTTGTGTCTGAATCTATTCACTGTCAAAAACAGAAATTATGATGGTCACTTGTTTACTAATTTTTTTCGAAGCTTCCCCTTCCATCAAACCAAAGGTAGAAAGGGCTAAATTAAGCTGGAGCCGTGGAGGTGTACGAGATTGAGGAGACAACGAAGTATTGTGTGCACCTACCAAGAACATGCATATACATATGCATTACTAAAGTCCAATCTCTAAATCTCTATCAAACAAGTTTTCAGATTCAAAGTACCACATTTTTTATCACTACTACAGAAAAGATCATCACAGACGGTTCAAAAACGTCATCACAAATGGTTTTGTGAATCGTCTGAATTTATAGATCAGTAATGATACGAGATCATCACATATGGTTTTCGAATTTTTAATTAAAAACCGTCTGTGATAGTTATAATCACAGACGGTTTTTAACTAAAAACCGTCTGTGATATGTAAATATCACAGACGGTTTTTAGTTAAGAACCGTCTGTGATATTTACATATCACAGATGATTTTTAACTAAAAACCGTCTTTTATTATAACTATCACAGACGGTTTTTAGTTAAAAACCGTCTGTGATATTCTCTTCTACTTCTAAACCTATTTCTGTTTATTGGCTAGCCTCAGGAAATGCTAGCCATGCCCTCTGAAACAAGCAGATCAACATGTACATGTATACATCCAATTCACATCTCAATTCATTTCACAAACATAAAACATCCATTTTTATTAAGATTAGAGCCTACCATTACAATATCTCAAAACAACAAGCAGGTTACACAACAAGAATAGAGAAAAAGCAAAGATCCTCTATGCCTTCTCGCCCCTGATGCACGCATGAGCTGGATGTCTTTGACGCCCACCATCGTCAGCGTTGATTGAGCGTCTGCACGGTTGACACGAGCTAGTTGCTTCTACGGTGTCTTGTCTCCCGTAGACTTGTACGTCGTCTGCAAGGAGGAGGACAACAAAGAGGAGAAGAACAGCAAGGAGAAGGACAGCAAGGAGGAGGAGAACAACAAGGAGGAGGACAGCAAGGAGGAGGAGAACAGCAAGGAGGCTGGGTTTTGGTTATATTTATAGGGGAGGGAGAGGCGGGAGTGCGAAATTTTTGACACGGGAACGGAGAGGCGGAGCTACGATCCGTGGGATTGGTGGATTTCTATTGGTTATGATTGGGTTGAGGAGGATCGACAGGCCCAGCGGTCAGATTATCACAGACGGTTGGTAGCTAGAACCGTCTGTGATGAATGAATATCACAGACAGTTCTATATGCCAACCGTCTGTAAATTAGAGCACAAAATTTTATATACCGATGCAATATAAACAACTAGTCTGAAAAGATAAAATAGCAAAGTTTTATATAGCTTATATATACTCATTTGAAAGGTTTTGACGAGATCTACAACTTTTCAGTTGAAGCGAAATCCAAATTCCGAAAGGAAGAACAAGAAAAGGGAAAAATAGAAACAAAAAACTTGCAACGCAGGTTTAGGGCTAAACAAGTCATTTTTTTGGATCGGGCTTGTCGTTAGCTTTCCAACGAGTATAAGAACGTCGAAAACGGACACCATATGCAAAAATTATGCTCGTTTTACTGAAGGTGTCTCAAAACTGAATCATACTCGGACTCAAGAGAGAAAATATGAAAATTTGAGGGATGGCAAGGCGGGAAACATATCACAGACGATTTTTATTATAAAATCGTCTGTGATACTGGAGATTATTACAGACGGTTTTATAATAAAAACCGTCTGTGATATTCCAGTATCACAGACGGTTCAACGGTAAGAACCGTTTGTGATACTCCTTTTTCTCACCACAAACACCACAGACGGCCTCCAAATTAAAACCGTCTGTGATAGTGTATATCACAGACGGTTTCACAAAACCGTCTGTGATTTGGCGTCTAGTATTAGGCTTTCTGTAGTAGTGTATGTTCGAGAGTAGAAATGCCTCCGGACAAGTATAATCCGAATTTTAGGCCCACGCAGGAGAGAATATCGCTTTGTGAGTACTAATATACTCAATATGACAACTATATACATATGTTGTTAGTGCTGTTTTTCCACTTCTTTTCAAGAAAATTTGTGAACGGTAGTCCTTACAACACTTTGTCGTTCTTACAGGAATGGGTGGCACCGGGAAAGATCAAACGACAGTCCGATGCTGTGATCCACCGGGTTCGCCTTGGCATCTTCAAGTTCTATATATGTCAGTTAGACAGTTGGCCTGAAATGTGGTGCAACCACGACACGGACTGAACTAACCACAAATGTCGAAAATTCGGCTCCATAGAGACTATGTGATTCTGAACAAGAAATGAGTGACTAAATAAAAAAATAAATCAACAAAAATAATAGCATTTCCATGAGCTGATCCAATGATACTCTGGAAATAAGATGGTAACGGTCTGAATCTCTCTGATGAAAACAACATTATCTCGTCATGGCAAATTACCATGTAAGAATTCTCGGGATTCCTCGACCTCTCAATATATACTAGCCACGTAGGCGTGGCGCAACACCACGCCATCATGTGAACCGAAGTAAAAGAGACGAAAATTCTTAGAAAAAAGAAAGCGGAGGGTTTTTCTGGGAAAAATCAAGGGTCTTTTCGCAATAAAAGGAGAGCGCAGGGGGTTTTCCGCAAAAAATCAAGGGCATTTTCGGAAGGAATAAGGGCTTGTTCGTAATTACATAAAACCGTGGGCCGCTACCCAGCAAAAAAACGTGTAGGGTTTTTTTGCAAGAATCCAGGGACCTTTTTGCAAGAACCAGGGACGTAAACGCAGTTACCGGAAAGTGCAGGGACCTTGTCGCAAAAAACCTCACCTAGTCGTACCAAAATCCCTGCGGACACGCGGCGGCCGACGGAGCGCTGGGGGCGACGTGGCAGGGGCGAGCGACGGAGAACTCCCCCAGCTTTGTATACGGTAGTATTTCTAATCAGTATGCTAATTTGCAAGGGGCTTTTGGTTAGTGAATGTCTGAATATTAATCGATTCGTTACCACGATACATGCTCTTGTAGTGACAGAAACAAAGAAACGAAAATCAGTTATATCTTCTGTTACACTATAATATCTCTTTTTATGCACATTAGCCCCTGGATTGTATTAGAGTTTGTGAGATATAGCACGACCGTGCACGGTATCAAGAACGAAGAAGATGAATCTCGTAGATAGAGCTAAAATAACGACGTTGAAGCAATCACGATGAGAGAGAAAAGATTTGACGAAACCGGCCGCAAATTCTTTAAGCACAACATCAAAAGAGTACAATAAATTGTCGCTTACAGACAACCCTCTCGAATCTGTTAGGACAATTGGATCTTTGCCCTATACAAAAATCTAGTACTAAAAAAATTTACCTAGCCCCTAATCCTCTCGTGCACATGTACTTTTGGATCAGTAGACTTATAATGGTTCATGGTAAGGGGGCAATGGCTTTGTGTAGAATATTTTTAAAAATAGGCTTGTCATAGATTTCGATTGCTCCAGCTCTTCTTTTAGCACTTATAATGGTTCTGACTATGCTTAGGCTGACTCATAATGCTAGTGTTTAGTGGGTTGCTTTAGCTCTTCTGTAGCACTTCTAATGGTTTTAATTGTGCTAAGGCAGATTCATAATGTTGGCACACTCTATTGACCTTACAGGAAGGGCCAAGGATTGGAACTGGATCCTCCCATGTGGGCTCAGCACCGAATGATAATGCCATTGATGGCAACGATGCTACAAATGATGGCGACAACTATGATGCTAACATTAATGGTGGCAACAACCGTGATGCTAAGAACATCGACCGTGATGGATGGAACTAATTGTCCACATGAATTTTGATGATATCTTGCTAGCTCTTTTCAATAGTTGAACATGAATGATATTACTGGACTTTTGGATGGACTTACATGACTTGTATGTGATATTGGTCTTTAGATGTATTGTGGTAGTACTGGACTTTTCAATATCTTTTGTGCAAATTACAATGTTGCTTTTCTGCAAGTAAACCTCATGGATGGTATTGGGCATGAAATGATGTTAATTTAAGTTTGAACTTATTTGTGTGTGGAGTAATGCATGGATGTGTATTGTGGATTGTAAATGCATGGATGTGTATGAATCAAATAATAGTGTGTGTGTGTGATCACCTAACTGACAATTTCTGCTAGCATTGGCTACCATAATTATAATTTAGCTGACAGGCACGGACTCATTTGCTCACGGCCAAAAGACCATTAGGTTTAATATCCTTGACGTTAATGGTCTCGTTAGTGAAACTAGATAACTGATGGGCAAAAACCTATCAGGTTTAATTTCCTTGACAGTAATGCTCCCATCAACTAAACTAGATAACTGACGGGCATGATTGACGGTGGTTACCTCTCAGCAAAATTTCTTGCAAGGACGGGCAAACAAACCGTTAGGTTTATTTTTGTTGACAGTGAATACCTGTCAATAAAATTATTTTTATGGATGGTTCACAAAAACCGTCAACAAAATAGAAAAAACCATCAGGAATAATTTTCTTGACAGTTAACCTTTAGACAAATTGAAATTTCCCAACCACCTAGCTTTGAGGGGATTTGCCTGATGGTTATGCGTCAGGAAAAATAAACCTGATGGTTTATTTTATTTTGCTGACGGTTTTTAACCATGGGGAAATATCCGTTTCGTAATAGTGTATATATACAAGTTGTTACGATTGTCTAAAGAATACAATTGTATTCCCACTATAGCATTACAGTTGTACAGTAAGTATAACCCTATGCTTAAATATAACTATATGAATTATATCATTTAGCCGTGCAGTTGTGCGAAAAATTCGGCTAGTTTCAAGTACTACGACAAAAGCCAAGTATTTCTCCTGCCAGCTTCATTATCGAAACACTAGCACGCATTAAGAATTTACATAGTACAAGAGATGCCTTGAATTGGATTGATCTACACAATCCAAAGAGCAGCCTGCCTATATGCAATAGTCCAAACCTTCTTCTGGTACTCATGAACTTATTTCCCCACCTACCTCACTTTCTTGTAACATCCTCCACCTCTCTTTATATATATTGCGCGCTTGTTCCAAATGTGTGGATAGATAGAAGGCTCGTAGAAGGCAGGAATGATAGGTTACGCGAATTTCTTTGCATGGGAGTGGGTGGCATTGGGAAACGATTAGGTACTTGATCTTTGTGATATGCTCGATAACTATGGTGGATAAAAATATCCAAGCAGACCAGATTACAGAAACAGTGTCAAATTTACCAAAAATAAAAATTTCATGAATTAAAATGAACTTTTTTCCAAATATAAACTCAAGGAAAGTTCACTCAAACACCGATAGGCATGAGAGAAAAGTGGAAGGCAACTCATTTGAATGAAAAGAAAAACAAACATCCTTCTTACGTAATGATCTGTATCAATGTCGAATGGTAATCCCGAATTGTTTTTCCCAGTGCAAGCACATGGTAATTAAATTAAAGTACTATACCAAGACCCAAGCATTTCTGCTGCGAGCTTCGTGATCAAGATGCTTGGAAGTTGGAATTAGTCAGAGGAGCAGCCTACCTGCTTACAACAGTGCAAGCCTTCCTCTGTTTCTCCTAAATTAGCTAGACAAGATGCTTCCTCTATTTTGACAGTTCCCTTGCATTAAATTAGTATCAAATGATGATAACTGAGTGGAGCATGTACCTTCCGAGATGGGTATTCTCAAAATTAGTATCAAATGATGATCAGATTGGAGCACACACTTAGGGTTACAATAAGCATGCACATCTAAGTTCATGTTTGCACAGATGAGATAAGTTCGTATTAGTAGGGGAGTGGCAGATAGGCAGTGCGTGGTTGGATGAAGAACTAGGCAGTTCATGGTATAAAAAGTTTATTAGAAGAAAAGGGCACCATTTAATTTAATTTAAGATATTCATTGCATAGAGTATAGCTGGTTCTGTCCAGGCAGTCCAGCTCTTTATTTAATCAGACCGAACCATCACATGATTCAGTCAACTTAGCTAAAACTTGATCTGCCTATTTTAACAAGTTATATGCTACTGTTAAAGATCAATTTTTGCATCTCCTAACAGTACCCAACTTACTGTTACTAATTTTTCATACTGTTATTAATTTTAAGGGCCGTTGTATTTGATGGAATGCCTTGACCTAGTAAACTGCACAATGTAAGCATGACACACGTGCACACAAACTGAATCAGCTCGTTTAAACAATTTACCTGGCTAGTGCGTCTCTGAAAGGCATGCTGATCACCATTTAAACATTTTACCTGGCTTTTCTTTATTTCCATGGTAAAGAAAGAATTCATGGCCCCAGCGTCTTCTTGCTTACTTGCCCAACGTCTCCTTTTGGTTCTGATGTTTGCCGAGCTTCCTCTCTCCTCCAGTGTCTCGATGTTGCACCAAATGTGTGAAGGGAGATGCAGACGTAAGGCCTTGAGTGTCAAGATAAAGCATATGATTCTGCTTTTATTTAAGTTAGATTTTAAATCTGTCTATAAATACAATCACATGAGCATACAAGTTACACACTATCATTCTTAGATGTCAGTCTGACCGAATTTTTTCTATTTTAACCTTTTTTTTGAAAAATATTCACATTTAGACCCCTAGTAGTTTTAATTCCGTTTTTGGACCCAGGGGGTCGGAGCCGTGACCCACGGCTCCGAGGTATCACGTCTCGGCGCCGTGGTCCACGGCGCCGAGGTGGCACGCCCGCACCAGCGTGGCGGCCCGCGTGGCGCCGACGTGGCAGGCACCTCGGAGCCGTGGATCACGGCGCCGAGCTCGGAGCCGTGGATCACGGCTCCGAGCTGCCTGCCACGTGGCGCCTAGCTGCCTGCCACGTCTGCAGACACTCGGCTGTTTAGGGTTTGCACCGATCAGCCTTTTTTCGCAAAATGAATTACTAGTTGTATTTTTTATTTGGATTATTTAATTATAGTAATATTATGTAATATATTTATTTATTTATTTATAGAGAGCAAAAAATACGACATATGTTTTGAAAATTTGTTATGTATTGCAGATGATACATGTTGGAAATTTTTTGTAGATTGACATAGTTTTGTAGATTATTTAATTATAGCGGGATTTAATCCCGAACCGATGCTCGGATGGAACGAGATCGACGGCGGAGCGTCGTCGTCTTCCTCCCGACCCCCGACCGTGGCGGCAGAACAGAGTTCTTCACCGGTGGTGGCGCGGCGAGGACAGGGACGCTCACAGGGGATAGCTTTTACCAAAAGGTGCGATTGTAAGTAGAGTTTCCATTTTGGCTTTTTGGGAAATGAGTGGAGAAATGGCCATGGCTGGCGGTGGTCGGAAAGGAGGTGGTGTTCGCGGTGGCGCCATTAACACCTAGAGGCTCATCGGCTAAATTGAAGACATTTTAACCATCTACGGACTCTAAGGAGTGTACTGGAGAAGGCGATTGACCTCGGGGATAGCTCGACTGGGCTGGCCACGGTGAGGACTCTTCGGCCGACGGCGACCTCCGTTGCCCCGGGCCTAGGAAGACGCTCGAGCTCCGGCGGGTGCGCCATTGTGTTCCAGAGATAACGAGGATTATGTCAGTGCATTGAATTAGAAAATAATCGATTAAATCGGGAGAATGGCTCTAGGGTTCACCGACGCAGGAATGGCGATTGCCGGCGACTCGGGCGACGGAAGCTCGATTAACTGGAGGAGGGGATTTGTGAGGATGCCAGAAGTTGCTGGGAGGTGGAATTAGGCTCTTATAGCCAGCGCAAGGTGGGTTCCCCGGGAGATATTTCCCCGGCTGCGTTCGGCTCACGCGAAGCAGGGAGAGAGGAGATGCACTGAAGAGGTGCAGAGGCTGTGAGAGGGAGCTGGCATCTCCCCTCTGCCGCATGGTACGGTTGGTGGACTCCCCGAGAAGAGAGGTCGCGAGAAGGAGGTGAGCTGTAGCGGTGGCGGAGCTGCGCGCAGGCGCCGGTGCGCTGAGCGAGGGGAGGAGCGCAGGCGACATTGTCAAACTATGTCAATCTACAAAAAATTTCCAACATGTATCATCTGCAATACATAACGAATTTTTAAAACATATGTCGTATTTTTTGCTCTCTATAAATAAATAAATAAATATATTACATAATATTACTATAATTAAATAATCCAAATAAAAAATACAACTAGTAATTCATTTTGCGAAAAAAGGCTGATCGGTGCAAACCCTAAACAGCCGAGTGTCTGCAGACGTGGCAGGCAGCTAGGCGCCACGTGGCAGGCAGCTCGGAGCCGTGATCCACGGCTCCGAGCTCGGCGCCGTGATCCACGGCTCCGAGGTGCCTGCCACGTCGGCGCCACGCGGGTCGCCACGCTGGTGCGGGCGTGCCACCTCGGCGCCGTGGACCACGGCGCCGAGACGTGATACCTCGGAGCCGTGGGTCACGGCTCCGACCCCCTGGGTCCAAAAACGGAATTAAAACTATCAGGGGTCTAAATGTGAATATTTTTCAAAAAAAAGGCTAAGATAGAAAAAATTCGGTCAGTCTGAAAATATCACTCTAGCTACTATTTTTTTAAAATTTAGCCACCAAACTCTGTTTTTGCAAATATAACTCTCTTCGAGGCCTACCGCGTGCCACAGCCACCTGCAGAGCTGAGGGAGTTCGACAGTGACTAGAGTAACATATGTGTGCTCATTCGTCATTCTTATGGGTGAGGCTTTCTGAATTTCCTTGGGAATGGCTGGCATCTGGAAAATACGATGGTTAATAGCAGTGGATCCAAGGTCCGGACCAGCCTCGCCCAGGTCTCGCCTTCACCTAGTAAGTCTGAAATATTGGGTAGGCTTCAATTAAGGCAGGGCAGAGCATAGTATGACCATATTTTTTAGACTGTGGTTGATTTTTTTTTGTTATAACTGATGGATTTTATTTTTTCAAAATAGTGGTGGATGACAAAGATATTGATGTTTTAGGATTGAAAAGCCGTTTGGAGAAGTGGATTCAAGAAGTTGCTTGGAAAAATCGCCCCGTTTATTTCGACCTCCAAAGAAATTGAAGCTAAAAACCATAAAAAAAAAAGCTAAAAAGAACAGAGCTATAGACCACAGTAGATTGTGGCCTCCCCTCCAGTTTTGGCACTCTATGTGCATAAATAAAAATAAATATAATAGTTTTGTCTTAAGAAACATCGTGCTATGAGCCTATGAGAAGCTGGGTTTGATACCCACTAATTACAATCCTTTGTCTTTTCAAGCTCAAACAAAAGAACCAAAATACAATGGATAATGTGTATAAATAAACATCGTTCTTGATGTGCTTAAACACCCGGGAAAAAACTGCGTCCGCCAGCGACGGTCGATGCTGTTTAGTTGAATGTGTATTGCTACAAGTTCTCAAACAAAAATAATTGTGCGCACTATATTTGAGCATGTCATCTAGTTCAATAAAAAATAACTATACCGGACAGATATGGATATAACTATGACTGGATCAAAAAGTAGAAAATTGACTGTTCTTGTTAAACCATGTGGTTAAGTCTAGGATTTTTATGATGATGAATAATTTATAACATTGTTTAGTATTGTAATTCGAGGCGTGTGCGTGTGTGCGTGGACTAATATTGGTCAAGTTTGGACGAACTTGTGCCGGAAGAATATTCTTTGTTCTTTGCATGTGCAGGTTGAGCATGGAGACGAGCATGGTTGGTGACGAGAAGGACTGGAACTAGGATGGGGAGATCCGAGGTTCAGACGGTCGAGGATGTCATAGGATGATCGGGTTCATGCTTGGGGCACATGGAGATCAAAGTTGGATGGTGCGTGGAGAATCTACGAGAGGTGCGGTCCTTGAGACTTCGACACGTAATGAGTTGAAAAGTCAGAAGTGTGAAAAACCCGTGTTAGAAAGGGTTTCGGGTCCATTGAAAATTAATGGGCTAAAAGCCTATTTGAGGTAAAAAAAAAGGTTCAGGCCCAATTGAACGAGTTGTATTAGGGTTTGAGTTCGTTTGTAAGTTTATTTTGGATTTGTGGACATGCTATAAAACAGTTAGGGCCGGCGGCCATATGCTGTACGGTTTTTGGAGGACCGAACGCATTTTGGTTTTGGAAAAAAAAATAGATGGCGGCGGTGCTGGAAAAGTTTGCTCATCAATGGAACAAAGCTATGTGGGACAGATACATTTAGTTTCTTCCTTTTTACACTTTTTTTTGCAAGGTTTTTTGGTCTATTTTACATCACATAGATCTCTGCTGGAAACATAATACATGATATTAGCAAAAAAATTTGCCGAAACGAACCCCAATAAAGTCAGAAAACGTTGCGCTGATCCAAACATGTTATAATGTTCTGTCATTGACAGACTGTCAATGCCAAGTTCTTACGTACACAAATACATACATAAGTACGTGCATAGTTATATAAAGAAACTAAGATTTCGGCGTCCTTGAAGATTAGTATATCTGTGAGATGACTCACATCAATATAATCTAAAAAAAGATGACTCATCTCAATTAGCAAGCTGCTTTCTATGAACTTTATTTCCATACTATGTAAGAAAGTTAAAGGGCAAATTTGAACCTCAAATTAAATTATTGTATTTAGCTAGTAGGATGGTAATTTAAAGAGAAGTTGTCATTGAATGTTTCCACCTTGCAAATTGAACTTGTTGTTTTGGTTTTTCTAAGCAATGTTTTTCACCAAATGCTACTCACTGGAATAGTATCTAAACGAAAGTGAAGTGAATACAACACCTACACAGTAACTATACACAAGTACTGTAGGCCCATGCATTCACACAGATTACGTACTTTGACAATCATTTGACGTTTTACCTACTGCCTCTCCATTTTCGAGAAAAATATGAAACGTAATTTCCTCACCTACCTATCAGTGCCTTGCAATATCTTCACCCTCTCTAATTTATATACCATGTCACTTGTTTCTAGTATGTGGATAGATAAAAGGCATATATCAATGAAAGAGTGCTCGTTACAATGAGCGTTGCATCCTCTATTTGCCACTCATGTGTTACCTCGCATTTTTCCTTTAGATTTTACATATAGCATAGGTTACATGGATTTGTTTGCTTGAGAATGGGCGGCATTAGGAAAAAGGTGTGCACTTTCCTCTTGTCATTAGCTTCATGACACTGGAGATGTGGTGGGGGAACAACCAGAAGCCGTACTTGTATTGGACCTAGTAGGGTGCTCGTGTGAACACAATATAAACGTATATTTTGTGCCAAATAGTTTCCATGTTTTTTATTACACTCATTGTGTGAAGCATAAAATTAATGTAAGTGAAAATTTGTCATCATAATCTATTTCACAACTGCAATTAATAAAGCTATCTAAATGGGTATATCCGAATGAGTTCCTATTGAAAATTATCAGCAGAGTTAGAAGACCAATATTATCTATGTTTTATAAGAGCAATATTATCTATGTTGGTGAATGTAAAATAGTTGAACACAGAAGAGAGGCAGGCATTACAGTTCATGGCTATTTTTTTTTTGAAGAATATAAGGGATTACCGTTCACTTACAATCCTCTCGAATCTTTTAGACCTTTAAATCCTTACCCTATATAAGAATCTAGATGTAAAAAACAACCTAGCATCTAATCTTTCTGTGTATCTCTATCTTTGAATGAGTTGCTTCTTTACTTTGTTGTTTGGTTGTTTCTTCTAGGCTTCTCCATTGTCACCCATATGATTTATATAGTCCGCGCTACCCTTTCTTCAAATTGGAGTAGAAATATTAACCTAAATAGGAGTAGAAGTTCTAATCCTAATATGATTCATCTAAAACACTTTATAACACATATTTTTAAATTTTAAAAGACTAGAGTGTGGGTCACACCCTAACTAAACAACTGGGTAAAGAGTAGATCGGAAACTCTGGAGATGTAGAGTGAAGCTTGTATGAGATGGGTATGCTTTTTCTTCTAGGCTATGAGATGGGTAATTGGGTTTGCTTAAAGTTGTAAATAGCCAACGAAGTAGAGCACCCAACTAGGTGAGCAACCAAAAGGAGGCATGTAACGTGGACAACAAAGCTCATGCTGCCACTGATGAAATAAGAGTGAATAAGAAATTATTTTCCATCTATATAAACTGGAGGATATTATTATTTTCCATTATCACCAAAAAAGAATTTATTTTCCCATCTACTTCCCATTTGTGATACTTGTTCTTAATGTGCGGAACAGGCCCGGCCCTGAGGGGGCGAGCGGGGCGGTCGCACCGGGCCTCCAAAATTCAGGGGCCTCCAATCCCCTATATACATAGTATATATATACTATGTATACTATCCGTCTTCCGAATTCCCGGCCGGGCCGACTTCTCGTCTTCGGTCTTCTATCTGAAATCTGACTTTCTGACTTCTTAGTTCTTCCGTGATTCCGTCTAGCCGTCTAGGGCACGCCGCACGCCGCACCGAGCCGCAGAGGGTGGCCGTCTCTCTCTCCGCCGCGACAGGCGAGCCGACACCGCGACAGGCGAGCCGAGCGGAGCGAGCGATCAGCCGCGGAATTCCCAAACCAGCAGGTCCACATCTACATCACTTTGTCATTGCTTCTTGTAGTTTGCATATTAGGAATTTTTTAATCAATAATTAGTGCTTTGTAGTTACTAATTATACTATTGTTCTTTAAATTTTCAGTACCATGTCATCTAGAAAATATGCATTCAGCAGTGAAAAAAGAAAAAAGAGGAAACGAATAGATGAGTTGATAGAATCACAGAGAGGATCCATTGACAAATTTTTTAAAAGTAATACGAGCAGTTCAAGAAATCCTGATGAATTGACGATAGTTGCTGTGGAGGAAGATGCTAATGTGAATCTAGAAGATGAGGGCCCTACGGAAGACCATGTCAATATCAACACAGATGATAACAATGTGAGTGATCATGAGCACATATTTAATTCATCTGCTACAGAATCTGCTAGTTTTGATGAACCAGTATTTACTACAAATATTTATGATCCGATAAATTGGGGTATTTACTACAAATATTTATCATCAATGACTTCGCATCTAGAAATGTTAGAAGAAAATTTTAAGGTAATATCTATAAACTCTTTGATATGAATTTTTTTTAATACATAACGCATTTTAAGTGTTTGTTGGTAAATTAGATACATATATATGTGTGTATGTAGATTTATATTTAGATATTTATACTAGACCCCCTATTTCTAATTTCGCCCTGGACCCCTAAAATCTCAGGACCGGCCCTGGTGCGGAACTATGGATGAGTAGAACGCCCACAGTACGAGTGCTCGTTACCACGAGTGTTGCATCCTCTACTTGCCGCTCATGTTCTACGCTTGGGAATGGGTGCAGAATACATAACGGCTGACATGTGTGGTAAAAAAAAATCAGCACGGCAGAACAGAAATATAGAAACAGTGTTTAATTTACCACAAATAAATAGTTCGTGGATTAAAATGAACTTTTCTTCAAATGATCGCCTCAGAAAATTACTTTTCTTCAAATGTGACCTCAAGGCCTACCAATAGGTATGTGAAAACAATGATAGACATGCTCCTATGAATAGAAAGAATCAGACAAATTCTCGCTCTATGAAGATCTATACCAACTGCAGTGCCGAATTCTGTTTCCTTGTGCTTGCACAAGGTAGTTAAACTCGAGCATCACACCAAATCCAAGCACTTGTCCTGCAAGCTTCGTGATCAAAACACAAGCACACAACAATAATTTACAGAGTACAACAGATGCTTGGAATTAGCATGATCCAGACAATCCGAGGAGCAGCCTGACAGCTTACAACAATCCAAGCCTTCCACTATTTCTCCTAACTTAGTCGGACAAAATTCTTCCTTGGTTGACTCATGGAAGAATCAGAGAGGTAGCCGGATGAGGCATCCACAGCAAAGTTCATGCTCCGATGGAAATAGCATATTATTGTTTTCCCATACCAATTGTTCAAAAAATTCATGTAGAAACTCCAGTTCCATGGGCATCAATCGCATCCAGTCTGACAGAATAAGCAAATATATATAAAAAAAACCACAGATGGTACTTATTACGGCATAGTAACTAGTAAGAGTGAAGTTTTTTTTTGGGAAAACAGTAGGAGACAGCCCAACTGCAGATTTATTAAATAGGATAATAATGTATAGAAATATGCACTAGAAAAAGCAAACAAACTATCCCAACCACTGGGAGATATCAAAACTAGCTTCCTTAGAAAATCTAACTCTCAACAAATCTACATAACAGTGAAGTAACCAGTAACTTTGTCGGTTCCGTGACAACGTCAAACAATCATCACAACAAATTACATCCTTCTTTTTCTTTTCTTTTTCAAAATTTGGCTAGGAGCTCTAGCATTCACCATTAGAAGGAGAGCATCCGGTGTCAAGCTGGGAGGGCAGGGAGGTTGACAGCACGCCCTGCCAACCAAGCAGTGCATGGTTTACATGAGAACAGGATATGGCATCTTCATTTTCAGAATCACAAAACATTGGAAAGTTTCAAGTAAGGTCAATTCAATAATCCACCATACAGCAATTGGTGGCACTTTCACATACAAAAGGAAAATCTATGGCAGGGAGAGGCCAAGGTGCTAAGCAGCACAGGATGTCGAACTAGACAGTTGGAGAGTACAAGTTAAGATGTTTTCTCCATAAGCTGGATCGGTGCCAAGATGTTCTGTTTACTTGTCTCCACAATGCAACCATTCATCACCATCTCTTCCAGCATGAAGTGCACCTTCTCCAGATGGAACATGATATCAAGCTCACACTGGCCGAAAACGGGGAACAAGAGATAAGTGGCATCACCTCTAATCATGTATCTTTACTTCTTTATAGTGCTGAGAAACAAAATCCTGGGGATTATGCAAGCTTACCACATTGCCAAAGTGGCGGTCCATAGTTTCCACCAAAAGATGTATGAATTCGAGGATAGCTAACTCATTCTGCCAAACAAGATGCAATTGAGACAGTGTAAGTTGTATCAGCTGGAGAAATTGCCTCAAAATTTTTGATAGTTCAAGGAAAGCATGAAAGGGCATGTAATGAAAAACTTGGAGGAAAACTATAATACAATTTACTCATAAATAAAATTTACAAAATTACAAAATTTGCAAGTTGCAACAAAAACTAGCTGGAGGAAGATTTTTGTTGATCAGATACCAGAACTAAATGGTTTCAAATGGTACCAGAAGAAATAGCCTCCTAGCGCAGAAGGTTGCCAATTGCAATCAAGTTCATCCATAAGCCATGCACTTAACAGAAAGACAAAAAGCAGCAGATGCAACATAGACATGACAAGATACATAGGCAAAGTTGTCTTAGTGTAATAGCGTTATTGTAGGATGAATGGAAATAACACCAATGAAGATCATTTCTTTTGAGATATTTGTAGTGAACCCCTCAGTCCACACATACAAAACTCATGCCTACCAAATAGTGCCATCACCCATCAAAGGATAATTCAGTAGTTTGATTTGCCAAACGAAGATACATGAACAAGATCTAAGCGCACAGCATCAAAGCTGATAATACCCCCAACTTCATAGTTTCATTTGCATTAGCAAAGATTGCTCGAGTCACTAGAAAGTAATCTGAATTGATCAGTACGGGTTGGAAGAACAGGACCAAATGACTCTAGAATCACCAAACGCGAATTTCTAAAAGCATAGCCACGCCATCAAAGGATAAGTCAACAGCAATACCACAAAATTACCAAAGAAAGACCAATGCTTTGAAAGCTTCGTACCGTTTTCACCACACAATGAGCAAAGTTCATCCCTATTAAACCCTATTCCGTGCACACTACCTTTCGCTTAGCAAAGCCAGATGATTAGGACTGAAACCCACAGCACCACAGGTGATATTCCGACGAATCGATTGCATCTAGACTTGCTATAATTGCCTAATTGGTGCGACAGTGATGTAAATTCAAGAATACGGGAGAGACAGGAGCATGCACCTCATCGTTGTCGACGCCGACGAGGAAGAAGAGGGAGGCGTAGCGCCTGTACACGACCTTGTAGTTCCGGTGCTCCACGAAAGAACACTGCAATCGCAAACGGCGCCATGATATCAACATGAGCAGCAGGGTCGACAACAAATCTTGATCCAGAACCACCCCCCCCCCCCCCCCCCGGGGGATCCGGGCCCAAGATTTGGGACAAGAACAGTAGTTCTTGGATCCGAGAAAGGAAGGAGGGAACGAACCCATACAGGGGTTGGATTGGTGGGCGGGAGGATCGGGCGAGGCGAGTAGTACCTGCTGGTCGGTGCGGGCAAGGCACTTGCGGACGATCTCGCCCTCGAGGGCGCGGCGCTCGTCGAGGGAGAGGTGCTCGTAGTACTGCGCCAGCCGCGTCTGCCCCTGCTTGTTCACGAACAGCACGAACCGGATCCCCATCTCCTCTCTCTCTCTCTCTCTCTCTCTCTCTCTCTCTCTCTCTCTTCGAAGGCTTCTTCTACCTATGGTCTTCTCTGTTCTTCCGTTATTTTGCCCAGACGGCCCAAGTAGGAACTACTGTTCTTTTCCAACTCTATTTTAAGGAATTTTCAGATAAGGGGCTTCGTATTCCCTGGAGGAAATTATGGAGCACTTTTTTTATTTCTCTTATTGTTTTTCTTTGGAGGGCACATCTATGATCAAAGAGGCCAAATTATATAGACTTCATATCAAATATAAAACACTCATAACGTTGTCATATGAAAATATCAATGATATGTATTCTAGACTCAATAACATTATGAATGAGCTCAAGAGTCTAGACACTATACTAACTGAGGTTGATATTATTCGCAAGATGCTTAGAGCCCTACCAGAAAAGTACGAGACCTTGGTGATTTTATTTCTCAACTCACCTAAGTTGCCAAGAATAACACCAACTGGTCTATTGGGTAATCTCATAACTAATGAGTTGTACAAAAAGGATAAGTATGAACTCTTAGAGCAATCCTTCTCCAAGAAAAAGATTACCGCTTTCAAGACGAAAGTAGAATCAAGCGATGAGACAAAGGATGGTGAGAATGACTTTAAAGAGGATATGGCTCTCCTTGATTCATGAAGAGGTGCTCAAACTGGAGCGCTAACTTCGACAAAAGCAAGAGAGGGCAATTCTCTAACAACAAGCGCTATAACAACATTCGTTGTTATGAGTGAGATGAGAAGGGGTACATTGCCTCTTATTGCCCTAATAAGAAGGACGACAATGTCAAGTTATTCAAGAAGAAGGGATTCAAAGGCAAAAAGAAGCTTCACAAAGATGGCAAAGGAGAAGCGCATATTGGAGTGTGGAACTCCAATGAGGAGTATTCCAACTCCAATCTAATGATGATGGGTCCTCCAAGAAGAAGAGACTTGTCGGGATACCATCAAGGGGGCTCCATTGCTATTTTCCACTCACACTTGCCTTGCGGTAAAAGGAGAAAAGCTAAAATCAAATGATGATGATGATGAGCCTTCATATGACGAATTGATGGATATGTATGAAGATTTAAATGAGTACCTTGAAAAGAAGAAATCTAAATACAAGATCTTGAAAAGAGAATTCCTCTCTCTAAAAGATTCTTATGAGAAACTAAAAAAGCTCATGATTCACTCCTTCTCAAAGACCTCACCAAGTCTATGAGATTTTTCAGTTGGCTGGGACATATAACTAACTAGTCATCAACCACACTATAAGATAAAGCACCAACCTTAAAAAAAATCTTCAATCCTTCAACTGATATGGAACTTTCTATTAGTCGCTAAATACAACCACATGCACTGAAAATCTAGAGTTCTAGGCTGCCAATCTTGAACCAAATTTTTTTTTGTATACTCGAATTGAAGAATTCAAATATCTAAGAAACCACCTGTTGTCAAATTCTCAGTTTAATTAGCAAGTAAATAAGATGCAAGCTAGTTTAATATCTTATGAGCGAGCATTCGTTCATTTAGTCATCTGTGACATGCCAAATAAGGTGTTTCCAAATTGAGTTCAACACTTGGGTTGCCTAAACAAGTTTTCAGTATACTTGCTAGTTGTCTTCTTCATGTTGTTGCTAGTGGCTGCTTGGAAGTTAATGATATGAGCCTACACTCTTATATGCTTCGGTTGGTCCTTCTAACTATGAGTCTGAACAAGTTATATATAGGTATATATACATGGGCTGGGGCTTCTGACTTTCGTGGGCCCTAGGCGGTCACCCTTGTCGCCTATGCCCAGGACCGGCCCTGATATTTCTACGTTTCTACGATCAGATTGGATGAATCGATCCAATCATATAGTAGAGTCTTAACTTGGTAAAATCTTAGTATTATTGTGATTGTAAGAAAAATTGTATGAATGGAGAGGATCCGTTAAATTTATAGTTAGAAGGACCAACCGAAGTATATAAGGGTACAGGCTCATATCATTAACTTCCAAGCAGCCACTAGCAACAACATGAAGAAGACAACTAGCATTCTTGCAAAATACAGAAGAAAGAAAATTTGTCCTATCCTGTATGATCCATGACCGGCTATCAGAGGAGGTTGTGAATAAGAGCCCTACTTTTCCCCCAAAGTATTCCAAGACTCTTCAAGCAGTGGCTATGTAGAGCTACTAAGTTCAGAGACTAAACAAGCACTGCGGAATAACTCTGGAGCAACTAATCCAAATGAGCCAAGAACTCCAGTGCTAGTTGTAAGGTCGAGGAAACTGACTAGAGGGTTTTGTAAGGTCGAGGAAACTGACTAGAGGGTGAATAGATGGTTTTAAAATTCTTTTTGGTCAAAACCGGTTTTATATGTGGAAGCGTAAAACAAAACGATTTTGCACAATTAAAGTCTAAATCAACTAGTCTTACTAAGTGCACCAATAACGTAAGTCTATATCAATGTTTGTAATCCTAAGGTGACAAGCAATCAATTATATTCTATTAATATAAATTACATAAGGTAAAGCACTTTTGTAACAAACCAGCACATGATGACACAGTCTCTTTCTAACATGTTCAAAGACTTGCTAGTCTTCTCTAGTCTAAGTTGGGTAAGCCCAAATGAATTGAATCGGCTCCACGAATTAAGCTAAGCATCTCAATCCACTAGTGGTAACTATTTCCCACTCCAGTTAGGTGAGCTCCAACCTTTCACACCAATATCGGACCTCTTCACAACCTTCTTGAAGACATCACCGGTTCTCACACCTCCAGCTTTCTAGGAATCAACAACATACAAGAGTAATAAGTCATAGATGCTCACTTGAACGAATCAAGTGCCAAAGCTCAATGGATATGAAATCCATCACCAAGTGCAACACCTGCACAAGAATTGTTCTCTTCAAGCTAATTAAGTACAACACAAGCACATAAGAGGTAAGAGAGCTTGCTCTTAGCTCAAGAAATAAGAATAAGGCACCGGCATTCTTTTCCAACTGGTCACAGTGGAGTATTTGTACTGTTGTGGTTACAGACCAAACAGATAGAGAGGTATGGTAGTGGAGAGTTAGGTGAGCAACGCTTAGGGTTTCCCCCATGGCCTATATTGTATATATATACCCACATGGGGAGTGTTTTTACAACTTTACCCTTACACTCAGGTATCCCCCTCAGGGGCATTTATGTCATTACACATGTCCCATATTGGGCCTTACAGCCTTCTAACAGGTCGGCTGGGCTTAGGTGGGGGCCATCCCTACAACAGGAACCTCACACTAAGAAACTAGTAGTTGGACTAGGGTTCTAGAAAGATCAGCCTAGACAGGTCTGACTACCAACACATGGTCGATCAGACCGAGCCCCACTACAACGGCTAGAAAACTAGTCATTACAGACTAAACCAGTCAGACTGCCCACATAGGGACTGGTTAGAACGCTGAGTCTAGTTAGATTGCTAGGCTAAAACCTTTGATGGACCATGTGGAGGTGACCCCGAGTGTGTGATGAGTAATTGACATCGGTTTTAGGAAAGTCGAGTTTGGTTTATGAGGTTTGGGCCTTATCATTGCGTGGTGCAATCGGTTTGGTCGGACTTGGTCAAACTTGGTTGTATAGGTTTAGGATGCTTAGTCTCTTGTTACGACAGGTTTGAGCTTTTACTTGCTTAAGATTACTCTTAATGCTTCTGTTGATTTCATGTTATAGAGCGGTGCTATGTGATGTGTTTCTTGTCTGTGTTTGCTGTAGGACGTCGAGGCGGAGTCGTGGCGAGGCACGAGGTGACCGGACTAGGCACAGGCGGTGTCGAGGTCAGAACGGTCGGATGTGTCGAAGACGGCGGAGACTGGAGGTGGTTGCGAGCTTGGACGACAAGAGACGCGAAAGCTTCCCGGAAGGTGCAGGAGGGGCGTTTCGGTAAAAATACAAAGCTGCACAGGTGGAGGTGGTTCCGTTCGGGATTTGGCGCGCGTAACGGGTTGGAGACCCGTTAGCCAAAGGCTATAAATAGGAGTGAATTCCTGGTTGTATGCATGGCTTTGGGAGAGAGTTAGGGTTTTGCTTTAGTCAAAAGAGCCTTTGGGAGGTTGTTTTGTTTTGAGGCTTTAGTTGTTGGAGAGTAGTTGAGGGCAGCAGAGTTTGTCTCCCTCGTTTGTCTCCTCCCTCTGTGTGTTCTTGAGGGTTTCTTGAGTTTGGGAGAGGGAGAGGATGGATTGAGACTCTATGTAATCATTACTCTGATTGTAATCATGTATGAGGACTCCTCTGTGATCCTCTTGTTTCTAGGAATGGATTAATTTCGTTTGGGATGACCTGCTCTCTGTGTTCTTCGTTCGTGCTTTGCTCTGTTGATTTCTTGCTTTTTGTGATTTGAGTCATTTTTTTGCTAAGGAGGTGTAAAATGGGTTGCTCTATGATGGGATGTGGCCTCAAGATCATTTGATCGATTTTCCCAAGAGCAGATTGAATGAATCAAAGTCTCTCCATTTTTCAGCCCCTATGTTCCTTCTCTGTTCATTTCTAGGGTTTGAGTTGGTTTGTGTATTTCTTCTTGAGATGCTCTAAGATTTGGACACTCTAGTCCTGAGGCTATTGCTAATCTATCTGCAAAATTTCTTGGCCATACGATCAAAGTTGAAGTGGCAATTTGAAGTTTTGATGTGGCTCTCTGTAAGTTTTCAGACTTTGGGCACAAATCTGAAATTCTTGTTCTCTTGGTGGGTTTTCTTATTTCTCTAGGCTCCACTGGCTATTGAAGTTATTTTCTTGCTGTTCTGGGCCAAAAAGATCAAGGGAAAAATCTCAAATTGCTTCTGTGTTTGAAGTTTGGGAAATCTGCAACTTGCTGTCAGTTTTCAGTTTCAGCCAGCTCTAAAAAATCGATGGGCGGTCAGACCGGATCACCATGGGCGGTCAGACCGGCCCTATATGGGCGGTCAGACTGGTGGCCAGGGAGCGGTCTGACCGGCCCATATAAGGCGGTCTGACCGACCCTGCATGCCTTGGCAGCTGGTTCTCTTGGCTTTTGTGTTTACGACTTAATCTTTTACTCGTTGTTTTTCCTTGTGTTAGCTTGAGTCTCAGTGAGCACTTGAATTCCTTTTTATAGCTTCCATAGCTAATAGAGAGGAGATTTTTTGTGGATACTTGTGGGGGCAAGTTTTAAAAGTCAACATTCACCCCCCTCTCTATCGCCAATTTCGATCCAACAATTGGTATCAGAGCCGGTTAGCTCTTCTTCATAGATCTTAATCGGTCTCTAGAGCCATGGCGACAAACAAGTACTCGACCAAGCCCCCGATCTTCGATGGGATCGACTATCCCTTCTGGAAGAATCGGATGGAGACCTACATCCAGGCTTAGGGCTACGCCATCTAGCGGAAGGTCAAAGTACGATATGTTGTTCCTGCCGATGAGAACATCAATGCTGGGAACATGGCTGATGTTGAGGCGAACGCTAAGGCAAGGAACATCATAATCCAGGGGTTGAGCCGAAGCAAGTTTGATCGCATCTCTCATCTGACGCCGGCTTTCGACATCTGGGTGACCCACGATGCATACCATGAGGGCACCACCCAGATCAAGACAGTTCGACAGGACCAGTTCAAGCGAGATTACAGCAAGTTTGAAATGCTCGTTGGTGAGTCCCTCGATGAGTGTTTTGTGAGATTTCACAAGATTCTGAGCAATCTCCGAGCGGTCGGCCTCACATACCCCGACTCTGATAATGCTGGACAGATGCTCGCGGCTCTCGACTTGCGTGTTTGGGAGATGAAGGTGACTACCATCAAAGACACCACCGATCTTTCGACCCTAACTCTTGACGCATTGTACTCACGCCTCAAGACTCACGAGGTTGACATAGTCTCTCGTAGGTCGAAGTCGCAGTCGATGGCCTTAGTCACCGATCCCACTTCTGGATTTTCTTCCGAGTCGCTTTGTGGGTTCTCTCTTGCTGCTCTCTATGATATAACTGATGATCAGTTAGAGCAGCTTGCAGATGACCAGTTAGCTCTCTTGGCTAGAAAGTTTTCTCATGCTTACAAGGGGAGGAGGGACAGAAAGAGAGGAGGACCCGTGATCTGCTTCGAGTGTGGTGGCCCCAACCATATTCGGGCAAACTGCCCCAAGCTGGAGAAGGGCAAGGGCGACTACGGCGGTGTGAGCAAGAACGACTACATCGACAAGAACCGCAACAAAAAGCCTCTTGCTCACGCTCAAGGCAAGAAGAAGTTCTGTGACCTTGGCAAAGCCAAGAAGCCCTTCCACCGCGTCCTCACCGCCTTCGACGACCTCAATCTCAGCGAAGTGAAGGGGTGGAGCGACGACGATGGAACGGACGAGCAAGACCCCAAGGGCGGCGACGACTTCTCCGGTATGTGCTTCATGGCCCTTGAGGGCGAAGTGAGCGACAGCGAGCTGTACTACCACTACAAGAAATGTGTCATTTATTGACAATTTATTTTTGTCATAATATATGGAATTCATGTCACAATTCAAGATTTGTGACACTCGGTTGACGAAAATCCTAATGTCAAAAAACACGCGTCACAAATTTATTGTGTGACGTCTGTATAGTTCATGTCACAAATCTATGACATTGGCTTTTAGTGTCACAGAGGTTTATGACATTCATTTGTTGTCACAAAATCCTAGGCCTTGCCACGTGGGCAAATGCCATGTAAGATCAAAAACTGACGTGGCGCTGACATGGCAGAATATAAAAATATCATAAAATACAATTCATCCCATACATTTTTTCAGCCCATACAGTTTTTCAGCACACACAATTCAGCCCATATAATTTCTTTCAGCCCATACAAAAATCAGATTCAAATCAACCAACAGCATATGGAAATATGATTGCATATCATAACCAGTCCACAAGTCTTAAATTAACTATCAAATATCATTACATCCATCACCCAATTCAGCACACATCTAGACCAAGTCTCAAAGTCTCAAATCTCAGGTTGCTGTTGGAGCTTGCCAAATTCACCACACATAGCATCTACAACCTCAATCACAGATGACCATATCAAAAAAGCATCTACATCTCACTTCCTTGCTGCTTCAGCTTCCCTGTTTCTTCTTCATGCTTCACAAATTCAACAATAAGACACACAGAAACTACTAATACTGACATCTAACACATCACTGAACACAAGCACAACATCTAAAATTAAACTACTACCAACATGAACATTGGGCAAATCTGGAACCAATTAACAGGGCATCACAAATTCACTGATCACATACATCACAGAGACATCAACCAAATTCACAGTACCATATTATCATTCACAGTTCATGTAGTAATAGCAATCAAGTACACTAAACAAGAAAAATAAAGAAAAGAGGGAGGATCTGGAGATGAACCGAAGAAGGAGAAGGTAGCAGAGGGAGGTGGTGATGTCGGTCGGCGCCGTCGGTGGAGAGGTTGCAGCGTAGACGGCGCCGTGGAGTAGCTGAAGTCGCCGGCGTCGAGGAAGATGTGGACGCCGTCGGTGTAGAGGCGGCGGGGATCGGTGCTGATGTCGGTGGAGACGCCGGCGGTGTAGAGATTGTAGAGGAGTTGGGGAAGACGTCGCAGAGGGTGCTGCCGGCGGTCGAGATGAAGAGCCGAGAGGAGAAGCGACGCTCACCGGTGGAAGAGCAAAGGAGGGGTCGGTGCGGTGGTGGAAGTAGAGCGGCGGCGTACGGGAAGAGGAGGCGCGGTGGAGTAGCAAAGGGGAGGAGAAGAATAGGTAACGGAGGAGAAGCAGTAGGGGGCTAAGGAAGAAGGACGGCGGCACACGGGAGGAGGCGCGGCTGCCGGAGTAGAGGGAGGTGGCCGGATGTGGAGAAGAAAGGAGTAGAGGTGGCGGCGCTTGCGGATCTGGTGGAGGAGGAGAGGAGGACCCCGGCGTTGAGGTGCGCGGTGGCGCGATGGAGGAGCTGTGGTGGATCTTGGCGGCGCGGAAGGGGAAGTGGCGGAGAGGAGCGGTGGGGAAGATGGCCGTGTTTCGGTTGAGGGCGGCGGCGCACAGGAAGGTGCGGTGAATCGGGATGTGGTGGAGGTGTACCGATGGAGAAGGAGGAGGGAAGGAGAAGGTGCGGCGGCGGTGGTGAGATGGCGCAGAGGCGAAGGGGCTGCGGGGCGCAGAGGAGGATGCGGAGGAGTAGGCGGTGGTGGATGGAGAAGTGGTGGCCGTGAGGAAAGGGTGGTGCTCCGGCGAGTTTGGCCCGGCCTCGCCGGCGGCGAGAGTGGAGAAGGAGGAACCGGGCGAAGACAGAGGAAGGGGGCAAAGATCTCAAGTGATAACCGGTGGCCGAATTTGGAGGAGAACGGGGGAAGAAGAAGAAGGCCAAAGGGTGCGGTGGCGGCCTAAGGGAGATGGGGGATTTTTGGCAACTTTGCCATTTAGTCCTAAACAATTTAGGGTTTGCAACAAAGTCCTTCCCCAATTGATTTCTTCTGTTCTGGTCCTCTGGAAGTCCGATTTCTTCGCGGTTTGATCCCACACGTTCGTGACGACGCGTACAACTATACGAAGCAGCCCTAGAGTGCCAGATTTGTCATTTTATGCGCCTATATCGCGTCGGCCTGCGAAAAAGTACAAAAAAATGTAAAATGGTCCATTTCGAGCAATTAAATATGGAAAACATGTAAATGATGATAAATGGTCCCAAAATGCGAAAAATGTGAGGGTAAAATGATGGCAAAATATATGCAAAAATGACGCATGTCACACCCTTGTCCAAACAATACCTGTTGTAGTATATGTCTGGATAGAAATGACATTTTGGCTCCAAAATTTTTGGTGTGGCAGGGATACATCGCGCCACTGCGCCAGGCATCCAATCTTTGGCGCACACCCTGCTTATAATTTGTGACACACAACCTCTGTCATAGATTTATGACATTCATAAATTAGTCCTTATGACATAGCAAATATCGTCACTGGATGGAATTGGACTAGTTGTATGACATTTTTTGTGACATACAACTTTTTATTGTCACTAAGTCGAAATGCCTAAAACATAATGTCATAAAACGGATGATATAATGACATTATGACATGTTGTCATGCTAAATACGTCAAAAAATGACACATTTCTTGTAGTGTACGACTCCGACGAGGTATACCCTTCATACGACCAGCTTAATGATGCTTTTCTTAAGCTAGGTAAATTCCATGCTAGATCTAGAGCTAAGATTAGCGAGTTGAAGAAGGAAGTAGAGAGCTTGTCACGGGAGCTTACTTCACTTAGATCTACTCCCTCCCTTGATGGTTGTGATGTATGTACTGCTCTGCTTGGTGACATGGAGAAATTAAGGACCTCTCATGATAGTTTTTCTTCTGAGCTTGACATGCTTAAGGTGGAGAATGTTAGTCTTTTGGTTGAACTAGAGATGAGTAGGATTGTTACTCCTGCATCTACTGTTGTTGAGACTACATCTTGCACCTCATGTGAGGATAAGGACAATGCGTTTAGAGGTCTTTATACCATGTTGCTCAATCTGCCCGAGACTTGTGAAAGTTGCAATAATTTGAAGATGAACCTAAAACGGGCAGATCATAAAATTGCTGAATTACAAGCTTTTCTACTTGAGCCTATTGCTTCATGTGTGAACTATCCCAAGCTTAGTGCTGAGCTTGAATATGTTTCTAAATAGTTTCAAGAATTGGTTGATGATAACAACAGATTGGCTCAATTTGCTTCTAAGGACCCTGTTAGCTTACCATGCAAAAATTGTGACAAACTAAAATCTGACTTGATTGCATTAGATGAAAAATGTGTGAAGCTAACTAAGGACATTCTAGAGAAGCCACCATCAGTTGCTTTTAATGTGTGTGCTGATGTGGGGGAGACGCCCAAGGGTAAGGTAGAGACGCCTAGCAACGTGAACCAATTGGCTAGCCGTAGGACTGTCCATTTTGAGTCGGTTGTGCATGCACAAGCCATTCATTCCTCTGTTGTTGGTTCTTCTTCTACTCCCTTACCTTCTGCTGTTCCCTCTTCCCCCTGGTCTTCTTGCACCTCTCTCTTTCGGGAGTGTCAGTATCTTATGAACATTCTCGAGTGATTTGTAGGAGGCAAAAAGAAGCTAAATCTTATTCTAGACCAATCTAAGATTTGCAGATTCAATCAGGGTCTAGGATATGATTTCTATGAGGAAGCATCCACCTGCCGTGCTTAGACCCATAGCCGCAGGTGTGATCGAGGTCGAGCCCAGAACTGAGAAAGTTCAATTCAAGTCAGCGGGCTTTGTCCAAGGGATTTCTGACAGCAAGGTGAGTTCACCTGCTGCTTCGGCCTCTCAGAAGGCGAAGCCTCTTCGTGCTACTTCTACCTCTCAGAAGGTGAAGTATCATTGCACCTTCTGTCAGAAGGATGAACACTCGATCGAGCAATGCTTCAGGCGCGCCAAGATCGCGCGTAGAGACCGTGTTGAGGCTCTTAGGCGTATTAAGGGTCAGCCCCAGACCTTGAGTGCACCTAAAACCAACACGAGTTCTAGGTTTGCTTCAGTTGTTTTTGATGGGTTTGGGCAGCATCGAGGACTTGGTTTTTCTGAGTTTTCTGGTTTTTATCCTCATGCTTCCTTTGGTCGTGACTTTCGCTGTTCTGAGGGTAGATCTCGTTTTCCCCGTTGAGATGGCTACCCGCGGCGTGATCAGCATGTTGCTGGTGCTTCGACTCGCTCTCCCATACCAGTCGGACCCAACAACAGCTCCAGGTCTGCTCGTGGACCTTCTGCTTTTTTGAGCAACAGAGAGCGTAGGGTAGATAGAGGTCAGTCGTGTGTGGCTACTTCTACTAGACGTGTTACTCAGTATTGGGTGCCAAAATCACTTTTGATTTACCCCAGTACTGAGACTTTACTCTCTCGTTGACTCAGATTCGTCGGGCAGGGAAGAGAGAGGTTTGGCTCATTGACTCTGAGTGTTCTCGACACATGACCGGAGACTCTCGTTGGTTCTCTTCCCTATCTCGTGCTCCAGGTGATGAGACGATCACCTTCAGAGATGCTTCGTCTGGGCGCGTCATCGCCAAAGGTACATTGCGCGTTAATGAGTCTTTTATTTTGAAAGATGTTGCCTTGGTAGTAAGCTGCAGTATAATTTGCTTTCTGTTTCTCAGCTTACCGATGACGGCTTTGAGGTGAGCTTTAAGAAAAACACTTGCAAAATTCTGGATTCTTCGGGTAGTCTGGTTTGCGGGATTTCTCGTTATGGGAGGATTTTTCGTGCTGATTTTTCTGAGTCTTCTGGTGATCCTCTCCGGTGTTTAGTTGCTTTTGAGTCCCGTGACCTTACCTTCTAGCATAGGAGACTTGGTCATATAGGATTTGACCATTTGACCCGAGTTAGCGGCCACGACCACATTCGTGGTCTGCCGAAACTCAAGATGGTCAAAGATCTTATTTGCGCTCCTTGCTGGCACGGCAAGATGGTTGCCGCTTCTCACCCTCCGGTCATAGTGACCATGACCGATGCACCGGGACAGCTGCTCCATATAGACACAGTTGGACCAGCTCGAGTGCAGTCAGCAGGAAGGAAGTGGTATGTCCTTGTCGTGGTCGATGACTTCTCGAGGTATTCTTGGGTGTTTTTCTTAGCCTCGAAGGATGAGACGTTTACACATTTTCGAGGTCTTTTCAGTAGGCTTTCTGTTGAGCTTCCGGGTGCCTTACGAGCGATCCGCAGTGACAATGGCACGGAGTTCAAGAATTCCTACTTTGAGAGGTTCTACGATGAGACAGGTGTAGAGCATCAGTTCTTTTCTCCGCACGTCCCACAGCAGAATGGCGTCGTGGAGAGGAAGAACCGTACCTTGGTCGAGATGGCCAGGACGATACTTGATGAGTATTTTACACCTAGGAAGTTTTGGGCTGAGGCTATAGCGACCGCGTGCCATGTTTCGAACAGAGTTTTTCTTCGGGCACACTTGCATCGCACTTCCTATGAGTTGAGATACGGGCGAAAGCCCAGTGTCTGTCATTTTCGTGTGTTTGGTTGCAAGTGTTTCATTCTGAAGTCTGGGAACCTAGACAAGTTCGAGTCACGTTCTTGTGATGGTATCCTCCTAGGTTATTCGACTTCTTCACGGGCGTATAGGGTTTGAAATTGTGAGTCTAGTAAGTTAGTAGAGACCTGTGAGGTGACTTTCGACGAGGCCAGTCCGGGGACTAGGCCCGATATTTCAGGTTCTTTAGAGCAGTCCGAGCCCATCTTTGTGGACGATGAGGAGGATGGAGATGAGGGTTGTCTACCTGATCCAGTTCCTCATCCTCCCCTTGAGGTGCCTTCTTCCACTGCACCTCCAGGTGATCAGCCCATGCCTTCTGCTTCCTCTGGAGCTAGTGGCTCTGTTCCTACCTCTTCAGCTCATGAGGTAGAGACCACTTCTTCTTCTCATCCAGGACCTCCTTGACATATCCAGAAAGACCATCCTTCCGAGCAGATTATTGGAGACCTCTTTGAGCACGTCACTTGCTCAAAGTCTGGCATGTCACATTTCTGTCTCCATTCTGCCTTTATGGCCACCTTTGAGCCCAAGATGTTAGTCATGCTCTATCTGATGAGTCTTGAGTCAATGCCATGCATGAGGAGTTAGAAACGTTCGAAAGGAACAAGGTCTGGTCGCTTGTTGAGCCCCCTCGAGGTCACAATGTCATTGGAACTAAGTGGGTATTCAAGAACAAGTAGAGTGAGGATAAGGTTGTCATTCGAAACAAGGCTAGACTGGTAGCTCAGGGCTTCTCCCAGGTTGAGGGTCTAGATTTTGAGGAGACCTTTGCCACTGTAGCTAGACTTAAAGCCATTAGAATCCTGCTTGCTTTTGCGGCTTCTAAGGGTTTCAAGCTTTACCAGATGGATGTCAAGAGTGCCTTCCTCAATGGCTTTACTGAGGAAGAGGTCTGTGTGAGACAGCCTCCATGTCTACAAGCTTTCCAAAGCTTTGTATGGACTTAAGCAGGCCCCTAGAGCTTGGTATGAGAGGCTTAAGTCCTACTTGTTGAGTCATGGTTTTGAGATGGGTAAGGTGGATAAAACCTTGTTCATTCGCCGGTATGGCACTGACCTACTGCTCGTCCAGATTTATGTGGATGATATCATCTTTGGCGGCTCTTCCCATGCTCTCGTTTCACAGTTCTCAGATGTCATGAGCACCGAGTTTGAGATGAGCATGATGGGCGAGTTGACCTTCTTCCTTGGCTTCCAAATCAAGCAGACTCGGGAGGGTACCTTCTTGCATCAGGGCAAGTACACACGTGACCTCCTGAGACGCTTTGACATGAGTGATGGTAAGCCCGTGTCAACTCCCATGGCGTCCACAGCTTCTCTTGACCCAGACGAGGACGGCGAGCCAGTTGATCAGAAAGAGTATCGCAGCATGATTGGCTCCCTCTTGTACCTCACTGCCTCGAGACCAGACATACACTTCGCTGTGTGTCTATGTGCTTGATTTTAGGCTTCTCCTCGTGTATCTCACCGTCAGGCGGTGAAGCGCATTCTTCGATACCTTCGAGCTACCATTGACTATGGTATCTGGTACTCTTCCTCGTCCTGTCTTTCCTTGAGAGCCTACTCGGATGCAGACTTTGCTGGCTGTAGGATAGATAGGAAGAGCACTTCTGGCACCTGCCAATTTATTGGCACTTCTCTCGTTTCCTGGTCTTCGAGGAAGCAGTCCGGTATTGAACAGTCCACTGCAAAGGCCGAGTACGTTGCTGCAGCCAGTTGCTGTAGCCAAGTGCTTTGGATGGTCTCGACCTTGCGGGACTTTGGGTTAGTTATCAACAGTGTTCCACTCTTTTGTGATAACACTTCTGCGATTAACATTGCTAAGAACCCAGTGCAGCATTCTCGGACCAAGCATATTGATATCAGATATCACTTCCTCCGAGACCATGTGGAGAAGGGTGACATAGTGCTCCAGTTTGTGGAGAGTGACCACCAGTTAGCCGATATCTTTACCAAGCCTTTGGATAGCTCTAGGTTTTCAGCTCTGCGGGGAGAGCTTGGGGTGGTTTGTCTTTATGGACTGTTGTGAGGGGGAGTTTTGTGCTTCATGTTTTATCATGTTTATTATGCTCTTACTCCTTTCTGTTGCATTTTATGCGGGTGCATTGGGTTAGTCCTTCTAGCATAGATTAGAGTGTTTCTCACGTCTAGTTGTTTAGACTTTTTCCTCTCATCTTGTGATTCTAGGATGCTGCTTATTAGCTGTTTCTCTTCTCACTATGTTGAGCTCACTCACTTCTTATAGGTTCTAGCAAGGGTTGGGCCACCCTTGGGTAGACAGGGTACGTGTTTGCTCCTTAGTATGTTAGATGATCAGTTGATAGTCCTGGAGTCATATGGGGCAGATGAGAGTCAGTCTGAGCCATAGTATCCTCTACATCTTATCTATGCTTCAAGGACTGCCTTTTGCGATTTTCTTGCCAGCTTCTCATTTTTATTACTTTGGTTTAGGGGGAGTTCATTTGGGAACTTCTAGAGCTTAATATTGACATAACTCAACTTGAACTAAAAGTTGCATCACATATTGAGGGGGAGCTGGATTTTCTTGCATTTTAGCATTCTGCACTGTAATATACCTACATGGAGCCTTGATTATTATCCGTTTATGACATGCTTACAATGCATTACATCTTGCCATGATTTGCGCTTCATTGCTAGATTGATCATGACTTTATATGTGTAGTCAAGTCTTTGCCATGATAGGTTGATTAAAATGCACAACTTGAATTAATTCATGTCATGTTAACTTTTGAGACTAGGCTGCCTTTAGTTATCCTCTTATGATTCATGCCATGTCAAATAGGCTGAGTTGAGTCTTGAATCTTTGTTGAGCTTTAGATTGCGCTATTCTAGTTTCTTGATGACATATGAGTTAGTACAAGTCTTATGTTCATGAAAAAGCAAAAATATCTCTTTTTTGCGAAAAAACTGATCTCACCAATTCTTTCTCATGAGACGGCTTGCCATTGCACAAGACATGAACTCAGGGGGAGTTTTGGATGACCAAGATCATCTTCTTAAGCTCATTGCTTGGAGTGGTCGCTTAAGGCTTGAGGTCTAGCACATGACTAAACAAAATGTGGTTGGAAACAATCATGTGATTTCTAAAGTAAAATTATGTCAATTGTGCTCAATTTGCTAAAATTTACAAGTACTTGAACAAATGTCTCATCCTAGAACTTGTAGCTCTCTAAATTGATTCAACACTAGCTTCTTGGTTCCATTTAGCTTATTGACATGGCCTGCATCATCTTTGGATACCTTTAGCTAGACTAGAATCATGGTTGACTTGACATGCTAAGAAATTCGACTAAATTTCAGATTGTGACTTATTTGGCTTAGCTTGATTATACATGTCTTGTCATGATCTTGATAGCATACTTATGTGATATGGCTTGATGTAATTCTCATTTTGTCATTTCGGATAATCTTCATGGCTCTAAATGCTTAAAATAAACCTACTTTAGCCATTTCATTGTTATGTCTTATTCTCTCTTGCATCCTTGATGTGTTTATTGCCAAAAGGGGGAGAATAGCGGAGAAAAAGCCTTTTTGGGGCTGTCTGGAGCTTTGGAGAACAATTTGCCCTTTCTGTTTATGCTCCGCTTGTCGACATGGTCATAAGCTCCTTGATTTCTTTTGGACCATGTTTGACTCTCTTTCATTTTCAAAACAAACTCAACTTTGTGCTTTTTCTAGGTATGTCAATATACTCATCAAGGGGGAGATTGATGGACCATGTGGAGGTGACCCCGAGTGTGTGATGAGTAATTGACATCGGTTTTAGGAAAGTCGAGTTTGGTTTATAAGGTTTGTGCCTTATCATTGCGTGGTGCAATCGGTTTGGTCGGACTTGGTCAAACTTGATCGTATGGGTTTAGGATGCTTAGTCTCTTGTTACGACAGGTTTGGGCTTTTACTTGCTTAAGATTACTCTTAATGCTTCTGTTGATTTCATGTTATCGAGCGGTGTTATGTGATGTGTTTCTTGTCTGTGTTTGCTGTAGGACGTCAAGGCGGAGTCGTGGCGAGGCACGAGGTGACCGGACTAGGCACAGGCGGTGTCAAGGTCAGAACGGTCGGATGTGTCGAAGACGGCGGAGACTTGAGGTGGTTGCGAGCTTGGACGACAAGATACGCGGAAGCTTCCCGGAAGGTGCAGGAGGGGCGTTTCGGTAAAAACGCAAAGCTGCACAGGTGGAGGCGGTTCCGTTCGGGATTTGGCGCGCGTAACGGGTTGGAGACCCGTTAGCCAAAGGCTATAAATAGGAGTGAATTCCTGGTTGTATGCATGGCTTTGGGAGAGAGTTAGGGTTTTGCTTTAGTCAAAAGAGCCTTTGAGAGGTTGTTTTGTTTTGAGGCTTTAGTTGTTGGAGAGTAGTTGAGGGCAGCAGAGTTTGTCTCCCTCGTTTGTCTCCTCCCTCTGTGTGTTCTTGAGGGTTTCTTGAGTTTGGGAGAGGGAGAGGATGGATTGAGACTCTATGTAATCATTACTCTGATTGTAATCATGTATGGGGACTCCTCTGTGATCCTCTTGTTTCTAGGAATGGATTAATTTCGTTTGGGATGACCTGCTCTCTGTGTTCTTCGTTCGTGCTTTGCTCTGTTGATTTCTTGCTTTTTGTGATTTGAGTCGTTTTTTTGCTGAGGAGGTGTAAAATGGGTTGCTCTATGATGGGATGTGGCCTCAAGATCATTTGATCGATTTTTCCCAAGAGCAGATTGAATGAATCAAAGTCTCTCCATTTTTCAGCCCCTCTGTTCCTTCTCTGTTCATTTCTAGGGTTTGAGTTGGTTTGTGTATTTCTTCTTGAGATGCTCTAAGATTTGGACACTCTAGTCCTGAGGCTATTGCTAATCTATCTGCAAAGTTTCTTGGCCATACGATCAAAGTTGAAGTGGCAATTTGAAGTTTTGATGTGGCTCTCTGTAAGTTTTCAGACTTTGGGAACAAATCTGAAATTCTTGTTCTCTTGGTGGGTTTTCTTATTTCTCTAGGCTCCACTGGCTATTGAAGTTATTTTCTTGCTGTTCTGGGCCAAAAAGATCAAGGAAAAAACTTCAAATTGCTTCTGTGTTTGAAGTTTGAGAAATCTGCAACTTGCTGTCAGTTTTCAGTTTCAGCCAGCTCTGAAAAATCAATGGGCGGTCAGACCGGGATAATGCCGGCGGTCAGACCGGCGGCCAGGGAGCGGTCTGACCGGCCCATATAAGGCGGTCTGACCGGCCCTGCATGCCTTGGCAGCTGGTTCTCTTGGCTTTTGTGTTTACGGCTTAATCTTTTACTCGTTGTTTTTCCTTGTGTTAGCTTGAGTCTCAGTGAGCACTTGAATTCTTTTTTATAGCTTCCATAGCTAATAGAGAGAGGAGATTTTTTGTGGATACTTGTGGGGGCAAGTTTTAAAAGTCGACATTCACCCCCCCTGTTGCCAATTTCGATCCAACAACCTTAGATGCACCAAAAATATGCTCTCTGGAAAAATGTATCGACTACATAGCCGAGTTGGACTACTCCATTGGTTAGACTGCCAACATATGGCTGGTAAGACGGCCCTAGCACGGCCGAGGGAAAGAATTGCCCAATGGTTCAATGGGCAAGACATTACCGATCATACCGCTATCTGGTCAGACGGGACAACACATGGTGTTGGACCGAAATGGCGACAGAGGGGGGTGAATGTCGATCTTTAAAAATCGCCCCCAACAAGTATCCTCACTTAAGCTTCTTCTCCAATAGCTATGGAAGCTATGAAGATAGAAAATAAGCCCTCACTGGAAATCACAGAGACAAGGAAAAACCAGATCCAGAAAGAAGCAATCAAGAAAAACAAATTCAGCGCAAGTCTGGCTGCAAGCGGTAGTACCGCTGTGACGAGCGGTAGTACCTCTGAGCGGTAGTACCGCAATACCGAGCGGTAGTACATCTCGCCGGAGACGTTCGGACTGGTCCGAACAAGAGCGGTAGTACCTCTCCAGGAGCGGTAGTACCTCTGAGCTGTAGTACCTCTCCAGGAGCGGTAGTACCTCTCGAGAAAAACAGCAAACAGGATTTTCAGGCTGAAACTTTGAGACTTCGGATTTTTGGCTAAAAAGAAGGTTTGCTCTCAATCTTTTTGATCCAAGACCTTACTACAACATAACAAATAGTAAGGGGACCTTGGGAAACAAGAGAATCAAACCAAGAAGCAAGAATTTCATATTATGGGTAAAAATCTGAATTTTTGCACAACCCGAGCCAAAAATCAAATTGCTTCCAAACCTTTGATCCTATAGCTAAGAGACTTTGCAGATATGTTAGCAATAGCCATAGGACTCTCCATGCCAAATCTCAGCCCATCTTGTAAAGGGAAACAAGAATTGCTCAAAAACCCTAGAGGGGCTAAAGAAGAACAGAGCAACCCAAAAAGCCAAATCTGAGATTAAAAGAGGTTTGCTCTAGGGAAACTTGATCAAATGATCTTGAGGTACTATCCCATCAAAGTGCAACCCATTTTGGGCCTTTCCAGCAATCAAGAACTCAAAACACCGAAAATCAAGAAATCACCCAAAAGAGGAACGAAGAACATAACAAGAGCACGGGAGAAACTTCAGATTTCATTCCAACTATTCAGGGATTACAACTGAGCTACGTCCCCATACCCCGATTGATACAAGAGGAATGATTACAAGACTCTCCACTCATCCTCTCCCTCTCCCTAAGCCAAGAACACACCCATACATGCTTGGGAAGGATAAACTCACATACAGACTCTCACATAGAAACCATCGATGGAGTACAGAGGGAGCACACTCTGCCTCTCCACCCACTCTCACCAACTAAAGCCTAAAGGCAAAACAACCTCTAAAGCCTATTTTGACTAAAGGAAACCCTAAAATCCATTCAAGTGCTCAAGTGGGCATGCAACCCCTCAATCCTATTTATAGCCTTGGCTAACGGGTCTCCGCCCCGTTACGCCTGCTAAATCCAACGGCGCCCGCTCCCGCTTGTGCAGCCTCGCGAATTTCCCGATTCGCCCCTCCTGCACCTTCCGGGAAGCTTCCGCGCTCCTTGCCTCGCACGCCTCACAACCACCTCGAGTCTACGTCGTCTTCGACACATCCCGACCGTTCTGACCTCAGCGCCACCTGCGCCTAGTCCGGTCCACGTGTCTCGCCACGACTCCACCCGACGTCCTGCAGCCACACAGACAAGAAACACATCAAATAGCACCGCTCGACACATGAAAGCATAAATAGCATCAGTAAGTCATACTTACGCATACCGAAGTCCAAACCTGTCGAATAATCAGAATATACATCCTAATCCCATACGACCAAGTTTGACCATAGTCCGACCGAGCCCGTTGCACCACGCAACGACTCGACTCCGAACCACCCAACCCAAACTCGACTTATCTAAACCAATGTCAATTACTCATCACTCACATGGAGTCACGACAACATGGTCTCTCACATGGCAATCATAGCGATGTGCAAAAATCAGCGCATGCCAAATTGTATATATTTCAATAAATTTGTAAAACACATTCACAAATTGTACTATCATGCAAACAAAGGTTAGAACGTGATTCATGACAAGTTATAAAACACATATGCACACTTCAGAACATGCCACAAAGTTTAGGAATGTGGACTCAAACCGTTTGCAAAACACATTTGCAAACTAATGTCACATGCAAAAAGAATCATTTCATGTGCCTCAACTATTTGCAAAATGTATTTGCAAATACTAGCACCATGCCACAGAGATATAAACAAAATGAGCTATCAACACATGACACACACAAGTGCTAGTCAAGGCCCCTCTTAATAGTACGACAACCTACAGTACCAACCTGGTCTTTCACCAATCACCAATTCCAATAAAATGGCTAAGAAACATATCCTTAGCCTATGCTAGTTATACATTTCCTTTGCACATCCTATTTGAAATTCAATAACGAACATCTTCACTTCAAGTCCAGATTATTCAATAACGAACATCTTCACTTCAAGTCCAGATTCTTGATTTTAAGTATCAACACATGACTTGATAATGATCAACACATGAGTCCATCTCAAGTCATCCATCACCATGGGACATAATCTATTCATTCAATTCAATAAAAAATTAGTCCCACAATGTGATTGTTATTAATTACCAAAATATACCATTAACTCATAATGGTGGGGCTAGATTCTTCACCGGTTTGACCGTACTCACATAGGCCAGTTTGACTGCTTGCTCTGATCTAACTGCGAGGTATGTGACTATCTAGCTGCACCTCAGGACAGAGCCAGGAAAAGAACCCAAGCGACCCAAAACCAAAACAAGGCAACTTCTCTTAAAATCCACAGAGCTCTTTCACTCCTATAGCTACAAGGAGCTATGAAAATCAAAACTCAATCACCCACAAGGAAATCACCAAGAGAAACCAACCAAAACAAACCTTGATGAGTACGAACGATCTCACCTCCATGTAATGGGTGGTCTAACCGCATACAGGTGGTCTAACCTCGCTCAACATAGAACAGAAAATTAACATGTTTCCAAAAACTCAAAGAGGAGCTAACTTTCAAATGATAAGTCCAAATCTCATAAACCTTGAAACATAATTTCCTCATGACCTTTGGAACCTATTCCAACCAATAATACCATGTATCTTTTCCAAAATTCCAACATTTATCCCTTTTAAGGAAGATTACAACAAACTAAACCAAAAACGAATCCATAGCCAAAAGCTTGCTCATAGGCTAAGGTTGGTCAAAATGACCTTGATCAACTCCCACATCCTAGCAAGCTAAAACATAGCAAACTCATGTCAAAATACCTAGAACAAAAAGCTTTCAAAAAATCATTCCTTCCAAGCAAAAACTAGACAAACTCAAGGCAATCTTGAAGAACTTGCTATTGGAATGCCAAGATGGATGGGATCTGGCCTCTAAGAGGTTTTCCATCTTTTATATGCCCTTGGAAACCAGCAAGATCAAGAAAGGAGAGAAACCAAGTAAAACACCATGCAAATAAAAAACAACATGAGAAACATGAGCATGAGCACTTGGATGAAATTGAGATATCTATTTCACTTGGAGATGAAGGTTTACAGCCACTCCACACCTGGAGGACGAAGCTCACATAAGAGCACACACAACTCATGATTTTATAAGTTCTAAGCCCATCCTCTCTCCAATTCATGAGCATACAACTTAAGAGACTCCGATCTCTCCATAACCTGTTCATCTCTTTTATAGAGGAGGCAAACCTCCTCGTCAACTCCATAACCCTAGATCTGAACCACTTAGTAGATCCTCTCCATTTACACATGGACTAACCTGATAACCCAACAACATAACGCGTTTTACACTTAACACTTGAGCATACTTTTCAAAGCGCTCTTCATCATTAAGCTCCAATGACCTGCTCCACGCTCATCCTTCATTGGCTTGACCTAAACCACTTAGCCCATCGCTACGGTTTTGCATATCTCCTCTTTTTTTGGTATTAGGCACTTTAACAAAATACCCCTCTACCTTCATGATTCCATTCCATCTCCTTAAAGAAACATCAAAACCAATCCAACTCATCAAAACATCTCCACATGCTTTGACACATAGCACGTGGTGCTCGATGACTTGCTGTCAAGTCTTTACGCGTCCGGTCTCCCCTAGACCATCTCTACTTGCACTGGCCTGTCACTTGGCACACCATATACACCAACTCACCTCTTTAGGATCCTTGTCTTTTCTATGCTTCCTGCTTGACCCTCACCTGGACTTACCCCGACTACACAAACCTCAGCTCTCCTGCCTAGTCCCATTCAATTGTCATTGACCACTAATGTTCTCAAGTCACCTGCGCATCCAAATATCAAGTAAACATCTCGAGCACAAGTTCTATGCACTTAACTCATGTTTGTCAAAACAATGCATCTTGCAACTCAACTCAACCAACCCTACTCAAACCAAGTAACAACAAACTCACTGCAATCTAGATGCAATCACTGATCTGACCGCTCTCCCATGGTGCTCAACAACTGTAACACCCCATTTTCAAAACTTGTCCTAATGTAAAATTCAAATGTATGTTAATGAAAATTAAAAGCTTTTATTCTCAGTTGGCTATTCTTTTTACTTCCAATTATATATATATATATGTATATGTGTATATTCTAGAAAATGCAAAAGTACTTTAAAATGAAAACCTTGCTCCATCTCCAGGGAAGAAAATCATGTTAATCTTATAAAATCTAAAATATGAAATATACTTCAAGGATTAAAGGATTCAGGAGGCCAAAAATGTTAAGAAAGGATATATGCATGTATATATGTATATATACCCGTATACATATATGAGTATGTATGTATGCTAATGGTAGGATTTTTCCTCCCCAAGCCTTTTTCCAGCCAGCACTTCACTTCTCCTTCTGTGGCAATGCATCTCCATTCATCCTCCTTCCTGGCCTCAGTGCCTTGTCGCCATGCGCCACCTACTTCGTCGGCGAGTAATTGCGCTGTCAGCCCTCGTCTTCAGCACCGCTCCTCGCCATCAGCGCCTGGCAGCGGCAGCGCCTCCCGTCACCTCTCTCGCGTCCCCAGCCGTGCGCCATCTCCCTACGCCAATGGCTGCCATGGTACTCTCTGCCAGCGATCACCTTGCGTGCACTATGGTGGCACGGCTCCCAGTCGCCTTGTCCCCGACGAGCCGTCCCTGTCCTCCATAAAGAGCGCTGGAGCTCGCTGCACATACCACCGAAGCGCACCCAAGAGCAACCAACTCGGCCGCCTCATCTGCCTTGCGTGCGCCTCCGGCAAACCACGCCGCCAAGCACCTCCGGTCGTCGCAGGGCCCCTAGCCTTCTCCCCCGCGCTCCCCTCTGTCCTCTCTTTCTCCTCCCCCACTCAATTGAGTTTTCCTCCTCTGCAGGCCGCCGACGACCTCATTCTTCCCCCGCGCCGGCGTCGGATCCCCGTCGGCGAACCACCGAGTCTTGAGCTGATTCCTCGCACGTGGAGTGTCGCCCGGACCCCGTGAACGCCCTCGCCACCTCGCCGGACCCTGCCCAGCACCGTCGTCCCCCTCGCCGCCGAGGCCTCTTCCGCCGCCAGCCCTCCCAGCTTCGGTTCGGCCACCGCTCGGACCCCAGGTGCGCTCAGGACCCCCAGGGGTTGCTCCCATGCCGAGGAATCGAACTCCCATTGCTAGAATCGCCGGCGCCCAAAACCTATGCCCGGCCGCCGCTTTAGCCAACGTCGGTCGCCGCCCGGCCGAAATCCGGCCGGTGGACTTCTCCCCGAGATGCACGCCTGGATGGGTAGCCCATTTCGGTGGCCGCCGCCACGCCTCCGGGCCCTCCCCGCCGCCGGCCGGCTCCGCCACCTTGCGGTCGGGAGGAGCCAGAGCAGAGCATCCACATTAATAACACTGATTAACCACTGTCCTAACCGAGCAATTAAACGCTGTCCTAAGCCGGCAATTAAAGGAAGTAATAAAACTCTGCTAATAAAGGCCCACTGTCCGCAATGCATTTCTTTATTTTTTTCGGATTTTCTAGGATTTGAAACTTTAAAATGCCATAACTTCTTAACCGTAACTCCGAATTAAACGAAACCAACTTCTAAAATTTTCTAAAATCAAGGCCTGTCTAATGGTTCTGGTTTGGTTCAATTTCGAGTTCGTTTGAGTTGTTTTATTTTATTTGGTTCTTACTCGGCTCTCGTTTTCTCGTGTTGCCTTTTTCCGGTCTCTCCCGTCCGAGTAGAGTTCGACGACGCGAACAAGCCCCAGTTCGAAGCAGCACAAGACCCCCAAGCTTTCGATCCAGGCGAGTCAATACTTTGATCATTTTGCACCTACATTTTATGTGAAACTATGTTCGTTTAAACTATGAAAACTGCATGCGTTATTCTATGTGCTAAAAATATGTGAGTCTTAATGTAGATAACATCCTTATATCCACCTAATAATATAGAACACCACAAGTACATTTGAACTCCCATGAATCATTTGTCACCCTAGATATAAACACTAGTATGGTAGTTATATGACTTATTATTGACATGCTAAAAGTTTGTCAAGTTCAGGGTTCTAGTAACCCTGATAATCACTCTTTAAACATGAACACTAGATTTGAGACAGTCATGGGATGTACATGGCTGAACCATTATGCTGATTTATGTTATGCTTCTCAAAACCCTAAAAAAATCTGCTGAACCTGTTTGGGCGGTTGGAAAGAACGGTGGGTGTGGATGTAACACAGGGGATTGTGGAATGAACCGCCCGAACAATTTAAGGACTTAATCCTGTGTGGACCCTCCGTGTATAACAGTACAACCACAAGCTGGCATATTGTAGGCTTGGCTAAATAATTTACTGAACTCTCTATTCATTTCACGGAGAACGTGTGTAGGTGGGTAATGAAAGCCCCACTTGGAATGGGACACCGGATGTAGGTGACGTCGCCTAAGATAGCGTATGTGGAGAGTGGAGTCCGACTGCGCTAACCTATGGTGGGCATCCCGCACAACCTATGGACGTAACCCCATAGGAGTGATATGCTAGAGAGCGAGGTATTGTAAAGGCCTCGTGATATTCTCTCGATCTGCATGTCAAAGGAATCATGTGGAACCATCGGGACGATTATCTCTTGTGGGTAAAGATGTACAGTCTCTGCAGAGTACTTAAACAAACTATTCGAATAGCCGTGCCCACGGTCATGGGCAGACATGGAAATCTTCCTCGAGTTAGTTCTATTTCAAAAATATTTGGAGGTTGGGTACAAAAATTTGCTAGGTGGATGTAGCCTAAACTCTGGTAATTTGTCCTGGAGGGATGTACTCCAGTGTTGGTATTAAGGTGGAAGTAACCTGCTATTCAAAAAGTTAAGCATTGGTGGATGTAACCATAAAATATGGTGGATGTAACCATAAAATATGGTGGATGTAACCATAAAATATGGTGGATGTAACCATAAAATTTGGGACTGGAAACTACTCCGTTTATTGCACACTTTCAGTATTTAAATCATAAGTTCTTGAAAAATGCTAGGTCATAGAAATTTTAAATTATGGTATTTCCAAATGTCGCTTTATGCAATTAAAAGAACCCGAGCCACCCTTGAATAGCCTTGCATCTATAATTATATGCATTCTGTGTGTTGGCTCGCGGAGCACGGTTGTTTGTGCTCAATCTCGCTCTTAACCCCCCCTTTCAGAAGATGTGAATCAAGAGCACTACGCTTATCATGAGGATCAGGATGCCGAAGGAAATGAAGATGGTGGTTATTAGAATAGGCTTCGGTAGTCTTGCCTCTCGCCCCAGTAAAGTTGACCAGGCTAGTTTTGGTGGGTGCCTTCGTTATTAGTCAGGTCCCTGATTAATAGCATTGGTACTCGGGTTATCCCAGTCGCTTGCCTGTGGTGAGTTGTGCCCCTACGCTATGTACGCTTCCGCTTCCACTTTTTATGTATTGTAAGACATTTGGCCTGACGGCCCTATTGTAACCTCGACCCGACGTGGTCTAGTTGAACTCTGGTAATGTAATGTATGAATTTATCGTGTATGAAATGATGTAGCGATGTATCTGTGAGCATTATCTACTGATCCAGGGAATAATGCAGTGTTATCACAGAGGATTCCAGGTATTAAACTTGGGGTCCGACAACAACCAACCATTAGCCAGTTTGACAAGCCCATATCGACTCAACCCTTTCTCGATAACAGGACACCGTTTAACCATTCCCCACATGCTGGTCAGACCAAACCCAACCTAATAGCAACCCCGAAGTTTAGCAAAGACTCAAAATCAATCTCAAACTTCAACAACTCTTGCACAACAAAGTCAAATACTCATTACACACCATGGGGTGACCTCCATGTAACACATAATTTTATAATCTCTCTCTTGATGAGTATATTGACAAACACCAAAAATGTATGAATTTGAGTTTGTTTTTGAGAAACAAAAGCAATTTGGTTGCGAAGCTACACATGATACATTTGAAAGAGCAAGAAGATCATATGACCATATTGGAAAAATGTGGAATGGAGCTAACACTAAGAAAGAGCAAGTTCTCTACAAAAACTCCAAACCACACATAAAACCTCACAAAAGCACAAAAATGTATATTCTCCCTCTTTATTCCATTTGTTCCGCCTTAATACCAAGGCTCCAAGGACTTAACGTGCATTTTCAGAGTCAGGATAGACTACACTGACATCAAGCAAGTTACTGAGGATATTGCGAAAGTGAGCAAACAACTCATCCAAAGACTATAGGTCTCATCTCAAACTTCTGGTATTCTTTCTTGAATTGGTTCTAATGCATCTCCTTGATGTCTGTAGAGTCCTCATGGTAATCAGTGAGAGACTGCCAGATATCGTGAGCTGAAGGGAGATTTGACACATGGTTGAACTTATTTCTATTGAGTCCTTGAATCAAGAGGTTCGTAGTCTTACTGTTTACGTCCACATCTAAAAGATTTGTTGGAGTGATCTGATAATCGGTAGGGACAACATAGAAACTCTTGACTTTTTCCTAGATTGTATAACCTTGAGCCTAAATGTATGTAACCATCCTTGCCTTCTAATATGGAAAGTTGACTCCATCGAAGATGAGTGGCTTGGTGGAATACCTATCTGATGCCACGGCTCTGAAGACTAATTAAGATCTATGAGGAAGAGCTTAACTAGGCTTTGATACCACTTGTAGGACCGATGTCGACAATCAGAGGGGGTGAATGATTATTCAAACTTTTCCCCTTGTGGTATTTGAAATCTTTGCTCAAGTGACTATAGTCACCAAATTCATATTACACCAACTATACTTTACAAAATGAGGCTGAAGACCTAAAGCAATAAAATCCTTCACCAACAACTCAAGATGGTAAGACCACCATGGATTGGTCAATCAGACCACCGAGCTCGGTTTGACGACAAGTGTAAGGACGTTATGACCATTGAGACCGGTCTAACTAGTGAGGCAAGTCTGATCATATGTCTAGGACTAGTCTGACCAGTCACCTATTCCCAGACCTGAAAGCCTCTCAGGACAAAATTCAAATGTCATGAACTTACCCAATTCTTATCCAAACACTTCTAAATTTTCCACGAGACTTGTTCAAGCCATTAGAAACTTGAACCAATCAAGAAACACAAGATTCTTAGGCTTGAGTTCACTAAATTTGAGAGACTAAAATCTAGGGCACAAGAACACAAAAAATGCTAAAACTCAAATTACTTCTTTCTCATAAGGATCTAAGGTATAAGGTCTTCTAGATCTATTATCACATGTCCTAGCAAGGTAATTTAAGCATGAGTTCGAGCTAGAATACCCACGAACATGGAATCACAAATCTTGTATAAGAGCAAACAAAACCAAGGAAAAACTCAAACAAAAAAATGATTGAGACAAAGCTTTGATGCATTTCTACTGGAGGATAAAGTTTACATACTCAAATATGATTACAAGATACAGCCAAAGAACCACTCTTTTGTCTCTCACAACCATGAAAGAAGAAAAAGTGGTAAAACAAAACCTAAACCCTATAATCCTTAGATCTACTACCTCCTCGCCTCCCCTTTAATAACAAGTAACAACTCAAATGGGTCCAACCTATTATGCCTGCAAGGGAAACCTATCAACCCCACTAACATGAGTTTTGCACACATGCATGCTTCTCAAAGCATTTACAAGACTCAACCTGCTAACTTGTTAGCGATTGATTCACTTGACAATCCCAGCTCTCCTTGATCTAAACTATTTCTACTTTACGCTTTCTCGTGCCATGGTTTTGATCGTGACACCAACTTGATATTTTGCTAACTACTAAAATATTCTTGACGATGTTTTCAGGCACCTTCCCTTGACTCTGTCTTTATTTTCATCTCAAAGTATCTCTATATGCTTTGACACATAGCCCATAGTATCCAATGACTACCTGTCATGTCTTCACGGATTCAGTCTCCCATGAACCATCTTTATGTGCATCGGCCTTGTCACTTGGTGCACCATATGCATCAACTCGCCTCTTCGCAATTTTTGTCTTCTCTATGCTTCCCGCTTGAGCCATGTAGCCTCACTCGAACTTACATGACCGTTTGGATCTCAGCTCCTCTGCCTAGTCCTGGTCCATTGCCATCGACCGCTAATGTTCTCCATGCCACCTACACATCCGAAAATTATGCAACTATCATGAGAACAAGTTCCGTGCACTTGAATTACATTAGTCAATCATGCATCATACAACTCAATACAACCAACAAACGGCACCCATGCCATGCACACTCATCCAACTCAAAAAATCGTTTTCACTGTTCTTTGACTGTACCTGCTGGTCTGACCGCACTTCCCATGCTAGTTAGATAGCCAGCCACTGGCCGGTCTAACCTCTTAACAACACCAGAAAAACACTCTTTGGGATTTCAGTTAAACTCTTATCTAGATTCAACTTTATTTTCCATTTCTAGGGTTACTGAGTGCAAACTCATCCCCCAAACAAGTCTACTCAAATGTTTGGTGTTTAATTTTCCAAAAGTCCAAGCCGGTCGGTTCACTCTTCCTATGGTGGTCAGATTGCCGGCCATCAGCCGGTTAGACTGTTGACCCCATGGTGATCAGATTGCCTGAACCTGATAGCACAAACTAAAATTTGAATTTTCTAAAACTTTTTAAAATCCAAATTCAACTCAACCAAAGTACCAATTATTTATCACATGTATTCTAGACCTTTGCATGGTCTCTCAAGCTGGTGCATGAAACTCAAAATGGTATCAGAGCCAAAAGGTTCTAAGTACAAGACTTGGTTGGTGCAAATTTTTAAAAAAAATTGTAGCCCCACTTCTATTCCAGGTCTTAGACTTAAGGGGGCCTAGACGTGAGGGGAGTGTTGAAGTACAAGTGAATTGCCCATCTTTTCTACTCGGCTTAGTCTCTTAGGTAAACTGGTTGGTACATGCAACTCACTAAAATCAATAATGAACATTTTCTTCTACGCCACCATTATCCTATATTCTGAATTTTTTCACTAGCAACTTGTAATAGTCTGACCCACCCCAGAGCCCAAAGTGCTACCACCTACTCTGTAATGCTACCAATTCCAACTATTGCCATCGAACTTGCACAACAACTCATCTATTTAAATCGACCCAACGGCAATCAACATACACTTACGAATAAACCGTAGCAGAGATATAAAATTTGCTAATTACCAAAAAGGTACTCAGGCTATACAAGGCTAAATGTTTCTTGTTATGACATATTTTTTACACTAACTACCTGGTATGCCATCAAAGTCTAAATGTGTCAACTATAGATGATTTGTGAATTACTGTTGCACGTGGAACAACTGTGCTACTCCCGACCATACATGTCGACTTCAATAGATACCTAAAAATAACAACAAAACAAGCGTGAGTCCGAAGACCTAACAAGCACACGATAAAATAGTGGGGTTAGCACAGTAATCCAGCAAAATCACATATTCAAGAGAAGTAAATCATAATATTTGTATCTGCATCTCTGCCTCCTACCGAAGTAGGTCTTGGTCTTCCCACCATCGTGAGATGCTTACTGTCGTAGGTCATTCAGATGAGCAATGCATGATGCGTCTCTAGATGTATCTTATACCGATATAGTGGTGTTGCTTCACCTGTCGGTGAAACCCCTCTGCCTCCATCCCTGGAGGTGCATACCGAAGTAGGTCTTGCTCTTCCCATCATCGTGGGATGCCTACCGTTGTAGGTGATTCAGATGCTCATGGCACAATGCAAACACAACATTCTTCAAGTGTTGATATTCAATCATAAGCATCATTTCATAATATATGGTAAAAAATAGTATACGAGAATAAGCACCAATCCTGTATCAAAACACTATTCTATCACACACTTGCCTAGTTATTCCCATGGACGATGCGTGGTGGTGCGCCAAACGAAAACCTCCACCAGAAAGCATCATCTAAACTCTCAACTCAGCATTACAATTCACACAAGCATGTAAACAGCATTGGTTCTATGCGTATAAACAATCGGCAACGTTCCTACGCGCAACCCCAATACCAACAACCTCTCTCTCATAGGACATCTTTCTAATGCCTTGGTGCCCAAAAAACCCTAATTTATGGATCGCACCATCTATATTCGTGGATAAATCTTATTTGTACACACTTAATCTTTTTATCTTCTTTTTTCTTTTCCTCTCCTCTTCTTATTTTTCTTTTCTTTTTTTCTTGTTTTTCTTTTTCTCCCTCTTTCTTTTTTTCTACCCAGCCGGTTCCACTCCCTCATCATCTATCTTTTCTCCTGGCCCCTCTTCTTCTCACGCCCGATTTGGATCTGGGCTTCCCTCTGCGCCGCGCCTGCGGCTACTCGACGCCGCGTTGCCTTGGCCCCTCCTGGCCCTTGGGCCACCACCATTGGCCCCCAGCCCTTTGCCTCCTCCCCTCGGCTCGACCTCGCACCGTGGCTCCGCCACCCTCAAGTCGCCGCATGGCTCCGCCGTTGCTTGCCTCTGGCCCCTGCGCATTGCCGCCCTGCTCAGTCGCTGCGCTGGTAGTACCACCGGCTCCTCGCTTCACTGACTCCTCCGGCCCCTCGTCGACCCTGGCTCATTGCCACCCGAGCTCCACATGCCATTACCTGTAACCTTATGTCTACTCTATGTTGGCTACTACCCGCAGGCTTCGATCCATCTCCTCATCCTCCCCCCCTTTACTCCTATCCTCTTCTCCTACCACTATCCTTCTCTCGATTTACTAGAGTTCATGCTTTGTGACATTCGACTGGTTGCTTGTTGGCTACGGTTTATGCATGGTTGAGTCATAAGAAAGTGATGTTATTGCCATGAATGGGTGGTGGGTTACCTTTGCTGGTTGATTGTTGGGTTGCTTTGGGAAGGACTGGAAATGTGCCCTTGGTGGTCGTTGTCTTGGTTGGCGGTGCAGTGCTACCCTTTTCCTCCTACGGCCTAATGCCATGTGGCTTGCCCCCTACTTTGCTCCTAATCGGCTGGCTTTGCTTCTTGTTTGGTGGTGGTCGGTGAGAGGTGGCTGTATGATGTTTGGATTTTGCCTTGGATGGGGAGGGGAAAGAGAAATAAGTTGGCATATGGGTGCTGTGGACTTTCTTCTCCCTTCTCTTCTATTCAGCTGGATTTGCCTTGTCGTGCTTTCTCAATTGCCTTGCTATCCCCCTCTTTGGCTGTGGCTTCCAGAGGTGTTGTGCTGGCCCTTACTATGGCCGTGCTATCTCGATGGGTTGTGCTGTCCCCTTACTGTTGCCTTGTGGCTGTCAGTTGATATTTTGGTGATCAAATGGGATTTTTCTTCTTTTTTTCTATGGGTATTACATTCTACCCCCTCTAACAGAATTCGACCCCAAATTCTGGTGCTAGACAATCCACACAGAAAATGCCACTACACAAGCTGAACAGAAAACAATTCTAACCCGTACCCATAGAAAACAATTCCAGGTACTCCTCAGCATGTGAGGCTCGACTTCCCAGTTGCCTTGTGCTCGACCTGATTTGACCAACGCACCTTAGCAATCCTTAGCATCTCATGCCTTGTCATAAGAAAATCCCCAATCTTCCAAGAAAATCACTCTCATTGTTTGCACAAGAAAGACAACACTACTTTTGTTCGCAACCAAGAGAGCTCTTCTCTTTTACAAGAGAAGTATCACATAACCCTCATAAAATTGACTCGCTTGTACAAAGCAAAGTCTTTCATAAAAGTAAATTTGATCATGGAATCAACCCATTCATCCACAAACAACAACCCTTCTCCCAGAATAGTTGGGAATTCATTTCCCCATAGAAAATTATTTCATCACAATGAATCCGCTTAGAAAGAGAAATCTGGACAGGAAATCAATCCTTGTCCTAATAAATAACTCTAAGCTACATATATCATGTTGAAAATTTCCATTCCCAAATCAGCTTTTCTTTTCAAAAAAGAAAAGCACATTCTGTTCGACGAACAGATAACGCTTTAGCGAAAAACCATATAAATCACATACGAATCGCGGAAACCCCGCAACTTTCCACTTAAATCCATCTTCCCTCAAAGTGGACCTGAACGAATTGCCAAATCAAGGAAACCCAAAATAATCCTTTAAATATTGATCAATAATCTCGGTTGATAACACAAAATATGTCTTACTTCATGTCCCTTAAGAATTAGCATTGATCACACATCCATGTGACTAAACTTACAAATATAGTTCTTAAATACTCTCTTAGCAAGAATAATAGAATCCCAAGGTTCAACGTACCGAAACATCCAAAAGCTCATTAGGTTGCCACTGCGACAATACATCCTTCCAACATCAATCTATGAGCTACAAAGCTAATTCAATCCTAGAGCAATGTCCATGCAAATCTAGGGAAGCTTTAGTACACGATTCGCAAAATATCCAAGCAAATCCCCCTTCACCAATGACACATTGTCAACAGGTGACCCCACATGCCCCATAAAATTCGTATTGGATCACATCACTTCACTCCCTCTAATACCCTTATCTTTAAGGTTCTAGTTCACATTCTACTGGCCTCACAATGAACTCCATCAAATAGCTAACATAATCCTTGTAATAAATTATTCCTTTAACTACTTCCTTAAATAGTAATCACCGAATAGGGTGGACATATCAAACCACACATCAACTCTCAATCTCCCACATCCACAAAATTAGGTAAGTTCCACTAGGATTTTATTTAATATTGGATAACTAAATTCTCCAATAGCACTACTTCAATTTTACCCCAAATCTTTTAGCCTCCGCTAACTATCAACAAATCTGAGGCTCATATTCCAAAGTTCCCAATACTCCTCCAATAACTCCGATAATATTGACATCCTTGATCCATTTTACGGGAATCAAGCAACCTAAGATATCATCAATACTTAGTGATGATACCTACCACGAGAAATATAACTCAGGGAAGTTCATTTCTCAAAATCTCACACACTCAACGCTACCGATGACTCACCAGCTTAAACATGACATCAGTAATCATCATTCTCTATAATCGCTATTGATTACAACAACATAATCAGCTCTGCCCCTAAGGCTGACATTATCCTAAATCAATTTCCCACAAGGATTATGACATAAGGTCAATTTGAACTCTATCAGCCACAGAAATCTTTGCAATCCCCTAATGACTAATCATATCAACTATCATCACTATACATTTAAGCCTAACAAAGCTTCACGTTATGAATTTAACATTCATTTTAAGGACAAGGGATTCCAACCCATTAATAAACTTCATCAATCAAGAAGTCTATAAAATTTAAACGTCCAAGAACAGGACAAAGTTCCAATAGTTTTTTCAACAAAACAAGACTTTGAGATGATTTCAGCACTCATTCCCACAAAACAAACTATGAAATTCCCTCAACACAGAATTCACCCTTTCAATGATGCAACACATTAACAGGGGAATCATTCTCCCTAGTTATAGCATCACATCATAGCAAACACAGTAGACAACTAATACCAAGGAATAGGGAGATGCAACAAAATCCAAATCTTATAGTACCCTAGTCGACTCTTAACTTGAGACCATCCAAACTACGTGTTTGGGAAACACTCAGGGCTCATTCTTGAGTATGTCCAGGACTTCATTCCTGGGTACGCCTGAAACTTTCACGTTCAGGAGTGCCACGGACCACTCGTCTGGGAAATTTCATACGCAGAGGTGAGAGAAGTTATGTAATACTCAAGACACATTCACAAAAATCAACTATGAGTCATACAGATCTCCTACCGCAACTCCAAGCAGTCATCATCATTAGAAACAAAACATGACCTTCTCTGAAGTCATAAATCCCAGATGAACATGCACGTGAAAACACACAAAGCATTTTTTTCCAAATGCCAGTCATGAAAAATCAATCAAAATTTTTTATCCCATAACAGCGATAAGCCAGTACCCTTAGCATTATTTACACAAAATAGCAAACATCAATTTGCTAAAACAAGAAGCATTGATTTTCAATATTCCATCATAAACCTTCCTGAGATTCACCATAGAATTGTGTACTCTCTTCTTCTTTTTTCCATCTTTACTGCCTAGTTCACCGAACTCTGCCACCTTACTGTACCCAACAGCACAATCATAATGATTATCGAGCGCTCAACCCACAAGGTGCGGACAAGGCTCTTTGATCAAAATATCCACTATCAATCAATAATCCCATAAGCACCTGATTCCAGGGCGCTACCTAAAATCCACCAGCTCGACTCTTTAAGGATGATCATTCACCTAGGTTTTAGCTCACATTATATGTACTCCTGTGAACCACATTTATTATTTTCTTAAGCATGGGATCTATTTGTTCTACCTCCGAAGGCGTGCTCATAATTTCCTACAAATGCGGTAACAACTTCACCAACTTGTGCTTAGAGATTGCAACCAAATCTCACTAGAATTTTATTAACTTCATCCCTCAGAATTTGTCTCACCCGCCTCTACAACAATTCCTCGCCATTAATTTAGCTGGGAGACTATCCAACATTAAGATCCCCATGCTAGGCCTCCCAACTAATTCCAACAGAGTTCTAAAATTAAACTTTTAGAACCTTGCAAGACATTGGTCGTGATTATAACAATCAATCACTACGTGGGATTGGTGGACTCAGCTTTCTGATCAATTGCCTATTACCGATTGAAAGGATAACTCCACGAGGGATTTTTCACCAAAATAATAGATTAACACACCTCTTAGCAAGTCTAGATCGCATGGCCAGGTTTATCGATTAGGACCATACTAAACCAATCATTCAATGTGGTTCAACAATCTAAGCAGCCTTAATAATCATTCAATGGATCTGCCTTACGCCGCTACTTCTCATGTAAATACTAAATTCCCATTGAATTAAAATCAACTTCGATCCCATAGGCATGACTAAAATCAATTACTCTTCTCCTTTCTCACAGCTTGGGAATTCATGCCTTTCTAACTAATCCAAACATTACATCCACTATTGAATATTAACTTCTCCCAAAAACATTGGCCTCATTACACAAGTCACTCCAAACATTCATATGATCAGAACTCCCACCAAATACTAGACATGCGAAGGGTTCTTCCCATTATCAGCTATAATTCAACAACTCAGGAAGTTATTAACCCAAGGGTATTCACTGCCCACAATTAGAGCAAAACATCTCATGAATAACACATCACTACCTCTATGTCTCAAATGGTAACATGACCTGGTCTCTCCAGCAGCCACGATCTTTGCCTCTTTTTGTATCGCTATGCGATACAATAATAACAAAGTCCACTTGGACACATAAGTGACAAATTCAACCACTCGCCAACCGCTCACAAGCATTTATCTCAAAACATTGCAAATTAATAGCATAACTAGCGGAAACATAAATGCAATGCTTGTCTCAAACCCATCCTACTGTGCACCAGTGTGTGCAAAGTTTTAGCAATTTCTTAACCAAAGCCAAGTCATAATTTAATACCCAATTCTGAGTCAAATTCTTAATTGATTAAGACAACCTAGGTTACCAAATTATCCACCACGGACCTACCCTGTCTCTCATATCAACTGTAACAGCCTGGCCCTCCCCATAGCCCAATGCTACCACCTGCTCTATAATGCTACCAATTCCAACTATTGTCGTTGGATTTGCGCAGCAACTCCTCTGTTTAAATCTCAACCCAACGGCAATCAACATACACTTGCGAATAAAGTATAGTAGAGATATAAAATTTGCCAATTACCAAAAAGGTACTCAAGCTATACAAGACTAAATATTTCTTGTTATGACATACATTTTACACTAACTACCTGGCATGCTATTAAAGTCTAAATTTGTCAACTATAGATGATATGTAAATTACTGTTGCACGTGGAACAACTATGCTACTCCTGCCTATACATGTCGCCTTCCAGAGGTGGCCAGTGGGCCGTGCCGGGCCGGCACGGCACGGGCCCGGGCTCGGCACGGCCCGTTTAGGCACGGCCCGTTAAGGCCCGTGTATTAAACGGGCCGTGCCGTGCCGGCCCGCGGGCCGCGGTGGGAGCCCAAGCACGGCCCGAGGCCGTGCCGTGCCGGCCCGGGCACGATTAAGGCTAAACGGGCCGTGCCAGCCCGGCTAGCCCGTTTAGCCGAAAAAAAAGAAAAAAAATTAAGAAAAATTGTAGAAAATTAAGAAAAATTGTAGAAAATTCAAAAAAATTGTAGAAAATTCAGAAAAAAATATAGAAAATTGTAGACATTGTTAGTCATAAAAATAAATATTTGCAATGATATAATGAGCTTTATTAATTTATTAAATTACATGGGATGACTGCCTCATTAAAAACTTTACCAAGTAAAAACTCAATTTGAGAAAACCTTGGTAAAGAAAAAAGAGTACAGCCTATAAAGCTCATTATTGACCACATGTGAAAGAAAAATATTGAAAATCCTATTCATTGCTATCTAAATACAAATTCTCAAAAGATTCTTCTAAATATTTATTATCTGCAGTATGTTGGAGTCTTGATTCAGCCTGTTCCCAGTCTTTGATGGTCATAAGTACTTCGACCATCTCGTTGGAGAGACTTGTTCGTCGCTCCTCAATTATTCTTCCGGAAAGACTGAATGCTGACTCCGAGGAGACTGTAGAGACAGGAACAGTCAACACATCCCGCGCTAATATGGATAGCACTGGATATGATACCTTCTGGGTTTGCCACCATGAGAGGATGTTCAACTCCTGCTCGAAGCTGACGCTATCACTGTTGAGATAGCTTGATAGGTCTCCAGTGTTTTGTCGCCTTCCTCCTCCTAACTGCTGTGTACCTGCACCTGCACGAGAACTAGACGAAGAACCAAAAATCTTGCCCCATTGCATAGCCCCCCTAGAGGTGCTAGGGACTACCGGGGGTCTTTCTAAACGCACAGATCCAAATTTATTTTCATATTTATTATATACCTCATTTAATTTATCCTTAACTTGTGTATAGTATGAACAATAGTCTAAACCGGTAGCCTCACTTAAAACTTGTAAAACATTTATAAATCCTTGGAGTTTGGCCCTAGGATCCAAAATAAAAGCAAATGCATATAAAATAGGAATTTCGCCCCAATATTTTAAAAACTTAGATTTCATGGCACCTACAGCATCCCGTAGTATAGGATCATTTTCAAAAGCCTTTAGGTGAGTGGCAATTTCAACAATATTATGAACAATCATGGGAGATGTAGGGTAGTATACTCCAGAAAGACAAACTGTAGCTTTATGAAAAATTTCTAGAAAGGAAAATATTTTTTCACCAACATCCCAATCGTCCTCAGTAAGTTCAGGGTCTCTAACTTGGGTTCTACTTGAGGAGCTACGAGATTGATGACTTTGGGTGTGAAGGAAAACAGATACAGTGCTCTTATGTGGCAATATATGTTTAAGCATAAGATAAGTAGAGTTCCATCTAACAGGCATGTCTAAACCAAATTTTCTAGGACGAACATTCATTGCTACGCAAAAACTCTTATATGCGGCTATTCGTTGGTTAGAACAATTAATAAATGAAATTGCATCTCTAAAAGAATTAATACAAGCATCTAATCTTTTTAAACCGGATTTAACAATAAGATTAATAATATGACAAGCGCAACGTTGATGCAATAAGAAAGACTGTGCATAATTATTAAACAAAGGAGTAAGAATTTCCATAGCTTTAGTGTTTGCAGCTGCATTGTCTAAAGTTATGGAAAAAATCTTATCCGTGAGACCAAAATCTTCTACAACTTTAATAATATTTTCTGCAATATTTTCAGCATTATGTGAAACATTAATTAATTTAAATCCTATAATTCTTTTTTCCATTATCCAGTCATCATTAACATAATGAGCAACAACACTAATATAGTCCTCTCTAGCCCTACCACTCCATATGTCGGATGTCAAAGCAATAGAGAATGTACATGTATGAAACATTTCTTTCAATTTATCACGACAATTGTTATAATATTTAATTAAATCTCTAGTTGTTGTTTGCCTAGATACAGTACTAAATCGAGGGTTATGAGCAGTCTTAATATATTTTTGGAAAGCATCAGATTCACCAAAATTTAAAGGTAAATCTTGAGAAGCAATTAATCTACAAAGAGATTCCCGAGCTACCTCTGGGTTGTACTCCCACGTACGTACCGAGCCGTCGGGGTTATATTGCAGGTTAGTCTGGCGCATTTGTATTCCTTGCTTTTTCTTGCAGCTTGCGGCATGTCGTTGTAGATGACCCGTACCACCTGAAGATTTTGCAGTCAATTCATTACCACAAATTTTACAAACAGCATACCTCACTTCAGTTCCATCACTGTCCGTCTTGATCTTCTTGTCGAAATCATTCCAAACTGTTGATGTACTAGTTCTTGTTCTTTTTGCACCCGTGCTTTGGGTCGTGGATGCACTTGTTGAGCCAGCAGAAGATGGATCGATTGGACCCTGCGCCACCGGGGCCGTCGTTTCTTCAGCATCTCCAGTTTGTACATGTGGACCTTCCGCGGATGGATATGCTTGTTGAAACGATTGCACATCCTCCGCCGTGAGCCCGTATTCGGAGAGTTGAAAATCGTAGTTCTCCATTAAACCTACAAATAATAACAAAAAATTAAACCAACAAATAATACCAAAAAATTGAAATAAGACAGCATTATTACCTCCTTTGCAGCTCTCACAAAAAAATTTGAAGATTTTTGAATTTTCGGAATTTTGCCCGAATTTTGACCAAATTTGCGCTAACACTTTCAGATTTTTCACAGCTAAACTGAGAGAGAAGAATGAGATTTGAGGTGTGGAAGATGGAGGCCGGATGCCCCCCTATTTATAGGAAAAATTTCAGATTTTTCCCGAATTTTTTGCTATTTTTCCCGAATTTTTTTCCCCCCAACGGTCACAAAAACGGCTATTTTTTGAAATTAACGGGCCGGGCGTGCCGTGCCGGGCCGGCACGGCCCGTTTAGTGCCGTTGGGCGGGCCGTGCCGTGCCGGGCCGGCACGGCCCGATTTCTTAACGGGCCGTGCCGTGCCGGCCCACCGTGCCGCGCCCTCGGCCCAGGCACGGCCCGCCCCGCCGTGCCGTGCCGGCCCGGCCCGCCTCGCCACCGTGCCGTGCCGTGCCCGAGCCGGGTCTACAGTGACGGGCCGTGGTGCGGCCCGTCACGGCCTGGCCCATTTGGCCACCTCTATCGCCTTCAACATATACATAAAAACAACAAAACAAGGGTGAGTCTGAAGGCTCAGCAAGCACTAGATAAAATAGTGGGGTTAGCACAATAATCCAGTAAATCATATTCAACAGCAGTAAATCATAATATTTGTATCTGCATCTCTGTCTCCTGTTTCTTTCTTGCAAATGTGATGCAATGCTATGCATCTCCAAATGTATCTTATATTGATATAGTGGAGTTGCTTCACTCGTTGGTGAAACCCCTCTGCCTCTATATCTGGAGGTGCCTACCGAAGTAGGTCTTGCTTTTCCCACTGTCGTTCGATGCCTACTATTGTAAGTCATTCAGATGCTCATGGTGCAATGCAAACGCAATATTCTTCCAATGTTGATATTCAATCATAAACATCATTTCATAATATATGGTAAAACATGGCATAAAAGAACAAGCACCAATCTGTATCACAAAACACTATTCTATTATGCACTCGCTTGATTATTCCCGTGGATGATGCGTGGTGGGGGGCCAAACGAAGACCTTCACCTGAAAACATCATCCGAACTCTCAACTCAATATTGCAATTCACACAAGCATGTAAACAACATCAGTTCTACGTGTATAGACAACCGACAACGTTCCTACGCGTAACCCCGATACTAACAACCTCTTTCTTACCGAACATCTTTCTGATGCTCCTGTGCCCAAAAGATCCTAATTTACAGATCGCACCATCTATATTCACGAAAAAATATTATTCATATGTGCTTAAGCTTTTTATTTTCTTTTCTTTTTCTCTCCTCTTCTTATTTTCTTTTCTTTTTTCTTTCTTTTGTTTTCCTCCCTCTTTCTGTTTTTCTGCCCGGCCGGTTCCACTCCCTCATCCTCTCTTCCCCTGTCTCCTCTTCTTCTCACGCCTAATCCAGATCCATCGTCGCCTACCTCTACCCCCTGTGCTCCGCCGCCCTGTTTGGCTGCCGTGCTGCTAGCACCACCGGCTCCTCCCTTCGCCGACTCCTCCGACCCCTTGCCGACCCCGCTCGTCCTGCAGTTCGATCCATGCATCCCCACTAGTCAAGACTGAAAGCTCAATACTGCAGAGCCTGTTCATCCTGTGATGGAACCATCAGTTCGTCAACGACGTCCTCATCGGCGCCATTATATCCGTGATTTTCAGACAGCATGCACACCGCAACGGTGAGATCAGGTGAATGGTCCTTAAGAAACTGCCTTCTCCACTTATAAATACATGTTCGTTTTAGACATCAACACAATTCTACAATATAACTTTCACCATTAATTTATATTGTAATATATTTATAAACCTAATAAAATTAAAATATTATGAAAGTACTTATGTATCCAATCTAAATATTTAAAAATATATTGATAGTTAAATATTTGAAAGTTTAATAGCACGTATCCCCAAATAATGTGTATTGTGAATGCAGGGAGATCGGTGGCAAGCTAGCCTCTTAATAATATATCAGAGTTGCAGCCACTGGTCACCGAATTGTAGCAAGGTGCCATACAAATCATTGAGAGCCTACCAAATCTTGCAGTTCTGACTCTGAACTATAACTCAATTACGTGGGAACTACTACATTTCTAAGGCTCATCTTTACCAAGTCTCATGGTGCTGAGGATTTCTGAATCATATCTATAACTCAATTACGTGGGAACTAGTACATTTCTAAGGCTCATCTTTACCACGTCTCATGGTGCTGAGGATTTCTGAATCATATCTGCTCACATCGGTGAGTGTTAAGATCATGTGGTTAGATTTAGGATATTTTAGTGATGAATAATTGACAATGATGAATTTGTAATGATGAATAATTGACAATAATGAATTTGTGATGATGAATAATTGGTAATTTTGTTTAGCATTGCTATGCGAGTTGTGTTGCGTGTGTGCGGATTGATATTGGTCAAGTTTGGATGAACTTGTGCCGGGAAAACGTTATTTGGTCTTTGCACATGCAGGTTAGGCGTGGAGACGATCATGATCGGTGACGAGGAAGACCAGGACTAGGAGGGGAAATCTGAGGTCCAGGCAGTCGAGGATGTCACGAGGTGGTCGGGCTCACGCTGGAGTACATGGAGATCAAAAGTGGATGACACGTGGAGAAGATACAAGAGGTGCGGTCCTGGAGTCTTCGACACGTGATAAGTTGGAGAAGTTTGAATTTTGGAAAACTCGTGTCAGGATTCAGGAAGGGTTTCGGGTTCCTTATTTGTTGGAATTGGTTTAAAACTCATGGGCTTAGGATAAACGTAGGTTTTAGGCCCTAGACTATAAATAGAGGAGGGGTTGGAGGCTAACCCCATGGTTTTTGGGAGAGACTAATTTCGTCCTAAGATTTAGGGGTGCTAGAAGGGCACTTTATAGCCACCATGATTCAGAAATAATAGATCTATTTCGAAAGAAAAATAGCCGACGGCGCGTCCTATGTTTCATCGTTCCGAGGCTTTCATCTGCAGAAATTTATCGAATCTCAGCCTCGCTTTTCATCTCGATCGTCGTGCATATCTCCAGTTTTCGTCGTGAGTTATCATCAAAAAGATCTGAGGCAGCCAGCTCGTCATCTTGCCTCAAACCGTGCAAGCGAGAGGAAACGGCGAAAAGAACGCATGCGAAAAGCACCACGCGGGAAGCTAAACACCAGTTCAGATTCTCTGACTTAGTGAAGGAAAGTCACAGCTAATTTACCCTATACCCGATGCCCTCCATTCCTCATCCAATGGTTGATAAAAGAAGCTACTTTTCCACCCCAAATGGCAAAGCCCAGCTGCGGTTCCTGGGCCAAATAAGGCCCAGTTCGGAATGAATACGTGAATACAGATAACAGAGAGAGTTTAGAGAGAGTTTATAGTATAAAAACAGTCTGTTTCACAGCAGAATTAAACAAGCATTTTACTAAGTATTTTCAATAGTTACATGCTCCAAATAACCAAAATAAACTCCACCAAAAGCCACCACTACATCATATATATATATATATATATATATATATATATATATATATATATATATATATATATAGTATGTATGTAAAATTAGCCATAGAATTGTTACAGCTAAAAACAAAATAATCTCCGCCAAAAGCCATCTGTTAGCGCCCAGCGCACATGTGCTCGACGAATTTGCCCAAAAGAACAAAATATCCTTCCATGTGATAGCAACCTATAGAATATCTTGAATAGACATATCGTCAATTTCACTAGGACCCTGCAAAGACAAAGGAAAAAGTTAAAACAGGGAGAAAAATTAATAGTTAATTCTACACAATTGAAAAAGAGTATTATCGAAACTACCATTATGAAATCTATGAAGCTAGTGAAGGCGAAGGTATTGTGGTCCTTATGAGCATTATCCATGGATTCTTGAGTTTCTACACCACCACCACCATATGCCAACTCCCTTTGGCGCCTGCCCTGCAAGTAATTTTTTTGATCACGGCAAGTGTAGGTGAGATTCATTGGTCCTCCAACTTGGCGACTAGCCAACTCATGTACAGCTTTTGGCCTAATTCCTGAATCATCGGCAGCCTCAATTTCAAAAGCTTGCACTTCTGAAATCTTTCTTTGTGATAGCATCAAATGGAAGGTTTGTGTTAAGTGAAGAACATGATTGTGCACAAGAACTAGATCAAGCACTTCATAATTCTCTGCAACTCGATCTAATGTAAGAGTCATACGAACCGGACAACCTGTTCTTGTTTCTGCTCGAGGATTCTTTGTGACGTGATCCCTCTTGTCTCGTGCTCGAAAACCCTCCTTGGCACACACATATCTACATGAAGTTACCTTTCCGTCAAATTTACTTTCATTTGTGTACCTTGTCCTAACCTCAAAACCTGCATGACCTCCATAGTTTACCCAAAATGACCAAGCATCATCCAAGTTTCTAAATTTCTGACCTACTTGAGGTACCCAACTAGGATTCACATTCTCTCTGCACATGAAAAAAATGCATTCTCATTGCTCGCATCTGGGTACAAACAAAGCAAAGAATAAAGTTTCGAATGTGAACATAACTTACTTGTTGTGTTGTGCTTGTGCCATTGAATCTTAACTGGATTTTGACTACAACACCAGCACCAGCCTCCAGCGACGAGAGAGGAGCCACGCCGATAGCACGAAGCGGACCGAAGCTAAAGCAGGCGGTGGCCCCACCACACTCTCCAATTTGTAAGCAGAAATAGCAGGAGGACAAACCTCTTCCAATGCGAATAAATAAGAATCCAAAGGGCAGAAACAAATCAAGAAAAATGAGAAATCTTCAACAATTGGTTTGCCTCTGAATCTGAACAATACAACTAGTCATGCTCAGATCTAGGAAACCCTGGCAAACCACCACCGGCTATACTTCTCCATCAGAATTGAAAACAAATGCCAAATCCTATACCAGCACGAAAAAATGCCATGCTTAGCACTAGATTAATCTTTTCCTTCCTTCCAGCAGAAAAGTGAAGTTTCTGCAGTTCTCAACATAGTTCATAAACAGCATAAGTTCGAATCAACCCTCTCACATGTATTCTTAAACTAGACCAAAGCATATAGGGTTTCGATCACCTACGACCAAAGCATACTGCACCAAAACACACAGCCTACCTGACTACTTCGACTCAAGCTCACCCAATGCGCCACTATTCAAAAATACAGGCACACCGAAAATTCTGCAGGGCTTCCATGGTTCTCACACTCCACAGTACAGTGCTACATGAAGCGACTGTTAATGTTTAATTTATTTTCTTGAGAAAATTATCCACATGCAAAATATCTAAGCTCTCCCATCCACTAGAAATTTCATCAAGCTGGACGTTGGCTCCAGAGATAGCTAGAAACATATATGCTAGTAACTACTACAAAAGAGGCTATACTAGACGGCTACATCACAGACGGTTTGACAAAACCGTCTGTGATTGACACTAACACAAACGGTTTTAATTTGGACACCGTCTATGTTAGTGGTCGAGTATCACAGACGGTCCTTACCAATGAACCGTCTGTGATACTTTAGTATCACAGGCGGTTTAAAATAAAAAACCGTCTGTGATAATCTGAAATTATCACAGACGGTTTTTATAAAAAACCGTCTGTGTTGTGTAGACTATCACAGCCGGTTGTTATTAAGAACCGTCTGGGAATGTTCACAGACGGTTTTTTACAAGAACCGGCTGTGATGTCCCTTTGTCTGTCATATTCTAGATCAGAGGTTAATATATAAGTACACATTGCTTCTAATAACTTAACTACAGAACTACTGAGACAAGAGGTCACAAATTAAAGGCAAATTTATTAATTTCAATTAGAGGGAAATTCATTACATAAGTCGCACAGGTAAAGAGTTTCCCAGATTGTAATTTTTTGGGCTTCGTACGCTTCTTCTTCGACTTTGGGACTTGGAGGATCAGCCGCTGAATTCTGGAACGCTGTTAAGATTGCCCTTGTCCTCTGCACTTCCTCGTGCAGCCTGGGCAAATGATCAGCAGCATCCATCATGTCGTACAGGATAGCATTAAAACATTCCTCACAATCTGCCGTTTCTGCATGAGCGGCAAGGCTATCCATCAGTCTGTGCAATGCGAGTAGAGCTTCTTCCGCATTGCGCACATTGTGGAGAAGAACCAGGGTGAGAGCTGTTTCCCTTTCTTGAGCGGCAGCGAGACGCCTCCGTCGACGGCGGAGGATCAGGTCAAGCTGACGGATGCAAGAAAGTCGGGGAAGGAGAGCAGGGCGGGTGCGGAGAAGCTGCTCCAGATGCAAATTGCTGGCCGCCTGTGTAAGGTTCCGGCCGAACAATTCGTGATGAACAGATGAGAGGAAGGAGATGATCACAAGAATAGTAGAAGGCGCCATATTGTACGTACGTAGAAGAGACCTGGATTAGGCGCGCATATTTAACCTTTAGCACAGACGGTTCGTATACCCAAACATTAATGATATAGATGCTTCATATAACGATCGAGAGACGTTAATTAGACGATCGAAACCCGAAGCGTTCTGGCAATCGAAACACACGCGAAGCGTTCTGGCAATCGAAACACGCGCGAAGCGTTCTGGCAATAGAAACACGCGCGAAGCGTTATGACAGACGGTTTTACTGGCAACCGTCTGTGATATTTTCATAGACGGTTACTAACCATCTATGAACTTTCACAGACGGTTCTTAATACGAACCGTCTATACCAATCGAGATAACACAGACGGGTCCTGTTAAGAACCGTCTGTGAAAAGCCAGATAACACAGACGGTTCCTGTTAAGAACCGTCTGTAATAATCCCATGTCACTGATAATTGGTGTGTAATAATCACATGTCACCAATAATTGGCGTATACACAGGATTTCGATCTCACCCGTCTATTCTCTCCACATCGAATGGCTGGCACCAGTTCCTCCCACGGCCAGGCCCTTATTAATAACTCCCCATCAACCTTTCCACCGGTACTAGTCACGCGTGAGTTCATCCACTAGCTAGCTTCCTGCATGCATCTCCCCTCCGCTGTGAGCTAGCACCTCCATCGCGGCACGACCGGTTCATACTAAACAACACACTCTTGCCGTAAGTGTGTCTTGTTTAGTGTAAACCGTCGTGCCACGAAGGGTTTGTTAGCTTGTTATCCTGTAATAGATCGATCTGAATGTGTTGTTGAGTTTTTGTGCTTGCCTCTGTATTTGCATGTTCCTCGACCAGCTTAACCAAGAATCTTGAAATGTCTTTTCTTTGCACTATTGTAATAAAATTGCCTTGAATTTTGTCGGGAAAGATGAACTGTTTCGTCAGGGCATGACTGCCAACTCGAAGCATATATAGCATAGCATTCGAGGCACATCCGAGGCCTGCAGCTGTGTCTTGAGGAATGCCAAGAGCTGGTCTTCAGATGTGGCAGCCACACTGGTCTTCAGATGTGGCAGCCACATCTGAAGACCAGCTCTTGGCATTCCTCAAGACACAGCAGCAGGCCTCGGATGTGCCTCGAATGCTATGCTATATATGCTTCGAGTTGGCAGTCATGCCCTGACGAAACAGTTCATCCCCGTGTAACTATCACAGACGGTTTGTAATGTAAATCGTCTGTGAAGGACTATCACAGACGGTTCTATACACGAACCGTCTGTGATACGCATAAATCACAGACGGTTGATATTTAGAACTGTCTGTGATATTGTGTACATCACAGACGGTTCGTGTTATGAACTGTTTGTGATAATGAGACTATCACAGACGGTTATTGATGCGAACCGTCTATGATAGGCAGAAATCACAGACCGTTTGTAGTTGGAACCGTCTGTGATATTCTGCGTAGTATTAATTACTTGGCGTACTTGCTTGAAGGATGTCGACACCGATCTGTCTTCATTGCGCTGCATCGGTGGAGCAAGGCGGCCGGCTTTAGGGAGTTGGGGGTGAAAAAATATCACCGTCTTCTTATTGATCTGATCAGAGGTTAGCATACTCAATTACTTAACATTCTTAGTGATCTGATCAGAGATTAGTATTCAATTACTTAACATTCTTAGTGATCTGATCAGAGGTTAGTAGTAGAGGTAATAATCATTTTTGACACCCATTTTTCACTTGTGTAGCGTAGATGGACCGAAGATGGATGTATATTGAGAACCGTGTGAGTGAAGAGTACATTACTGGCGTGTCTGCCTTTAGAAGGGCGGCCGAGCTGGATATGTTGAAGAAGGGGATGAAATATATGTATTGCCCATGTATTGATTGTGATAATCTCAAGATGTTTAGCAACTCAACGCAGATTGAAGCTCACTTGATTCGAAGGGGTTTTAGAAAAGGGTACAAATGATATCATGGTCCATCTCATTGTCCACCTTGTGAAAGAGATAAAAATATGTGGCCCCGTATTTCTACGTCATATGTACCCTTTCGAGAGGTACATGGGAATTCTGAAGTCCTATGTACGCAATCGATCTCGACCGGAGGGTAGCATCATCGAAGGTTATACAACAGAAGAGGTCATTGAATTCTGCATCGGCTACATGGCTCAGGTAGAGCCGATAGGTGTACCTCTATCTCGTCACGAGGGGAGGCTAGAGGGTATCGGGACTATCGGGAGGAAAGCAATAACTCCGGATCAAAATACGTATACTCAAGCCCATTTCATGGTTTTACAACACATGACTGAAGTGACCCCATATATTGAAGAGCACAAGGACATGCTACGTCAGGAGAATGCAGGCCAGTCAGAAGTTTGGACCATGAGACAACACAACCGTCAGTTCAACGAATGGTTCAAGGCGCAATTGACTAGGAGGTCGTCAAGTGAAACACTACAATGGTTGGCAAAAGGGCCAAAATTTACAATTGTGACATGGCAAGCATACGACATTAATGGCTACACATTTTATACAACAGATCAAGATAGAAAGAGCACAGTGCAGAACTCAGGTGTCCGCATAGATGCCTATGATGCGCACGGCAGTACCGCTGGCCCAAGCTCGTACTACGGGCTTGTAGAGGAGATTTGGGAGCTTGACTACGTAATTTTCAAAATTCCTCTATTTCGGTGCCGTTGGGTCCAACTTCCACGGGGTGTAAAGGTTGACAAGTACGGCGTCACTACCGTGGACCTCGAATGTGTAGGATACAAAGATGAACCATTCGTACTCGCGAGGCAAGTTGTTCAAGTATTTTATGTAACCGACCCGGCAAATAAGAAGCGCCATGTAGTTCTTCAGGGAAAAAGAAGGATTGTCGAGGTTGAGAATGTTGTGGATGAGGAAGAGTACAATCAATTTGATGATTTGCCTCCATTCGGACAAGGCATCAGGCTCGAGGAAGAACAAGGCGATGAACCAAGCTATATGCGTGTCGATCATCGTGAAGGGCTTTATTTAAAATGATATAGCCAAAGTGTAATAAATGATAATGGTTATGCTTGTGTTTTTCATAAATGTATGTATGTTCCATTGTAATTGTAAAATGACTAAGGAACTAAGAAATAGTTATATCTATGGTTATGCTTGCGTTTTTCATAAATGTATCTATGTTCCATTGTAATTGTAAAATGACATAGGAACCTAGCTAGCTACCGGTATTTATAGTGAAATATCACAGGCGGTTTATCAAAAGAAACCGTCTATGATAAAACATCACAGACGGTTCTATATATATAACCGTCTGTGATAATATAAATATCACAGACGGTTATATATATAGAACCGTCTGTGATAATATTGATATCACAGACGGTTATATTGATAGAACCGTCTGTGATAAGTGCATATCACAGGCGGTTATATTGATAGAATCGTCTGTGATAGCTCATCTTTAAATACCCGCAGCTAGGTCTGCGGAGTCCGCTCTGGCGCAGTCTCTTGTCTCCACCCTGCAGCGCCCCTGCTAGCTAGGTTTTGCTCCCTCCCGACGCCGCCGGTCCCTCCCGACGCCGCCGCTCCCTCCCGACGCCGCCAGTCCCTCCCGACGCCGCTCCCTCCCGACGCCGGTCCCTCCCGACGCCGCTCCCTCCCGACGCCGCCGATCCCTCCCGACGCCGGTCCCTCCCGACGCCGCTCCCTCCCGACGCCGCCGCTCCTTCCCGACGCCGCTCCCTCCCGACGCCGCCGGTCACTCCCGACGCCGCTTATTTTATGTTATATGCTTCACATGAATTTTATGTTATATGCTTCACATGTTATATGCTTCACATGAATTTTATGTTATATGCTCCACATGAATTTTATGTTATATGCTTCACATGTTATATGCTTCACATGAATTTTATGTTATATGCTTCACATGAATTTTATGTTATATGCTTCATATGAATTTTATGTTATATGCTTCACATGTTATATACTCAACATGTTAGCTTTATGATATATGCTTCACATGTATTTTATGTAGCATATAATATATGCTGCAGGTGTTTAGCTCACTGTAGGCACTTCATAGAACCTTGTAACAATAATATATGCTGCACTTGTTAGCTGCAAGGTCTATTTAGAAGGCCCATAGCTCACTGCAATTAGTTAATCGTTAGAACTTTGTCAAAGAGCATAAAGCAAGTGACACACTCCAGTGTATCTTGTTCAATGAACTTGATGCACTGGTTTGTGTCACTTGATTCATAGAACTTTGACAAGCTGGGTCCATAGCTCACTGCAGTTAGTTTTTTCTTAGAAGAGAGATGGCGTCCACACAGTCTTCGTCGTCGTCATCTGGGTCTCACGCTCCCAAGATTGCGAAAAGTAAACGTGGCCGAGGAGTATCGAAAAGGCCAGAGGGCCGAATGACCATCACGGTGGTCTCTCCGAATGGGACTCCTCTGGAACCGTCGAAAGCAACATCATCATTTCGGACTACCTGCGGGATAATTGGAAGGCAACGGGTCCCCATCACCATAGCAAGCTGGAAAGATTTGACAAAGGACCACAAAAATTAGCTATGGGAGGAACTTACAAATTCCTTCGAGTTCCCAGCAGAAGCACAGGGACTCGTGCAACGGCAGGCGCTCCTCGCGATGGGAAAAGCATGGAAGAATTTTAAGAGCATTCTTGTGACGAAGTACGTGGCCGAGGATGTCACGCCCTTCACGAAGTATCCTTTCGTGTCGCCGGAAACATGGGAGGCCTTTGTGTAGATGAAGACGACGCCTGAATTTGTACAACAAAGTGCGGCGCACAAGGATCTCCAGTCACAAAACACGCACCCTCACAGACTCGGCACTGCTGGGTACGCGGGTAAAATCCCGCAATGGAGGATGCAGGATGAGGTCGCAATCCGATCGGAGGCCTCTCCGCCATTTGCCGGGATCGCAAACGAGCGCGCTCGAAACTGGTTAAGAGCGAGGTCATCAACCACATCTTCGGGTGTCTCTTTCAAAAACCCCGCAGATGAGGAAGTGTCCCAACGCATGGTAAAATATGTTAAACAACATAGTTGTTAACACCTCTTGAACTTCATGGGTTCAAAAATAACATGATTAATTGCCTTTTGCAGCAATCATTGACTACCGAATCTTCTCGTGGCTCCTTTGAAGAATATAGGGAGATAGATTTACTATCACAGGCCTTGGGAAACAAGGAGCACCCAGGTCGCACACGAGGCATGGGGGTTTATGTACCTTGGAGGCAAGGATTTCCAGATTACTCCGAGACATATAGGAGTAGGAAGAGATCCAAGGCGTACCGCAGCGAACAAATAAAATAGGAGCTTCGTGCTCAACTTGTGGAACAACTATCTGCCTCACTTCAAGAGCAGACTGCCTCACTTCGAGGAGAGATAGATTCGTTGCGGGAAGAACTGAGACAAGTCCGCAACCATTCGCAACCCACTCCTAGTACTGCGGTACCCAGTCCCCCTCAACGTCGCAGTAGCTGCGCGTCCACACCAATTTCTGAACATAGCGACGACCACTTACGTATTGATGACATTCAGGTAATGTACCTCTTTAGAATGGTACATAGATCTCTCTGGTGGACGCCTTAACTCAGCTCTTGTATCGTTATGTAGGAGCCCATCCCTTGCAGCCTCAGAGTCAGGCTTGTTGGCTCTATTCCCGTTGACGCTGGGCGCGGCATGGTGTATCCATTGCTGCCAGGGACGCTGGTGCACAGTGTACAAGTACACACCGGTTTCATAAAGGTCCAGGTGGACATGATTAATGATATTTTTAAGTCCGTCCCTCTTGAGAAGCCCCCAAACGAAGAGATTAAGACATTAGGGGATGTCGTCCACACATTCATTCAGTGGCCCAAGAGGGACATCGTCCTCGACATGTCCGTGCCACAATCTTCACATCCAGTGGCCCAAGAGGGACGTCGCCCTGGACCTGGCACATCGGCTCCGGTGGCTCCACCTCCACCTCCAAATCCAGTAAAGTCTGTTGCATCGGCTCCCGCCGAGACGCCACCGAGAACATATCATAAGCGAGGCTCCAAGGCCTCCAAGGCTCATGCGAAGAAAATTAAGCCGGGTCCCGTGCCATGGAAGTTTATTCTAGGAGTGTCGTTGGTGCCCGATTCACAATTACGCCAACTTGGTATGATTTGCAATACATTGCATGCCTGGTACATGGAGAAGTCCAACATGAAGCCAAACCGGCAGAGTGCATTCACTGTGAAATATAACGAGACACATTTCCTCCATGACTTGGGCTACATCGTCGTGACATTCGAAGATTTATTCTTACTATTCAATCTCGACGAACTCGACGCCTCACTTCTACGATGCTGGACACTGTAAGTGTACTGTACAATGAAGTTCTACATTCACGTTATACAGATAAATGTCATTACTCTTTCTTTATGTATAGATACATGATCCAACAAGCCCGGAAATCGCGACGATCGGTGGGTTTCCTCGACCCTCACTTGGTCTCCGAGCAATCTATCAACGCAGATGCATACTTCGTGGAAGGTTACATAACGAGGGGATTGATTACTCACACCGGCAAGGAGTACGTCATGGTACCCTTCAACCAAGGGTAAGTGCTTCACTAGTTGCCACACATATGTTTCATTTGTACTTTACATGCAGCATGAACTTAGGATTAATCACTGTGGCGACACATATGACTAGGAATCACTGGATTTTGATTGTGATTGTACCAAAGTGGAGCAAGGTAATATACCTTGATTCCCTCCTTAGGAGCAACCACGACTTCAGTCGTGTGCAAGAAGTACTTAACAGGTAAACTCATTTCCTCCATACATAACTCTATTGTAATATTTCTTTTGTTTGCCACGGCCGAGGCTAAGTTTTTTGAATCACGTAGGGCGTTTGCCGAATATGTTGCCCAAGGAGGAACACACGACAAATCCAGTGACACGCTACGACACAACACGCGATTTCCGGTACCCGCTACAACACAATAATCCTATATCATACTTTGTAATAATGCCTCTAGAATTGACAATACCGATGTATGTAATTCTATTTTTGCAGTGCCACCAGCAGCTACAGGGCAACGTATGTGGATTCTACGTTTGCCGCCATATGATGGAAATCATGGGTACTAAGATCAATGATCCAGAGGTTTGTCAGGTCCTTCCAATAATTATTATTTTCTGATTATATTACACACACATGCTAATTAATGACTTAACATTGCTCCTAGCGACAGCGGGTGAACTTCGACGGAAGTGCATATGATCTTGACAATCTCGTCGATATTCGTGCAATCATCTCCCAATTCTTGCTAGGAGAGGTCATAAATAAGAGGGGAGAGTTCCACGCCGGCGATGATGATAATTAGATGTTGAAACATTGGATTCAACTGTACAAATCAAACAATTCCTTCAATTCAATACATTTGTCAGATTTTGTGTAACAATTTTCATTCTATATATGTGATATTGTTACATTCATCTGTGTATCGAATTTTGTTGTAATTTACTATGAGTTGCAATTAACTTATATCTGTCATTTATCTGTAATCTGCTTGCTTTCAGAGGGCATGGCTAGCATATCCTGAGGCTAGCCAAGAAACAGCATATAAAATGGATGATGCACTTGGTATCACAGACGGTTCATTGTTAAAAACCGTCTGTGATACCATATCACAGACGGTTTCAAAGAGTGCCGTATGTGGTGTGACTGCTATCACAGACGGCTTTACTACTGACCGTCTGTGATATACACAATATCACAGACGGTTAGTAATACAAACCGTCTGTGATATTGTGCATATCACAGACGGTCTTGATTACTAACCGTCTGTGATAGGCGAGTATCACAGACGGTTTTTTATAAACAACCGTCGGTGATACTCGCCTATCACAGACGGTTAGTAATCAAGACCGTATGTGATATACAGAATATCACACACGGTTAGTAATACAAACCGTCTGTGATATTCTGTATATCACAGACGGTCTTGATTACTAACCGTCTGTGATAGGCGAGTATCACGACGGTTGTTTATAAAAAACCGTCTGTGATACTCGCCTATCACAGACGGTTAGTAATCAAGACCGTCTGTAATGTTTTTATCACAGACGGCTCGGGAACCGTCTGTGATAACCACCAACTATCACTGACACCTAAACACTGACGGTTCAGGAATCGTCTGTGATGACGGTTCCGAACCGTCTGTGATAGGGCTGTCTGTAGCAGTACGTAGTAGATATGCTTTGAGATAAATCTGGATGCAAGCTGGCCGTTTGCTGTAGACATAGCTAGAAGTTTTGACTTGGCCGTGAATGGTAGAAAAAGCTAGAAATTATTAGCTGGCCAATGCTCAGACAAGTGAGGTGCTTAAGTCGGCAAAGACTGCTAGCTACAGATTTTTCTAGTGCTAATTGAGCTGTACACTTGAGTCAGTTGTATAAGTCGGTTTTGAGGCCTATAAATGCTTGTAGGCTGTATGTAATATGTGCATCAGAGTGTGCTGCAGCGTAATGTGTATGTGTGTGTAAGCTATGAGCTTTTGTTAAGCAAAGTTAGCATAAACTTCATATGTATGTGTGTGTATACCACATGAAAATTGAGTGTCTTGCCACCTTGTGAGTTCCAACAGCGACTACTACCTAGTATCTAGTACCAGTCCCGAAGGCAAGTTCACACAGGTCAATCTCCGATTCCGACTCACTCATTAGCGTCGGCAGAAATGCTCCTCGGATTAGGATTGCGAGGCGGAAAAACGACATGGAATGCGCCAGATCTGGGGGCTCACCGTGGTCGGATCCCTCAGTACGGCCCGGTCGGGCGGCGGCGGCGAGGACTACGTGGCGGACGCGGAGGAGGCCGCGGCGGCTAGGTGTTCGGGAGCGAGGCTTCGGCGCGGTGGCGATGTGGGAAGTTGGAGAGGACGACGTGAGCTGGGCGGGCAGCCGCGCGGGCGAAGCTGGGCAGCAGACGGCGTGGACACGGGCGGAGCTGGGGCGGCGGCGGCGTGGACGCTCGGCCGCGGCGGTGCCCAGTCCCGCCAAAAATTGTTCCGCGCGCCCGCGTTCTTTTCCGGCGGTTCAGATTCTCAGCTGGGCTTTGCCATTTGGGGTGGAAAAGTAGCTTCTTTTATCAACCATTGGATGAGGAATGGAAGGCATCGGGCATAAGATAAGTTAGCTGTGACTTACCTTCAGTAAGTCAGAGAATCTGAACTGGCTAAACACCAGGCGGGCATGTGCTAGCTTAAGCTACTGCTGTCCATCCCATCAACGGCAGTGGGTCCCAAGGTGGAGAGAGAGGGCTCTTCTCTGATTTGTGTGCTATGTGCAGCCCATCACATGAAGACTAAAAAGTGATGCACGTGAAGACACCAACCGCATGCGACTCTTGAGGAGAGAAGAAAAGGACATTATGAGAGGCAATTAGGCTATTGCTAATTAGCTTTCTTTATTGCCTGGCAGTATGGAAAGATCGGATGCATGGTTTTCTTTTTAGCCGAGAGTTAGATTTTGTGCGCTAATATAATGAGAAACTGATCTATTTTGTTGATGCCCGGCCGAGAGTACTCATCTGTAGAAATGTCTTGCGGTTACCAAAAAGGTGTATATATATTGCTGTTTTTGTTTTTCTATTTTTTCTGTGTGGCAGGTTGGAAAATAAAAAACAGTAAATTTAGAGAAAAGCTTTTGCTAGGCGTTGCAATCATTCACCCCCTCTCTGATTGCCATCGACGATCCTACAGTGAGGTTTGGAGAAGAAGCAATGTCTAAACTCGAGCTCCTGGAAACTATGATTCGCTTCAATCTGTCCGAATTTTCCGGGCCACCATTTCTCAAATGAACTCAAGGAAATAGTAGTGCCTGGATTCGGAGAGGAAATCAACGAAAAGTTGCAGAGTCAAATCGTGGAGCAAACAAACCATGCCAATTTGAAGGTGAGGTGGGTCATGTTGACCCTATCGGCTATCAGCAACATTAGCACGCCGGTATTCCCTCTGTATGTATATCTCACTGCTATTTCTGTTTTGCTTGAGCCCGTCTTCTGAATCAAAATGCCAACTTGCTCTATTCTACGTAATGGTCAAGTGCACGGAAATAGGTTATATACCTGTTTGCTACAACAAGTTGCTATCGATATCCTGATGTAGGTTTCTGTATATTGTACTGATGTGGGCTAGTTTTTGAGGTGGCTTTCGATGGATTAGAAGTGGCAGATGAAGCCGAAATCGGGAATCGGGATTAGAACGTAAAGGGTAGCGGGCAAGATCGGGCTCGCCTTCTTGCGCGTGCAGAACGCTTTGTCCAGCCAGAGCAGAAGCTCTGAGACGCCAGGAGAGGAAGATACTTTCTACTGCTTGATTCCCAAACGTTACAGCATGTGTTCTCTTATATAGAACTTTTACAAACCGAATATCATATGTATACTACTACTAATACGAATATGAAGCTCTATATAGCAACTGACGTATACATGTTAATTTATAGTACTATTAATTCCCTATCCAAGAACTTGCCATCTGAAGCAATCCTATACTGTGTCGTGTCACGTTTTGCCAGAAGTAGAGTCCAAGCCTGATACGGCACCTTGCGCATAGAACTTCCCCAATACGAGTCCACAATATTTCCTCCTGCTACTGAAAAAGCTCGTCCATCTGTTGTTCACGGTACTTGGAGAGAAGCATCCATGAAGCCTCAGATGACGGACAATCCTTCCATTGAACCAAAATCTCCCATTGATCACAACGAAGATGAGCACGCAGAACCATCGAAGGAAGAGGAATAACCCGACCATGATGAGTATCCGGTAAGAACGGAATTTTAACTGGAGGGTCACCATGGAAAGCTTTAAGCAAAGCAACATGAAAAACATCGTGAATCTTGGCGTGTGTCAGGCAACTGAAGACAATAGGCCACTGAACCAACTCGAGCGATGATATGAAAAGGACCATAATATTTGGGAGCCGACTTAGGCGCAACACGTCCAGTGAGAGAAGAAGACAAACGATGATGCAAACACGGCCAAACCCATTGCCCTACTTCAAATTGCACATCACGATGATGACTATCATGTTGCTGCTTCATGACAACTTGAGTTTGCAACAATCGGTCATGTATTGCTCCCAAAAACTCGTCACGACTAGCCATCTGTTGTTCAACGACAGCATCCTGAGTAGACCCCGGCTCACTAACCAAGAAAGCCGGTGGATTGCGTCCATAAACCACACGGAAAGGCGTCATGCAAAGAGCAGTTTGATATGAGGAATTATAACAATATTCGGCCCATAGAAGACACAACACCCACTGCTTCGGACGATCGCCACATAGACATCGCAAATACATGTGATGATGCAATTAACTACCTCAGATTGCCCATCGGACTTAGGATGAAATGCAGAGCTTAAATGTAATTGCACTTTGGCCAAATGAAAGAGCTCTCGCCTAAAATTACTTGTAAAAATTGGGTCACAATCACTAACAATTGATGAAGGAATCTCATGAAGATGAACAACCTCAGCAAAGAAAATATGGGCAACGGAACTTGCAGTATATGGGTGAGAGAGAGCAATGAAGTGACCATACTTTGAAAATCGATCCACCATGGTCAATATAACTGACTTCCCATGTATCTTTGGCAATCCCTCCACAAATTCCATTGCAATATCTGCCCAAACAGTCGTAGGCACGTCCAATGGTTGTAACAGTCTGGCCGAATGAAGATGCTCCGTTTTATTTTGTTGACACACTGAATATCCTTTAACAAATTCTCTCACTAGTCGTGGAAGACCTGCAGTATGGAAGTGAGCAGACATCTGATGCAGAGTCTTCTGAACACCTTCATGTCTAGTGCCATGGATTTCAGTTAGCAGTCGCTGCAACAGAGCTGATTCGGTCGACACAAACAAGCAAGTTATTACTCCAATCGACCTAGCCCATCAACCATCATTAGCACCAACCGGCCTAGATTTTATCCAAATCCTAAGCTAACTCCAGATTCCAGCCACTCTACCTGTCGCCACCAATCCTCCCCGCTTATGTTGAACTTGCGTATAAATTTATTGGTTTTTGACCTTATGTATGAATTTATCACTTATGTTAAACTTGTGTTGTGTTGGCTATCATATTTAAGTAATCTAGACAAATTTATTAGTAGTTGAATGCTTAAAGTGATGGTGGTATGGTTCAGTATATATTCCTTTATGTATGCACATACTGTCTACCTATATTATGCGTTTTCGATCCAAAACCATCATGTATCCATCCTGATAGTATTGTATTCAAAACTCTGAATACTTCGAATTCGTATTCATATCTGGCCTTACCATATCCAACTCTAAATTAAAAAAAATGGGTTAAGATATGGTATGAATAATATCCGTTCGAATTCGACCCGATTGCACCCCTAGCCTCCAATGCCTAACCGCCTTAACCAATCCAATGAGTTTCCTCTCGTATGCCGCTAACTTAGCATGTTGAGGAGCGACCAGACAACTAACGAAAGCGATGGAACATTTGCCTTGATGAAGAACTACCCCCCAAAACCAAACCCAAAAGCATTGCAATCCACCACAAATTGCTTGGAGAAGTCTGGCAATTACAAAACCGGAGCTGAAGTAAGGACTGATTTTAGAGCTTGAAAAGCGTCATCTATGCCTTTGGACCACACAAACGCTTCCTTTTTTAATAGCCACATCAAAGGGGAGGCCACCACCACATAATTTTGAACAAACTTTCGGTAGTACCCTATCAAACCAAGAAATCCCCGCAAGGCTCACACAGAATGAGGTGTTGGCCAGTCCAAAACTGCAGTGACTTTGTCCAGATCCATAGTCATGCCTTGTCCTAAGATAATGTGACCTAAGTATGCCATTGTGGTCTCTCCAAAATAGCACTTCAACCATTTTAGAGCCAACTTATGGGACTGTAGTACTTGAAGGACAATCCGCACATGCTAGAGGTGTTCCGACCATGAGGCACTATAGATTAAAATATCATAAAAAAAACACCAACACAAACCTCCTGAGAAACTGCCTGAGTACCTCATTCATAAGTGCTTGAAAAGTGGCCAGCACATTTGTTAGTCCAAAGGACATCACCAAGAACTCAAAGTGGCCATGGTGTGTTCGGAAAGTTGTTTTCTCAATATCATCTGGATGCATCCTTACTTGATGGTAACCACCACACAAATCGAGTTTAGTGAAGTAGCGTGCCCCTTGTAATTCATCAAGAAGTTCATCCACCACTAGAATTGGAAACTTATTCTTGATAGTCCATGCATTCAAAGCCCAATAACCTTCACAGAAATGCCATGTGTCATCACGTTTCTTGACCAATAGAACTGGTGAGGAGAATGAGGACGTACTATGTTGAATGATGCCTTGGGTGAGCATATCCTCACATTGCCTTTCAATCTCATCTTTAAGAAAATACAGATAATGATATGGGTGCACAGCCAAAGCTGCTGTTCTTGGTAACAATCTGATGCGATGATCATGTTGTTGAACTGCTGGAAGGCCATGTGGTGACTCAAACAGCTCATCGAACTTGCGTAACAGACTAGCCATCAACTCATGTCCATCAATGCTAAGAACCTATGGACCCACCTTTGCTATGCCAATGCCTCGCCAAGTCATGTGATGGCCAAATCGCCAAAAAGACATGGTGAGTTGATCAAAGTCCCAAACAATTGGTCCTAGAGTATGAAGCCATTGAACTTTGAGGACGATATCAAATCCACCAAGAGGAATTGCAAAGCAAATCCACATAGAACTTGTCCTTGTCGATAACTAGTGGCACGTGAGCACAAAAACTGGTACATGGAACATGATCACCATTTGCAGCTCTGACCTGCATACTAGGCCGTGGTGACAACTACAAGCCAACTCGATGTATAGTCCTATCATCAAGGAACGTATGAGTAGACCCGGTGTCCAGGAGTGCTCGGAGAGAGATGTCATTAATTTCAACTTGCAGCTGCATAGTTTGACTCACCCAAACGCTGGTAAGGACATGTAATGAAATTTCCACCTCCGGCTCACCATCTTGACCATCCTCTCCTTCATCCAGTTCAAACAAACAGATGCCCTTCATGGAACACCGGTGATTGGGCCCAAATTTCTTGGGATAACTGTAGCAAAGACCCTTCGTGTGGCATTCCACCATCTCAGCCGTAGATTTTTTTAGATAATGGAACAACGTTCCAGCCTCTACCATCCGAGGATGATACACAGCTGAGAGTTCAAACAGACCAAGCCACAAGGCAAGCAAAACAGATCCAAGAGTAAAACAAAACAACACCGAAACCACCAGCCACCAGGACAGACATAGCTAGCAAGAGAAAAAGAAGGGACTAGGCTTCAATCCTGTTCCTAAAGCTCCAACCAAACTGCTTGAAGACCGCCATAACTGTCACCTCCAAATCCCTGCATCCACGCTTGAACGCAGGTCGCACATCCTCCTTATGAAGCAGGGACCACTGACGAATCCAATAGGTTGTCCTGAAAATTACCTGTAAATATGTGGAAGACTTAGTCTTATTAAACACCACGTCATTTCTATTCAACCATAATGCCCAACATAGTGCAGCCGCCCCTAACAAAATTTGAATTCTAAGCTGGCGACTAACGCCATTTAGCCAAGAACCAAACATATTAGAAATACTAGTGGGTGGTTGAATGCCAAATGTGAAAAGCACTGTATTCCAAACAAATCTCGCACAATGACAATCAAAAAACAAATGTTGAATAGTCTCCATGGAGCTACAAAAGCAACATTTGAGACTTCCTTTCCACTTCCTTTTTGCCAAGTTATCTTTGGTAAGAGTGACACCTTTGTTTAGATACCAAAGGAAAACCTTAATTTTCAGCGGAACTTTTAATTTCCAAATAGGGTTATTTTCCGGAATAATATCACGTTGGATCAAAGCCCTGTACATAGACTGGACTGAGAACACACCCTTTTTGTTAAGACCCCAACGAAACACATCCTTTCGATCGGTGAGGTTAACTGAGACCACCCTAGCCACTAAATCATACCACGAAGATAAGTTACCATTAACCAGGCCTCTCCTAAACGACATATTAAGCGGAACAGACCGTAATACATTAGCAACAGTCTCGTTCTTCCTTCTGGCAATTCTATATAAATTGGGGTATACCTTACTGAGAGGCATATCACCCAACCAACGATCCTCCCAAAACCTAACTTCACATCCGCTTTCAACCTTGAACCTTCCGGCCTCCAAAAAAACATCTTTGACTTTCAAAAGGCCACTCCAAAAATGCGAGTCTCCAGGCCTATATTGCACTTGAGTCAATGATTTGTTCGATAAATATTTTTTTCTTAAAAGATTTTGCCAGACCCCCTCCTCATTTAGAAACCTAAATAACCATTTGCTTAACAGGCATTTATTCTGAACCTCAAGGTTCTGAATGCCTAGGCCTCCAAAGTCTTTAGGTGAACACAGGACAGTCCACCTGGCGAGTCTATACTTCTTTTTATGCTCATCACATTGCCAAAAGAACCGAGAACGGTAATAATCCAATTTCTGAAGAACTCCCTTAGGGACTTCAAAGAAGGATAGCATAAACATGGCCAAGCTAGATAGCACAGAATTAATCAAAACAAGTCTCCCGCCCACCGAGAGAAGTTTTCCTTTCCAACTAGAAAGCTTTTTCTGGAATTTTTCTTCAATGCAAGCCCAGTCCTTGTTAGATAGTCTTTTATGATCCATCGGTATACCAAGATACCTAAAGGGAGTACCCCCCACCTTGCACCCAAACAGCTCCGTATAAGATTGTTCACATTCTTTTGCCGCGCCAAAACAGAAAAGTTCACTCTTGTGAAAGTTGATCTTCAGCCCCGATAGCTGCTCAAAGGTACTAAGCACTAGCTTAAGTTCCTTTGCCTGGGCTAAATCGTGATCCAAGAATAAAATGGTGTCATCGGCATACTGCAAGATAGACAGGCCATCCTCCACAAGATGTGGAACAATTCCCTTGAATTTTCCATTAGACTTAGCTCGGAAAATCAGAGTTGCTAACATATCCGCCACTAAATTGAACAAAATAGGGGACAAAGGATCCCCCTGTCTTAATCCTTTTCTTGTTTGGAAATAGTGCACCACCTCATCATTAACCTTAACACTAACACTACCCCCCTTACAATTTGATCGATCCATTTACACCACAATGGCGAGAATCCTTTCATTCTCAAGGATTGCTGCAGGAATGACCATTTGACCTTATCGTATGCTTTCTCAAAGTCTAGCTTCAATATTACCCCATTCAACTTTTTTCTATGCACCTCATGTATAGTCTCATGGAGAATTACCACCCCTTCTAGAATGTTTCTACCTTTCATAAAAGCAGTCTGTGATGGCTGAATCACTTTCTGAGCCACTAGGGCTATCATGTTTGCTAAAACTTTTGTAAAAATCTTAAAGCTAACATTTAGTAAGCAAATAGGTCTAAACTGCTGAATTGCAAGGCCTCTTTCTGTTTTGGTAGTAAAGTGATTATACCAAAGTTCAGAGAGAAGAGCGGGAGATTACATTTGTGAAAATCAGAGAAGAGAGACATTAAGTCATCTTTAATTAAATCCCAAAAAACTTGGTAAAACTCTGCTGGAAACCCATCAGGCCCGGGGGCCTTGTTATGTTCCATTTGGAAAATAGCCTCCCTAACCTCCTTTTCAAAGAAATCCAAAGTTAAAACCTCATTCTCCAATGGAGATACCTGTGTGATGTCACTTGTGCAAGACTCTATCAACGAAAAATTATTTTTATCTGAATCCCCAAAGAGACCCCTATAATAATTAGTAATGAACTTTTTGAGATTATCATCGCCTTCTATAACACCCTCCTCTTGCTCTAGACGGAAAATCCTAGTCTTCCTATGTTTTCCATTCACCACAAGATGGAAATACTTTGTATTACAATCACCGGATAACAACTTAGTTGTTTTGGCCCTTTGATACCATTTGATTTCCTCCTCCCGCAACAGAGTTGCAAGTCTCTCCTTATAATAAGTTTTAAGATCAACTTCCCTACAATCCAGAGGTTGGGACTCAGCTTTTTTATCTAGCTCCTCCGCTTTACTAATCAAATCGGCCTTATCTTTTTTATACTTGCCACTAGCATTTTTAGCCCAACCCCTTAGGAATTGTCTCAGCCTTTGAATTTTAAATTGCCAATTTTGCATAGGAGTATTGCCACGAGCCGCTTTTCTCCAAATGTTCGCTACCAACTCATAAAAGTCATCCCTTAACAACCAACCAAGTTCAAATTTAAAACCATGTTGTTTGTTGCCATGAGTGCCATTACCGGTGTCCAACAATAGAGGGGTGTGGTCAGAAATTTCTCTCGACAAGGCTTGAACAGTTGCAAGAGGAAATTTTGACTCCCACTCCGTGCTAACCAAGATCCGGTCTAACCTTTCAAAGGTCGGGATCTCACGCGAGTTGGCCCAAGTAAATTTTCTATTAGATAGATCGAGTTCCCTCAAATCCAAGCTATCAATGACAGCATTAAAAAGGAAGGGCCACCAATCATCATACCTATCATTATTCTTCTCCTGCGGGTTTTTGAAGATATTAAAATCACCTCCCACAAGGATAGGCACAGTTTCCTTCGCGCACGTTTGAACCAATTCAGAAAGAAAGGCTTCCTTATGTTCCGCTTGCGCGGCACCATACGTCGCAATGAGAACCCAAAAAAACCCATCCGCCTTGTTTCTGAGCCGAAACTTAACATAAAAGTATCCTTCATCAATACTTCCGATATCAAAAACCTCTAAGTTAATACCAAGAAGGATTCCCCCAGACCGACCATGCGGCTCCATCCAGTGCCAAATAAAATCTTGTCCTCCACAAATATTGTTTAGAACATTTTTCGCGAAATCCTTCTTACCCGTTTCCAGAAGAGCAATAAAGTCTAGCTTTTGCTCTTTAGACAAATCCGACAGAAATCTATATTTAGCCAAGTCACTAAGACCTCTGTTATTCCAGAAGATTCCTTTCATTTGGAAACTCGATTATAATTTTTAGTTATTCGGACCTTAGGTCTCTTCTTTGCTCTAGTCAAAGAATGAAATTTGTTTTTCTTATATACGGTCTTAAACTCACCACTTAGGTGATCGAATTCATCCTCCATAATTTCCTCCAACAAGTCACCACATAAATGACCGAGAGTAATATTATCGATCTCACTATCCTCCTCCTCACTAAAGACCAAAGAATTCTCCAACGTTTCAGCACTAGGCGAAACAGAACTTATTCTAGCCATTTCAACTTTTTTTAAAAGATTCACCGAATTAAAAATCAACCTAGGATTATCTCCCAAACTAACCCCAAGACTAGAAATACTAGATGCAATAGAATCATCGGAAAACGGAATGAAAGAAACAGCTGAAATATTACCTCCATTGAAGTCCAAGTTCTTCCAAGCCGTCCTCTTCTTAGCCTTTTTCAAAGAGTCCTCATCACCACGCAAGATCAGCCGGGGACAAGAACGCTTTGGGGTCATACGAACCTCCTCAATTGCCGCCGCAGCCAACATGCCAGCCATACTCTGTCTCACACCCCCTTTGACAGCAGCATCACCGGCCTCCCCCCTGACTAGCAACCTTAGGAGCAAGCAGCACATTAGCAGTTCCAGAACACCCACGTCCAATCCTTGCAGCACTGTCCAGACCTCCAGCAACCACCGACAGCACACCAGAGCCACCACCACATCCACTCAGCTCACCCCGGCCAACAGAACAACCAGTCTGCCCAATAGCCAAACCAACAGAAAGAGCCAAACCCAAAGGAGCAGTACCGGAATTATCCAATCCTCCCCCCGCCCCCCATCATCGGCATGCAGCAAAGACTGCTCACCCTCAAATTCCAGCAAATCCGTCTCTTCGTTGAAGTTAACCTCCTCCGGAAGAACCCTGTCATCTGAGCACACCTCCTCGGACAAAACCTTGGTAGCACAATCCTCCAGAACGCCTGACACCGCAACACCCAAGATGTTTTTAGCCACGCAACTAAGCTTGGTTTCTAACATGAGATTATTACCCGATGAATCCATCCCGCTGCCCTCAACAAAATCTGAAACCTTATCCTCCTCCATAGCAGCCGAAGGTCTAGGATTCAAAGCATCCGGATCCACTCCGTCAGCTCCATCCTTGAACCCATCTCCATCCTCTCCACTGTTACCAAAATCCAGCTCTACCTCATCTCCATTTTCATCAAAACCTATCTTCTCCTTCTTAATAATGAGCTGGAAAAAGTGATCTCCAATAACAACATCCATGCTAGATGGAATTAGAGTGGGATCTAACACAGCGACAAGAATACGGCCAAAATCACTCTTTCTGGTAGTCACCATGTCAACCATTTGAGTAGAACCAAATAGTGTTCCAACTGCCCACAAAACCAAATATTCCCGCAACCTTTTCCGAATACCGGTAACCCACAACCACACCTTCGGAAGAAGAAACCCTTCTTCCTTGCCATGCCATTCCTGGAACTTCAACCTCGCTCCAGTAACCGAGCCATCCACAATCACGTCAGCGCCACCATAAGCAACTGATCGCTGCAATTCGGCCTTAGAGGGAAACTGAACAACAAAAGAATTAGCATCATAGACCTCGGGTTCCCATCTCCACCTTACAGGAACAATCCTCTGAAGCTGCACAATCAACTGCTCCTTGGACAAGGGACCACCGGAAACCAAAATCAAAGCACATTTTGAATCCTTCTTGCGTGGCAACGGCGCATGCGGAATATGATAGAAACCCAAACCAGCCACCGAGTAACCAACCGCATGAACCACCGGTTTTGGAAGCTTAAGAACCGGACAACGGTGATTCACATGATCATGACCATCACAAATGCAACAGTAAACATCCGTTGTACACTCGACAACGGAGTGGCCCTTCTGTGAACAACGCACACAAATGATAGGCCTGCTGCCCAACTTGCCATCAGAAGCAACACCAAAACTGACTGCCCCATCCACCTCCAACACCGGCGCAGGAACAGCAGACCCTCCAGGCTTGCGCACAGCGGCACCAGGGAACGGCGGCACGCGGGCAGGAGGAGCCCCAGACGCCCCACCACCAGACTGCGAAGAAGCCGAAGCCGCCGGGAAGACCTGACCGCCCACAACACCGCGGCCAAGTCGGCCCAACGCCCCACCACGTAGCGAAGAGAAACCACGGCCGCCGCGCCCACGGTAGCCACGCCGTGGCCAGCCGCGACCACGGCCGCCCTGGCCATAGCCGCCGTAGCCCGGATCGAAACCCAGAGCTAGGCCCTGAAAGACGCCACCAGCGCGAGCGTCCACGCCAACAGGGGCGACGCTAGCCCCCGGAGCACCCCGGCCACGCCCGGCGCCCGCCAGATCGGCCCCGTGCTGACCGGCCACCCCAGCCGGACCCCCGCCACCTCCGCCAGCCGCGCCACCACCCACCATCGTCGGCACCGACGAGATCGCAGAGTAGCGAGTGGAAGGCGAAGCGAACGCGTGAACCCTAGAACGCCGACAGCCTGCACGCGAGAGCAAAACACCAAGCGCGTTATGAGAATAACGTTGGGCCGCCACGTACTTGCTACGGCCCAAACGATGCGCCTGCCAGGTATCTGACCGACCATCTCCCCCCGTGGGGCCCGCGGCTGTCAACAAGACTAGATAGAAATTTGAATCAAGCCGCCGGTGATCCACCACCACATCGGCCGGCGCCATTGAGGAAGACCCGTCGACACCCGAGACCGCAGCGACCGGCGCCACCAAAGAAGACACGCCGGCGCCCGAGAACACCGTCGCCGCGGCCACCACGTCGCCCAACGAGAGACGCGGCGAGATCCGACGCGCAGGCAGAGGGCCCCGCCAAGGCTTGCCCACCGGCCGCCTACGACCAGCATCTTGGCCAGCCGAGCGAGCTCCCCTCCGACCTGCAACAACAGACACAGAACAAACCCCCGACGACGACGCCAAATCCGTGGCCAACTGCGACCCAGCATGTCGCACGCCGACAGAGGGAGCCACCACAACGGACACCTCCCGAGCAGCCACCATAACCTCATCATCTGAGCTCGCGTCATTAGGCAACGCCCAAAACCTAGAACCTGAACGACCATGGCGCAAATCCACCACAGAAGCCATCGGATCCGAAACCCCGGGCGGCGAGGAGCAACGACTAGCGTCGCACACAACTGGTCGCCGCCCATCCTCCACGCCAGCAACTGAGCCTATCTCAGGCGAACTAGCAACCGCGGCTGCCGCCAGACACGGAGCGGAGTCGCCAGACACCAAGGGAATACCCCCAACCACACCAACGCAAGAGCCCGACGCAGCAAGACCTAGCAAAGCATCCGCCATGGCGACGTTAGACAGATTGGCACGCACGCCATTTCGCTTGCACAGCGCCTGGAGCTCCCGGCGCGGGAGCGCGCGGAAGTCAGGCACACTCATCCATCTCAGCCGTAGATAGCCGCTTCCAATCAGTTATTGTTATTGACAGTGTGGGAAGCAATTGTGGCACAGTTGTTGACGATGCTGAAAGTACTAAAGGAGGGGTGGGATTGCAGCTCTTACCAAAGACTAGCTCCTTGGTGCCTTACAGTCCACTGGTTCCTCCGTGAGGATAAGCTCATGGTAGTCTAAATATTGCTAGGATTTTGTAACTCAATGTTAGTACGTAGAGGTTTAAGTAGGCCAGCCATAAACAACTGAACCTGCTGTGTTGGAGATAACGACTCTATGTGGCATGACAACACCAAAAACTGTCGTTGATACTCCTCAACGGTTCCCGCCCGCCGTAACTACGCTAATTCTCCCAATGGGTTGCTCCTAATTGGAGGACTGAAGCGCATATTAACAAAGTTTGTGAATCAAGTCCATGAGAGTATGCCCTCATCACGCTCCAACTGATAGTACCACTGTTGTGCAATGCCAGTTATATGATACGTTGTAAACCATACTTTTTCCTCCTCCAAGGTGTGTTGTTCGCGGAAGAATAGCTCACATCTATTAAGCCATGGCAACGGATCCTCATCTCCGCCATAAGTCGGAAAATTGAGCTTTTGGAATCGCGATGCACCTCTTCTTTCTTGTCCCATTTGCCGGCAGATCCATCTATACTACCGCCGGTGACCACCATGCTGGATGATGCGTCATGGCCTCCTTGCTGCAACCTTGCAATCGCTTCATGATCCTGCCCTTGTTGCTACTTGATGTCACTGATGTCCTTCATCAAGATGGACATCATCTTACCAAGGTCCTCGATTGTCTTTGGTTCGTCCATGGGAAGGGTGGTGGTCATTGGCTCCAATACCAAATTGATGTGGGCTAGTTTTTGAGGTGGCTTTTGGTGGATTGAAAGTGGTGGATGAAGCTAAAATCGGGAATCATGATTAGAACATAAAGGGCAGCAGGCAAGATCGTGCTCGCTTTCTTGCACATACAGAACACTTCACTACTATAAAAGAGGCTATACTAGATGGCTACATCACAGACGGTTCATAGAGAACCGTCTGTGCTTAAACTATCACAGATGTTTTATACTAACAACCGTTTGTGATATTTTCACAGATAGTTATTAACACGAACCATCTGTGATAACTGAGACAACATAGATGATTCGTGTTAATAACTGTCTATGAAAGTTGCGGACACCACAGACGGTTCGTATAAAAAACTGTCTCTGATATTGCGGACATCACAGATGGTTCTTATAACAAACCGTCTGTGATATTGCGGACATCACAAACGGTTTGTTTGAATAACCATCTGTGAATTATCACAGAGAGTTATTAATATGAATCGTCTATGATCGTGTCGTATCACAGACGGTTTTGGTTGGAACCGTTTGGGATAATCTGCGCTATTAAATAGCAGGCGTACGTGGTCTCGACATAGATTTATCTTCATTGCGCTGCATCGGTGGAGCGAGATGGCCGGTTTTGGGGAGTTTGGTGAAAACATATCGCTTGTAGATCTATATACGTCTTCTTGGTGATGAAAGGTTAGTACTCAATTGCTTCTAATAACTTATATACCTTGTAATAGAAAGAGATGATAGGTAGGTATTTGTTTAGATCTAGCTAGCTAGCTAGGTTTAGAAAGATAATGGCACTTTGCTCAATTTTAGAATGGGTAAGTACTTCTAATTTACTTCAATATATTCTTGCTTACTATTATTGTTTCATTAATACGTGCCTAGCTAGCTACCTACCTAATATAGATGTGTGTAATTAAGTAGCTAGTCTGATTTGCTATAGTAGCGCTAATAATCCAATTTGACACCCATTTGTTACATGTGTAGCGTAGGTGGACTGAAACTGGATGTATGTTGAGAACGTGTGAGTGAACAGTACATTAATGGTGTGTCTGCTTTTAGAAGAGCAACCGAGCTAGATATGTTGAAGAAGGGGATGGAATATATGTAATGTCTATGCATTGATTGTGATAATCTAAAGATGTTTAACAACTTAGCGCAGATTGAAGCTCGCTTGATTCGAAGGGGTTTTAGAAAGGGGTACAAATGTTGGACCAGTCATGGTTAAGAGAAGATTACACAAGAAGATAGTTATGACATCATCGAGGGAGACAATGATATGTCAGTTGTGGACTGTGCTTTCGATGAGGATAGGTCGTAGGATGACAATGTGGCCGCCTCTCCCTCCCGACGCTGCCTCTCCCACTCGACATTGGTCACCTCTCCCTCCTGACGTCGGCCGCCTCTCCCTCCCGATGTCAGCCGCCTCTCCTTCCTGATGCTGGCCACCTCGCCCTCTTGACGCCGCCTCTCCCTCGCAACGTCGGCCACCTCTCCTTCCCGACACCGGCTGCCTCTCCCTCACGACGCCGCCTCTCCCTCCTGACGTCGGCCGCCTCTCCCTCCCGACGCCGCCTCTCCCTCACGCCGCCGCCTCTCCCTCCCGACGCCAACCGCCTCTCCTCCCTATGGTACGAAACCCAAATCCCACAGTGGGTTCGAATATTAGCTCGATGATGATACCGGTCTAATACTTCATGATATATAGTACTTCATGATATATATTACTTCATGATATATAATTCAATTGTTAGCTACAAGATCAAATACTAAAATTGGATATTCAAGCTTTAGCTCTAAATTGTTACTATTACTATCATTTGTTAATCTTGTGGTCTGTCTCAATAGTTGGCTGATTTGTTTTGTGATCTTCAGTAGTTGGCTAATTTGTTTTATGACCTTTAGTACTTTCATGATATATGCTTCACTTGTTAGCTACAAGATCTATTTGGAATGGCATGTTACTATTCCAAAGGGTCTTTGTAGCAATAATATATGCCACATAGACCTTCAAAGGGCATGAAGCAAGTTACATACTATAGTGTGTTAGGTTCAATGAACTTAAGACACTGGTGTGTAATTTGATTCATGGAACTTTGTTTTATGATCTTTAATACTTCAAGATATATGCTTCACTTGTTAGGTACAAGATCTATTTGGAATGGCATGTTGCTGTTCCAAAGGGGCCTTGTAGCAATAATATATGCCACATAGACCTCAAAGGGCATGAAGCAAGTTACATACTATAGTGTGTTAGGTTCAATGAACTTAAGACACTGGTGTGTGTAATTTGATTCATAGAACTTTGTTTTATGATCTTTAATACTTCAAGATATATGCTTCACTTGTTAGGTACAAGATCTATTTGGAATGGCATGTTGCTGTTCCAAAGGGACCTTGAGACACTGGTGTGTGTAATTCGATTCATAGAACTTAATTTGTTTACGCTCATAGCTCACTGCAGTTAGATTTTTCATATAAGGGAGACGACATCCACATAGTCATCATCATCGTCATCTGGGTCTCACGCTCTGAAGATCGGAATAACTAAGCGTGGCTGTGGAGTATCGAAAAGGCCAGAGGGTTGTCCCTCTGCAACCGAACAAAGTAGCAGCATCATTGCGGACTACCTGCGGAATAATTGGAAGGCAACGAGTCCCCATCACTGTAGCAAACTAGAAAGATTTGGCAAAGGATCAGAAAAATCAGCTGTGGGCAGAAATAACAAATTTGTTCGAGATCCTAGCAGAAGTACAGGGACTCGTGCAACGATTGAATTTCCTCGTGATGGGAAAAGCATGGAAGAACTTCAAGAGCACTCTTGTCACGAAGTACGTGGCCAAGGATCTCATGCCCTTCATGAGGTATCAATTTCGTTTCACCGAAAATATGGGAGGTCTTTTTGCAGATGAAGACAACAATCGAATTTGAACAACAACATACGGCGCACAAGGCTCTCTAGTCACAAAACACTCACCCTCACAGACTCAGCACTGCTGGATACGTGGGTAAAATCCCACAGTGGAGGATGCAGGACGAGGTCACAATCCGATCGGAGGCCTCCCTGCCATTTGCTGGGATCGCAAACGAGCACACCCAAAACTAGTTAAGAGCAAGGTCATCAACCATGTCTTCGGGTGTCTCCTCTTTCCAAAACCCTACAGATCAGGAAGTGTCCTAATACCTGGTAAGATATGTTAAACTACGTAGTTGTTAATACCTCTTGAATTTCATGGGTTCGAAAATAACATGATTGCCTCTTGTAGCAATCATTGACTACCAAATCTTCTCGAGGCTCCTTTGAAGAATACAAGGAGAGAGATATACTATCACAGGCCTTAGGAAACAAGGAGCACCCAGGTCGCACGCGAGGCCTAGGGGTTTACGTATCTTGGAGGCACAGATTCTCAAATGACTCTGAGACATATAGGAGTAGGAAGAGATCCAAGGCCTATCACGATGAACAAATAAAACAGGAGCTTCATGCACAACTTGGGGAATAGCTATCTGCCTCACTTCAAGAGAAGACTGCCTCACTTCGAGGAGAGATAGATTCATTGAGGGAAAAACTGAGACAAGTCCGCAACCAATTGCAACTCACCCAGTTAATGCAGAGAGATAGATTCATTGAGGGAAGAACTGAGAACAATTTACCTTATTTCTTTGGTTTTATTTCGTAGCAACAAGAGCATGTTTCAATTCTTTAGAGGAGGGGCATACCTCATCGGGATCACTATAGGGCTAGTCAACATTGGTGCTACCGTTGGCTGTGAAGCACATGCTGGTGAAGTCCCGAGTCTTCTTCTTGCTACAAGAGTCGTCCTTGTCATCCTCTACCCTGAGTCCACATCTCTTATGTTGACATTCTCAAAAGTGGCAAGGACCTGGTTGATGAACTTACGATAGCTAGGTTTCTTGGACTTTGCGTCACGAGCTTGAGAATGCTTTTAGATGTTCTTCTCCTCCTTACCCTTCAGCTTAGAGCACTTGGTCCAAATGTGGTGCATCTCACCACACTCAAAGCAAGTGACATGACCACTCCTTCTCTTGCTCCTCACCTTGTTTTGTACTCTTACGAATTTTGTGGATATGATAGCTAAGACATACTCAGGAAGCTTCTCTAGCTACTTCTCGCTCAAAGAATGCAAATCTCATAATGAAAATCCAGATGAGCTAAAATCTAAGAAACTTGAAGAGCTACTCTAAGAAGAGTTAATCACAAAAACAATTGACTATCTTGGGGAGACACGAGATGAAGTCAATCTCATACGTCTTCAACCTTGAGTAGAGCTTATCCATGGTAAGTTCACTCATGACAGTATTGTCATTGATGGAAGTGATCTTCATTCCCCAAACCTCCACATCAAGAGCTCTCAACAGTTGGCATGTATTCTCAGAATTAGAACAGGTCTAACCAACATGTAAACCACGAATGATCTCGGCAAACCTTCCTCACAACTCATTCAAAAATTAACCAGGCTTTTGATTAATCTTTGAGTATTCTTTCTTTAGTTAGTTCTATCTTACTTTCTTGATCACAGTAAAGCCCTCATGGCAATTAGCGAGGGTCTTGCAAATCTCATGAGTAGACCTAAAGTGAGCAACTCGTTCAAACTCAAATCGACTAAGCCCTTGAATCAGAAAATTGCGAGCCTTGCGGTTTGCCTCTACATACAATGTATTAACCTGATCATCGGCCAGCACAACATATGGATTCTTGACTTTAATTCAAATTGTACACCCTTGAGCCTCGATGTATGATTGCATACAAGTCTTCCAATAAGAGAAATCGATTCCATGGAAAACATGTGACTTGGTTGAATACTTTTCTGATGTCATGGATTCTAAGACTGGTTAAGATCTATTAGAAGAGTTAATCGGGTCTTGATACAACTTGTAGGATCAAGTATGATAAGTCTCTAGTCGGATCCTGGAGCAATAACCCCAAAACCCTCTGTGTTGATCGCACTAGTCCAGGATTAGCTAGTGCACAAAGTGGATAATAAAGACAAATATCATGCATAATGACAAACTTTATTTAACTAAAAGAGTACAACCTTATGGCCAAAGTTTATAATAACAGGGCTCAAAGCCAAACATAAAGATAAACAGCGAAAGATAAATAATAAGGAGCAGCCCATCCTGCTTGCCCACAAGCGAATGACTGTAATACGTGGCGTATTCGTCGTATTCCTCACCTAAGATGATGAAGGCGTCCTTTGGAAATGATGAATTAAGCAACATGATCACATAAAGTACTCCACAAGTTACACCAAGAGGTTTAACAGAGTTAATGCATGCATAAGAATTGGTAAAGAAAGGCTTAGTAAAGTTAATTAAGCGTAAAGCAAAATTTGAAGTAAATATTGGAAGTAGATTCAAACGCTAAATATGATACAATAGATAGAAACAATATTTCATCAAAATAATAATCCTTAGTGCAGGTTCCGACCAAGCACCAACCTAACCACGGGTATCCCACCCAGACCAAACTTTTCAAAGGTTCCACATTTGCCATAAAATAGATTTTATAAGAACTAAAGTCTGACCTGTGAAAAACCATACTCAGTATGTCCTTGACCGTGGACACGGCTATCCAGGTGTACAACTTTACCCACAAGATCTGATTAACTCGTAATGGCGGCCATTACACGCTTCCGTAGGCGTGCGACTGAGAAAATCCTAACAAGGCCTTTACAATGTTCCATTGTCAACATGATCATGCCACCACTAAGATTTCACCACAACATGAATCCACATGTTGGAGCCCCCACTTGAGCCATGTGAGACTTCTCGCGGCCTACGCCATACTCACATTCAGTCTATAGCGAAACCAAGTTGAAACTTCACAAATTACTTAGCCAGATCTGTCCCATACTAGACCTGTGGTAGTATGGTGTGACTTTGTTACAGTATCTCACAGACCGGTCCTTAACTTGACTTAGGCTCAAACCACATACCCCTTGTGCCTCACAATCAACATTGTGTCACCGAAAAACAATGCATACCAGCACCCATCACCTAACCATTAGCCTAAGTCTGAACTAGATTTTATATTTTGTTTTGAAATATTTTATATACCTTCTTGACTCATCGAAGTCAATAATACTTTTAGAAACCATCTTTTTTCGAAACAAATATTCCCACCTAACATTTATTCTCAGCAGGGCTAGGCAATTCTATAAAATTTCTAGTTAATACTAATGTACTAACTAGGTTTTTATCTAGGGTGATCAGACATGTTGAGATTCGATGTCAAATTTGGCCATATGCAGAGGACATGGGTATAACTAGAGTTTAAATCAAATTTAAACTAAGTTTGAATAAAAGTACGCATGCATAATAATAATTTAAAAACAACATAAATAATTTAAATTACTGGGACCAACATGGCCAAAGATGTAACTTGCCTTGCTCGAAGCCCTGGTGTTGCGAATCGTCGAAATTGTACTCTCTGGAGTCGTCGTAGTCTACACATAAAGAACCAAAACAAAGAAATTCAAATGAAATTCAAGTAAAATTTAAAAATACAAACAGAGTCCAAAAATGGGTACCTTAAGATTTTAGAAGAATTTAGAAATTTGAACGGATTCAATCGGAGTTAGGATGAAGGAGTACGAGCTTTTAGAAATTTAAATTTAAAGAAAAAGGAAAAAGGAGATGTTCGGACTAGCCTGACCGGTATGACATTTGGAGTGGTTCAATTAGCAAGGAGTGGTCCGATCAGTAAGAGGAGACGTTTGAAACGGTCCAAAGGCTATATAATTGTCGATAGGCTTTGGGTGGTCGAACAGCCACGGTCGGATGCGGCGTGGTCGGTAGGCTATGGTCGAACATGGGTTCTGTCGAAAGCGGAGGTGATCGAAACTCTTTGTGGCCAGGACATTTAGGGTGATCGAAAGATGTTTGCATGGCAGTGGTCGGAAGCAAGAGGTCGAAAGTGAGAGGGGTCGAACGCTTTATAATGGTCGGAGGTTTAGAGTTTTAGAGTGGTCAGCGGCTTACAGCGGTCGAGTCGAAAGTCGGAGGATAAACGTGGTCAGAGGAGTCAGAAGCTCTATAGAGTGGTTAGTGGTACAGTAGTTTACGCATGGTCAAAAATAGTGCCTGAAATCTGAGAGTGGTCGTAACCGATTGCTGTGGTCAAAATCTATAAAGTGGTCGGAAAGCGACTGTGGTCGAAAGCAATACCAGTCGTAAGCGATTGCGGTCGAAAGTGACTATGGTCATGAGTGAACGTGGTAAAAAAAACTGTAGCAGTCAAAAGATACAGAGAGAGGAGTTGAGTACCTCAGCAAGGACTACGAGGAGGTCAGAGGCTGGTCGACGGTGAAGAAGAAGCGACGGAGGCAGCTCAGTCATCGACGGTGAAGAAGAAGCGACGGACTGGTCGGCGAAGGGCGATAATGGTCATGCAGGCTCGGTGAAGGCAGAGGTGCTGGCGACGAAGCGCGAAGATTCATAGGCTGAGCGAAAATGCTTGCCAAAGCTCGAATTACAGCCAGCAGAGGAGGAACTCGATGTGGCAAGTCTCGAGCGCACAAAAGCAAGAATTGAGGGGCAGAAGAAGAGCAGCGAGAGTAGGGGATGCTCGAAAAGGTATTTATAGGGCTCAGGGAAAGGAATGGCCAAGAGATAATTCTCTAGTTTTATGGCAGGCATAGGGGCGCATGATCCTGGTTGATGACGAAATTTTATGGTGGGAATAACCGATGGAGGAAATGGGGAATGAAGAGGGGTCTTCAATGGCAGCATTTGCTTCGGGAAGTAACATCTGACTTTAAAAGCTTGGAGGGTCAGTAATGGCAACAGTTGGAGATGGAAGAAGGGAAGAAAGGAGATGACAGGTGGCCCCACCGGTCGATGAGAAAAAGGAGAGGTGGAGAGATCTAGGAGAACTCAGAAAAAATAAAATCGACTATTTTTTACTTTCAGAAATAAACAAGTTAGGTTTTCTTCCTCTGAGTTTTGGAAATAAAACCTAGGAAAAAACTAAATAAATTCCAACAAGTCAAACAAAATGCAAACACAATTTTGGGATATTACATCTCTTCCCCCCAAAATCAACAACATGCAGCGGGAACACAAATTCATAAAGTCACCAAAGCCCTAAGCCTAAGAAGGCAAAACTCTGGAAATTCAAAGTCTCACCAGTATGACGTCTATGAGCTAGCAGTTAGACCACTAGACGATGAACAGTAAAATTAGCACGATTTCAAGACCAAATATTTGATCGGATGATCTAAATAACGTAAAATTTGGCATGAACCTTTTCTAGGTTGTTACAACCTATTCCAATCAATGATTGAGAGAATCTTTGCCAAAATTGTGACCTTTTCCATTTGAAAGAATGTTGTACCAAAACTGGGCAAAACAAGGAAAACAAATAATATAAGATGCCCATGGGTGGAGGATGGCCAAGATGGTTGTAGATATATTCTCATATGTCACAACAAGCAAAAACTCATGTAGATTTGATGCAAAAACACCTGAATCAAGAAATCTCCTAAGAAGATCAAATCCAAGTAAAACTAGGCAACCACAAGAATTTGATGATATGGCCAAGAGAGTGAATACTATATTGATTTGTGTTTTACCTATGTAATCCAAAGTTACAAGGCTTAGTAGTGCTTAATTGAGCAAGGAGAAAGAATCAATCGGTTATGGGAGATAGAAGAAAATCCTAGGTCATGCGGATGCTTATGTGATTCCTCCTTTGCGTAATGCAAACAAGACAGCAACACATAGAATTAGAGGTGTGAATGGTGAAGAAAGAAAGATAGTTTGCCTCAAGAGGAATACACAAGATTAACTAAGTTTTTGTGATTGCAGTTCTATCCACAATGTTCATGAAGTTTTCAATGCCAATTCTGAGATTTTCAATGCACACAAAACATATATTTGGAATGCTAACTAATTATACTTTCCAATGAATCAAACGACACTTGATTTGGAGCTTCGTACACAAAGTTATGAGAACTTTATTAGATGTTACACAAGCTATCTGGAGAGACGTATGAGAGTTGCAAAACATAAAGAGTCCAAGTATTGCAATGCAAGTGTGAGTAATATCCGGCCACAACATGGCTTTCCAAAGGTTAAAAAGAATTTCCTTTCAGGTTTCAAATGGATTTAGAAGCCCCTTAAACAAGAAAAGCACTGATATGAAGATTTGTAGTCAATTCGGACTCGGTTTGGGTCAGACAGCAAGACCAATATTAAAATGCCCATAACTTCACAAATGGAATTTGATTTGGATGTTCTTAGACTCATTTGAAAGCTAACTCGAAGCTCCACACAATGGATAAAGTGTTAGCCTTGGAAACCACATGGTCACTTCACAATTTGAGGAACAATCTGAAGGCAGTAGTATAGGTATTCCTTTTTTTAATTCGTATTAGAGTTGTGCATTTGTTTTGTATTTGGGCGTGCACTTGTGCACCAATATAAGGCCAGGCCCTTAGGCCATTCTAAGACTTAGGCTATGATATAATAAGTTTTTATACTTGTAAAATAAAGGAGAAAATCACCATGATAGTTGTTGGCGGCCAAATTGTGTGATTGCAAGGTTTTCTCATTTGGAGTTTGCTGAGTTGGTGCAAGGCAAGAACAGGAGGTTCTTGAGATTGTCCATCGAATCTACAAGATTCATCTCTTCTAATCCGTGTCTTCTTTTCTGAATTCATGATTTGGGGAGTTTGGTAGATTGCTTCTAGTGTGTGCCTTGCATACTAGTACAAATTGCTCTTATCAAGATTGTTGGCTACGTTAAGATAAGGAGAAGACTCCATCCGCAAGAACCACAGGAGAATGAACCTCACTGAACATATCAGGAGAGATCGGGCCATTCTTACGCATCAACTAATCCTTAGTTGGTCCATATCATCATGGCATCAGAGCGTGGAGAATCACGGTACGTGCTTGTGTTTCTTGCTGATTTCAGGATGTTGGGAGTGAGTAAAAGAGGTTCAAGCAGCTACGATAGCGATGAATTGGGCAAACCACTCTAGCTGGACAGCAAGAGGGCACACCACATCACTCACAATTCTCAAACCCTAACCCTAGAGCACTTGCATACCTGAGCAATCTTAGGATGGTTGGATAGTTAACTAGCAAGTTTCCATTCTAACCCATTAAATAGATAGAGAACCAACACCTATCTAACCGTAATAGATATTATCCACTGAGCACATATGGGAAAAACGTGTTAACCCCCACACAATATGAGTTTTACCATACATTACACTGATGCATATTTTTTTAAAGCACATAAGCTCGAATCCGCTAAGCCCTTAGCCTTTGATCTAACTTGATTTTCTCTGCTTCTTCTTGACATAAACCACTTTTTCAAGTGCCACGATTTTGATCCAGAGTAGTTTATAGTATTTTGGTCAACTTACCAACAAACCCTTCCTTGACCCGAACATCATCTTCCCTTACAAGCAATCGCTATATTTATCATGTGTATGTATACCACTGGCTTGCTACACATCGGCAAATCTCTCCTGTTCCCATTGTACTGGACCACGCCTCACATGGACCGACTAAGTCACATGGTACAACCCGTCGCTCGAACTTTTCTTCAATATTTCTTGCTTTTCTCGTGGCATACTTGAGCTCAGTCATCTCACCTGGCATTCGTGATTGTTCTGGGCCTTAGCTTCTCTATGAGCGTAGCCTTGATACTCGTCATTCGTCACAGTTGACTCCAAGCCTCCCTGCACATATAAAGATAAAGAAATCATTTTCAGGCATAAGTTCTATAAAACTTCCCACGTTAGCTGAAACATACATCATACAATACATATGCACTGATGTAGGTCAAATCAAATCGACCCATAACCAAAAATCTAACTTTCAGCTGGTGCAACTTGCCCTGCCAATCAGACCGCTAGCCCGGCCGATCTGACCGCTACTGGCTACCGAGCAGACCACTAGAAATGGCCGATTTAACTGCCTCCTCTGGCCGGGCAGACCATCAGGACTGCAACCTATGTGACCAGTGGCTGGTCTAACCGTCTCCTCTAGCCGATCAAATTGTCAGATCTACAACCTACAAAAAAACTACAAATTTATAAAATTCAAAATTTCAGTCCTTTAAAATAGTAATAATTCATCACAATAAAATACTAAATCTTCTCACATGTTTATCAGTCTGGATGGGGAGCAGCTGGCGTGGAGGACGCCGAAAGCAAAAGCCTCGAGCAGATGCCTAGACCAGGGCGCCACGGCCAACCAACTAAAGCAGAGATAGCCTCGGTGTCATCAAAGTTTGCCATAACGGGGATAGAATAACGTAAAACGTATGGTTAGCGCAATATTTTCTTTCCGGGTAAGAAAAGAAGAGAGAATATTTAGCTTTCCTCGAGACGTAGCAGAATCAACATGCTCCCACGGTAAGTATATGTGTAAAGCCATAAAGACATCATGGATTGCGACTTTAGCTAATTAATTAAACCAGGGCTAGCTTTACTTAATTTGGCTGCATCACTGCCATCGCCTCAATAACAGGACAAGTGCACGCACTCACAAATCAAAACCTAAACTAGAGTTTAAATCAAATTTAAACTAAGTTTGAACAAAAGTACGCATGCATAACAATAATTTAAAAACAACACAAATAATTTAAATTACTGGGACCAACATGGTCAAAGATGTAATTTGCCTTGCTCGAAGTCCTGGTGTTGCGAATCGTCGAAATTGTACTCTCCGGAGTCGTCGTAGTCTACACATGAAGAACCAAAGAAAAAAATTCAAATGAAATTTAAGTAAAATTCAAACAGAGTCCAAAAATGGGTAGCTTAAGATTTTAGAAGAATTTAAAATTTTGAATGGATTCAATCGGAATTAAGATGAAGGAGTACGAGCTTTTAGAAATTTAAATTTAAACAAAAAGGAAAAAGGAGATGTTCGGACTAGCCCGATCGGTATGACATTTGGAGTGGTTCGATCAGCAAGGAGCGGTCCGATCAGCAAGAGGAGACATTTGAAATAGTCCAAAGGCTATATAGTTGTCGATAGGCTTTGGGTGGTCGAACAGCCATGGTCGGATGCGGCGTGGCCGGTAGGCTGTGGTCGAACATGGGTGCTGTCGAAAGCAGAGGTGATCGAAACTCTGTGGCCGTGACGTTTAGGGTGATCGAAAGATGTTTGCATGGCAGTGGTCGGAAGCAAGAGGTCGAATGTGAGAGGGGTCGAAAGCTTTATAATGGTCGGAGGTTTAGAGTTTTAGAGTGGTCAGCGGCTCACAGCGGTCAAAGTCGAAGGTCGGAGGATATAACGTGGTCAGAGGAGTCAGAAGCTCTATAGAGTGGTTAGTGGTACAGTAGTTTACGCATGGTCAGAAATAGTGCCTGAAATCTGGGAGTGGTCGTAACCGATCATAGTGGTTGAAATCTATAAAGTGGTCGGAAAGCGACTGTGGTCGAAAACAATAACAGTCGTAAGAGATTGTGGTCGAAAGTGACTATGGTGATGAGTGACCGTGGTCAAAAACGATTATAGCAGTCGAAAGATATAGAGAGAGGAGTTGAGTACCTCAGCAAGGACTACGAGGAGGTCGGTGGTTGGTCGACGGCGAAGAAGAAGCGACGGAGGCAGCTTAGTCGTTGACGGTGAAGAAGAAGCGGCGGACTGGTCGACAAGGGGCGACGATGGTCATGCGGGCTCGGTGAAGGCGGAGGTGGTGGCGACGAAGCGCGAAGATTCATAGGCTGACCGAAAATGCTTGCCAGAGCTCGACTTACAGCAAGCGGAGGAGGAACTCGATGTGGCAAGTCTCGAGCGCACGAAAGCAAGAATTGAGGGGTAGAAGAAGAGCAGCGAGAGTAGGAGATGCTCGAAAAGGTATTTATAGGGCTCTGGGAAAAGGAATGGCTGAGAGATAATTCTCTAGTTTTATGGCCGGCATAGGGGCGCATGATCCTGGTTGATGACGAAATTTTATGGTGGGAATAACCGATGGAGGAAATGGGGAATGAAGAGGGGTCTTCAATGGCAGCATTTGCTTCGAGAAGTAACATCTGACTTTAAGAGCTTGGTGGGTCATCAATGGCAACGGTTGGAGATGGAAGAAGGGAAGGAAGGAGATGACAGGTGGCCCCACTGGTCGGTGAGAAAAAGGAGAGGTGGAGAGATCTAGGAGAACTCAGGAAAAATAAAATCGACTATTTTTTATTTTTGAAAATAAACAAGTTAGGTTTTCTTGCTCTGAGTTTTGGAAATAAAACCTAGGAAAAAACTAAATAAATTCCAACAAGTCCAACAAAATGCAAATAAAATTTTGGGATATTACATCTCTTCCCCCAAAATCAACAACAACATGCAGCAGGAACACAAAGTCACCAAAGCCCTAAGCCTAAGAAGGCAAAACTCTGGAAATTCAAAGTCTCACGAGTATGACCTCTATAAACTAGCAGTTAGACCTCTAGATGATGAACAGTAAAATCAGCACGATTTCAAGACCAAAAATTTGATCCGATGATCTAAATAACGTAAAATTTGATCGGATGACCAATAATGTGAGATTGCATGGTTTTCTCATTTGGAGTTTACCGAGTTGGTGCAAGGCAAGAATAGGAGGTTCTTTATATTGTCCATCGAATCTACGAGATTCATCTCTTCTAATTCCTGTCTTCTTTTCTGAATTCATGGTTTGGGGAGTTTGGTAGATTGCTTCTAGTGTGTGCCTTGCATACTAATGCAAATTGCTCTTATCAAGATTGTTGGCTACGTCAAGACAAGGAGAAGACTCCATCCACAAGAACCAAAGGAGAATGAACCTCGCTAAACATATCAGGAATGATTGGGCCATTCTTACGTATCAACTAATTCGTAGTTGATCCATATCATCATGGTATCAGAGCGTGGATAATCACAGTACGTGTTTGAGTTTCTTGCTGATTTCAGGATGTTGGGAGTGAGTAAGAGATGTTCAAGCGGCTACGACAGCGATGAATTGGGCGAACCACTCTAACTGGACAACAAGAGGGCATACCACATCACTCACAATTCCCAAACCCTAACCCTAGAACACCTGCATACCTGAGCAAAGTTAGGATGGTTGGATGGTTAACTAGCAAGTCTCCATTCTAACCCATTAAATAGATAGACAACCAACATCATGCTCGGGTAAGTATATTTGTAAATCCATAAAGACATCATGGATTGCGACTTTAGCTAATTAATTAAACCAGGGCTAGCTTTACTTAATTTGGCTGCACGCACTGCCATCGCCTCAATCACAGGACAAGTGCACGCAGTAAAAATCAAAACCTAAACTAGAGTTTAAATCAAATTTAAACTAAGTTTGAACAAAAGTACGCATGCATAACAATAATTTAAAAACAACACAAATAATTTAAATTACTGGGACCAACATGGTCAAAGATGTAATTTGCCTTGCTCGAAGTCCTGGTGTTGCGAATCGTCGAAATTGTACTCTCTGGAGTCGTCGTAATCTACACATGAAGAACCAAAACAAAGAAATTCAAATGAAATTCAAAATTTCAAACAGAGTCCAAAAATGGGTAGCTTAATATTTTAGAAGAATTTAGAAATTTGAACGGATTCAATCGGAGTTAGAATGAAGGAGTACGAGCTTTTAGAAATTTAAATTTAAAGAAAAAGGAAAAAGGAGAAGTTTGGACTTGCCCGGTCGGTATGACATTTGGAGTGGTTCGATCTGCAAGGAGCGGTCCGATCAGCAAGAGGAGACGTTTGAAACGGTCCAAGGCTATATAGTTTTCGATAGGCTTTGGGTGGTCGAACAGCCATGGTCGGATGCGGTGTGGTCGGCAGGCTGTGGTCGAACATGGGTGCTGTCGAAAGCGGAGGTGATCGAAACTCTTTGTGGCCGGGACGTTTAGGGTGATCGAAAGATGTTTGCATGGCAGTGGTCGGAAGCAAGAGGGCGAAAGTGAGAGGGGTCAAACATTTTATAATGGTCAGAGGTTTAAAGTTTTAGATTGGTCAGCGGCTTACAGCGGTTGGAGTCGAAGGTCGGAGGATATAATGTGGTCAGAGGAGTCAGAAGCTCTACAGAGTGGTATAGCAGTTTACGCATGGTCAGAAATAGTGCCTGAAATCTGGGAGTGGTCGTAACTGATCGTAGTGGTCGAAATTTATAAAGTGGTCGGAAAGCGACTGTGGTCGAAAGCGATACCTGTCGAAAGTAACTATGGTCATCAGTGACCGTGGTCAAAAAAGGCTGTAGCAGTCGAAAGATACAAAGAGAGGAGTTGAGTACCTCAGCAAGGACTACGAGGAGGTCGGAGGTTAGTCGACGGCGAAGAAGAAGCGACGGAGGCAGCTCAGTCATTGACCGCAAAGAAGAAGCGGCGGACTGGTCGATGAAGGGCGACGATGGTCATGCGTGCTCGGTGAAGGCGGAGGTGGTGGCGACGAAGCGCGAAGATTCATAGGCTGACCGAAAATGCTTGCCAGAGCTCGACTTACAGCAAGCGGAGGAGGAACTCGATGTGGCAAGTCTCGAGCGCACGAAAGCAAGAATTGAGGGGTAGAAGAAGAGCAGCGAGAGTAGGAGATGCTCGAAAAGGTATTTATAGGGCTCTGGGAAAAGGAATGGCTGAGAGATAATTCTCTAGTTTTATGGCCGGCATAGGGGCGCATGATCCTGGTTGATGACGAAATTTTATGGTGGGAATAACCGATGGAGGAAATGGGGAATGAAGAGGGGTCTTCAATGGCAGCATTTGCTTCGAGAAGTAACATCTGACTTTAAGAGCTTGGTGGGTCATCAATGGCAACGGTTGGAGATGGAAGAAGGGAAGGAAGGAGATGACAGGTGGCCCCACCGGTCGGTGAGAAAAAGGAGAGGTGGAGAGATCTAGGAGAACTCAGGAATAATAAAATCGACTATTTTTTACTTTTGAAAATAAACAAGTTAGGTTTTCTTGCTCTGAGTTTTGGAAATAAAACCTAGGAAAAAACTAAATAAATTCCAACAAGTCCAACAAAATGCAAATAAAATTTTGGGATATTACATCTCTTCCCCCAAAATCAACAACAACATGCAGCGGGAACACAAATTCACAAAGTCACCAAAGCCCTAAGCCTAAGAAGGCAAAACTCTGGAAATTCAAAGTCTCACCAGTATGACCTCTATAAGCTAGCGGTTAGACCTCTAGACGATGAACAGTAAAATCAGCATGATTTCAAGAGCAAATATTCCAATCAATGATTGAGAGAATCTTTACCAAAATTGTGACCTTTTCGATTTGAAAGAATGTTGCACCAAAACTGGGCAAAACATGGAAAACAAATAATATAAGATGCTCGTGGGTGGAGGATGGCCAAGATGGTTCTAGATATATTCCCATATGTCACAACAAGCAAGAACTCCTGCAGATTTGATACAAAGACACCTAAATCAAGAAATCTCCTAAGAAGATCAAATCCAAGTAAAACTAGGTAACCACAAGAATTTGATGATATGGCCAAGAGAGTGAATACTATATTGATTTGTGTTTTATCTATGTAATCCAAAGTTACAAGGCTTAGTAGTGCTAAATTGAGCAAGAAGAAAGAATCAATGGTTATGAGAGATAGAAGAAAATCCTAGTTCATGCGGATGCTTATGTGATTCCTCCTTTGCGTAATGCAAACAAGATAGCAACACATAGAATTAGAGGTGTGGATGGTGAAGAAAGAAAGATAGTTTGACTCAAGAGGAAGACACAAGATTAATTAAGTTTTTGTGCTTGCAGTTCTATCCACAATGTTCATGAAGTTTTCAATGCCAATTATGAGGTTTTCAATGCACACAAATCATATATTTGGAATACTAACTAATTATAATTTCCAACGAATCAAATGATGCTTGATTTCGAGCTTCCTACACAAAGTTATGAGAACTTTATTAGATGTTACACAAGTTATCTGGAGAGACGCACGAGAGTTGCAAAACATAAAGAGTCTGAGTATTGCAATGCAAGTGTGAGTAATATCTGGCCACAACATGGCTTTCCAAAGGTTGAGAAGAATTACTTTTCAGGTTTCAAATGGATTTGGAAGCCCCTTAAAGAAGAAAAGCAATGATATAAAGATTTGAAGTCAATTCAGACTCGGTTTGGGTCAGACAACAAGGCCAATATTAAAATACCCATAACTTTCACAAATGGAATCTAATTTGGGTGTTTAGACTCATTTAAAAGCTAACTCGAAGCTCCACATAATGGATAATGTGTTAGCCTTGGAAACCACATGGTCACTTCACAATTTGAGGATTGCCACTTTAGCTAATTAATTAAACCAGGGCTAGCTTTACTTAATTTGGCTGCACGCACTGCCATCGCCTCAATCACAGGACAAGTGCACGCACTCACGAATCGAAACGTAATCTAGGGAGGGAACCAACCAACCATGGAGGCGACGGCGGTGAGCGTTGGCAGGGCCGTGCTGGATGGAGCGCTGGACTAAGCCAAGTCCGCGGTAGCTGAGGAGATCGCGCTGCAGCTCGGCATTGACGACGATGTGGCCTTCATCACGGACGAGCTGGAGATGATGCAGTCCTTCCTGATGACGGCAGATGAAGAGCGAGACCAGAACAAGGTGCTCACCACGTGGGTCAAGCAGGTCCGTGAATTGGCTTACAACGTCGAGGACAGCCTCATGGACTTCGGCCTTCACTCGGAGTTGGAGAAGGCTTCTTGGTGGTGCATCCCTCGCAACCCATGCGATCAACGCCGCATCGCCAAGGAGGTCAAGGAGCTGAGGGCCAAGGTCGAGGAAGTGAGCAGCAGGAACCTACGCTACTGCCTCATCAAGGATGCCACCGGCTCCAAGCCTGCTGCCATTGGGGCTGATCAGGCCGACATTGCCGGTGCGGCAATGTTTGGCATTGAGGATGCATGGCGCTCGGCCACAGAGCAGGAAAAACCAAAGCTGGACCTTCACCGGCTGATCAGCAGCGAGGAGGTGGACCTAAGAGTGATCGCGGTGTGGGGAACAAGTGGTGATCTTGGGAAGACGTCTGAAATCAGGAAGGCCTATGATGACCCAAAGGTGAACGCAAAGTTTGGATGCCGTGCTTGGGTAAGATTGATGCAGCCTTTCAATCCAAAAGAGTTCCTCGGGAGCCTTGTGAGGCAGTTCTATGAAAATTCTTCTGAAGAATCTGGAAACACCCAACAAGGATTGATGCATCCTTTCAATCCAAAAGAGTTGCTCGGGAGCCTTGTGAGGTAGTTCTATGAAAATTCTTCTGAACAAGCTGGGAAGGCGCAAGAAGGAACAACTCTAGGGTCTAATGTTTTGTTGAAGATGGAAAAGATGGGGCAAAGTAAACTTGTCCATGAGTTCAATGCAAAAGTGAGTAGCAATAGCTACCTCATTGTGATTAATGGCCTATCCACAATAGAGGAGTGGGATTGCATCAAAACCTACTTCCCTGACAAGAAGAATCAAAGCAGAATCGTCGTGTCCACGCAACATGCTGAAATTGCAAGCTTGTGCACGGAGCAACCATACGACGTGTCAGAGCTCAAGCAGTTGTCATCTAATCAGGTTATTTATCTATTCCACAAGAAGGTAATATTTGAATCTTATCAACCATCCAATATGATTTTCGTTTATCTCTTTCCTTTTCCTTCGTCAGCTATCCAAACAATTTCAAGAATAATCTAAATATATTTACTGAATTACATGTCTAGGTGACGTTCTCTTCTTTCACGTTACAAAAACTAGCAAAATTTCCCACGCAATTGCACGGCTAAATATTACAAAACATTGTATTTGTTATATAACTCTATTGTCTTTGAAAAATATAATTATATCTGTTATATAATTATAATAGTTATAATATATATATACAAGATAAATATGCATCATTATAATTTGGTCCCACCAAAATAAGTGGTACAGATCTTCTCATTTTTTCTTAATTAACATGTGATTAATTTGCCCCATCGAAATAAGTGGTATAGATTCCAACCTTTTCTCTTGAATAAGAGCGAAATTTTAGGAATTTTGCTTTTTTCGTTTTTTGCTATTATAAGGAAGACACACATGCACACACACCACCATATGCACACACACGAGTACGCCCCTAAGCACATGCATAATAAGATAGAGGCGAAGTATAAATATGTGATCGCTCACAAAATTCCTACTGAAAGCATACTCGTGTGTGCATAAATCTGAGCACCAAGATTTGAACCCTAGCGGATGGAATTGTGCACCCACAACTCCACCATCCCACTAAGAAGTGGTTCCTTGCTTTTTTTTATTTGAGGATTATTTTGGGATTTTCTAGACCTCTAAAATGAAGGACCTTGAATATCAATAGTTGTTTGTAGAGATATATAGATATATAACATATATACTTCAGTATCCTTAAGGTGTGTGGCCTTGCAATAGGTACATGAACAAAATTGGCCTTCTCAACTCACTTATTATACTCTTATGCGTAGCAGCCTCCGGATCGGACTACATATTGTAAGATATGGCATGAACATGTACGGTATCAAGAATAAAGTAGATGAATCTCGTAGAGAGAACCAAAATAACGACGCCAAAACAATCATCATGAGGGAGAAAGATTTGGCAAGCCGATTGCAAATTTTTTTAAGCACAATCTCAGAAGAGTACAAGCGATTGTCACTCTTTCACAATCTTTTTCGAACCTTTTAGAATCTTTGGATCCTTGTCTTATACAAACCCTCAACTATCAATACTAGGTAGTTTACCCCTTAAGACCATTCTAAACTAGTTTTGAACTAAAGTGGTGTTGATGTGGCAATGGTCAGCGGGTCCCACCTATCAGCCTCTACCATACCTCTTCTTCCTCCTCTCCAGCCTCTCCCTCCTCTTCTCTCCCTCTCCATCCTCTTCTCTCCCTCTCTCCCCCGCCCACTCCACCTCCTCCTACCACCTTTTGTTAGACATAGAGGGCTTCCACCCTAGTTCCATTTCATTAAATGAAACCACAACATTGTTGTTCACTGTTCGGCACCATAGGTCATCTCCTCCTACCACTTATCCTCCTCACCACTAGCTTTCCATCCCTCTTCCATGGCTGCTGTATGATTGCCCCACATGTGTTACATTGTGCCCTACGTGGCCACAATTCATGGAGAAAAGTAACACACACTCAAAGAGAGAGAGATAGAGCTTATGTAGCTGTAGTGTAGCTTGAGCTCAAAACGAGAGAGTGTGTGATGGTGTGGACGTCAAGAGGGGAGCTCGAGGTGCACGACGGTGGCAAGCTCCAGCAGGAGGAGAAGTAGCAGTGGTGCACGTGTGTTGGACTTAACCATGTCACACCTATAGACATTTCAATAGTCTTAGTCGTACTACATTAGTGTGTGCGTTAAGTGAGTTAGTGCATGCGTGTGTTATGTAATTTCATGAATGTCATGAATAGCGTGGATGTGGGATGGCACGTCATAAAGAGTTGGTCGTGGTGGGTATGTCAAGTCAGTTATTTGTTTTTTGTAGTATAAAAGATCAATGGAGAAAATGCCACAAAGCAATTCCAGGCGGCACAAAAACACTGTTGTCTCCTAAGTTCACTATTCTCTAGCAAGTCAAAACATCTACGAGTGTTGAGTCTTCATGGTTGTAGCTCACTTTGAGTACGTTCCTTCGTGGTCGTAGCTCACTTCGAGTATGTTCCTTCATGGTCGTAGCTCGCTTCGAGTACATTTTCTTCATGGTCGTAAGAGTATTGTTCATCAAGTACTGTAGCAGAGTACTATTCATTAAGTACTGTAGTAGAGTACTGTTCTATGATTAATGTAGCAATTTACTATTCTACGATGAACTGTAGCAGAGTACTGTTCATCTGAGTAGCTCATTCGAGTACTCATGGTCGAAGTCTTCTGAGTATCACAGTCGAAGTCTTTCGAGTACTCGTGGTGGAAGTCTTCCGACCATGTTGTGTGCTCCTCTGACCACACTGTGCGCTCTGACTTTCTACAACAAGTGGTATTAGAGCAAGCATTGTGATTGATCCTATCATGATGTCAGAGCATGAGTCAAGATCTCCATCACAGACGCCACCACCGAGAGCTCGCATCAGCAAAGACAACGACAGGAGCGGCAGTGGAGGCCGCGAGATAGCGGTGTAGCGTGTGGTGAAGGAGATGAGTAGAACAATGGTCTACCCCATGCTGACGCACACAAACTATGGTGACTAGTCCCTTTTGATGAGGGTGAACCTGTAGGCATAAGGACTCTGGGAGGTGATTGAGCCTAGAGATGCTGTCAACTACCGCGACGACCGCCTGGCATTGTCGGCAATCTTGTGTGCTGTGCTAACCGAGATGTTGGTGACTCTCACTGTCAAGGACACAGCGAAACAGGCATGGGATACTATGAAAGTGATGCTTATGGGCACTAAGCGTGTGTGCGAAGCCAAAGTGCAAATGTTGTGCTCGGAGTTCGTGTCCATGAAGTTCAAGGATGGATAGACTGTTGACAACTTCGCGATGCTGCTCACCGGGCTCATCGACAACCTTAACCTACTCGGTGACAAGATCGATGATGAAAGGGTGGTTAGGAAGTTTCTTTGTGCCGTTCCATCATGATACTTGCAGGCTGCAATTTCCATCGAGACGCTTGTCGACCTCAAGACAATCTCCATTAAAGAGCTGATGGGCTGGCTCAGGGTCATGGAGGAATGCTACGACTTGGAGGGTGAAGCTGACGTCTGAGGACGGTGGTTACTCCTCACAAATGAGCACGACGAAGGCTATTCTAGTGGCGAGAAGAACAGAGTTGGCAGCAGTGACCGGCACCGCGGCAAGCAGCGTGGTCATGGGCGTGGCAATGGTAACCACAACAACAGAGATTCATCATTTGCTAGTGGCCGTGATATGACGAAGATCAAGTGTTACAATTGTAACAACTATGAACACTTCTTGAAGGACTATTGCAAGCCACGTTGTGAGCGCAAAGAAATGGCAAACCTGATGTAGGTGCAGGATGACGCACCAGCACAGCTGATGGTTGAGCATTGCGAGCTTGCTCAGGTGGCCATCGACACAACAGAAGCTGTGTATCTCAACGAAGAGAAGGTGGTACTGGTCGATTCAAGCGACAGCGAGTGGTGCCTCGACATGGGAGTGAGTAAACACATGACCGGCGATAAGAACATGTTCACCTCATTGGATAATCATGTGAAAGGCAAGGTGAAATTCGGTGATGGCTCAACGGTGGATATCTGTGAAAAGGGCTCCGTGCTATTTGAGTGCAATAATCAGGAGCATCAAGTACTCACAGAGGTATACTACATCCCTCGACTACAGTCTAACATCATTAGTCTTGGTCAAGTCGAGGAGGGTGGTTGCAAGATTGTACTCAAGGATGGTGAACTTTGCATCTTTGACCGACAGTGAGCGTTGCTGGCATGAGTGCGATAGTCACGGAATAGGCTCTATACACTTGGCCTGAACCTGACCGCACCAGTGTACCTAAAGGCACAAGCGAGTGAAAAAGCATGGCGCTGGCACGCGTGTTATGACCACCTTGCCTTCCATGCTCTACATGACCTGGGTGCCAAGAGGATGGTGGAGGGCATATCCATCATAAATCGAGTGCAAAATTCTGCGATGGCTACATTCTCGGCAAACAACATTGAGTACCATTCCCACACGCTTCATTGTATCGCGTGGAGCACGGCCTAGAGCTAGCTCACATGACCTGTGTAGCCCGATCTCGCCAGTCACACCAGGTGGCGGGAGGTACTTCTTGCTGATCGTGGATGATCGCAGCCACTTCATGTGACTAGAGGTGATCAAATCGAAGGATGAGGCATTCATGTTCTTCAAGAAGATCATGGCCATCGCCAAGATGAGATCAGCTCCAAGCTGAAGGCATTTCGAACCGATCGAGGTGGGGAGTTCAACTCCATCGACTTCAACGACTATTACGATGAGATGGGCATCAAGTGGTATATGACTATTCCATACTCGTTGTAACAAAATAGTGTTGTGGAGCACCGAAATTAAATAGTTGTGGAAATGGCTCATACCATGTTGAAGAGCATGGCAATGCCCACCATGTTTTGGGGTGAAACAGTAAAGACTGTGGTGCATGTCCTGAATCGTGCGCCGACTCAGAGCCTGGACGGTATAATGTCGTATGAAGTATGGTACAAAAGGAGGCCTAAAGTCCACTATTTCTGCATGTTCAGATATGTGGCACATGTCAAGAAGGTTGGTCCAGGTGTCACCAAGCTCTCCGACCACTCCACATCGATGGTGTTCATTGGGTATGAGGAGGGCACAAAAGCCTACCATGTCTATGATCCAGCCACAAAGAAGCTCCATGTGACACATGATGTTGTGTTCGAAGACGAGTGATAATGGGACTGGACAACGCCATCTTCATCGACTGGCATTAGTGAACTTGACACATTCACTGTCGAGTACACCGATATGACAAGTAATACTCCAGTGGATGTCGATCGCACCATGTCTTCGCCAAATACGCCTGTGACACCACAGGCGGTGGAACCACTCTAGCCCACAACACCTTCTAGAGCTATGGTGTAGTGGGCAACACCACCGACTAGCAGATCGCGTGATTTCGAAGGAATGCTGCTAAGATATCACACGATGTCAAACATCTACAGCACAACTGAGGCGGTGCAAATTGACAACATCGAGCCGAAAAAGGCAAAGCTACTCGTTGACAACAAATCGGCAATTGCTTTGTGCAATAATCCTGTGCTCCATAATCACAGCAAGCACATTGATACAAGGTATCATTTTATTCACGACTACATTGAAGATGACAAAGTAGATGGGGAGCACATCAGCACAAATGAGTAGCTGGCTGACATTCTTATGAAGGCCCACAGTCGTGTCAAGTTTATCGAACTGAGGCAGAAGATCAGGGTGGTCGAGGTGAAGCCAGTGCGCCATAGTTAGAGAGGATTTGTTGGACTTAACCATGTCACACCTACAAACATTTCAGTAGTCTTAGTTGTACTACATTAGTGCGTGCGTTAAGTAAGTTAGTGCGTGTGTTAAGTGAATTAGTGCATGCGTTAAGAGAATTAGTGCGTACGTGCATTATGTAATTTCATGAATGTCATCAATAGCTCGGACGTGGGATGTCACGTCATAAAGAGCTGATCGTGGCTGGTATGTCAGGTCAGTTATTTGTTTTTTGCAGTATAAAAGATTAACGGAGAAAATGCCGCAAAGAAATTACAGGCGGCATGAAAACACTATTGTCTCGTGAGTTCATTGTTCTCCAGCGAGTCTAAACATCCGCAAGTGTCGAGTCTTTGTGGTCATAGCTCGCTTCGAGCACATTCCTTCGTCATCATAGCTCACTTTAAGTACGTTTCTTCGTGGTCGTAGCTCACTTTGAGTAAGTTCCTTCGTGGTTGTAACTCACTTCGAGTACCAGTTCCTTCGTGGTTGTAAGAGTACTATTCGCCAAGTACTGTTCTACAAGTATTGTAGCAATTTACTGTTCTACGAGTGCTGTAGCAGAGTACTATTTATTCGAGTAGCTCATTCTAGTACTCACGGTCGAAGTCTTCCGAGTACTCACGGTCGAAGCCTTCCGAGTACTCACGGTCGGAGTCTTCCGAGTACTCATGGTCGAAGCTTCTGAGTACTCGCAGTTCAAGTCTTCCAACCACGTTGTGTGCTCTGACTTTCTGCAATAGCGTGCACCACATTCTCAAGTGAGGCAAACCCGAAGTTGGGATATACACATGCGGAGGTGGCTGATGAAGTGGGAATGGCTTGATGCCAGCCGCGGCGAGCGCAAGCAAGGGAGGTGCATGACGGCAGTGAATTCTAGTAGACCAAATAGAAAGGAGAGAGTGCATGAGCACCCCCTTGGCACAGGGAGGATGGATGTGTTCTTGCCTTGGCTTGAGGTGACCCCAAGAGGGCTAGCAACGGTGGCAGCCATGGATGCAGTCTCACCTCCTCCCCAAGCTTTGCCCTCCTCCCCCAGATCTGGTTGTTGCTCTCGACCTCCTCCGTCAGCTCTAGCCGCTGCTCTCTGCATCTTCCTGAAGTTCCAGCCGCCACTTGCCAGTCCCCTAGCTCTAGCCACCACTTGTGGTATTTGCAGAGAGGAGGAAGCGATGAGAGAAGAGGATGGGTGGTGGTGACTAGGGAGGTAGAATTATTGGAGTAGGGAAAAGGATGATGTGGATATCATGTTAGTGAAACCTATCTATGTAGATGCCACATTAGTCAAACCGGATGGTTTTGGTCTCAAGAGGGTAAAATGGCCGGTATTGTTAGTTGCGCAGGGTGTCAAATATCCGATTTCGTAGTTGAGAGTTGATTTCTAGACTTTCCGATTTCGTAGTTGAGAGTAGATTTCTAGACTTTTCTGAATTTGTAGTTGAGAGTTGATTTCTAGACTTTTGAGATAGTTGAGGGGGTTGAATAAACTTATTCCATCATTATTTATGATGCATGGAGATAAAATTAAAATTACGAAAGCACGAGCACACAAGTTACCAAGGGTGAAAAAATTCACTGCTTACTATAACTCTTTTTCAGGTTGAGCCTGCAATCTATTCTGCTAAGCCCATCTCCGAGTCAAGCACTGTGACTGTTACTGGAAGCAGCTCAACGAAACGATGCCCACCACTTTTTCAGGTGCGATTGGTGGAAATGCTGTTTCCACCTCAACAATAAAAAGGGGCCCTGAACGCAGCAAGACTATGGAAGCCCTCGCCGAAGACCTTGTTGGGCGAACAACAGAGAAATCTAAAGTTATTGGTTTGATTGGCGACCCAGATGACAGGCAGGACCACAAGGTTATCTCAGTGTGGGGAATGGGAGGTATTGGGAAAACCAGTCTTGTCAGAAGCGTCTATCGAAGCCAACGGCTTGGTGGCTGGAAGCGTGCTTGGGCCACTGCACTGCGCCCTTTCAATCCCCACGTACTCATTCGAAACTTGGCATTGCAACTTGAAATTGAAAGTCAAAAACGTGAAACTGAAAGTCAACAATATCCTGCTGGAGAAAATGGAAAGGAACAGAAGAAAAAGATAGGAACAATGGGATTTCAAGAGATGACTGCCGAGCTATATAAGCTTCTAGAAAAGCAGAAGTGCCTCATTGTTCTTGATGATTTATCTTCCACTGAAGAATGGGATTCAGTTAAACAATACTTGGCAAATGCTAAACGGATCATAGTCACCACAAGGGAAAAAAGTGTCGCCAAACATTGCTCGGAGCAAGACCAGAACGTGTACAGCCTTAATGGCCTGGAATATGATGCTGCACTTGACCTGTTTCAAAAGAAGGTACTTACAAACCTACAATCCTTTCATCTCCTTTGGGTTAAGTTTGGTTCCCTATTCTTCAGTAAGCTCGACATTTGCCACAACCCAACTAAGGTATGCGCATTAAATCTAAGATGACAACATTTGGTACATACCAAATAAACGAAAAATTCAGAATTTTCATGATTTGAACTTTCATATCTCAAAATTTTAAGCTTCAAACTAAATCTCCATATTTGATATTTCAAACCTTAATTCTAATATGGAATTATGAACACATCAACCTCAATGTGAATAGTGGCTGCATATGACGAGAAATCAAGGATGAGAATGATTGCTAGATGCAAAACAAACTATAATGTTTTTCTTGTATACTGGAAATTAAAATTTTGGAACTTATAAGTTTGAAATGTTATGTATTTAGATTTTCGACAAATAAATTTAAAAACTATGATCTTTCCAAAAACTTGGTATGAAATACGAATATAGAATCCCAGACATCAAATTTTCGACAAATAAATTTAAAAAATGAGTTTCATATTTTTTTTATTTCTCAACATTTGGGAATTTGAAACTTTGCACTTAGGTATTCTGCATTTTTATTTTATTTTTTAGAATTTGAAATTTGGAGATCAGAATGTATTATTTTTATTTTTAAATATTAAAGTTTTGAAATTAACTTTTGAAATGTCAAATTTAAAATTTGAAGTATATGATATATATGTATGATAGCGAAGATTAACTTACCCACCTTTTCAATGTGTTAAATTGATTATTTCTGCTAAATAATCCTATTCTTATTTTCTTAGTATTAAATTTCAAAATTTCAAGTTTAAAATTTAATTTGAATAATTCTAAAACATATTGAATGTCCATGTTTCAAATTTAATTATTAATTCATAAAAAGTAAAATATTATATTTGAATTTACATTTTGTCATTCAATGTTATAATTCCTAGTGTGTGTTTTTTTTTTGCAAAAACCCACCTGCATCTCAAAGTTTGTCAAAAATCCACGTGCAAGTTCTATGTAATTCCAAATTCCTCCCTACCAATGGCCAATTTACTCATGGAAACTCCTAGAAGTCAAGAACTGCTAACTTGGCTATCTCCCAGTGAGGGGATTACGTCCGAGTACATCCAGACCACAAGAATTGGCCCATGCAAGAGGGGATTTACAACCACATAGAACTTGAAAGTGGATTTTTGATGAACTTTAAGATGCTGGTGGTTTTTTTTTTGGCAAACTCCACCACTTGGAGTGGATTTTTGCAAAAAAAAACTATAATTTTCATACATTGCATATATATCAAATTTCACAGTTTTTGTTAGAATTTAGAAAAAAAATAGCTATCCACTTTTGGTTCCTTAACTCCTGTCAGAATTTAATCCTAAATTTTAATACTATTTACTTTGTGTCCCTCAAATGTGAAAAGTGTGCCCCTCCGACAATACTTTTGAACTTCGGGTGAAAATTAAACTTCGGGAAGAGTTGAAGGAGCAAATGTGAACTTTTTCCTAGAATTTATTTCGCTAGATAATGGCCCAATTTCCTTAACATAGCTATTTCCATCATAATAGCACTAAACGGAAATGTCGACTATTCAAATTTAATGAAAAACTAATTGGGCAATTCATTGCATGCCATTAAGTTTTTTTTTCACATAAGCATCTTTATATGTCACTAGATATCTCACTAGACCAACCGTATTAGCCTCACTATGAATCATCTATATAAATAAAAGCAATCGGTGATATTTAAGACACCTTCTTTGTTTTAAAGCAAGAATATCCCACAATAATCCTAAATTTTTTTTAAGAAATTCTCACATTAATCGAAAGAAAAAGAGAAAGATATCTACCACTTAGTTTGGTGGGGCCAGATTATAATGGTGTATATTAATCATATATAGATATTAGATTTATGTAATAAATAAAATTGTATTTAAATTATAGGAAGTATAATTGTATATCAAAGACAACTGTATCATAATATCTAGCAGCGCAATTATATAGATAAATTTGCTAGTTTTTCATCAACATGATGTAAGGAAATTTCTCGTTAACGTGGCTAACAACAATGAGAAACTGCTACTGTAAGCAAATTTTTAGTGGCATGCAAGAAATGCCAAACTACATGTCGCCATAGTCTACGGACGCCCAAGCAGCGGCCAACGCAGGCATATCTTCTCCAACCTTCAGATGACTGCCACTCCGGAGGATTTGGCTGCATCACTTACACGACGCTAGGACCTTCAAGCTCTCAAAGCCGACACCTTGGTGGGGCTACCTCCCACACAAACATGACAACCGGTGAATGTCACAGCGATCACGACTGTCGGAATGCAGGCTATCCGAAAGTAGGCTGCTGTCATACAGCCAGCCCCGGAGCGGACCGATGATCTTGGCTACATGGGCATCCCGTCACTCCAACAAAAGCTGCTCCTATCGCTGCAGCCCTCAAGACTGACTACTTCAACACCACGGGCTAGTCTCGCAAAGTCAGAGCACATTCATCAAAGGAAGATGTATTTAGGAAAATTTTCTTTACGTCCGGAATGTCGCAAGAATCTCTCATCGGGCGAGAATGTCAACCCTCCTCCTTAAGCTAGTATAACCAAAGGTTTCAACTTGGTTCGATGGGACTACCTTTTGCAGCTGCTAGTAGTCAAGGGTTTCCATCCACGTTGGAGGGATTGGATCTCTTGCCTCCACTCCACTGCAACCTCTAGAGTTTTTCTAAATGGTGTTCCCGGTAGCTCTATTCATCATCATAAAGGCCTTTGTCAAGGTGACCCACTATCCTCCTTCCTCTTTATAATAGCGATAGACCCCATCCAAAATATCCTCAACTTAGCATCGGAACGAGGCCTCCTGCAACCATTACACGGCCGGGTAGCAACCTTGTGAACCTCGCTTTATGCAGCTGAAAAGGTCATATTCCTACACCATTCCAGGCCAAATATCGCCTCCCTTGTCTAAATTCTAAAGAAATTCGGGGAAGCCATGGGTCTCATACTAACCTTCAAAAAAGCCGTGTGGCTCTGATTCGTTGTGAAGGAATTGATCTACAAACCGTGCTACATGATTTACTAGCCAATCTAGCTTCCTTCCCTTGGCAATTCAAAGGCTATGTCACTTACACTTTCAAAGGCTATGTCACTTACACTTTCAAAGGCTACAAGACAAAATGTCCAGCCGATTATTGAGCTGGTGTAGGAAATTTTTCACTCTCGCGGGAAGGAAAGTTTTGGCAAAAGTCAGTGCTAAATGCCCAAGCGACATACCTTCACAGTTATCAAACCACCAAATGGCGTGATCCAATTTCTAAATAGATGAATGAGGCAATTTCTTTGAGCCAGTTCTGAACACCTAACTGGAGAAAAATGCAAGGTCAGTGGGACAAAGTGTGCAAACCCACACACCTTGGGGGTCTTGGCCTCCTGGACCTCCAACGATTCGCGCGAGCCTTACGAATCAGATGATTATGGAATGAGTGGGTAGCTCCTAACAAGCCATGGAAAGGGATGCAAACCCCTTGTGATGAGCACAATAGGCTTCTTTTTGCGGTGGCCACCTCCATCTCAATCGGTGATGGAAAAATTGCAAGCTTCTGAAACTCGGCTTGGGCTCAAGAGAGACGTCTGCGTGATATTGCTCCACGTCTTTTCGCTGCCACTAAAACAAAAACCATTCCCTGCATAAGATCTAAACTGGTTGGATGGCCAAACTGCACTGCACACTCAAGAACTCATCACCATCGGGTGCCACATATCTTCCTTGAATCTTCGAGAAGGGATACACGACAGTATAACTTGGAATCCCACGCCTCATGGAAGCACAGTTCCAAGCCTGGGGGATACACGACAGGATGAGGTCCAAGCCTGGATCTTAGCTGGGGCAAAGAGGCTAACAGAGCTTTTACCTACTTTTGTAATGCCTTAATTTTTTTCTCATAGGGTGTGGTCCCCCTAGGTTTCACAACCCTCGAACTTATATATAAACTCTTATTCCGGCTTTAATATATTTGGCGGTGCGTCTGCCCCTGTAAAAAGAAAAGAAATGCCAAAATTAAAGTGGTCACCCTCATCGACGACGCTTCGTGCTCCAGCCTTGCAATCACCACAAAGATGAGCAATCACCGCAAAGATGAAATAAGGTTGCCTCCGTCTCACGACTATCGTCTCTGCATCACTAGTGGAAGTTGTGCCATCCATTGTGCGGATCACAGTGAGTGCCACGGGTCACGTTGTGATGTTGTCACGTCTGTTCGGTCACTAGAGCATCTTGCGGCAGAAGGGTCATTGCTTCTGCCCCGCGCTGGTCTCATGCACTGTTAGTACTTAGCATCCATGGTCACCTTATCACGCTAAAGGCTGTCTGTAGTCGACAACATCAATCGACTGAGCTTGACTGATATCTCACGAGACACAACAACAACATTTTGCCCACCTATATACCTGAAGAACCGTGTTAATATTGTTCATGGTTTATTTGTGCTGAGCAATTGGTTATTGACAATCATGTCTAGTTAAAATTTATATTTGTGAAAGTTTACAGTTTTTAGAGTTGCCTGTTAGGGATGGTCTGACCGTTGTGCAGATGCGGTCTAACCGCTATGCAGAGGTGGTCTAACTGATCCGCTGAGGTGGTCAAACCAGCTATTTGCCCCTCAGGCAATTTGCCAGGGGCAGTCTGACCGGTGTAGATCAATCGGTCAGACTGGCCAGTTACTGCTCAGGCAATTTGCCAAGGAGCGGTCTGACCGGCACGAATTAAGCGGCCACACCGGCCCAATAGATAGTGAAGTGAAGGTTTTAGAATACCAATTGGGAAAGTTGAATTTAAAGGCATCTTTCACTCACTCTGATTGCTATATCATGTCCTATATGATTCTTATGGGTTCATTAAAGACTTCAATCATCGCTGCCAACCTGTAGTTGAGGAAAAGCTACTTGCCAGTGAGGGGTGTAATGTTGTGTAGCGGGTAAAGTAGCTGTGTTGTTCAGTACCATAGGAGGATGAGCTTCATGCAGTATTGTAGCACCCGCACCAAGTTCATACGGCCCCGCCGACATAGTATCGGTTGCACTTACAGATAAGAATTAGTAGTTTTCTTGTTAGTTGAGTTTGTTTTCTCACACATATATTACATGTTTTTGAGATAAGTTTCTTAAAGTTTAGAGATTATTTATTAGAGGTCAAGTCAAGTATTCACTATGGGATAGCAATGTTTGTGTTATCAATCAAGCAAGAATGAATTGGACTATCTCACATTTCAATTTATGTCTATTAAACGGGGAGCATATCACATGAAAACCACCTAGTTTTTAAAAACATGAAAACTTTCAATTTGCGCCATATAGGATCTTGTACCAATAGTCAGATTTCCCACCACCTCTCCACCCTGTCCATTTTGCAAAAAAGGCCCCACGAGCTCTCCCTCTTCTTTCCCTCTCTCTCCCCTCTCCTCTCTCCAATGAGCCAGGTGGCAGCCGGTGGACGGAGGTGCGGCCAGACGGAGCTATGTCGTGCAGCAGTCAGCAGACGGAGGCACGCCGTGCGGCACATAGCAGATGGAGGTTTAGCTGAATGGTGCGGCAGTGGGCGGCGCGGATGGAGGCCAGACAGAGCTGACAGGTGACGGGCGTCACAGACGGTAGCATGAACAGGCGGTGGCAACACGAACGGATGGCGCGGATAGGCAGCATGGACAGGTTGCGATGGCAGACAGCGGCGCAGATGGGTGGCGGACCGCGGCGCGGACGGGGATGAGGGGGAGAGATGTAGAAAAAGGGAGAATGGGAGGGGTTCTTTAGCAAAATGGACAGGAGTAGATCCTAGCCGTTGGCTTACAATTGGACGGCTCACACCCAGATTTTCAAGTTTTCAAAAGATGATCGATTTGCACGTGTACTCCCACTAAACCGTTGTAAGATCGAGGAGGCCGACTAGAGGGGGGGTGAATAGGAGGTTTTAAAATTTTCGTCTAATTCTAATTAGCAATTGTAAACTTGATGGATTGATAGAGCAAGATAACACTAGCACTAGCACAAGTAATCGACTAAGAGCAATAATGAATGGAAGAGAACAACAATTGCTACTCTAACTAAGCAAGCAATCAAGTAATATGAATGAAGAGCGTTGCTTGAATGAAAATGATCACAAGAGAGCAAACCACAATTGACACGATTACTTTTTACCGTGGTGATTGGAGACTTGCCGGTCTCCCCTAGTCCACGTTGAGGTAAGCCCGAACGAATCGGACCGGCTCCACGAATGAGCCTAAGCACCTCGATCACTATTGGATGCCCTTTCCCTCTCCGGGTAGGCGAGCTCCAAGCCTTCACAATCTTCCGGGCCTTCTCACAATCTTCTTGAGAAGATCACCGAAACTCCGCCAAGCCGTCTAGGTGCCGGCAAGCACCAAGAGAATAGACCACTGCGGCTTGATCTCACTCAAGTGCTCAATGGATCAACTAGAATGCAATGCACTTGAATTTTGGGTCAACTACCTCAAATGAATGCACAAGTGAGTGAATGAGGTGTGAGAGGTTGTACTAGGCTCAAATGTATTCAATGGATGTTCAACAACGTGTCCAAGTTCTGGTGGGGGTGTATTTATACCCTCACCAACCTCAAATAGCCGTTGCAATAAACAATCCTGAAAATTCAGGAAATCCGGAACTACCGCAGGCAAAACCGCGGTACTTCCGGACCCTCGCTGACCGGTCAGAACGGCTATGTCAGAGAGTCAGAAGTAACCGTTGGTCAATGAGTGCGGTACTACCGCCGTTGAAATCGCGGTACTTCCGGACGTCCGGAAGTTCCGCTCCAAGATCCGGTACTTCCGATCTCAACGAGTCTAAGTCTTATTCTCGGCGCTCTCTGGAAATAACGTTCCGCACAGGTGTCCGGAACTTCCGCACATGCGGTAGTTCCGCAGGTAAAACCGCGGTACTTCCGTTTTCCGAGAGGCTAAGTTAAAGTTCGGGCGCTCTCTGGAAATAAAGTTCCGCTCGGGTGCCCGGTACTACCGGCCGTCCGGTAGTTCCGCAGGACAAACCGCGGTACTTCCGTTTTCCGAGAGACTAAGTCTGAGTCCGGGCGCTCTCTGGAAAAAACGTTCCGCCTGGGCGCCCGGTACTACCGGACCTGCGGTAGTTCCGCCCAGTACACACCGGAACTACCGAATTTTCTGACAATGCACAGATTTGATTTAATTTTAATTTCTAAGTGCATGCATGATCCTAAATTGATCCAAAGGGCACATTTGAACATGATCAAGCAATCACCATGATCCCTCTTAATAGTACGGCGTCTATCCTATAATCCGGTCTTCCAACCTAACTCCAAGACCGGTAAAATAAAATAGATACCTAAACTATTTACCTTGTCGCCCTAGAGATCTTGAATCTTCATGGGAAATTTTGTGAGCCTCTTTCTTTGCCATTTGAACTTATCCTTTCAAACACTTAATGCACACATTAGTCCCATATTCACATAAATTCATTAATTACCAAAACTAATATTTTTAGGGGCCTAGATGCTTTCAATCTCCCCCTTTTTGGTAATTGATGACAACAAGAGCAATTTATGAGAAGAATTTAAGATTTGGATATACTCTTAGTTTGCAAGATGTATATCACAAGGTCTTTGAAATTTTAGCAGTTTTAGAACATGGGGAATTTTTGCATTTTAGAAACTAATAAGAAAGAGCTCCCCCTAAACATGTGCATCAAATTTTACAGGAATTTATTAGGCATGATTACATCATAGCATTACAGCACATTCACCAAAATTCAAAGATACGCAATAGACAAGTAAACAAGCATTGCATTAAGGACATGACATAGTTCATTACAATGCATCAGAAATTAAAATACTAAACGTCCACAGAGTTTAAACCACACAATAAGCATTACATGGTTCATTTCACCATACTTTATTACAACGATAGATAAAGACTTAAAACTTCTCCTAGCTACAATTTCTCCCCCTTTGGCATCGAAATACCAAAAAGAGGAGCTAGTCCAGAGCTGCACTGGGAGAAGGAGGACCACGGCGACGACTGCGACGACCATAGCGAACTGGAGAAGGCGGATGAACTGCACTCTCCAAGGCTAATACGCGATCACCAAGGGAAGACACAGTGGAGATCAAGACATCCTGGCGCTCCTCAAGCCTGAGTATGGCGGAGTAAATCTGAGAAAGCGACACATCGCCCTCGCCCTGGGGAGGAGGATCAGCAGCTGCCTGATGCTGAGGCTGAGGCTGAGGCTGAGACTGAGACTGAGCACGGGTACGAGCAGGAGCAGGAACAGGAGGCTCTGCACGCGGCTTGTATGGCTTGTGCGGGGTGCAGAGTGCTCCTCGGTATCCAGTCTTCCGAATGATCACAACCATAATAAATGGTGCAAAGTTGATCCTTTTCTGTTTGTCATTCTTATTGGCGTCGATCCCCCTGATGATAAGATCCACCACATCAAACTTTTGGCCGCGCATAATGTAATCAATTACATTCCACGCATGGCCACGAATAGCATCATAATTCCCACTCTTGGGAAGAATGGTGTGGTTGATGATCCTGTTGACAAGGCTGGGAATAGGGAGTAAGCCCATTGTCGTCCCCAGTGACCGTTCAGCAGCTTGGTCATAGTACTCTGAATATGCAGCAATAGGAAGAGCTCGCTTGCTGAACACCTTCTCATAGGCACTGGTTTCCGTCCCAAGTGCTAACTCAAACTCGTGCCTGGTGCACTCTATGAACTGGGTCCCTGTCATCCAACTCAGATGCTCAAAGTTGGGAGAGACGTACAGGGTAGCATAGAACTGCCTGATCATGTTGTCCATATAGTTGCATTTGAATGCAACAAGTTGATGGATATCGGCTGAAAGAGCTGATAAGCACCACTGAACTTGTCGATCTACGACAAGTGATCCCAGTCCACATACTTATGTGCAGCAAATTTGCGAGCTGGACCATACATCTCCTGGTACACCTTCTCTTGAAACTTGGAATGAAATTGGGGGTTCATTGAGTCTCGAGGGCGTACATACTGACTGCGGCGACGAAGAATAGCATAATCCTCATTTGTGATTTTGGCGAGGTCCACCTCTTCGTCTGCAGTTACCTCAGGCATCTCCTCATCTGAGATCGCATAATCCTCGCTCTCATGCGAGGCCTCAGATCCGCTCTCATGCGAATCCTCTGAGTCACTCTCAGGGTCGGAGGCGGGACCCTTGCCCTTGTGCTCCGCCGTCTGAGATGCAGGAGTCGAGGAGGAGGATTGACCAGCCGTGCCCCCATAAGACTTGTGCGAGACATTCTTCATCCTCGGCATCTTCAATGACGCAATAGGATAATCAAGGTATGAGGTAGAATAAGCAAAAGTAGGTTTGAAATTGAAAGCAATGAATTTTTGCTGTTCCAGGAAAAACGGAAGTACCGGCGGCAAAACTGCGGAACTTCCGGGAAATCCGGTAGTTCCGGCATTAAACATGCGGTACTTCCGGGACCCCGGTAGTTCCGGCCGCTCGACCGGTAGTTCCGGTTTTTCTGGACATTTCTAGGGCATGATAAAAATTGAATCTTTTTGGGGTATTTCTTGGATTGAATCCAGTGCATGTATGTATAAACATCTAAATACCCCAAATATACAGATTTGCCCAAGAATATTTCAGCAAGAATCATCACATTTCAAATTTAACCTAAACTCCACCTAGGGTTCTAAGAACAAGATAAAAGGAGGATTTTGATCCGATTTACCTTGTGAAGTCGGAGGAGGAGAACCCTGGGAGTGCAAGGAATCACCCAAAAACGAAGAACTCCCCTCGGATTCAAAGATCGGGAGAGGAGATAGGTTCTTGGGAGAGAGAGGAAGGAGAAGAGGAAGAGGAGAGGAGTAGGCGGCTGCGGTTTGGGAGGAGTGAAGATGAGAGAGAAAAGCGATAAAGGGGTAAGGAGTAACGGTTGGAGGAGTTGGCGGTTTTGGAAACCGCATTGAATCCCGCAGAAAGCGGTAGTACCGCGCGTAACACGCCGGTAGTACCGTGTTCACAGAAATTCCGGAAGTTCCGCGGATTACACTGCGGTAGTTCCGGTTTTTCTGTCAGGAGCGGAAGTACCGCACAATAGACTGCGGTAGTTCCGGATTTTCTGGAACTTTTCAGAATTTGACTTTTAGAACTTGAAATTTTGCAAATGATCCCTAGTTTTGCATGCAACTAAAGTCATTCAGGATCATTATGCATCAATTGAGCTAATGCTATATTTTGAAACTAATTTTTATGAATTTAAACGAATTTTTGACCAAAATAGGGAAAAAAACCAACAAAAATCCATATGAGCACAACAAAAGAGCAGAAATTTATGAAATGAGATTTCAAGCTACATTAGAGTAGTTTATGACATTTAATTCATTCCTCAATTTGCAAAAGCGGCTTTCATCTAATGGTTTGGTGAAAATATCCGCTAGTTGATTTTCGGTTCGGATGTGGCTAATTTCAATATCTCCCTTGCTCACATGATCTCTCAAGAAATGGTGACGTATATCTATATGCTTGGTTCTTGAGTGTTGAACGGGATTATTGGATATTTTGATAGCACTATCATTATCACACAAAAGAGGCATTTTATCAAAATTGATCCCATAATCCAACAATGTTTGCCTCATCCAAAGCAATTGAGCACAACAACTTCCCGCTGAAATATATTCGGCTTCGGCGGTTGAAAGTGCTACGGAATTTTGTTTCTTGGATGACCAACACACTAGAGATCTTCCTAGAAATTGGCAACTACCCGAGGTGCTTTTTCTATCCACTTTGCATCCCGCATAATCAGAATCCGAATATCCAATTAATTCAAAATTTGCACCTTTGGGATACCAAAGCCCTATGCTTGAGGAATGCTTTAAATATCTTAGAATCCTCTTTACGGCCACTAAATGGCACTCTTTTGGAGAAGCTTGAAAACGTGCACACATGCATACACTAAACATAATGTCGGGCCTAGATACGGTAAGATAAAGCAAACTACCAATCATGGATCTATAAAGCTTTAAATCTATCGACTTACCTTCTTCGTTGAGGTCTAGATGCCCGTTTGTTGCCATGGGTGTTTTGATGGGTTTGGCTTCTTCCATTCCGAATCTTTTGAGTAGATCCTTCACATACTTTGTTTGGCTTATAAACGTCCCATCTTTAAGTTGTTTGATTTGAAGTCCAAGGAAGTAGCTTAGCTCACCAATCATCGACATCTCGAATTCCCTAGACATCATCTCACCAAATTCTTTGCAAAAGTCTTGATTAGTAGAACCAAATATAATATCATCAACATAGATTTGACATACAAAGAAATCATCTCCAATAATTTTTGTGAATAGAGTTGTATCTACTTTACCAATTTTAAAGCCTTTTGATACTAGAAAGTTACGAAGGCGCTCATACCAAGCTCTAGGAGCTTGCTTTAAACCATATAGCGCCTTTGATAATCTATACACATGATTAGAGTATTTAGCATCTTCAAATCCCGGGGGTTGTTCCACATATACTAATTCGGAAATTGTACCATTAAGAAATGCACTTTTGACATCCATTTGAAACAATTTAATGTCAAAGCATGATGCAAAAGCAAGCAAGATTCTAATTGATTCAAGTCTAGCAACGGGCGCAAAAGTCTCATCATAATCTAAGCCCTCGACTTGAGTATAACCTTGAGCCACTAACCTTGCTTTATTTCTTACCACAATTCCGTTCTCATCTTGTTTGTTCTGGAAGACCCATTTTGTGCCAACGACATTGTGCTCCTTGGGTCTCTCCACCAAAGTCCAAACATCGTTTTGAGCAAAGTTATTCATCTCTTCATGCATAGCATTTATCCAATCCGGGTCATCTAGTGCTTCTTCTATACGCTTAGGTTCAAGTGAAGATACAAAAGAATAGTGTTCACAAAATGAAGCTACTCTAGAGCGAGTTTGAACACTCTTACTCACGTCACCCAATATTTGGTCAATTGGATGATCCTTGGCTATTGCATTGTGAATCTTGAAAATACTTTGCGATTGATCTTTTTCTTCATCTTCTATAACTTGAACATCGTTTGTTGTGGAAGAGGAGGGTGGTTCCACTTGTCTAGATGAGCTTGGTGATGTTGGATCCTCTTTTGGCTTGATGTCTCCGATTTGCATGTTCTCCATTGCCTTGCGAAGACTTTCATCTTCTACATCATCCAAGTTCTCATGCTCTTCTTGAGAGCCGTTAGTTTCATCAAATTGAACATCACATGATTCTTCCACTAAACCCGAATTTTTATTAAAGACCCTATAGGCTTTACTATTTGAGGAATACCCTAAAAGGAAGCCTTCATCACATCGACTTTGAAATTTTGAGAGCCGAACACCTTTTCTTAGAATATAGCATTTGCAACCAAATACTCTAAAGTAAGAGATGTTCGGTCTCCTTCCAACAAGAAGCTCATAGGAAGTCTTTTTCAAGAGTCGATGTAAATAGAGGCGATTTATGGCATGACATGCGGTGTTAATAGCTTCCGCCCAAAACTTGTCGGAAGTATTATATTCATCAAGCATTGTCCTAGCCATTTCAATCAATGTTCGATTTTTCCTCTCTACAACTCCATTTTGCTCCGGAGTGTAGGTTGTGGAAAGTTCGTGCTTTATTCCAAGTTCATCACAAAAGTCTTCAACTTTTGTATTTTTGAACTCGGAACCATTGTCACTCCTAATTTTCTTTATTTTAAAATCAAATTCATTTTGAGCCCTTTTTGAAAAACTTTTGAAAATCCCGGAGGTTTCACTTTTGTCATTTAGGAAGAAGACCCATGTATATCTAGAGTAAGAGCGCTAATGGCCTAGAGGTTGACATGATACTTTTGGAAGGATGAGAATTAGCGACTTGTTTTCCGGCTTGACAAGCACTACAAAGTCGATTTTTCTCAAACTTTACATCCTTCAAGCCAACCACTAAGTCATGCTTAAAAAGCTTTTTAAGTTGAATCATTCCCACATGACCTAGCCTTCTATGCCACAACCAACCCAACGAAGTTTTTGCAATTAAACAAGTTTTTAAACAAGACTCATTTGAAGAAAAATCTACCAAATAGAGATTCCCAAATCTAAAGCCTTTGAAGACTAGTTCATTATTATTATCTTTTGAGATTACAACATTTTCTTTTGAGAATGAGCATGTTAAGCCTAGATCACATATTTGAGCAACGGATAGCAAGTTGAAATTTAATGATTCAACTAAAGATACATTAGAAATAGAAAGGTCGTTTGAGATAGCGATTTTACCCAATCCTAATACCTTTCCTTTGCTATTGTCTCCAAATGTGATTTTGTCATTGCTTCCATTCTCAAATGTGGTGAACATCTTCCGGTCTCCGGTCATATGTTGGGTGCAACCGCTATCCAACACCCAATGCCTTCCACCGGTTTTGTAGTTCACCTACAAAAGAAGATCAAGTTCTTTTAGGTACCCAAATTTGTTTGGGTCCTTGGAGGTTAGTGACCAAGGTCTTGGGTACCTAAATGGATTTCTTTTTAGCACCCAAAATCGAGGTGCCAATGAAATGAGCAATAACATTTCCATTTGTGGATTTTCTAAGCATATAACAAGAATCATATAAACCAATGGAATGCATGTTATTCTTAGAACAATCACTTGGCATATGTCCAATACACCGGCATTTTGTGCAATACTTACCATTTTCCTTTACAAACCTTGGAGGCTTGTATACCGGCTTTTTACCCTTTTGGGGGACATATCCAAGTCCCTCTTTGTTAAAAGAGCATCTTTGATCGCTTACTAACTTATCAAGGGTTTCCTTTCCCTTGTAAGCCCTCTCTAAACTTTTGTTTAATTTTAGCACTTGTTCTTTTAAATTTTTATTTTCATTAGCAATGTTATCATCATGAACAAGATTTAAAGCATTTCTAGAATCTACACTTGATGAACAAGGTATGGCAAGTAAATCATCACAACAAGTAGATATGCTAGACTTTGAAATTTCTATACTAGATATTTCATTCAAGATATTGCAAGTAACTCCAATGCTAGTACTAGATTTGTGATTTTCTTGGAGAAGCAAATCATGAGCTTCCTTTAGCTCCTCATAAGAATCTTTGAGAGAGGTGTGTTCTCTCTTTAAGACCTTAAACTTTGATTTTTCTTTTCCAAGAAATTCATTCAATTCAACTAGCATATTCATCAAGTCATCATATGAAGGCTCATCATCATCAAGCAAGTTTACCTTTTCTCCTTTAGCCATAAGGCATGTAGGAGTGGAGAATAGTGATGGAGCCTCCTTGATTGCAATGCCCACAAGCCCTTTCTTCTTGGGAGATTCGTCCTCGCTTGAGTCGGAGTCCGAATACTCCTCTTCGGAGTTCCACTCACCAATATGGGCTTCATTATTGCCATCCTTGTGAAGCTTCTTGAAAAGCTTCTTCTTGCCGTTGTAGTTCTTCTTCTTTGATGACTTCTCCTTGTCATCCTTCTTTGTTGGACATTGAGAGGCAATGTGCCCCTTCTCATCACATTCATAGCAACGAATGTTGCTAAACTTCTTGTTGGAGGAAGAATGTCATTTCTTGGTCTTCTCATGGCTTGTACTCCGAAATGGGCGTCTTCTCATGAACTTCTTCATTCTTCTTACTAGAAGCGCAAATTCTTCTTCGGAGTCCTCCTCATCATCTTCTTCGGATTCTTCACTCATTACCGCTTTAGCCTTGAAAGCGGTGATCTTCTTATTCTTGGAAGAAGATTGCTCTAAGAGCTCTTCCTTGTCTTTCTTGTAGAGCTCGTTGGTGATGAGGTTGCCCAACAATTGCGTTGGTGTCATTCTTGCCAACTCCGGTGAGTTGAGGAAGAGAGTCACCAACACTTCATATTTCTCCGGCAAGGCCCTAAGCATCTTTCGAACAATATCAAGATCGGAAAGGTTAGTTCCAAGGCCCTTAAGCTCATTCACAATGTTGTTGAGCCTTGAGTACATCTCATTGATGTCTTCATGGGGCAACATTGTGAATGTCTCATATTTGATCCTAAGCCGATGCAATTTGGCCTCCTTGACCGTGGATGTCCCTTCGTGTATTTCCGAAAGGGTAGTCCAAATAGCATGAGCCGTCTCAAGATTGCTCACCCTATTGAACTCATCCGCGTTCAAGGCTCCAAATAGAGCATTCATAGCTTGGGCGTCTAAATGAGCATTACGCCCGTCTTGATCCGTTGGGTGATCCGGATCAAGAGCCATAACGTAACCCTCATTTACGACTTTCCAAATTTGAGGACTCATGGCCTTTAAATAAATAGACATTCTAATTTTCCAATAAGCATAATTTGAGCCATCAAATAGAGGTGCCTTTCCTATTGCTATACCCTCACTAGCCATCCTTTTCTCTCTAGACGGTTAAGTCTAAATTTGAGAGACCAAGCTCTGATACCACTTGTAAGATCGAGGAGGCCGACTAGAGGAGGGGTGAATAGGAGGTTTTAAAATTTTCGTCTAATTCTAATTAGCAATTGTAAACTTGATGGATTGATAGAGCAAGATAACACTAGCACTAGCACAAGTAATCGACTAAGAGCAATAACGAATGGAAGAGAACAACAATTGCTACTCTAACTAAGCAAGCAATCAAGTAATATGAATGAAGAGCGTTGCTTGAATGAAAATGATCACAAGAGAGCAAACCACAATTGACACGATTACTTTTTACCGTGGTGATCGGAGACTTGTCGGTCTCCCCTAGTCCACGTTGAGGTAAGCCCGAACGAATCGGACCGGCTCCACGAATGAGCCTAAGCACCTCGATGAATGCACAAGTGAGTGAATGCAGGACAAACCGCGGTACTTCCGTTTTTCGAGAGACTAAGTCTGAGTCCGGGCGCTCTCTGGAAAAAACGTTCCGCCTGGGCGCCCGGTACTACCGGACCTGCGGTAGTTCCGCCCAGTACACACCGGAACTACCGAATTTTCTGACAATGCACAGATTTGATTTAATTTTAATTTCTAAGTGCATGCATGATCCTAAATTGATCCAAAGGGCACATTTGAACATGATCAAGCAATCACCATGATCCCTCTTAATAGTACGGCGTCTATCCTATAATCCGGTCTTCCAACCTAACTCCAAGACCGGTAAAATAAAATAGATACCTAAACTATTTACCTTGTCGCCCTAGAGATCTTGAATCTTCATGGGAAATTTTGTGAGCCTCTTTCTTTGCCATTTGAACTTATCCTTTCAAACACTTAATGCACACATTAGTCCCATATTCACATAAATTCATTAATTACCAAAACTAATATTTTTAGGGGCCTAGATGCTTTCAACCGTCCCCTGTTCCACACGCATAGGGATCCCATGGGGATTGGAAATATTTTATATGTATATTTTAAAATATTAATATATTAATATTCATTATTTATAAGTTTTTGGTATACTTTTTCTCAAAATATAGCTTTAAAACATAAATTATAATATATAGATACACATCTTGTTCAAACATATGCAAAAAGAATACATTGCATATTCAAAATCTGTAATATATTATTAAATCTTAGTATGTCCCTGTGGGCCACATAGGAAGAGTTCATCCCCACCCCGTTACAATAACGGCCCTCATGTCCGTCACCCCACAGGTAGAGCTGGGAGTTGGGTCGTGCCGTGCCGGCTCGGCCCAGTCATCTCACCGTGCCGTGCCGGCCCGCGTCGCCTCCGGCTAGGCCCAAACACGTTCCAAAGCTCACCATGCCAGCCCAAGCCCAGCCCGAAGTAACTATACGCAAAGGCAGCGGCGACGGTCGTCATCTTCCTTTCTCTCGTACCCGCCTCATTAAAAACTAGTTGAAATTGAATTAATTGCATAAAAACATGGGCACGCAATGACGTAAATATTTCAGAAAAAAGTGGAATTTCTTTGATATTTTAAAAATACAATGTTGGTGTCTGTGGACAGGGGAGAGAATTTTGTTGTCCCCGTTGGCTCTGGACCGCCCTGGTACTCCTCGTAGCCCTCTGTACCGTCTATATGACGGTCATCCATGCCGTAGTCTCCCATGCTTGGCGAGAGCCGACGAGCATCAATGGGGGTTGGAGGAGGACTAGGGGAGCGACGGCGAGAGCTTAAACTAAGTCGTCCTGCTGTCCTTTTCAAGCTTCGATTCCTCTGCATACTGCTTGAGAGCTCCCTGAAACTGTGACTTTTTGGTAACATGGTAATTAGTTAACAAATAAGAAGTACAAATACAGAAAATGTGCTTGTGAAATGAGAAGTAAGAAATGAATAAATAAAGAGTACAAATGCAGAAAATGTGCTTGTGAAATGGGAAATAAGAAATAAATAATTGAGTAGCACAAATGTAGGAAATAAGCTTGTGAAATGAGAAGAAATGAGAAGGCTCTGTGAAGAAATGGTGGAGCGGAGTAAAAGGCTCTGTGATTCTGTGAAGAAATGATAGAGCGGAGTGGATTTATATAGATCGTAATCCGAACGTTATCTCTGTATTATATATATGTTATATGGCCGTTTTAAGTGACCGTTGTCATCTGCTCTCAAAGAATCAGCAAGCTTTTCCAGCTCCCAACATCTCCTACTTACCTTTCCTACTTACCTTTTTTCCCATCCAGTCATCCTCTCCTCTTTTTTCCCCATCCAGCCGTCCTCCTCCTCCTTTTTGCCACCGTCCCACCACTCCCACACCGCCACGTCCCCCGGTCACCTGTTCCCTCAGTCCCTCACATGCGCGTCAAATCCCTTCCGCCCTCTTCTTTTCTCCTCGCCTGGGCGCCCTCGGTTTCTCCTCCGGGTCCTCCCTCCTACGCGGCCGCCACCGCCCCCTCCTCCTCCCCCACCTCCCCCGGCGCCGCCGCCTCGTCCCCACCTCCCTTGGCCCTACCGCCTCCTCCCCCACCTCCCCCGGCGGCGCCGCCTCATCCCCCACCTCCCTCGGCCCTGCCGCCTCCTCCCCCATCTCCCCTGGCCCCGCTGCCTCCTCCCCCACCTCGCCCCCCACTGCCGCCTCCCCGGACATCCCCCAGCCGCCTCTTCCTCCCCCGGCGCCCCCTCCTTCCCCGACCTCCCCCGGCGGCCTGGCCGCCTCCCTCCTCACCCGACGCCTTCCTCCTCCCCCGAGCAATGGCGACGACGACTACTCCGAGAGCAGCGGCGGATGGCGGGGCGACGATTGAGGCGCAGACGATGGCGACGGGAGGGGGGACTGGGGGAGCCGGGGAGGCGAGGTAGAGGCCGAGCGAGGCAGCCCGGCTGCTAGCGCCAGCGAGCCCGTCGTGCCGGCCCGAGCATAGCACGATTCTCCGTGCCGTGCCATGCCATCCAATGGGCCAGTTTTCTATGCCCGGCCCCGCCCACCGTTCATGCCATGCCCGACACGGCCCGCCATGTGTCGATCGGGCCGGTCGTGCTTCGGGCTGATCTAAAAAAGCCTAGCCCAACTCCCACCTCCACCCACAGGGGAGCTTCCCCCCGCCCCTGCCTCCACGGCGAAATTGCCACCAGTAATGTCTATCCCTCTAATCTTGAAACTCCATTCTCCTTCAAGCCATTGGCCAAACGTTCACATTAGGGTATCACTAGTTTATGTAGACTTCACCTTTTATGGAGACTTCTACTCCATCTGTTTGCAAATTAATCATCTTGGACTTGATCTGTTTGCAAATTAATCATCTTGGACTTGACACGGTCTAGAAGGTGACACTTTGATCACAAATTCCTTCACAAGTCAAAACAATTATACCATATAGAAGTATATTTCATGGAGAATATAGTAATACCATTTTTTATCTTGTCAATCTAAATAACTTATGATATATTCATGAACAACCGTAAGAATATTTGATAGGGTCTAGCATGTGTTCTAGTACGACTTATATCTGCAATCGGAGGCAGTTGTACAAAGGGAGTTAAAAGCTTACAAAATAAGCCAAATAAGATCCCACTTTTTTTGGAATACCTTTTGCTTCAAGAAACCCGTAAGCTTAAGCTATTCCAACAACATTTTATATTTTCAATTTAACTTAACATTATTTAATTAATTTGAGAACTTAACAATGTTAAATTCTATTAATTGTAGGTTTTCAGGGACAACACTGAAAAGATTGATTTACACCATGATATGATGGAACAAGCAAAACTTATCTTAAAGAAGTGTCACGGACTTCCCCTTGCAATATCCACAATAGGTGGCTTCCTTGCCACTAAGCCTAAAACTGCCAGTGAATGGAGGAAGCTGAATGATCGCATTAGAGCTGAGTTGGGCATAAATCCAGAGCTGAAGACGATAAGGACAGTCCTTATGAGGAGCTACGATGGTTTACCCTATCATCTCAAGTCTAGTTTCTTGTACCTGTCCATTTTTCCGGAAGACCATAGAATCAAGAGAAAACATCTGGTGAGGAGGTGGATTGCAGAAGGTTACTCAAGGGATCTGGACCGCATGACTGCAATGGAAGTTGGTGACAAGCATTTTGATGAGCTTCTTGATAGGAGTATGATCCTACCAGGAGAAGCAGTAAACCACTACACTGGGAAATTTGATTCTTGTCAACTCCATGATGTGATCCGTGAAATCTGTGTCTCAAAGGCAAGGGAGGAAAGCCTTGTTTTTACACTTGAGGAAGGATGTTGTTTGAGCGGTGTACAAGGAGCAATACGTCACCTTTCCATAAGTAGTAGTTGGAAGAGAGACAAGGATGTGATGGAGAGTATGCTGGACTTTTCACACGTACGATCATTGACCGTGTTTGGAGAGTGGAGATCGCTTTTCATCTCGAATAAGACGAGGTTTCTCCGAGTGCTGGATTTGCAGGGAACATTAGGGCTAAGAGATCATCATCTTGGCCAAATTGCAGAGCTCCTTCACCTCAGGTACCTCTCTCTACGAGGATGCCGAAGTATTTTACAGCTACCTGACTCGTTGGGGAATTTGAGGCATCTCCAGACACTAGATGTTAGAAATACACGCATATGGACATTGCCAACAACTATCACTAAGCTTCGGAAGCTAGAGTACATCAGTACTGGTTTGACGTCACATGGGGGCACGATATATGATGACAAATTTTTCAGCTCTGATCTCATGGAAGAAACAATCAGTTGCCCAAAATGTTGTCTTGCCTATATTTGTGGTCTTCTTTGTGGACTTTATCAAATTAGTCAACCACGGGAGTCGCACAGTTCCATGCTATGTCCTTGCATGAGCCGCGAGTATCTTCTATCCGTGCGTTACCCTTTAGATTTATTGCACAGGTGCAGATGCATTCGGCGGATGCCAATCTTTTGGAGGCCACTGTTAGAGATATATGTATAGTTTGTTATTCCCCATTGTTATGAGGGGTTCTTTGCATATTTACCACCTGTACTTTGTGTATATATACCGGCCCATTGGCCTCATATTGAATACAAGCGCTATTCATAACATGGTATCAGAGCGTACCTAGGGTTTCCCGTCGCTCCGCTTGTCGCCTCGCCGCCGCCGCCGTCGACTCCCCCGTTGGCCCCGCCAACTCCCCCGTCGTCGTCGCCGCCGCCGACTCCCCTGCCGCCGTCGGCCCCGCTGACTCCCCTGCCGCCGTTGGCCTGCCCGACTCCGCCTCCCGCCGGCGCCCGCCCGCCTGGCCCCGGCCGCCTTCCGCCCGGCGCCCGCTCGCCCCGCTCGCCCGGCCTCGGCTCGGCGCCTCCGCCTCCCGCCCGGCGCCCGCCCGCCCGGCCCCGCCCGCCTTCCGCCCGGCGTCCGCCCGCCTGGCCTCGGCGCCTCCGCCTCCCGCCCGGCGCCCGCCACTCCGCCCGAGGCCGCCGTCGCCGTCGTCGCCCGCCGCCGCTGCCGCCGCCGTTCTGCCCCTGCCCTAGGCCGCTCGAATCTGATTCGAGCGCCTCGGTCGGTTGTGAGGTTGGTCTTGGTTCGGTCAGCTTGACCGAAAAGAAAAAAAAACCGTCGTTCTAACCGCCGCGCTGTCCAGTGTAGAAGCTCGTTTGGGCAGGAGTGGAGCACATCTTCCGGAGGGTGGTCCGAACAGGCATGACGTGTTCAACATATACCGCTACCATGCCTCGTACCGAAAGGGTCGTCATATGGTAGATGGTGTCAAAGTTCCAAGAGGGATTAGGAAATTGAAGGCCCTGCAGGCACTTGGTGTTGTCAGTGTTGCACGGGGAAATGGAAAGGCTATTCTAGAAGAGCTCAAAGAGCTTACTCAGCTGCGGAAGTTAAGTGTGACTGGTATCAGCAATGAAAACAGCAAGGAGTTCTGGTCTGCCATCGCCGGTCACAGTCAACTTGCATCATTGTCAGTGCAGCCGAAGAAGAAGAAGAGAGATGAGTTAGATGGTGGTTTGGGTGGGGATTTGTCGCCACCAAAATGCCTTGAGAACCTCAAGCTGTACGGCAAGCTAGTGAGGGCAACAGAATGGATCCATCAGCTTCACCGTTTATCCAAGCTGCAGCTAGAGTCGACCAAATTGGATCCAGAAGCTGACATACAAGCCCTTGGGAAGCTACCAAATCTTGCAGCTCTACGTCTGAGGCGGACGTCGTTTGTGGGGATGCTGCTCCGTTTCCAGGGAATCTCTTTCCCTAAACTCATGGTGCTGGAGCTTTATCAGAGTTCAACTCCTATGTAAGTGTGTAGCTATTACCATAAAATTATCTTAAATATACAATTATACTATCTATAATTAAAATATAATTGTATTTACTATATAACTCTCTATATATAATTAATCTGCATCATTATAATCTAATCTCATTAAAATAAATAGTAAAGATGCTTATCTTTTTTCTTGATTAATATGAGAATTTTTCGAATTCCTTTTCTTTTAGAATTATCATGAGACTTTTTTACCCTTAATACAAAGGAAGTGTCTTGAACCGATTGTTTTTATTTATACAGGCGTGCGTACGTATCGGTGGAGTTTGGAGAACACGCAATGCCTAGGCTCGAGCTGCTACAAGCCGACGGGAGATATTGGTTGGTGGAAATTTCTGGGCTACAGTGTCTGGCAAGCCTCAAGGAAATTCGGCTGGGTGATGAAATCAGTGGAGAACTCAAGGACAAGGTGCGGAGGCAGCTTGAGGAGAATCGTCAAAACCATGTCCAGTTGAGGGCCAGTTCTTTTCGGCTGCGGCTTATGGTTTTTGGTTGAAATTTTTGAATTTTGACTGTTTACGGTACAGATTACAGAGAGACAGATACTCACTTGTGACTTTGGCTGGTACACATATTGGGCTTTTAACGTGTAGATCGTTTAACTTGTAGACCCCGTCTTGAGAAAATACTCCGTTTGAAAGTTAGGTACTGTAACAAAAGTCAAAAGCCGCTAGCTTGTGAGGTAAAGAATCGTCAAATCCATGTCAAGTTGAAACTGGCGTAACTGGCGGCAACCTCCGGCGAGCCTTCCACCTCACCATCCACCGCCTCTGCCGTCCTTACTCGCTCTCCACCCCCTCTGCCTAGGTCTCCACCCGACGTCGCCACCTCCGCCCTGGACGACCTCCCTCCGCCTCCGACCGACGCCGCCACCGCCGTCCTCCACCCCGACAGCCTCCCTCCACCTCCGACCTCGTCACCGACCAGCCGTCCTCCTCGTCCCCCCTCCTCCCTCCACTGTGTTCGTGCTCCCCCGTTCCGCGACAAGGTAATCCTCCGTCACCTCCCCTCATTCGTTAAGATCCGAGATTTTTGTGCTTCGATTTGGAAAATGTATGCGGATGGACAGTTGGTGCTAGTACTATTTGTGATGTGTCACCTGCAGGACACAAGATTGGGCTGAGTGATGTTTGATTGTGCTTTTATCATTTGTGATGTGTGCCTCCTTCGTCGAAAAATATGTGGGATGTGTTACAATTTTTAGAAATTGATCTGTAATGTGGAATTGAGATGTTCATTTCCGGTACAGAGTACTATAGCAAGCTAGCTAATTTGCTAATGCTACTAGTACAGAGTACTCTAGCAAGCTGGCTAGCTTGAAATTTTGCTCGTTGAAAAATGAAACAGATCACACTGTATATATGGATTCAGCTTGGATGCCACCATTGATCTGTTCTATTGTCTGTTTAAATTTTTGACATGGATTCATACGAGAGATTGTTCAATTATCCTATCATATTTGTGTGTAAAGGCAAGAGATTGTTCAATTTAAAGTGCATTCTGATGATCTGTTGGCAAGATTCATATTTGTGGGATGTTGTTGTTTGCTATATTTAGGTCTTTCGTTTTCTGTTTTCCTTTTGATGTTTTTGTCCAAGAGAAATGCTGTGTTACCTTATGCCAGTTCATATGGTTTCCAGGTACCGAAAATTTGAATGGTGGTGAACTAAAGCTCAAAGATGTGGTTTTATCTCTGCTGTTGTTAGATTCATGTTTTTCTTTTTACCTTTTCTCTTTATGGAGCAGTCAGCAAATTAGAACAGTAGCGTATTGTCTTACTTGTTTGTAAATGTTGACGTCCTCACCGCAGCATCATAATTGAGTTATTGGCATCAATTACTTGTGTTATTGGCATCATATTTGATGTTGGAATTTATTGAGTAATTTCATAGAAGGGGTTCATTGTATGGTAGCATTGAAAAAAATGATTCGAATAATGATAGTCCATGTTTACATCCGGATTTACAAGTAACACAAGCCGTTTGAAGAAATGGTTTTGAGAAGCCACTCAGCCGAAACCAAAAGCTACAAAAAAAAACAACATGGTCATGAAAGCAGAGATAAATTATGTTTTAAGATTAATCTATTTATTACTAAAAATCAATTAGTGGTGTCTTAGAGTCGTTAAGAAAAAAGAGAAAAAGCTATAAATTCTCACAAAAAAGTAAAATATTTAGCTTTTAATTAACTGATCGAAGAAGGTTTAATTTGCGTGTGGTTGCACATGGTGTCAAGTTAATCAAATTGGTAAAGACTTGAGAGGGCACGCACGGTTGTGCAATTTGGAATCAAATCTCATATATGCAGCATGAACTATGCTCCCTCCTTTCGCGTTTACTCGTCGTTTTTTTACTAGCGCAGAATTATCAAGGCAGACAACCTTTTCTATTCAAATTGACCAAATTGCCCTCAGTTACGGATGAAATTGACTACGGCCCCACAATAGGTGTGGGAAGGTGAAATAATCTATTTATTTATTACTAAAAATCAGTGACACGTATTTTAGAGTCGTTAAAAAAGAAAAAAAGTTAAAAATTCTCATAAAAAGCAAAACATCCGGCCCTTAATCAAATAGGTCATAATTAAGCAAAACTATAGTAACCGTTAGATGTTATTGTTTAAAGATATATTTCTTCTTAATTTAAAAAAGATGATAATCCTTATTAAGATATTATTGCTTAAAGATATATTTCTTCTTAATTTAGAACAGAAGATAATCTTTATTAAGAAAAAATCTTAGAATTCCACACAAGGCAACCACACAATAAGTACCCATCATGTCTATATAAGACCACCAGGTCTATCTAAGACATACGTCCAAATATCAATGCATATACTTTGTTAGACCCAGATTTTACAATTCGAAATCCTCTGTGATTCCACCGCACTATTCCCTGGATCAGTAGATAGTGCTCACAGATTCAGAAATGAACATCAGAATATATATCATACGGAAGCATAAATATAATAGTAAACCTACTCATGGGCCAATTAGGTCGAAATGATTAAATTGCAGCAGCGGAAGAACGAAGCACACAGGTGGGTCCTTCAGGACATGCCCACAGGCAGCCAACTGGAGGTTCGCGACCTAGCCCTTGACATCTTCATCTTCTTTGCCATCATGACCAATAGTGTTGCTGAGACGTAGTGGTCTGATTCCTGATTCTGGATTTGTTGTGAGAGCGAGTGTGAGCACAAACCACCGTACTCCGTAAGCCAATACATAAGATGCAAATAATAGTATGCATGGCTTATCAAAGAAGAGGCTCGGGTTATTTTATTTACCATAAATTGCTTTTAGTAGCTTTATTATTTAATCATAGTGTTATTATTACTGCCTAAAACTCCACACAACGATTGCCATAATTGACTTAATCCATTGAAGATACACTTTCTTTATTGATTGTTGTCTAAGACTCCAAACAGCGAGTGTCACCATTTACTTAAACCACCGATCAAACAATTCCCATTGCATTGTCTAAATATTCAATTACCCACATCGGGGTTACTAACTCCCATATGAATCTAAATTTTTCCACCAATTCATGGATCCGATTTCGAGTTCACTATTTACCAATTTCTTTTTTTTAGATCCACCAACCTCTTGTGCATTTTAAATTCCTAACAATCCAATCTTGTGGCTGCCAATCATCAACTCTTCATTTCTAAATTCTAATGATTATCCAACATAATTGCTTTTAAATCCACCGAAATCATTCGTATCGGGACTTTCTAACAATTTAATCCTTTTGTTATTGATCCAAAACCATAATTTGCTCTTCCATTAATCAATCTTATTTTCTATTATCTATCTCTAACTAATTCACTAGTTTACCTCCACCAAGAATATCGGTGATCAAGTCTACGATTCACTAGTATACATCCAGTAAGATTATCATTGATCAAGACTATACTCCAATAATTGTTATCATTCCTCCAATATTCTCAAAAATTCAATTCATCCTTCTAGTATTTGATCAAATCCTATTAATCCCATTAACGCCAACATCTTCCAAGAATTTATATTAGTTATCAGTGTTGTAATCTAGCAATTACCTTTGCACTCCCTAATTCTCCAAAAAACATTTAAAACATCTAGCCTATATATTCATTTAGGCTCCACCAATTTATTTCTCCCAGAATCCACACTATCGTTTTCCCTTTTATGATCGACATGATTCCACCAACATCTTTATGTGTTTACTGCAAACAGCCATCTTCCTTTATTACAACTCATTTATTCTTGCTGACATTTTAATTTGTGAGAAATATTATCATTATTTAAAAATATAATACATAGAAATTTCCTAAGACCTAACAGTTTTGAACAAAAACATAATGTGTAAGAAAATGCACTAGTAATGGCGATTCATATTCCATCCACTGTTACATGGCATCTGCACCATATGCTAACCTTTCAGTGTTATAACCGCTTACATTATCACTAGGGCGACACCTAGGGCAACACAAATCAGGGCTTTCCACTGCCCTCCACTTTTCCATTCCACCCACAAAGTTTTTGAAATAGAACTATATCTGGTTAAGTTCCCATGTCCGCCCTTGACCCTGGGCACGGCTATTCGAATAGTTTTGACTCTGCAAAGTTTGTACACTTTCACCACAAGAGACAATCAACTCGTTGCCCCCACATGATTCCTTAGTCATGTGGTTGAGCAGACCATTACAGTGACTTTTCAAAGTATCTAATCCCTTTTGTCATCTCACCCTATGGCCCGCTCCCACTTGCGGTGGGTCCCATACGTTGCACGGGATGTTCACCACGGTTACTAGCACTATTCGGGCTCCACTCCCAACAACGCTAGTACGATTGGGAAACTTCACCCTCCACTCGGTGTCCCTTTAGGTCTCCCCTTGCCCTTGCATATCTACTCCTATCCGCTACCGGTGAGATGAGTCCGGGGGTTTCGATAAATTTACTTAGCCAAGTTGTATTTTACAGACTTGCGGTTATACTGTTTTATACAGGAGGTCATGACAAGATTCGGTTCTTAGAATTACCTAGGCAGTTCTGCCACACTCCATAATTTGTGCTTCCTTTGCACCACATACCAGCCCCCATAACATCCGCTCAGATATTTAAGCAAGTTGGGGATTTTGGGAGCATAAAATAATCATGTTAAACTATGCCAGTCATTACCACCATGACTCCCCAAACCAGTTTCTCATAATTAAAAATGGTAATGATGCTTGGGGCATTTCAGCGCCCCCGAGTATGTAAGCAGTACTAATCATGGCGTATAATTACGGACTTATTTTCAAAAGTTACCATTATAATTTTACTAGGGTGATAAGGTTCACATAATCAAATATTTCAAAGGAGGTGTAGTATTACTCAAGTTTGGATAAAAATCAGCAAACCAAACAAATTCATGCCAGAAATTCAAATGAGATTTAAAAATCATGGTTTCAGTTCCATTAGATAGATCTTGAATTTAGATGAATTTAGAAATTTGTTTCTTTCAATTTGGAGTTAAAATGAATAAGTTATACCCATTTAAAGTTCTCAGTCTAATTAAATCTAGAAAATATTAAAAATCTGACAGGTCGGTCCCACTTTCTATTTTTAAAGTTTACTTTTATTATTTACTTTCTATATACTATGTACATGATAAGTGGGGCCGTCTATTATTTAAATAAATGGGGCATGGCCCACATGTTAGTGAGAGCATTTATGGTGTTCATTAATTACTAATTAATTATCATAAGCATCGATTAATCCTTGTCTGAACATTAATTAAGCTTATTTATCTCGTAATAAATTTTGTATCACTCATTAATTAATTCTTGATTTTTCCCCTGATTTTTCCTTTATTAATACTACTTAGCAAAATAGTGAACAAAAACCTAATCTAATATTGCCGAGAGGGGGAATCGAACCAGGGTCGGTGGGGTGAGAGCGAGCACTGCTAGCCACCCAGCTATGCGGTGTTTCGTGCCTTACCAGAGAAGGCGAATGCAGTTAAGCTGAGGCGGCAGCGTCCCAAACAGAGGAGCCCGAGGGCGGCGGTCGGGTGGCGGTGCCGGTGGCGAGGGGCGACCGGAGAGGTGCGGGGAAAGGCCAAAATGCGTTCCTGGTGCTGCGGCAATGTCGGCGGAGGAGTCGGCGGAGATCGGGGAGCACGGTGGTGGGCCGGCGGCGTTCGGCGGCGGCGACTTGGGGAGGGGCTTCGACGCCGGCGAGGTACCGTCCACAGGGAGCTCGAGGGAGGCTGGGAGTAACCTTACGGCGCTCCGGAGATGGCTCGGGTAGATGGAATCGGCTTGTCTCGACGGGAATTGGGGAAAACGCGGTGGCCAAAGTTGGGGGAGAAGAGTGGCGCCGGTGGTGAGGAGGGCGTGAAAGCCCAATTGCTCTATGGTGGAGGGAGTATGGGAATTGGGGAGTCTGTGGGAGGCCTTGGCTACCCTTATAGGCGAGTGGGTGGAGCTAGCCTCGAGACTTTGCCCCTGCAGTCGCATCGGCAAGCGGCGGAGGCAGGCGGCAATGGCAAGCGGAGATGCCGCAGCGATTTCTTGCGCGAATCCGGGCGCGTGACTTCACGCTTTGCAGCTTGCGCCGCGTGAGACGGGTGATGCGACGGAACCTTGTGCCGTGTGACCAAGCAGCACGGCAGAGCGAGGGGGAAACAACCTCGACGGGACAGTGGTGGGCCCTAGTGACGCGAGCTCGGGGCGAGCCAGGGACCGTCGGTCTGAAGAGGCGCCGTGGGGAGGAGGCGGGCTGGGCTGCGGTGGCGGGGTGGGGCGGCTTCGGCCCTGGTGGAGGCGAGCGAGGAGAATCAGGGGAGGAAGAAGAACAGTGTGAGGGAGTGGCTGGGCCGGCTCGGCAGAAAAGGGAGCGGGGTAGGGCCGGCGGGGCAAGGAAAGGAAATAGGGGTTGGGTCGGCTGGCGGGAAGGAGCGGGGAGAGGGGGTTGGGCCGGGCCATTCGGCTGGCCTGACTTCCTCTTCTTTTCTTTCTTTTTTTCTTTTTTTAATTGCCTATGTATTTCATATACATGTATATATTCCCTTTATGCCTATTTTTGTATATATACATTTTTATGTTTTGCTCATCTTGCTGGGCCTTTTGTATACATTTTTGTATATGGATTATTTATTTATTTTGGTTGCCCCTTTGTAATACTATTGTCAAAATGAAATCTTTATATTTTAATTTAAATCTCTCCCTCCTTATGATGGATTATCTTTTCAGCTTTGGATTCAAAATTTTTAGATTTCTTCTACTTCCATATTTTCTTTATGGCTTATTGCTTTTATTTTCAATGTTTTGGAACCTTAACCAAAATTTAGAGAAATCCAAAGAAAACTCAAATTCCCAAAAGAATATATTGCAAAATAATCTAAAAGCTCCACATTTTAAATTTCAAAATTTTGGGATGTTACATACTTCTAGCTAGCTTACATAGTAGGCTGAGGCTGGCCTCTCCTATTGCAACCCTTGATTTTGTGTATGAGCTCACACGCGCGCCAGCCTCATATGGCGACTACAAGAGCCAGTTCATGCCACAATTGGCGTCCTCTGTCCCAACCCTACACCACGACAGTGCCAGGTCTCTCAAACCTCGTCATGCACATCAGCCAATGCCAGCCAAGGACATCGAGGAGCCTGTCCAGTCCGCGAGGACGAGCGTCGAGATGGCAAGAGCGCATGCGACTGGAGCACCGGGAGCGGCGGCAACGACACGAAAAAAAGATAATTACTAAAAATTCTCATAAAAATAAAAATATTATGACTATTTGTTTGGTGGACCTCCACAGGATGGAGGGATTGAGAGTGAGATCATTAATGAGTGTTCACTTGGCTATACTGATGTAGGCTATATGAGGTGCGTTATGAGCATGTAGTATAAACAAGCATTACAATAATAATAAAATGATGATGATATAAATGGAAATTGTTACTATTTGTTGTGTAAGTATTTCAGTCAAAAAGTACCTAGGGGAGAAAGTTTTGGTTACATGTGACAAGTATTGGAGAACAAAGTGAATATTTTTTCTCTTATAATATATAATATTAAAATATCACAAATGAAGTTTTGCAATAATCTATTTTTTAAAAAGCAAAATTACATATATATTGTTAAATCATTTAAACGTGTTTTAAAAATGATATCTACACAAGAGCGTGGACCACCTTGCTGGTTTTCATAAAATCAAGTGTAGCCCTTGCTACGATAAGTAGTCTTAAAATCTATGTGAACAGCCATCCGTCCGTCCTTTTTAACATAATAGATTATACTAGGCCACGGGCGCGGCGCACGCCGCGCTAGCTACCGTGTGGATAAAAGTAAAAGAGGCGATAATTCGCAGGGAGCTTCATAAAAAAACCAGGGACAAATGCGTAATTTCGGAAAAATCGAAGGGTTTTTTTGCAAAAAAGTGAGGACTTGTAAGGGCCTGTACGTAAGTAAATAAGGACCTATACGTAATTCTGGAAACCCGCAGGGCGCCATCTAAAAATTTTTTTAAGAAAAAACTTGCAGGGACCTATTCGCGAGGAAAAAGGACCTTTACGTAATTTTCAAAAAATTGAGGGAAAGTGGCTCGGCCGGCCGTACGCAAATTCGCTGGCCACGCGCCGGCCGGCCGAGCGAGCGGGGGCGACGTGGCCTCGCTGCCTGCCCCGGAATCCCACCGGCTATACTTCGGTGACGATTGGTGAGTATCTTAGTTTTTTTTTTTTTTTTGCTTCTACTCCCAGTAACATACAGGGAGACCGTGCTTTGCTTTGCTGAGGGGGAAATAGTAGCCGCGTGTGATTCTTTGGATGGCAACTGCGAACAAACATGAAGCTTCTCCCAGAAATCCACAACGCTGACACCGCTATCTGGAATCGACTGTTCACCTTCAAGATTTTGTTTTTTCTGGCATTAAATTTGAGCTATTTTGCGGTACCCACCAAATACTACAAATCGTTTATTCTTCTCAATCTAATGAATCATGTTACAGTTATACTATACCACCAAGTACGAGAAAGTATCATTCTCTAAGAAAAAAAAATGTAATTGGATTGACCTCTTATCCTGTTTTTTAAGTGCCGCAACAAACTCCCCTGATCTCATGCAGCCTTGATTTGCATGTTTGCATGTCTGCAACAGGCAATCGTGCTGCATGCCTGACAGCCTCCAAATCCGCAACAGGCAATCTCTACTTATCCAGATAATCGCAAACAAAGAAGAGAAGTGCTCCTATGAAATCACAACATGCTGCGTGCATGAGTACAAAAAGGGCGTAATCGATCCTTACATCAAGCATCGAATTAACCATAATTTGATCTAGTCTTGAGGCCTTGGCAAGAAGCGGCCAAGAATGTACTGGTATGTACGGTTGATCGATCAGATTGCAATTATATTCAAAGTTGTTTTGTTTGCACTTTAGCCAACAATGCGATCAAGTAATCAATTTCAGTTCCTTCTTGGATCATCTGCTCATTGGTTTATGCCGATGTGTTGGGCGCCGGCAGTTCGGCATCATGCCATGGCGACGAGCATCGAGGTGAAGAAGGAGAGAGCCAACGAAGGAAAGGAAACGATCTTTTCGTTGATTTCCTTAAATTAAGTCAAGATAATACGGTTATCCTGATTGCAAGGGGATTTAGGGTAAAGAAGAAAAGTTGAAATTACCCTTTCTTAGGATGTGTGCTTTTGGGCTGTAGCTTATAGCTTAAATTTTTGAATTCTGACTGTTCGTGAGAGGCAGTTTACAAAGGAAAATAGTCACATGCGATTTTGACTAGTACAGCTAAACTCAGTATACTTTTTACTACAATCTTCATATTGATCCTACCTTAAAAAAATGCATCATTTAAAAGCTAATTGCTGAATATAAGTCATAAGCCACAAACAATAAGTGAAAAAGAACACAACCTTAATCAATGGACATTCAAAAGTCTATAATGCCCTTAAGAAATTAAAGACCTGATTTAATTTTTACTACTACCCTCTACTATAAGTAGAATATACTGTAAAATTCACTAAATTTTAGAAGCTCACGTCATGTGGATCTGATCCATGCAACTAACAATATGTTTTAGCTAGTTCTGTTAGATTGATCTCAGCCGATTAGCCCAACGGCTAATCGGGCCCTGATCCGCGCCCTGATCGGGGGCGTCCAGCCCAACTACTGGCTGATGGGTCCCCGTCGCGCTGCGCAATAAATAGAGGGTGGGGGCCGGCGGCTCGACTTACGAGGTTGGCCTGAGCCGCACATCCCCACCGACACACAAACCCTAGTCCGATCTAGAAAGGGACGCGCAGCCAGCGGCGGGAAGCTCTATCGCCGTCCTCGTCACCGGATCTCCGCCGCCGCCGCCGCCTTCCTCTTCCCCGACCGTCGCTGCCCGTGCGCAGACATCACCGACGAACCAGCGATGGCCGGCTCCTCCTCCACGCAATCGGACGGTCGGTATCTAAACCCTAATCCTCTTTCCCTCACCCCTTCTCTCTCAAATCCGCACTAGAACCACCCTCAGATCTACCCTAGGTGATCCTAGCTAGAGGGCTAACAAGTTCTTGTTACTTAGGCACTTCTTTTCACCTTATGATCATGAATAAATAAACATACATGTTTTAGCTGGTTCTTGTTTTAGCCGGTTCTTGACTGTAGCTATAAGCTATCTGCTGGAACAAAAAAAAACAACCCTTAGCCTTGATCAATCGCCAGCGCAAACAAGATGCGAGTACTTCAGTTGTCATGGAGTATTTGCTTATTAACTTCCTCGCTCGCAAACGAAGCAATAATCAGCTTATCAGCCAAGCAGGCTGCACAAATGTGTTTGCCACAACAAATGTGTGTGCACAGACCAGCTTATATTCTCATATGCAATGCAACAAATCATCGTAATTTTTGTAGTTAAGAGCAGGACTACAAAATCCAGGTTCTGCAGACAGAAAACGAAAAGCAAACTGGGGTAGAGATGGCATTTTTTTTACAAACAACGCTGGTAAAAACAGCCTCCCTGCCTGCACATCACGACTTTTTTTAGGGCGAACTGTGGGCGAACTGGGGTAGGGAGTACTTCAGTTGTCATGGAGTATTTGCTTATAAGGCTAATTACGAATCCTAAAGACAGTGGGAAACCAGCAGTTAGCACTCAGGCCATATTCTTTTGGACTGGAGCGCATGATTTTTAAATGTGTTCTTTGATATGACAGCGGACCATAAAGATATAGATACGGACAACGCATATAATTTTGAACTTGGGACGCCGTTTGAAGAATTCGTTTCAAGAAATTATCTCATTTATTTTGATTTTCGGTGAAGACAAAAGTCAAAAGCTTAAAAAAACGAGTAATATTTCTTTGTTCTCACTATCAGCATCCGATCCTCCTTGTCCACGATGTCCAGCTCTTTCTTGCTCCAAATAAGTCAGCGGCCACTCGCCCCATTACTGTTGCTCCCTGGATAAGTAGCGGCCACTCGCCCCATCACCGTCCCTGGATTTGCAGTTTAGCCCAGAAATTAATCCAACGACAGATAATAGATTAGCGCCACACGCTTTGTTTCGCGTTTTCCAGATGCTCCACTAAACGGCTGCTAACACCACCACTAGTACCAGCTTCCTTTTCTTCCTACCAAATTGATCCAGCTAGCCCCAAATAGCTGGTGTCTCGTTATTTTCAGCTTTTCAGACCAGTTTTGGTTTCGACTTCTATCAACTGATACTATTCATCAGACCTATCAGTCACAATCAAAAGTTATAGCCAAAAGACTAAAAGAACAGGATAGAGGAAGGACAAGGAATACCAATTGTACAACCAGCCACGTTCCAAATGAATCTTGGCTTTGCATGAACAGGTGATTGATGGATTCATCAACACCACAGAACACACAGGCTCTGTTCCCCTTCCAGCCTCTGTGAATAAGGTTGTGCCTGGTTAAAATGCTATGCTTCAAGAATGATATTAAGACAAGGAGCGTGAATCAACAATAAACTGAAAGAAAAACTACATAACTGATTGGGAATTCAAAAAATATATCTATAATGTTTTATTAAACTTGAGCGTGAATAATACAAATAAAACATCATTTTTGGGGAGAAGAATCAAAACCATATTCACAAACATATTTTCTTAGTACGTCCTGCATACAAATTTGACTGAGGAGTACTCTGTTATTTGACTGATCGGAGCAAGGACAAAATCCCCATACGGAAGAACAACAAGTTTAGGTGGTGCTCTCTCCATTAAAAGGAAGGACACGATCTTCGCAACTGCCGAGTTTTCCAACAAGCCTAGGACCGCTCCCTATACTTGAGGAGTTAGAGCAAACAAGTGGTCGGAAGTACTCGAACAATGATGTGGAGATGCCATTCTAAGATCCAAAGCACACAATCGATCACATCTATTGAGGATCTTCAGCGTACGAGTCAAAACTACAATATAAAGCTGTCGAAATAAAGGTAAACTCCATTGACTCTCCCCTTGTCAATAATCTTCCTTAATGGTCGGAAGTCATAATCTTCTTTGAGAAAAGTGACTGTCCGATCTCCTCGACTCGACCAGGTCGGTTTCTAACCATGGTTGAGCCCACCATCAACAACTGTCGAGTGAATCAAGTGTTGATTGATAGTAGTTCTTTAAATATTTTTGTTTATAAGTGCTCGGGACGAGATGCAAGTTTCTCGGACTAGAATAAAGCATGTACGATACTCATTTCATGAGATCGTACCAGAATCTTTAGCCAAGTTTCTATGCTTGTTACATTTGGTTTCCCAGGCAGCTTCAGGACAGAGAACATCTCTTTCAATGTGGTCGATTTTGACATGGAATATAATGCTATACTCGGACGATCAACCCTGGCACACTTTTTGATTGTTGCTTACTATACATATCAATGTCTTAAGATGCCAAGTACCTAAGGAGTCATCATAGTCTGTTGTGATAAAAAGATGGCACTTTCATGCGACCGCAAATCCCTCGAGATGGTAGGCTAGTAACTAAGTCGAAAAGCAAGTAAGGAGCAACCTTCGACCAAGCACTCAAATCCTAAAACTGCACCAAATCCGAATGAGAAAGTCAAAGAAGTTTCATTGGATCCAGTGAAGCCTTCGAAAACTGTTTGCATTGAGGTTATGTTTGACCTCGCATAGGAAGATGCCCTAGTCACTTTTCTCCAGGCAAATGCAGATGTATTTGTGTGGCAACCATCTGACATGCCCGAGGTTCCCAGGAAGGTAAAACAAAAATTACGGAGACTTGCACCTGATCGACAGAAAGCTATTAGGTCAGAATTGGACAAGCTACTGAAATCAGGCTTTATAAAAGAAGTCAATCACTCAGTGTGGTTGGCTAACACTGTAATGGTTAAGAAGTCAAAAGGTAAGTGGCGTATATGTATAGACTATATTGATCTTAATAAAGCTTGTCCAAAAGATGATTTCCCTCTTTCTCATATCGATCAATTAGTTGATTCTATTACTGGTTATGAAGTATTAGGTTTTCTAGATGCATACTTTGGTTATCATCAGATTAGTATGTCCCTAGAGGATGAAGAGAAGACCATATTTATTATGCTATTTGAAATATTTTGCTATGTCAAAATACCATTTGATTTAAAAAATACTGGTTCAACTTTTTAACGTTTGATCCAATTGACTTTTTCACTCCAACTAGGCCAAAATTTGGAAGCCTATATTGATGATCTAGTCGTAAAGAGCATGAAACAACATAATCATGTTGTCAGACCTGCAAGAAACATTCAACAACCTCAGAAAACACCACTTCAAACTCAATCCTTAGAAATGTATGTTCGGAGTTTCTTTAGGAAAGTTACTCGAATTCCTTGTTTCTGCAAGAGGTATCGAAGCAAATCCTAAAAAGACAAAGACCATTGAGCAAATGCACCCTCTGACCACTAAGAAAGAAGTCCAGAAGCTCACAGGGTGCATGGTGATTTTAAAGCATTTCATCGCACGACTCAGGGAAAAGGGACTTACTCTCTTGAAACTTTTAAAGAAAAACAAAGGATTCGAGTGATCTAAGGAGGATAATAATGTTTTCAAGGATGTCAAGAGATATCTTACACCAGACACAGCTCAAGTGCTTAAGGCGGCTGACAAGTTAGAGAAGGATCTGGTCAATATTGCTGTTTTCTGTGGATAGTGATGACGGGGGCAAGTCATTGATCAGAGAGATGACACCTTATGAAGCTGAAAATGCAATTCCTAATCTGATAAAAGCATGGGTAAAAGAACGAGTGGACAGAATTAAAGGATGGACTGACCGGAATTTACAGCAGGAGGTGATGTTTAGTTCTTAACTCGTACGCTACCTTTTAAGTACAGCAGTAACCTTTATAATTTAGTATTTTTAAAAGCTTTTTACAGCGTTATCCATTGATCTAGTATGTGGTAGCCGTCCACACTGTTCATAATCATTGCAGCCTCTCATAGTTCTATACGTCTATTCATGGTGGTATGAGATTAGATTAGTGTATGGCTCCACCGGGCTGATGCAACTACTATTGCTGTACTTTAATATGGACAATAAAAAGTGCATTTTCTTGGTGGTAAACATTGCATGGTTCATCTTCCCGACATGCTGTGTCAATTGTCATTAACGAAAAACCCCAAATATGTTATGTTAAAACTTTGATCGGGAGAAAACGCACACATCGCAAATAAATTGAGAGAATACATGAGAATTTCTGAATTTCTCTATTCTCTTATTTGCTCCCTCTTTTTTCTTGCCTTTCTTTTTCTTATACAAAACTAGCTACAACCCTCCTTAATATATAGGCTAATAATCTCCTACTAGTATACGTATTCGGACTTCAAGTTGGACACAACTTCAACTTGAGTTACACACGAAAACAGACTCTACTATGTCTTGAACTCGAAGTTAATATTATTTCTAACAATCTTCCCCTTCATGCTCTAGTTTTAGTCTCAATGCATTATAAACTATCAACCACGCCTCCACATGAAGTGTTCTACATGCAAGCTACATGTAGGAACTCAACTCAACTGGCACAGTTTCATCCGGATGCAAAGATTCTAAAATGTTGAGGCAATCGATCTCAACTATGACTTACTAAACTCATACTTGATACAGAACGGTGACACATCTACTCAACATTCCGATTTCTTTTCACCTTACTTGAGTTTGGACGGTGACACATCTTCTCGATGTCCCTGACTCTAACCTTCATCAGAGCAGTGTTGATTCATGATCGCTGAGCGCTTTTAGCAAGAAACACTTTCTTTATCCTCAGCTTGGGGCATTCTGAAGCAAAGTGCCTATAATCGTTAAAATTATAACACCTCACTTTTGCCTTATCGAACTTTCAATTATGACGGCCTTGGCCACTACCGCTGGAAGTGTTCTTACCTTCATGCTTTGATGATCAGATGTTCCACTCTCCTTAAGCCTTCATGTACAGCTTCATCTTGATTGCCCATGCTGCATAATTGCTCGTCGTGAGTATCGGATAATACAGCGATACAGCGGAACTCTCCTTCACCATCATACTAGATGATGCCTCGTTACCAGTGACACCACTTTCGGAAGAACGTGACATGATCTTGAGCACGCATCAAGATCTCGGGCTACTCTGAAGCGGCTCTTGGACTTGCTCTGAGTTGCCGTGATTGTTGCTTGCTGCTTCTCCCCTCGCTGCGCACTTTTATTACTGGAGTGAGGAACCAAGTCGGAGACGTACTTGCTGTCTTTTGCGTTTCGGAGACGGTGAAATGCATCAGGAGAACACACCGAAACAAGGCGCCGAGATTGCGTGCGATACCTCAGGAGCACTGTGCGGGACGAGCGCGAAACGGAATCGCCGAGATGATTTTTTTCAGCGACTCGGTTCTTAGCTAGGCTCTGATACCACTTGTTAAAACTTTGATCGAGGAGAAAACGCATATACCGCAAATAAACTAAGAGAATATAGGAGAATTTCCGAATTTCTCTATTCTCTTATTTGCTCCCTCTTGTTACTTGCTTTTCTTTTTCTCATACAAAACTGTCTACAACCCTCCTTAATATATAGCCTAATAATCTCCTATTAGCATACGTATTCAGACTTCAAGTTGGACACAACTTCAACTTGAATTACACACGGAGACAGAATCTACTCGTCTTAGACTCGAAGTCAAGGTTATTTCTAACATGTTATACATTTCACCCACTAGTTACTACATGTCCATTTTTTATTTAGGTATTTATGCATTCTTAACGGTATGTAGGAAAGCTGATATCAATTAAATCCCAAGTGCTATATAACAGTATTTTGTGCAATGCTTTAGTCTAACTTCAAACAGTAAAAATATTTCACTAATTTGGTGATTGGTATGCAGAATTGGAATCCAAAGGCTAACAAAGAGAGCTTTGCTCCTCCTCATGTGGAGATGCTGCGGGTAATTGGTGTGACTTTAGATGCGTTTTTTAAGCTGCCTATACCAATGCACTCTACTCTGCTTCCTGATCTAACAGCTGGGCTTGATAGAAGTCTACAGTACTATGTCTCTAACGCAAAATCTGGCTGGGGTAAGTATGAAGGCGATGGCATTTTTTGCTTACAATATAAGCATGGTGAATTCATTTTGTATTGATTCACAGGAACCCAGAGTGCTCTTGTTCCCGAACTACATCATTTGAGGAGATGCGATATTGGATCCGAATTATTCAACAAAAGGGAAATGCCGCAGGCTCTTATGAAGCATGGATCACAAGTTGGATCAGACAATGGAAGTGGTGCCTCGAGTCTTCCTGAACTCTTGTGTACGAATAAATACACTCCATTACATCAGAACTGAGTTGGAGAACCATAGAATCAGCTCAACCTGATATCTCAATTGGACTGAACATCAACTTTGAGCTATCCCAGGCAGCTTGCCAAGAAGTCATGTTCTTAATCATACACGCTGTATATCGGTGGTACTGCATCAAACAGGGTGGAGCGTTTGTTGAGAGAGCTTGACCCTATCCTTAGGATGATAACAGGCATAGTGCATAATGGGGTGCGGAACCGTTTGATAACTGCTTTGATGAAAGGCACCTTTGATGGGTTCTTGTTGGTGCTCCTAGCTGGTGGACCTACACGCGCTTTCACCCTTCAGGACTCTCAGATAATAGAGAATGATTTCAGAGCCCAGAAGATTGTATTTAGCAAATGGTCGTGGCCTGCCAGAGGAATTAGTTGACAAGGCTTCCTTAGAGGTGAAGAACATTCTGCCACTCCTACGAACAAACAAATTCAAGCAAACAATTTCCGAATCTTATGGATCTCCAACCAAAACTAGGTTCCCAATGCCTCCAGTACCCCGCGCAGAGGAGCCCAAATAACCCCAACACTATCCTGCGAGTTTTGTGCTACGGGAATGATGAGGCGGCCACAAAGTTCCTCAAGAAAACATACAATCTCCCAAAGAATTTTTGAATTGTTTTAGAGCTTGCAACCTAATGTGTTGAATTGTGTGTAATTATGATGCCTCAACGTGAAGAATTACCTCGTCGTAATGTGGCAGAATTCATGGATGCAGACAGTAAGTTCGATTCTGGGGGTTGGCCCACGGCTCCACGCTGATCTAAGATGCAGTGTTCTTGAGTTGGGTTTTACAGCTTGATTTGATGTTTCATCAGGCAAGTTGTTTTTGCTGACCCTGGCATTTGTGTGCGCATCAGCTTGTGTGATTCTATTGAAACACAGGAGGATATAGTAATCGTCATCTGTGCATAGGCCCTATATGACACACAGTGCTCGGGAATCAAAGCCAGTTTTAGCACTGTTTCACAACGTATTTACAAAAATAGCAGTATGCGGGAGGTATTGACAAAAATATCATTTTTGCCGCTGGCGGACCGGGCGGCAGCGCCCACGAGGCGACACGTGGCGCTGTCGCCGGCGGCAGGCGCTTGTTGCCAGCCCCCAGGCGGCAAGTGATTAGGCCGGCTAATTAGCCGGCCTAATTACCTGCATAATTTTTTTCCGGTTTAATATTTGTTTGACTTTTTAAATATATCAAATGAGCTCAAAAATTACAAAAATTTATGTACAGCCTCCTGACACAACGTTACTCGTAGTGTAATTTTTGGAAAATTTTATCCATGATGAATATTGCTCAAAAATTCATACAATTTTGATATTTTTATGAGTTTTTAGATATAGCAAACGAGCTCCAAAAATTACAAAATTTTATGTGAAGCCTCCCGATATGGTAATAGTTATTGCGTAATTTCTTGAGAATTTTATGTACTCTGAATTTGCCATATTTGTTTAGATTAACTTAATCATGAATTTAACGATCATCACACATGTTTTGAAGTGCCATGTGTTGGCCAATCGTGGTATATATCATTTGCTGCTATTTGGTTTGCACAATGGTTGCACTCTTTGTATGTGCCCCTCTCGCGCGCTCTCTCATTACTAATGTCATTTGGACATGTGTTGGCTTGACATAATGGCCCCCTTCGCCCGCTCTCTCATCGGCACAATTGTGTGTTGCCATGGCTCCAAAGACCGGTTAAGATCTACTTGAAAAGAGCTAACTAGATTCTGATACTAATTGTAGGACCGGACAGGCAATAAAAGGGGGGTGAATGGTGCCTTCAAATTCTCCCCAAGTATCCACTAAACTATTTGTCTCCAATAGCTACTGAGCTATGAAGACTAGGGTTGAAAGCTCACTGAAAAACCGAGCCAACAGACTGAGCAGAGCAGAAACTCAATGTGGTCAAAAAGAGAACTTGTGGTTTTACACCCGACTATGTGGTCATTACTCGACACTGTGGTCGTAAATCGCCTTAGTCGGCAGCCATTGCGACCAGAACTGATCGTAGTCGTAAATCAACAGCTGATCGAACAACTACCGTGGTTGCAAAGCTCTCTAGTTGACAACCACCAACGTAGTTGTAAGCCAATGAGTGGTCAAACGACCACTGTGATCAAAAGCAATAGAAACCCGAGATCAGCATAATGTGGTCGTAACGACTTCTGGAAAACAGAGGAAGGCAGAATGAAGCACGACAGCACGGACAAGATTCTAGACAACTTTCGACACAGAGATCAACTAGCCACAAGACTTTGCTCATAACATGAACAAGATCTTAGGAGGTTGCTCAGGACTTTAATTGAAAACTTATCAAGAAAATAACGTTCTTCACCATATTTCGACCTAACCGCCCAAAACTGAGACTATGAAGAGAAGAGAGTACACCGGCCATGCAAGTGGGAATAGAAGAGTCACGAAGGCTTCGAGTAGGATCTCCCAACACTAGACAAGTCATATTATCAGCAGAAAGAATGAAAACAAAGTCTCAGATCAAAAAGGGAAAAAGCTAGCCGAAGAACAGAACCGAAAATGGAGAGCAAACAAACAAATGAATAGAACTAACTCAACTCCACGCAAATGAGCAAACATAGATAGATCAACATAATGATATATATCTTCTGGAGAAGAGTTTGCGGCCACTCCATCAGGAGGACTAGGAGCGCACATGTTCCAACACCGAATACACGAACTCACGCAAAAACAGAAAACCCTAGAGACTCTCTTCTGGACTGGTGCTCTCCATCCATAATTATAGCCTCTAGATACCGGAAGGAACCCGTTAACCCCACCTAACACCAGGGTTTCACACATGCTTTACCCGTTAACACAGACGGGACAAAAGTGCTCGAATAGCTTTAACAGAGAATAGCTTCTTTTGCAGACTTTGGACAATTCTCCAAAATGCCCCTCTGCCACCTTCCCGGAAGCGTCCCGTTTCCTTGCTATGCAAACCGTGCAGCCACCTCGCAAGCCTAGTCATCCTTGGCTCCTTCCCAACCGTTCTGGACCTCAGCACCTCCCTATGCCTAGTCCCGGTCGTCCATGCCTCACCATGACCTAGCTCCAAGGTCCTACAACCATCACAAACAAGCAACACATCACATAGCACCGCACTATAAACAAGATTCAACAGTCAGCATATTCTAAAGAACATTCACAATAAAACAACTGGTCGTAAACCACTTACGACCACTCGTAAGCACTAGACATGAGGTGGTCGTAGCCCTAAAAGACTTCCCAGCTGCTTACAACCACACAGCAAGTCGCTACGACCACAACGCAGGCTGCTATGACCAAGAAAACCAAAGTTACGATCTTTGAGTACGAGGAACTAGTGCTACGACCATGAAAACAGACATTACGACCATATAGCAGATGCTACAACTATTGCTCACAACGGTTACAACTTTATCGCACCTGGTCACTACAACTTGCAACCACTCAGACAGAGCCCTATGACCATCGCTCACACCCAGTGGAGTCTACGATCATCGACCATGGCTAGTAGAATCTATGACTATCGACCATGACCCATCAAAGTTATGACTATCGACTACGACCAGTCGAAGCTACGATTATCAACCACGTAGTCGTAAACTCGACTACCGATAATGTGGTCGTAAAATCGACTGCGACAACATGGTTGTAAAATCGACTATGACAACATGGTCGTAAAATCGACTGCGACCAACGTGGTCGTAAAACTGCGACAACGTGGTCGTAAAATTGACTGTGACCAACATGGTCGTGAAACCCACTGCGACCACTGCAACAACGTGGTCATAAAATCGATTGCGACCAACGTGGTCGTAAAAGCCGTTATCGACCACATGGTCGTAAGAGCTGCTGCTGAACAAGTCAAAAATGATTAAAAACTTCCTGAAAGAGCACAAGCCTCAAAAACTAAACTCAATCTCTCTAAACCAGGTGTCAATTACTCATCACAAACATGGGGTCATCTCTACATGGTCTCTCAATCTCCCCCTTGATGAGTATATAGACAAACACAGAAAAAGCATGAAAATGAGTTTGTTTTTGAAAAGAGAAGCAAATAGTTGCAACAGTCACACATGGTCTAGAAGAAGTGAGAAGGAAACTTATGACCATGTTGACAAAGACAGAACTTGGAGCTATAAACCAGAAAGAATAAGTTTTCTTCAAAAACTCCAAAATATCCGCTTTTTATGCCTTTTTCTCCATTATTCCCCCCTTTTGGCAATAGAATCATCAAGATGCATGGAGAAAAATAGAGCATGAATCGAGTGGAGTGACTGTATTTTATTCATTTTAAACATTAGGAGTCATGAAGATTATCCAAAATGACTTTCTAAGTATTACACCAAGCCATAACAACAGAAGGGGCTATCTGGATCATGACAAACTATGTATAGGCAAGCTAAAGCCAAATAAGCCATATTCTGAATTTAGATGGTTTGATTAACATGACAAGTCACTCATGATCATATCCTAGAAAAGGATATCCAAACATGAGTCAGGCCATGTCAATATTCTAAGTGGAACCAAGAAACTATCATTGAGTCAGTTTAGAGTGCTATAAGTTCAAGAATGAGATATTTGTTCTAGTACTTGTAGTTTTGTAATTGAGTAATTTGAGCACTTTTGACATTTTTCAACCATTTTTCTTGTTGCTTAGACATGTGCTAGATCTCAAGCCTTATGCGACCATTCTAAGCAAGAAGCTTAAGGAGATGATCTTGGTCATCCAAAACTCTCCCTGAGTTCATGCCTAGTACAGTGGCAAGTCGTCTCATGAGAAAGAATTAGTGAGATCAGTTTTTTACCAAAAAGAAATCTTTTTGCATTTTCTGGATTTAGTTCAAGAACAAAGAGTTGATACTAACTCATGATTCACTAAAGAACTAGCATAACTCAATCTAAAGCTCAATGTAGATTCAAGATTCAACTCAGCCTATTTGACATGGCATGAATCATAAAAGGATAACTAAAATCAGACTAGTCACAAAGAGCTAACAAGACATGATTGAATTCAATTTGTTTATATTTGCTCAAATTAGTATGGCAAAGACTAGGCTACACATAGAAAGTCATGATAAATCTAGCACCCTAGCACAAATCATGGCAAGATGTAATATAATTTTATCATGTCATATAGGGATAATAATGAATGCTCCATGTAATCATATTACAATGCACAATGCTAAAATTAAATGTCATGAGATGCAAGAAAATCCAGCTCCCCCTCAGTATGTGAAGCAATTTTAGTTCAGGTTGAGTTAAGTCATCTTTAAATTCTAGCAAATCTCAAGTGAACTCCCCCTGAACCAAACCAGCAAATAAGAGGAGGGAAACTAAGAAAAGAAAGAAGAAACATCGGTCTTTAAAGCATAGGCAAGATATAGACAACAGAGAATATCATGGCTTAGACTGACTCTCATCTACCCCATATGACTTTAGAACTATTAGCTGATCAACTAACACACTAGGGAGTAAACACGTTCCCTGTCTACCCAAGGGGGCCCAACCCTCGCTAAACCTATAAGAAGTGAGTGAACTCCACCTAGTGAGAAGGGACACAACTAATAAGCAGCATCCTAGAATCATAAGATGAGAGGAAGAAGTCTAAGTAACTGAGAAAGAGAACCACTCTAGTCTATGCTAGAAAGACTAACCCAAATGCACCCTCATGAAATGCAGCATATGATACAAAGAGTACAAAGAGTTCCCCCTCAGATTAACCCATAAGGACAGACCACCCCAAGCTCTCCCTGCATGGTCAAAAACCTCGAGCTATCCATAGGCTTGGTAAAGATATCAGCTAACTGGTGGTCACTCTCCACAAACTAAAGCACTATATCACCCTTCTCCACATGGTCTCTAAGAAAATGAATCTGATATCAATGAGCTTGGTCCTGGAGTGCTGCACTGGGTTCTTGGCAATGTTAATAGCAGAAGTGTTATCACAGAAGAGTGGAACACTATCTATGAAGTCCCGCAAGGTCGAAACCATCCAAAGCACCTGACTGCAGCAACAAGCAGCTGCAACATACTCGGCCTCTACGGTAGACTGTGCAATACTGGACTGCTTCCTAGAAGAGCAAGAGACAAGGGAAGTGCTAATAAATTGGCAAGTGCCAGAAGTGCTCTTCCTATCTATCCTACAGCTAGCAAAGTTTGCGTCAGAGTACCAAATACCATAGTTTATGGTAGCTTGAAGGTACCGGAAGATGCACTTCGTCGCCTAGCGGTGAGATAAGGCCTGGAATCGAGCGCATAGACACACGGCAAAATATATGTCTGACCTCAAGGACTGTGGCTCCTTACAGGAGACTTCAACATGATCCTTGCATCGTAGGATAAAAACAACACAATCTTGAACATACGCCTTATGGGTCAGTTCCAAAGATTCGTCGATGAGCTACACCTCAAAGAAATTCCCCTTTTTGGATGTTGTTTCACTTGGAGCAACGAAAGGGACAACCCAACCCTTACTAGGCTCGACAGAGCTTTCACATCAGTCGATTGGGAGGAGTTGCACCCTGATGTATAAATGCAGGCCCAGACATCTTCCATATCAGATCACTGTGTTTTGCTCATCTCCACGCAAGCCACGCTCCCCTGTAAATGCCGCTTCCACCTCAAAGCCTTTTGGGCAAAACAAGAATCCTTCAGGTGACCCAAGAGGCGTGGACTTGTGATCCCCTTATCTCAAACCCTGTATCGCTGTTCATATGCGGCACGTAGCCTTCAATGTTGGGGGGGGGGGGGGGGACAAGAAGTTTGGCAATATCAAAATGTAGTTGCTAATGGCAAAAGAACTCATTTTTCGTTTTGACCAAGCTCAGGAGGTATGGCCATTGCCACCCCAAAAATGTTGGCTCCACAAAACTCTCAAAATCAAATGCCTTAGTCTGGCCTCCCTTGAAAGAACGATCGTTAGACAGTGCTCCCACTTTAATTGGCTTAAAGAAGGCAATGCAAACACCCAGTTCTTCCACTTTCATGCGTCACACCGGTAGAAAAAATTTCATTCCTTTAGTTATGAATGGGGGCGTTCTGTACTCTCGCTAATCTGATATTGCAAAGTAGTTCCATGATTTCTTTTCAAATCTTATGGGCTCTTGCATTGATAGAGAACACTCCCTAGACTTGAACCTCTTGGAACTGCCGACTGCTAGCCTAAACCACTTGGACATCTCGTTCTCTGAAGAAGTCTACAGAGTGATCAAAGACCTTCCTTCTGCTGAGTCGCTAGGCCCTAACGGCTTCACGGGAGCCTTCTATAAAGCGGCTTGGCCAATCATCAAATCTAGTATCATGGAAGTCTTCCACGCGCTTTTCAATTTGAAGAGTCGTTCCCTCCACTACCCCAATTCAGCCTTCATTACTCTAATCCCAAAGATAATAGAGCCACTCCTTATAACAAACTTCAAACCAATTAGCTTACTCCATAGCTTTGCAAAACTTTTCTCCAAGGTGCTGGCTAACAGACTAAGGTCCATGCTACCGACCCTAGTCAGATAGAATCAAAGCACATTTATAGCAGGTCGAACGATTCATGACAACTTTCGTTTCGTCAAGCTCACGGCTAAGAATCTCCGTGCAAGAAAAAAAAACCGACACTATTGCTCAAGGTGGACATCTCCAAAGCTCTTGACTCGGTTTCATGGCCATTCCTGCTTGAAGTCCTTAGTCATATGGGCTTCGGTCGCAAATGGTGCGAGTGGATCACCACGCTCTTAACAAGTTTGTCCTCCTCAGTCCTCATCAATGGAGTGCCAGGCAATGAAATCGTCCTTCAACGGGGTCTTAGGCAAGGGGACTCGTTGTTGCCAATGCTCTTCATTTTGGTTACGGAAGTTCTGAACGCGTTCTTCCGCAAAGCGGCCATCTCCCCCTTGCTCGCTCCACTGGGTATCCGGGGGCTTCAAGAACGCGTATCATTGTATGCTGACGATGTGATTTGCACCAATTTGGCATGATTTGCAAGTTGTCAAACATATCTTTCACGCTTTTGGGACGGCTTCTGGCCTCTGCTCCAATCTCCAAAAAAGCTCAGTGATGCCCATTTGTTGTGGGGGAGCCGAGGTAGCATTGGCCAGCCTCGAGCTTCCTTGTCAGCTTTCCTCCTTTCCCATCAAAATGATTCCCTAAAGATCAAAAAAAGTGCTTTAATACTTTGGTAATCCTTTTCCTCTGGACCATTTGGTGGGAACGGAACGCCAGAGTATTTGAGAAAGTCCAACAGGATTTGGATGACCTGCTGCACAAGCTTCTTGAGGAACTATCATGTTGGCGACGGGCCGACATGGAGTCGCTCCAGGTCATTCGAAGTCTGACCACCTAGTTACCATCTTCGGTAGCTCTGCTATGTAAGTCTTAGTCTAAAGCACTGTGTTTCTCTTCCTCACACGCGTTTGTAACTTTGTCTTTCATTTCTCTATCCCCTGTTGCTTTAGTACCTCTTTGTACAGTACTGTTCCCCATCCTTTTAATAAAACGGCGCGCAAAGCTTTCGCATGTTCCCAAAAAAAGGTAGTGCAGCACTACAGCCATAAGTTAGACAAAATAAGCTAATGGAAGTTGAAAAACTGTTAGGCTTTTCTAGTGTCTTGGTGGAAAAAAAAACAAAGCCAAATTCTTCTAGTTGAAAATTGCTACTTTGTTTGAACGAAAAGGCGGGAGTTCAGCCTGATCAATTAAAGAGGGCGAGAGACAAATGTCTACAAAATAGCTGAGCCTAAAGCAAATTGGCCTCAACCATGACTGCCCAATGGCAACAGAGGCAGTGAACAAAACAAATTTGTACAAGCTGAGCACAAATGAAACAACAAAACCAGTTTAGGCAGGACTCCAGAACGGATGTGCAAACGGTAAGTGAGCAACTAGGCATGTGCTGTTACAACTCGATTTAGTTGAGAAAAGCTCTAAGGTGCTGTTGGACATCTTCTCTGATTTTAAATGGCACACCCCAACCATTTACGGACATCCCAAGCATTTACGGAGCCTCCTATTTCTTTCCTTCCATATGTTCCAGTGAAAATGCTATTTGTTTCCAATGATTTAAAGCATATTATTAACATAACATCATGATGTTTATTTGAATTACGGAGTGTACATTTGTATGATAACTCAATCCTTAAGTTGAAGAACAATTCCTCAGTAAGCTTGCAACTCTGATCAGTAAACCTACCTGCTCGCCTGTTGCTTCTGAAGAAAATGTTTTAGTCCCCCTTAACAAAGTTTCAGCTTCGGAAGACGAGTTTCTAGCCTTCAGCACAAGGTCATCAAACAACCAGGATGAGGTTTCTCCTAATAACATTTTACCCAAAGGTGAATACATGATGGCGAGCATAATTGTAGAAACTGCAAATATTTTTTGGAGTATTTGAATTGTCTGGAAATGCCAATATGTTGAAAATTTTCAGGCGTGGTTCATGTATTACTCACTATAAGTTACCTTCTGTGGTACAGATGAGGATACTGAAGCTGCAGACGTGGAATTTGAGGCAAGATCTGCTAGGGATGCGGCATGGTGAGGACCTATAAAGGCTATAACTTTTTTTTTGTGGAAACCATTGGCTATACTTCTGATGATCAAGTCCTTGTTTTCTAGGCTCCGTTTGACACAGCTCAGCTTCACTAGTGAAGCTGTTTTTTTTTGTTTCAGCTTCACGAGCAGCTTCACCGATGAAGCTAAATCTGTTTTGAAAAACTGTTTGGCAAAACAGCTTCACCAATAGCTTCATGCATGGCTGAGAGAGGGCAATTGTCCAAGATGCCCCTGTCTACCTGACTTGTTCTAACATTTGGAGTTGTATGTTTGTATATGGTCATATGAATTAAAAAATAATATATTTGAATGAGTATGAATTAAAACATTAAAATAAAAAATAATAAAAAATTAAAATCATTAGGAAGTAATATTAGTGCCTTGTTTATGTTTTGTGAACGGGAGAGGTGAACGGGATGGACTAGTGACAAATGCGTGTAATTTTGGTGAACCAGAGGGGCAATGGGTTCCTAGGACTGCGGGCCTGAGGGAGAGAGCTGTGAAAAGCTACTTTTTTCAGCTTCACCTCTCCCCATTCCTTTGTGAGAGCATAAAAAAGGAGCTTCACCCATGAAGCTGTTTGCAAAAAGGGTGTTTGGCAAAAAACAGCTCATGAAGCTGTTGGTGAAGCTGTGCCAAACAGGGCCCCCTTTCCCTTTTTTTCCTCTGACCAATTGAAGTCATTGTAATTGAAGTCATAATGTCAGAGAAACCAAGATGCTATAGTTTTCATTGTAGTCCAGTTGAGTAATCGATTGTTTCACATAAAGAATTGTAATGCTGTTGAGTCATGCTGAATAAAGTTAGATTTGTGTGAACTCTTTAGTTTTTTTACTGGTCAGTGGTCAATAATGATTTAGACTTGTGTGAACTCTCAATGAATAATTAATTTGCTTGCTGACGCTTCTCATGGCTATAAATTAATGATGTATTAAATTAGTGCAGTAACTGAGGTGGCGGCAGTAAACAAAAACTGAGTAATATCAATATTACCGGTGCTTTGCTGGCACAATAGGGCTAACTTGAACGATTCCTTTCCTACAATTCAAATAAGCATAAAGTATCAAATTGTAGTGCGAAAGATTTGATAGTTTGTATCTCTTTTTTCTAAATATTGGGTGTATAATATTGTTTACTTGTTTGTGTTACTGAAGGTATGATGTTGCTATTTTCTTGGCACACAGGAGAACTAATTCTGCTGAAGTTGTAAGATGACTAACCATTCATCTACCATAGAATATGTATATTCTCTTTCACAGTTCATGGAACATATAATTAATGTTCAAGAAGGCGCTAGGCGCTAAGCGGGCGGCGAGGTGGGGCCTAGCGCCTAGGGAGCCTAGGCGGGGCCTAGACGGGGCCTAAGCAGCCGAATTAAAAATGAGGACAACAGGCAAAAGATAAGTATATATTTGATGCTTAGATAAAAATTAGTCAAATTTTAGACCGTCCGATGGAGATCCAATGTCCCAGATCGAGTCATCAAATCCTATAACCAATGTTCAAGAAACTTAGTCAGATTTTAGACCATCCAATGAAGATCCAATCTCCCAGATCAAGTCATCAATCCTTATATAAATCTAACCCTAACCCTAACTCCCTTCCGCCTCCCCGCACATCCCTTCGCCCTGCGCCGCCCGCCTCCCTGCACATCCCTTCACCCGCGCTGCCCGCCTCCCTGCACATCCCTTCGCCCGCGCTGCCTGCCTTCCCTCCCCCGCAGATTGCCGCCGCCTTTCCCGCAGATCCCACGGCCCGCCTCCCCCGTCTCTTCCCCGTATATCGCCGCCGCCTCCCCAACAGATCCTGCGGCCCGCCTCCCCCATCTCTCCCTCGTAGATCGCCGCCGCCGCCTCCCCCACAGATCGCCGCCTCCCCCTATCTCCGCCCTAGCCGCCGCCTCCCCCACAGATCGCCGCCTCCCCATCTCTCCTCCCAAGCCACTGCCTCGCCCGCAAATATCCTCCACCTCCAGCCACCTCCCCCGCAGATTTTGCTCTTCCCTAGCTGCCGCTTGCCCCGAAGATCTCGACCACGGGAGTGCAAGCGGCGGGATTTGGCATGGGGAGTCTGGATCCAACAGCGGCGGCGGATCTGGCGCGGAGAGTCCGAATTCGGCGGCAGCAACCATGGGAGCGGCGGACAGGCGGGGGGAAGATGTCGTCTCCACCAGAGGGGAGTCATCGCCGTCATGCGGCCATTGTGCCCGCTCGGCCATCCGCCGCGCCTAGGCCACCTGACCCCGCCTTGGACCACCTTGGTCCCGCCTCACTGCCCAGCCACCTGACTGGGGCCAAGGCCGGGCGGCACCCTGCCGCCCAAGGGGTATAATTGGCAATTTGACATCATAAGCAATAAGGAACCCAAATAAAATAGTATTTCCAATGTTGCAGGTATGATCGATTAATTAATCTTTCCAAATCTAATCTTGGTTCATTGGAACCATATTGTAATACCACTGAACTACAAAAGAGAGAATTAGGGGAGGTAGGGGCGGTTTTTGCTGTCAGACCCATCAGCTTTTAGAATGTCGATTAAGTAACGCTTGCAAGGTTCCTAGACCACCCAGCGACGGTCGGCACCGTCTAGAACGCCGACTAAAAGTAGCGCCCTCAGAGGTTCCCAAACTGTCCCGGGGCGGTCGGCACCGTCTCGCGTTTTGGGTTTTCGTCATTCGGCAGGAATTCTATTCTTACCTGTTACCGATTTACCTACCGCAGTAGAAGAGCACCAAATAGTATAGGGCTGCCGTTGGACCAAAAAGCCCTTAGGGCCATAGCCAGCCAAGGCTAAAAGGGAGGGGTAGAAGCGGTATTTCGCAGTGAGAGGGATAGCCATGCCTCTTAAGTAGACAAGACAACACACAGCCACCTTTCCTACTCCACTTTTCTGCCTCAGCCACATAAGCCGTGCAACACCATTTCACTTCCCCAGCCGAGAGGAAGGGAGGAGGCAGAGAGAGTAATAAGGAGAAGGGCTAGGAGGAGAAGCGAACCTAACGGAGCTCAGTCGACGTTGTTGATAGCATCCAGAGGAGGTCATCCACAACCACTTCCGTTTCTAGTCCTGCAAAACAGGTAGGTTGCCCATTCCCTAATGTTTATCCAACACGGCCACACAAGCACAACTCTTGAGCAGTCAAGGCCACACTAGCATGTGTAAAGAAGAGAGGAGAGTAGGGCAGAGTGTACCATGGTGAATCCGCGCCGAGGATCAGTACCGGTGGTTGGGGAGCTATGAGGGTAGTGGAAGCCGACGGCGGCCTGGGGGCCAAACCCGCAGTGCGGCTTTGGCCAAGCAACGTGGGAGTCGAAGCCGAGGATGGATGCACACAAGGCTGGAGGGGAGTAGCCGACGGCAGGGCTGGCCAGATTGGCCCCGGCCGGTTAGCCTAGGAAGAGCCACCGGCGGCGCGTCCCAGTTCCCTGGGCCAGAGCCCCTCCGCGTTGCTACCCGTTGAGAGAGAGACGGCGGGAAGGCGTGGAGGAGGAGTGGCCGGCGGTGAGCACGGGGCCGACGAGCCGAGCTCGGCCACGTGCTGGCGCCACGTCGCTGCCTCCTCTGAGAAACCGTTAGATCGAGCGGTCGGGGCAAAAGAGGAGGGAGAGGGGATGCGAGAAAGTAGTGGAGGAGGAGGAGTGGCCGGCGGCGAGCACAGGGCCGGCGAGCCCTGAGTTCGGCCGTGCGTCGTCGCGCCGCCTGGGGGGAGCACTCGGGCATAGCCGGCGGGAGAGGGAGTGAGAGATGGGGAGGGGATGAGGCCGGTCGGCCGAAGGAGTTAAAGGGGTGAGAGAAGAGAGGTCCGGCCAGGTGATAGAGAAAAGGAAAGAAAAAAAGAAAGAGAAGAGAAAAGAAAAGGGAAAAAAGAAGAAGAAGAAAAGAAAAGAGGAGAAAAAGAAAAAAAGAGGGAAGTTTGGTACCTGCTAGTCGGACCCTTAACCCCGGGCATTTTACGCCAAAATTGGGATATGCGTGTAGAATCGTCGTCGCCCATCTAATCTCTGGTTTCGTTTTAATGTGTTAAGTCAGATTTATTGCTTGTTCAGGTGGAGGTCTTGAGTCGACGTCATCGCTACGTCGCTTCGCCCCGCTTGGTAAACAGGCAAGTACATGGTAGAACGGTAGACCAGAGTTTATGAATATGAGATGTTTACACCATGTGATAATATTTATGTGGAGATGCAATGATTACATGATATTTATGTGGAAATGTGATGTTTACATGACATAAAGTTGCATGATAAATGATGGTAATGATGATGGAGTAAGGTGGGCAATGATGCTTACCTGCTAATGATGTTAATGATGAGCATGCTTATGACAATGGGCATATGCATTTGCATTATGTGCACTCAAGAGTGAGGGCGGTGAGAAAGTACCTAGCTACGAGTAAAGTTAACAGACTAATCCGGAGTGCTCTTGAGTAAGTCCTACCTCTGTAGGCCTCCACGGGAGTGGACAGACCGCCGTGCTGAAATGGACGGGCCCAAGATTATGGGTGAACATCGACGGGTGTTCACTCGACAATACCGGTTTTTGCAATGTGATGAGCAAATGTGCATGTAGAGCAATGTTGCATTGCATTAATGATATGGTAATATTGGAACATGAAAATGCATGTGGAGTATGATATGGTTAATGTGGAAATAGGAGAATGATGTTACAAACATGACAATGCCTGCGGAATATGTTATGATTGGTTAAATTGCTTTCATGTTTTGGTAGTGTTTATCGTTCTATTATGTGCTTGCTGGGGCTTTGGACTCACCCTTGCTCTGTTGTTTTTTTTAGGTGGCCGTTGAGGAAGTCATGCATGGGTGGGAGTAGGACATGAATAACTTCTCGTATTTTCAGCACCTCACGTTTCATCTTTTGTTAGTATGATAACTCCACTACTAAGATAGAATAGTTGCTTAACAATGGTACGGTGTGAGTGGTCGCTGCTTCGTGAATAAAGTATAGTTTGCTTAAAATGAGTAGCAAATGTTTAAAAGTGGTATCATTATGTAATGATGGTAGCACTCTAGGCCCAGAGGATGGGCGGGGTGTTACAGTTGGTATCAGAACGGGTGTTAGGTCCATGGTAAAGAAATTTGACAATCTAGGTTAATTATTCAACTAAAATTTGACTTAGGCCTAATAATTAAATCAAAATTTGACACACTGGTGCACCATAGGATGGGGAATGGGTCTTACATTGCATTTACGCTTTCGCAGCCTTGATGTTGATTTGTGCTGTTGAAATGGATGTTTGTGGGCTAGCTGTGTGATTGGCTATCTGTCTTGAACAGAGATGCCGAGAGCTAGAGGACGCGGACGTGTGCACAGTAGGATGGGATTGGGTCAAGCATTGCATTTTCGCTTCTGTTAGTCATGTTGTTGATTTGCAATGCTTGATGTTGATGCTTGTGAGTTGATAGCAAGCATTTGAACTTGTTATTTGTGTGTCCTACGGGACTTTGCCGTGATTGTGTCATGTACTGATGCAATAGAGACTGAGACCGTGGCCACTGGAGAGGCCTGGTCATGTTGCCATTTGTGGCATTGAGGTAGTGATGTTTTGCTTCAGTTTCGGGAAGTTGGTTCCCTTTGGTTAGCAACTCGTTGAGTTGTTTGATAAATACCTGATAGTGGGGAGTGTTCCATGCAAGTCTGGTATTTGGGAGAATTTTGATTATATGAATGATTGGAGTAACTTGCATGATGAGACCAATATTTTTTAGATAAGGAAATATCCAATAGTGGTTGAAGTGTTGGATTAGGCATATGTGGGATATGGTGGTTAAAGTAACAAGTTGGTAGGACATGGTATTCTAAATTGTGAGAACCTAGGAGAGTAATTAACTTTAGTTATGGTTGTGGGATCAAAATTGATTTGAATCCAGTGGGGATTTAGTAGTTACATGAGAAGAAGCGGCATAAGGTAGATCCATTTCTGCTTAATAGTTGGATTTGAATTATTGGTGAACCAGTTGGTGATTACGGTTGCTTAGACTATTGAGCCACATCGAATGACTGGTTTTACTTTGGTCCCAATCAATAAACCTAGCTAGGCGATCTAGACTTGCAAAAAAAGGGGGTGTGTTAATCTATTGCCTTGGTGGAAAATCCCTCATCTAGAGTTATCCTTTCAATTGGTAATAGGCGAATGATTATAAAACTAAGTCCACCAACCCCGCACCATGATTGCTTATTTTAATCATGATTGATGTTTTGGAAAGGTTCTAATAGTTATGATTTTATAACTCTATTGGAATTCGTTGGGAGGACTAGAATAGGATCTTGATATCGGATAGTCTCCTAGCTAAATTGAATGGAGAAGAATTGTTGTAAAGTCGGGTGAGACTTCAATTCTGAGGGATGAAGTTAATGACGTTTTAGTGAGATTTGGTAGCAATATCTAAGCCTGAGTTGGTGGAGTGGCCACTGCATTTTGTAGGCAATCATGTACACACCTACGGAAGTAGAACAGATGGATTCGATGCTTAAAAGTAACTGTGGTTTACGGAAGTACATATGATGTGTGCTAAAATCCAGGTGATTGATCATCCTTAAAGTCGAGCTGGTGGAGATTAGTTAGCGCATTGGAATTAGGTGCTCATGGGAACATTTATTGAAAGTGGATCTTTTGATCAAAGAGCCTTGACCACATCTTGTGGTATGAGCACTTGATAGTCGTTATGATTGTGTTATTTTGTATAGTAAGGTGGCAGTGTTTGATGAATTATAGAGTAAATACGGAGGAATAAAGTATCTGGTGAGCCGTGGAAAGGTTCAAGATGGGATACTAAAAATCAATAACTTATGTATTAGCGAATAGACATTTGCTAATCTGTGCAACCAGTACTAGAGGTACTAGCTTGACGTTGTTATGGGGAAAAGAATTTTAATTGATTTCTATGTTGGTATTTGGAAGAAATGCTTTGTGTTTTGGCGTGCATTATCATTTGGAGTTCATGACTTCGTAGGAGGTCATGTTTAGTTTCTAAGAATGATGAATGTTTGGTGGTACGGTAGGAGATCCGCATGACTCACCGACTGATTTTTGTGCTTGTGTCATGAGTGCTACCTGACTTCCCTCACTTTTGCATATGAGATTTTTCGGACGAGTGGTCCGTGGCGCTCCCGAACGTGTAAGTTTCGGGTGTACCTAGGAACGAAGTCCTAGGCGTACTCAGGAGTGAGTCCTGAGCATTTCCCAAACATGTAATTTCGGCCGTCTTGAATTGGGAGTCTAAAGTGGGCCCAGGCGCATCGACTAGGGTAATGTAATATTTAGATTTTGTTGCATCTCTTCGTTTTCTTGGTGTTAATTGCCTAATATGTTTGTTGTGATGTGATGCTATGGCCAGAGGGAATGGTTCCCCTGTCTAGGCGTTGCATCATTGATAGAGTGAATCCCGTGTTGGGGGAGTTTTGTAGTTGTTTTGGGGGAGTGAGTGATGAACTCATTCTAAAGTCCTATCTTGTTGGAGAATGAAAGCTGTTGGAATTTCATTCTATTTTTGGATATTTAAATTTAGTAGACTTCTTAACTTTGGAGGGTTGCTGAAGGATTGGAATCCCTTGCTCTCGAAACGAATGTTAAATTCATAACATGAAGCTCTATTAGGCTTAGATCTATAGTAAGATGGTTGATATGTTGGTAACAGGGTGATAATAAAGATTGGTGTGGCTAATAGAGTTTTGAGTTGATCTTATGCCATAATCCTGGTGGGAAATTGATTAGGGATAAAATTGGCCTTAAAGGCAAAACCGATGGTCGATTGTGTTATTGCAACTAGTAGCGTCTATGGGAAATAATGGTGACTGATGTCACATTTAAGCTGGTAAATCATGGGTAGCGACGACAGTATGAGATTTTGGTGAAAGAACTTCCCTGACTTATGTTTTTGAGGTAATCCGCGTTAGGGGTTAATGTTTTAGCTTGCTTGATTCCCATAGCATAGATTGAGGTAAAGTTGAAGTAGAGCTATTGGAAGATTTAGTTTTTCGATGTTAAATGAGATCCCAATGGAGCTTACCTTATTCTGTGGATGTGAGAAGTTGAGAGTTGGTGTGTGATTTGTTTTATCCACCATGTTTGGTGATCATTATTTAAAGAAGTAGTCAGGGGAGTAATCCATTCCATGAGTAATTGGAATGTTTTGATATGTCGAAACATGGGAACCTATTATTCTTACTTAGAGAGTTAGTGAGAACTATCTTTGCGAGTTTAGTCACATGGATGTGTGATCGATACTGATTTTTAAGGGACACGAAGTAAAATATCTCTCGTGTTATCGACTGAAGTGATTGATCGATAGTCAAAGGATTATTTTGGGTTCCCTTGATTTGGGAATTCGTTCAGGGCCACTTTGAGGGATAGTGGATTTAAGTGGAAAGTTGCGGGATTTCCGTATTTTACTTGTGGTCTATGTGGTTTTTGGCTAAGGCGTTATCCTTATGCCTAAAAGAATATGCTTTCTATTCTTGGAAAAGAAAAGACTAATTTGGGGAATAGAAATATTTCGCATGGTATATGTGGCATAAAGTTGTTTGTTAGGATGAGGATTGATTTCCTGTCCGGTTTTCACTCTGAGTGGATTTATTGTGATGAAATGATTTCCTGTGGGGAAACGAATTCCCTTCTGTTTTGACAGAAGGGTTGATGTTTGTGGATGAATGGGTTGATTCTATGAATGTTGCGTGATACTTCTCTTGTAAAAGAGAAGAGCTCTCCTGGTTGCAAATAAGAGTAGCCTTGTCTCTTTTGTGCAAGCAATGAGAGTGTTTTTCCTGAAGGATTGGTGGTTTTCTTATGCCGAGGCATGAGACGTTAAGGATTGCTATGATGCGTTGGTCGTATCAGACCAGATGGCCAGACACGAGATAACATGATAATTGAGTCTATGCGCGGAGTGCACAATGTGTTCATGTTTCTCTGTTGAGAAAGTACTTAAGGGATCCAGAACATGAGATTGTTCTAGAGTTATTGTCCCTTAAGCAAGACCTCACCTTCGAATCTCGTCCAGTTCGGATTCTGGAGGAATCAGAGAAAGTGTTGAGGCATAGAACGTTAAAGTATGTTAAAGTACAGTCACATCAGTCTAAGCAAAAGTGACATGGGAGTTGGAGTCTCGCATGCGCGAGAAGTACCCGGAGTTGTTCACTACGGGTATGAGTTAATGTTATGTTATGTGCAGTTAGATTTATTTTGTTCTTTTATGCGGATTGTTGAACGCCAGAATTCGGGGTCGAATTCTGTTAAGGGGGGGTAGAATGTAATACCACCGAACTGCAAAAGAGAGAATTAGGGAAGGTAGGGGCGGTTTTTGCCGTCATACCCATCGGCTTTTAGAATGCCGATTAAGTAATGCTCACAGAGGTTCCCAGACCACCCAGGGATGGTCGGCACCATCTAGAACACCGACTAAAAGTAGCACCCTCGGAGGTTCCCAGACCGTCCCGGGGCGGTCGACACCGTCTCGCGTTCTGGGTTTTCGTCATTTGGCAGGAAATTCTATTCTTACCTGTTACCGATTTACCTGCCGCAGTAGAAGAGCACCAAATAGTATAGGGCTGCCGTTGGACCAAAAAGCCCTTAGGGCCATAGCTAGCCAAGGCTAAAAGGGAGGGGTAGAAGCGGCATTTCGCAGTGAGAGGGATAGCCATGCCTCTTAAGTAGACAAGACAACACACAGCCACCTTTCCTACTCCACTTTTCTACCTCAGCCACAGAAGCCGTGCAACACCATTTCACTTCCCCAGCCGAGAGGAAGGGAGGAGGCAGAGAGAGCAATAAGGAGAAGGGCTAGAAGGAGAAGAGATCCCAATAGAGCTCAGTCGACGCTGTTGATAGCATCCAGAGGAGGTCATCCACAACCACTTCCGTTTCTAGTCCCGCAAAACAGGTAGGTTGCCCATTCCCCCATGTTTATCCAACACGGCCACACAAGCACAACTCTTGAGCAGTCAAGGCCACACTAGCATGCGTAAAGAAGAGAGGGGAGTAGGGCAGAGTGTACCATGGTGAATCAGCGCCGAGGATCGGTACCGGTGGTTGGAGAGATATGAGGGTAGTGGAAGCCGACGGCAGCCTGGGGGCCAAACCCGTAGTGCGGCTTTGGCTGAGCAACGTGGGAGCTGAAGCCGAGGAAGAATGCGCACAAGGCCGGAAGGGAGCAGCCGACCGCAGGGCCTGCCAGATCTGGCCCTGGCCGGTTAGCCTAGGAAGAGCCGCCGGCGGCGCGCCCCAGTTTCTCGGGCTGGAGCCCCTCCGCGCTGCTACCCGCGGAGAGAGAGAGAGAGACAGGGGCGAGGCATGGAGGAAGAGTGGCTGGCGGTGAGCACGGGGCCGGCGAGCCGAGCTCGGCCACGTGCTGGTGCCACGCCGCCGCCTCCCTTGAGAAACCACCAGATCGAGCGGTCGGGGCAAAAGAGGACGGAGAGGGGATGCGGGAGAGTAGTGGAGGAGGAGGAGTGGCCGGCGTCGAGCACAGGGCCGGCGAGCCCTGAGTTCGGCCGTGCGTCACCGCGCCGCCTGGGGGGAGCACTCGGGCATAGCCGGCGGGAGAGGGAGTGAGAGATGGGGAAGGGATGAGGCCGGTCGGCCGAAGGAGTTAAAGGGGTGAGAGAAGAGAGGCCCGACTGGGTGATAGAGAAAAGGAAAGAAAAAAAGAAAGAGAAGAGAAAAGAAAAGGGAAAAAAAGAAGAAGAAGAAAAGAAAAGAGGAGAAAAAGAAAAAAGGGGGAAGTTTGGTACCTGCTTGTCGGACCCTTAACCCCAGGCATTTTACGCCAGAATCGGGATATGCGTGTAGAATCGTCGTCGCCCATCTAATCTCTGGTTTCGTTTTAATGTGTTAAGTCGGATTTATTGCTTGTTCAAGTGGAGGTCTTGAGTCGACGTCGTCGCTACGTCGCTTCGCCCTGCTTAGTTAACAGGCAAGTACATGGTAGAACGGTAGACCAGAGTTTATGAATATGCGAGTTTACATGATGTGATAATATTTATGTGGAGATGCGATGATTACATGATATTTATGTGGAAATGTGATGTTTACATGACATAAAGTTGCGTGGTAAATGATGGTAATGATGATGGAGTAAGGTGAGCAATGATGCTTACCTGCTAATGATGTTAATGATGAGCATGATTATGACAATGGGCATATGCATTTGCATTATGTGCACTCAAGAGTGAGGGCGGTGAGAAAGTCCCTAGCTACGAGTAAAGCTAACGGACTAATCCGGAGTGCTCTTGAGTAAGTCCTACCTCGGTAGGCCTCCACGGGAGTGGAGAGATCCCCGTGCCGAAATGGACAGGCCCAAGATTATGGGTGAACATCGACAGGTGTTCACTCGGCAATACCGGTATTTGCAATGTGATGAGCAAATGTGCATGTAGAGCAGTGTTGCATTGCATTAATGATATGGTAATATTGGAACATGAAAATGCGTGTGGAGTATGATATGGTTAATGTGGAAACAGGAGAATGCTGTTACAAACATGACAATGCCTGCGGAATATGTTATGATTGGTTAAATTGCTTTCATGTTTTGGTAGTGTTTATCATTCTATTATGTGCTTGCTGAGTCTTTGGACTCATCCTTACTCTGTTGTTTTTTTAGGTGGCCGTTGAGGAAGTTATGCACGGGTGGGAGTAGGACATCAATAACTTCACGTACTTGCAGCACCTCACGTATCAGCTTTTGTTAGTATGATAACTCCACTACTAAGATAAAATAGTTGCTTAACAATGGTACGGTGTGAGTGGTCGCTGCTTCGTGAATAAAGTATAGTTTGCTTAAAATGAGTAGCAAATGTTTAAAAGTGGTATCATTATGTAATGATGGTAGCACTCTAGGCTCAGAGGATGGGCGAGGTGTTACACATATAAGCCCATACCTAGAACTCCGATTAAGAAAAAATGGAACCGCCTGCAGTATACAAAATAAACTTTGTAGCTGAATGCAGACGCCTCTTGCCCCCCCCCCCCACATGGATAAAAGTAAATAATCAGGAATTAATTCTAACTCCCAGCCACCCGACTAGGGGCCAAGGCCGGGCGGCACCCTGCCACCCAGCGCCTAGGCGGCCGCCTAGGCCGCCTTCTTGAACAGTGCATACAATGGTTAACTTGGATTGACAATTGTAACATGGGCTGTGCTTGAGTAATCTTCCCAAATAAAGTATGCTTGCAGACTTCTTTGGTTCTGAATATCTTTACGGATGGTGTCCTTTTTTAATTCATAAAATAAAAAAACCAACAATATATTTGTTCATTTGCCCCCTCAATATTTATCGTGTAATGGTAAACTCTAATTTTGATTATTATGTCTTTTGTAAGAGAATCTTTCTTTATTGTCATTCTAGGAAGCCTATGTGATGTTCAAAGTGTTTGGGGGCAGAAGACGATGAGTGGGTCAATATCAAGAACGACGTCCGCAAGAGCTCCATTCCAGTCATCCCCTCACAGTACCAAAGGGCTGCAGAAGGAGATCTAGTGCTCTGCTACAGAGTATTTTTCTGACACCTTTGCTTAGACCGGCACAAAACGACATCCAGAAGCAGTACAAACGATGGAGCAAATTCACCGTTATATTCCTTTCTCACCATTGTTGCGGTAGAGCTTGTAGTTTGCAATGTTCGTCTATCTTCATGTCGCAATATGCACCTCAGGAGGGCAGCGACTACGCACTGCACTATGATGCGCATGTTCTGGAGGTCCAGCGAAAAGAGCATGATGTGAGGGGCTGCAGGTGCGTCTTCCTAGTGAAATATGACCATGACCAAACCCAGGTAATTTCGTATTTCTCCTGCCCTTGGATGCACAGTAATGAATGAAAACAGGGCATCACCCTTGCCAGTGTAGATGCATTAACCCCCTTTATGTGCTTCAAGATTTGTGAACCCTTCAAAGGGTGGTGCATAGAAGCTGTTAGATTGATCTCTCTCCCGATTAGCCCAACGGCTAATCGGGGCCTTGATCCGCGCCCTGATCAGGGGCGCCCAGTCCATCCATTGGCTGGTGGGCCCCCGTCGCGCTGCGCAATAAATAGAGGGGTGGGGGCCGGCGGCTTGACTGACGAGGTTCGCCTGAGCCGCAAAACCCCACCGACAAAACCCTAGACCGATCTAAGGGACGCGCAGTCGGCGGCGGGAAGCTCCATCGCTGTCCCCTTCACTGGATCTACGCCGCCGCCACCGCCCCCCTCTTCCCCGACCGTCGCTGCCCGTGCGCAGACTTCACCGATGAAGCCGCCATGGCCAGCTCCTCCTCCAATGCATCGGACGGTCGGTACTCCCCTCTTCCTTTCCCTTTCTCTCTCGAATCAGATCAAGACCCCCCTCTGATCTAGACCTAGAAGACCCTAAGGGACCTAACAATGGTATCAGAGCCAATCTCTAGGCGTTGATCTAGATGGGGATAGAGAAGATCAAAGACCGCCGTCGGTTGACCGGCGTGCGGAAAAGAAAAGCACAGAGAATCCCCCCTAACCCTAGAAAACGACAATAGAAAGAGAACAGAGAGGGGAATGGACTCGATCCGTTCGAATCAAAACCCTAACCCTAGATCTGAAAAGGCCGGGACTTACCTGGCCGTCGTCGCCGGGCCGTCGTCGCTGGCGTGAGGGAAGACCGGCCGAGCCGTGGGCTCGCCGGCTCTCCAAAGCGGGCCACCATCGACGCGCTGAGGGGCGCCGACACGGAGCCGCTCGGCGGCGGCGCGCTCCCTATCAGGGGAGCGCGCACGCCAGCGAGAGGGCCCGCGTTGGCGCCGGTCTTTCCCTTCTCCGGCGGCTGGACAAGGTCGCCGCCGCCGCTTCATTTCCGCACGGGCAGAGGCGCGGGGAGAGGGGAGAAATGAACTAGGGTTTCGGGAGACCGGCCGCGAGCGGGTTTTGATCCGCCGAAAGAGCCACACAGCCGTCGGATTCTTTTGGATGGCTGAGATCGCGCCGAGGAAGTCCAGCCGCTTTCGGCCCAGGCGGGCAGGCACATTCGCGGCCCAGGCCCAGGTTCCGGCCTGGGCGCGGGGAGCACGGCGCGCGCGCGCGCTCGGCTGTGCTCAGCAGGCTGGCCTGGGCGCGGGGGATCGCGCGCTCGGCTGGGCTGAGCGGGCCGCCGTGGGCCGCGGACACGCAGGTCGGGCCAAATGGCCAAATTGAACAGTATTTTTTTTCTTTTTTCTTTTTCAGAAGCAGTTTTGATTGATTTTTGAATCAAATTTGAATGAAATCTCTGTAAATTTTGCACCAACGTGTTATTTTTCCAGAGATTAGATGAGTACGGTAATAATGCTTCTGAGTATGAATTACTTTAGAATAATATTTCATGTTTCCGCTGCAAAAGTTAATATTGATTACTCTTCAATTAAATTCGAACCAACGGGAGAATTTAATTTTTGAGAATTGTTGCGAATTATGATATTGTTATTTTCTGACCAACGTTGATAATAACAATATTATAATTTTAATTGATGAATTTTTATGCATTATCTCTATTTCTGCCCAACGGTGATGTAGATTTAATGTGTAAACAACTGTATGTTTTAATTTTAACCAACGTTGGAACCAAGGCATGCAGTTGTTGTTATTATGTTTAAATGTTCTCACTGTATATGAATTGTGTTTTCAGGAGGATACTCTTTGATGGGCTACATCAGGGATATCCCGGTTCTCAAAGGAGACAATTACGCTGAATGGAAGAAAAAGATTGACCTGGCCTTCATCTTGGCTGAGGTGGACTGGGTAGTCACCACACCATGTCCCACAGAGCCTGTGGCACCGGTGAGAGAGGAAAATGAGGCTGATGCTGCTTGGCAGACCAGACAGAGGGACTATGCTCCCATAAAAATGTCATATGATCTTGATCATAAAAAGTGGGTCACTACCAACAAGAAATGTTTGGCTGTGATAAAGAACACGATTGAGCCTGCAATTGTGGGCTCAATCGCAGAATGTGACACTGTCACAGAGTACCTTGAGAAAATAAAGAGTCAATTTACTGGCTCTTCAAAGACTTATGCTACACAGCTGATTAAGCAGCTTGTGACAGAAAGGTACTCTGGTGGTGGCAGTGGCATAAGAGAGCACATACTAAGGATGAGCAGTTTGGCATCCAAGCTTAAACCAATGAATTTGGCTCTCAAGGATGAGTTCCTTATTCATTTGATTTTTTCTTCCTTGCCGAAAGAGTTTGACACCTTTGTTGTCAACTACAATATGCAGCCCGAGAAATGGGACTTAGAAAAGTCCATAGCTATGTGTGTGCAAGAGGAGGAAAGAATTAAATCTTCACATGGTGGTTCTATCAACTATGTGAAAGACAACAAGAAAAAGAACTTTAATCATTCCTCCTCAAAGACAGGAAAGCCTTAGCATAAGCCTCAGCAACAAAATTTCACAGTTGAGAAAGATCAGTGCCTTCATTATAAGAAAAAGGGACATTACAAGAAAGATTGTCCCGATTTCTTGAAAATGATTATGTCAAAGAAAGGTGAGAACATTATTACCTTTATAAATGAATCCCTGTATGTGCAATATTCAAAATCAACTTGGTGGATTGACTCAGGAGCAACTGTTCATGTTGCTAATTCTTTACAGGGATTCCGTTCGACGAGGACTACGCAAAGAAAAGAAAGATGCATTAAAGTCGCAAATGGAGTCCAAGCTGAAGTTGAAGCCGTTGGCGATCTTTCATTAGAACTAGCTGATGACTTCACTCTTTTACTTAGAGATGTTCTTTATGTTCCCTCTTTACAGAGGAATTTGATTAGTGTTTCATGTTTGGACAATGATGGTTATGATTGCCATTTTGGAAATGGCAAGTGTGAAATAATGTTTAATAAAAAATATGTTGGTCTTGCCATCTTACAAAATGAGCTTTATTTGTTATCATTACGTGATGATGTGAATGTCGTATGCGATAATGAGAACGTCGCGTGCGAGAAAGTGAATGAATCCTCGTCTACGAATGTAAACAGGAAACGAAAGAGAACTCTAGATGCGTCGTCGAAATTATGGCACTGTCGTTTAGGCCATATTTCGAGGGGGAGAATAGAGAGACTAGTTAAGAATGATATTCTTTCTCTATTAGAGTTCTCAGACTTAGAACAATGCAGAGAATGCATTAAAGGAAAATATGTAAAGAAAATTAAGAAAGACGCCAAAAGAAGCATAGGAGTTCTACAAATTATTCACACAGACATTTGTGGTCCTTTTCCTGTGAAAAGTGTGGATGGTTATGACTCGTTCATAACATTCACAGATGATTACTCCCGTTATGGATATATTTATCCAATCAAAGAAAGAAATGAAGCCTTGGATAAATTCAAGATATTTAAGGCTGAAGTTGAAAACCAACACGATTTAAAGATTAAGATAGTCCGATCTGACCGTGGGGGGGAGTACTACGGTCGACATACCCCATACGGACAAGTTCCTGGACCTTTTGCAAGGTTTTTACAGAAAAATGGCATTGTGGCCCAGTATTCTACACCGGGCGAACCTCAGCAAAATGGAGTAGCTGAAAGACGAAACCGTACCCTGATGGATATGGTGCGAAGCATGATGAGCTATACCACACTGCCATTGAGTTTATGGATGGAGGCGTTGAAAACCGCCATTCATATTCTCAACAGAGTGCCTATTAAGTCGGTGCCCAAAACACCGTACGAGTTGTGGACAGGAAGAGTTCCCTCACTAAACCACTTACGTGTGTGGGGGAGTTCTGCTGAGGCTAAAGTATTTAACCCAAACCTTGGGAAGCTTGATCCCAAAACAGTAAGTTACCATTTCATTGGCTACCCTTAAAAGTCAAAAGGTTTTCATTTCTACTGTCCAGACAGATATACAAAGTTTGTAGAAACGAGACACGCTGTCTTCTTAGAGGATGAAATGATGAGGGGAAGCATGGTAGCTCGAGAGATTGACCTTGAAGAGAAGTGGGCGTATGCGCCCACTCCGATGATTCAAGAGCCATTCTTCACACTACCTGCTGTCGCTGCACCGACGGTACAAGACACTGTGGTGCCAGCACCTGTTATTGTTCCTCCTGTGGCAACAATGAATGGGAATGAGGAACCTGTTCTTCAGGATCCTATAGAACCCATTGCCACAGATGAGGGGGAGCAACAACAGCCTCAAACAGAAGATGTACCAAATGAGGAGGCCCCGAGGAGGTCTCAAAGAGTAAGAAGATCAGTTATTTCTGATGATTATCAGATTTATCATACAGAGGAATTTCAAATGGAGGATGATCCCACCTCATTTGAAGAAGCCATGAGAAGCGAAAATTCTTCAAAATGGCTTGAGGCCATGGAAGAGGAAATGAGGTCCATGAAGGCTAATAAAGTCTGAGACTTGGAAATTATTCCTAAAGGAGCCAAAATAGTAGGCTGTAAATGGGTCTACAAGACAAAGCTTGACTCCCAAGGGAATGTAGAAAGATACAAAGCGCGACTTGTGGCAAAAGGCTTTACGTAAAGAGAAGGGATTGATTACAATGAGACCTTTTCTCCAGTCTCATGTAAAGATTCCTTCAGAATCATAATGGCATTAGTAGCACATTATGATTTAGAGTTACATCAGATGGATGTAAAGACGACATTTCTTAATGGGGATTTGGAGGAAAATGTTTACATGGCACAACCGAAAGGTTTTGTCATGGAAGGAAATGAAAGAATGGGATGCCGCCTAAAGAAATTGATTTATGGGTTAAAGCAAGCTTCAAGACAGTGGTACTTGAAGTTTGACAGTACAATAAGAAAATTTGGGTTTAAAGAGAATGTAGAGGACAACTGTGTTTATGCAAAGTTTAAAGATGGGAAGTTTATCTTCCTAATCCTGTATGTGGATGATATCCTACTGGCTAGTAGTGATGTCAGTCTGCTACTGGAGACAAAGAAGTTTTTGTCCTCAAACTTTGATATGAAAGATCTTGGTGAAGCTTCGTTCGTTCTAGGGATCGAAATTCACCGGGATAGAAACAAAGGGATATTGGGACTGTCACAAAAGGCATACATAGAGAAAGTCTTAAAGAAATTTGGTATGCATAAATGTAGTCCTTCACCTGCACCTATAGTCAAGGGCGACAGATATGGGGATTTTCAATGCCCCAGGAACCAGTACGAGCTCGATCAAATGAAATCGGTTCCATATGCTTCAGCTGTCGGAAGCTTGCAGTATGCTCAAGTGTGCACGCGCCCTGACTTAGCGTTTGTTACCGGGTTACTTGGCAGATTCCAGAGCAATCCTGGAATAGAACATTGGAAATTGGTAAAGAAAGTCTTGCATTATTTGCAAGGAACAAAAGGCCTCATGATGACATACAGAAGATCAGATTCACTCCATATAGTGGGGTATACAGATTCTGATTATGCGGGAGATGATAGAAAGTCGACATCTGGATATGTGTTCACTCTCGCTGGAGGAGCTATATCGTGGAAAAGCTCAAAGCAAACCGTCACTACATCGTCCACAATGTATGCCGAGTTTGTAGCATGTTATGAGGCCACGGGGCAGGTGAACTGGCTAAAGAAGTTCATACCCGGTTTAAAAGTGGTTGACGACATCAATAGACCACTTAAGTTGTACTGCGATAATGAACCCGCAGTAACATATGCCCACAACAATAAGTCAAGTGGTGCTGCCAAACACATTGACATAAAGTACTATGTTGTGAAAGATAAAGTCCGGGATCATATCATAAGTCTTGATCATATAAGTACCACAAAGATGTTAGCGGACCCGCTTACAAAAGGCTTACCACCCAACGTGTTCAGAGAACATGTAGCCGGCATGGGTTTAAGGGAAAGCTTGTGATTCCTGGACTATAAAGGGCCCAAAATTAAAGAATCTGTTTCAGAACAAAGATGTGTATTGTAGCTGTTAAATCTATCGGCGATTGACCGTGACGATGAAGCATGCTCTATGCACTAATCTGTGATGAAATGGGAAGAGAAGAAAAGGTATGATATGAGAGGAGATCAAGGGGGAGAATGTTAGATTGATCTCTCTCCCGATTAGCCCAACGGCTAATCGGGGCCTTGATCCGCGCCCTGATCGGGGGCGCCCAGTCCATCCATTGGCTGGTGGGTCCCCCGTCGCGCTGCGCAATAAATTGAGGGGTGGGGGCCGGCGGCTCGACTGACAAGGTTCGCCTGAGCCGCAAAACCCCACCGACAAAACCCTAGACCGATCTAAGGGACGCGCAGTCGGCGGCGGGAAGCTCCATCGCCGTCGCCTTCACTGGATCTACGCCGCCGCCCTCCTCTTCCCCGACCGTCGCTGCCCGTGCGCAGACTTCACCGATGAAGCCGCCATGGCCAGCTCCTCCTCTAATGCATCGGACGGTCGGTACTCCCCTCTTCCTTTCCCTTTCTCTCTCGAATCAGATCTAGACCCCCTCTGATCTAGACCTAGAAGACCCTAAGGGACCTAACAGAAGCACCCTCCAAAATGGGGCGCTTATATTTATTGTTGCTTCCTTTCATTACATAAACTGTTAATACCTCACACTAGTAACTATTTATTTTTCCAAACCTTTGGAAACTTACAGTGTCTTTATTCTGCTGCCAGGAGATAGTAGACCTGAAAAAATTGTGCCTCCGGCCAGGCAATGAATCGACTTCCGCTCACGAGCCTCTGCGAACCTGCTGCTCGCTGGCTGCTAATGCATCAAAGTAGGCAACAATGTGGAATAATGGAAGATTCCGGTGCTGTAACTCCAATACCAAGTTAGGGTATGTTAAATAAATACAAGGTAGCATGCTTCTTTTCTGATGAACATCTTAGAGATTAGCAGCCGACTCTCCAATTCTGTATCGCGGCAATGCAACAAGTCAGATGTGTTTTGTTGCACGAAGCCCAGGTTTTTGTGTACATTACATGATGCAGAATACTGTACTGGTAATCAAATTAATTTTTATTATTCCTAACCTCCAAATCTCAATGTCTAAAGTATTAACTACTTTGTATTTCCCATACAACTTGAGTTAAGGAAAAGAACACAACAAACGTAATCTAAGATGATGGGTAGTTCTACACAATTCTACAATTAAAAACGTGATTCTACTTGGTACGACTAAAGATGAAATTCAAGTCGTATTTGTGTTCATGGAATCGCGACTAGAATCATAATTTTAACAACCATGATTATTAAATGTGATTTTGATCTTCTTTTAAATTTTTTAGCTAAGTTTTGTCCCCGATTATTGAGTTGTTGTACCAATTAGTTTACCCAAAAGCTTAAGGAAATGTGGGCAATTCACTTATACTTTAACACTACTTCCTCTCACGTGTATGCTCTCTCAAACTTAAAACGTGGAATAGAAGTATACTGCAATTATTATTTCTAATTGCACTAGCCGGGTCTTGAACTCAGAATCTCTAGGCTCTAATGCCATATTGAGTTTCATGCACCAACCAGTTCATCCAAAAGTTTAAGCTGATGAGAAAATGTGGGCAATATACTTCAACACTCTTGAACTCGGGACATTTTGGCTCCGATATCATATTGGATTGCATCCACCAACCAGTTAAATACGAATAATTCACTTATACTTCAACACATATGATGTAAAACAACTCTTGTGCCCCATTTTGTTTAAACGGAAAGGCATAAACTTGTCACTTCATATAATCATAAACAACGGCCACAAAAACAAGGGCTAAGGTAGTACTTCCTCCAATCATAAATATACATCATTTTAGAATACGTGCAATCAATTTTTTTAAACTTTGACTAGCGATATGTTTAAATATTTATATTGAATACATGAAAATCATATATGTATATTTATCTCGAAAAGTATTTTCATAATATTATAATTTTTTTGGATTTTATAAATATATTACAGTACAAATTAGTGGTCAAAGTAGTGTTTTGAGCACCATGTCGGTGTTAACAATCAAATGTATTTGTGAGCGGAGGGAGTGCCTGACCTTAGTTAAAGCGAAAGCAAAAACGCACTAAACCTATGAACGGACTGTTAGAAGGAAAGGCTAGCCTTGAAAAGCTCTCTCGCGTTGTTCTCTGTCTTCTTGGATCTTGAAGGCAACTTGTTGCGAGTTCAAAGATTGATTCTATAAGACCTTTCTATTCCTCTCCTTCCATATGTTGCAAGAGATATACTATGTGACTAGTTCGTTGAATGTTGGTTCTAACCTCCGGTTTCATTTGTGAGCTTGCTTGGCGCCACCAATCAGTGAATTTTCTAAAGGTTTGCGGTGCAATGTGATGTATGCTTATGCAGTTCGCCTAGCCAAGAACCGTGGACAAAACATCTTGAGCAGAAGGCCATCGGGGGCAAGGATGCAGCACCATTTCAGCTGCTTGATTGCACAGTTTGCAAGTGGGTTGATGAGGCTAGCCTCTCTCGGTCAGATCGATCTTACGTCTGTCAGTCTGTGTAAAATGTCACTCGAAAGGCTTTGGTTTTTACCTTGTAGATCTTTCGGCTCTATTAATTACTGGTTTACATCATTACATGCAAACCAGGGGGTTCAGGGCACACCGAAGGCAACGTATCACGTATAGAAGGCGTAAACGGTGGAATACGTTTTCAATAGTGCGCACAGGGCGATGGGCTGGAGCGGCGTAAGGGCGGGCAAAATCGCCGGCCGCGTGCGGCGGCTCGAGCGATGGGAAAGCAGGCGCATGGCAATCCCCCCCATCTCCATTTGCTACTCGCTGGTGTCATCCAAGGTGGATCATCAAGAATCGCGCCACGATGGTGTTCGACATATTGCCGCAGGGAAGTAACCTCGCGCATCCACCAGAGACCTAACGCCGACATATTGCTGCAGGGAAGTAACCTCGCGCATCCACCAGAGCGCTAACGCGCCCGGCATTTTACAACGCTGTGGTAACATCTCGGAAGCCTCAATCATTGAGCGGCCTGCTGCCCCTCAGTGGGGAGTAAGTTGCGAGAATCTCGATCCTAGTCACACAATTCTACGTTTCTAACATCAGATTAGATGAATTAATTTGATCATACATTACAGTCTTAATTTGATAAAATCTTAATATTATTACGATTGTAACAAAAATTATTTTATCATGATAAAAAAATTGCATACAATCCTACCCAATTCTATTGATTTATTATTCATATAATTGTGAATTTTACTTTTTATTCCTTCATGTCCATTATAATTTGCATAAATAACATATTTTCTTTGCACTATATTTTTTGTAAACAAAAGTTCTAAAATTATAGCTTTAAAAATGTAGTAGTGTTAAAAATACAAGGCAGTTTAAAATTGGATAGAATATTAGATTCTACATCCATAGTACAATTCCTGATTCTACTGGAGAGCCTCCTATCGATCGCAATTCTGACGGCCTTGCATTTCTAACAACCTTCACAGAAATGCAGCGACTCCGCGTCAACGCAAGGTGGTACCCGACCCATTGTTTTAAATAACCAATTTTTAATTTTAAATTATAGTATTATACTTGCTTTTTATTTTTTAGAGAAATGGCCATTTGTCGCCGCATGGTTAGATGACTTGCCCATGTCGCCCAACCGTATGATGATTACTATCTCTAGTCACCCAATTGTTGTGCGACATGAGTAGGTCGCCCATCGCCTAACGGTTAGGCGACTACTTGCTGTCAGCCCGTCCTTTTCTCTTTAACCTGATATCTTCATGAGCTCTATCGTGGTTACAGACCAAACAATATAGAGTGGTAGTGGATATGTTAGGTAAACAATGCTTGGGGGTTTCCCTATGGTTTGGATGGCTTTATATATTCACATGCGGAGTATTTTACAATTATGTCCTTACACCCAAGTACCCCTCTCGGGGGCATATACGTCATCATACATGTCCCATTTTGGGCTTTACAACCTTCTAACAGGCTCGCTGGGCTTAGGTGAGGGCCACCCCTACAACAGGAGCCTCTCATGGTGAAGGGCTTCATGGGCCGAAGCCATGTTGCTGAGCCATTTGGCCCCCTTCATCCCTGCGGCCTGTGACCTTCTGTGATCTTGGGTGTAAATGATTTTGCCGGTGTCCCAACATGGTTCCGTGGGCTCGAAGCCAAGGGTCACACCCAAAGTCATCTTGCACGCAGTCGGATCCGGCCTGGAATGAAGTCATGCTGCGGGCCGAGTTCGCCCTGCAAACACGGAGTGGATGCCGCAGGCGTTCTGTCGAGATGGAGCAGACGCCGGAGTCGATGCGCGGGGCCGAATTTGGGGCATGGCGGGTTGCTTCATGGTCCGACGCCGATGTCTCGATGTCGCCGAAGATCGGTAAATCGAGGTCGAGGCCGCCTCGCAGGGGCGAAGTCGAAGGCGAAACCGACAGCGCATTAATGAACACGGGAATCGCGCCGGGCGCTGGTGCACGACGGGAGGTGAATCGTGCTTCAATGTAGGGTAGCCATGTGGGTGCAAAGATTGGGGCGTCGCACACGCATGGGCAACCACGTCACTTCAGCGCCCGCTGGTTGCGCTTCCCGATGGGGGGACGTCGCGCACACATGGGCAACCACGTCGCTTCAGCGCCCGCCGGTTACACTTCCTGACGCGGGGGAGCGAGTATATATATGCCGGCAGTGCTGTAGACTCGTTCTTCATTCGTGCGTGGCTGGGTATGGCTGAAACGATCTTGGTCTCGAAAATAGGCCATCCTCAGTCCATGTATGTGCAGTAAAATTAGCGCCAATTAGCGCGATCAGCGGATGTTGATGGACTGACGGAGGCCTATTTTTGAGCGCATGATCGAAACTTGAACACCGACCACCGACCACGCTTCCCGTTCGTGAGGAAAGTGGACGGTTGGATTTCCGCCTATCACCGTGGTGTCGTCTTCCCGCACTATTGGCCGTCTGCCTTGTTACTTTATGATCTTGTTCTAAAAAATAGCCTACCTCGGTTCATCTGCATTCTTTGAAAGCACTGTTTTATAGCAGGGCTAGCGCCAATTGATGTGGTCATAGAATGTTGATGAACTGAAGGATGCCTATTTTTGAGTTTGGTTACAACTTATCTCCGATCCGTAGTCGCGTTTTCGCGGTCGTGCTTCCCGACCGTGGGGAGAGCGGACGGATGGATTTCCGCCGGCTGGCGTTCCCTGGTCACGGGAGGCGAGGGGGCTTTATGCACCCTTTTAACATCGCGTCGTGGTTCTCTTCGCTCGCCCCCTATCGGAATCGGCCCATAGGGCGAAGCCACGTCCACGCTTGACCTTGCTCCACGGTCATGCGGGCGAGGCGGGATGCGGTGATGCCCTTCGTTTACGAGGTCGAGGTGGACTTTAGATTCATCGTACAGGTCCGTGCTCGACCTAGCTCCATGGTCATTCGGGCGAGGCGGGATGCAGTGCTGCCCCTCGTTTACGAGGTCGAGGTGGACTTCGGATTTGTTGTACAGACTCCACGTCGAGGCACGGCCAGATGGCTCGGGCTCGATGACAGTGCTTTATTATACCGATCGTGCGACAGTATTTGCAGGATGTTGCAGTACACGGCCAACGCGTCCTGCGATGTTCGTAGACTCGAAGTTGCTGACGGAGCCGCCCCGGCGAGTCGAAGCCGAAGTCGAGATCGAAGTCGGCGTGGAAGCCAAGGTTGGGGCGACTGGTTAATGTCCTGTTGACAGTGCATTGATGGCAGCGTGGGTTACGTTGACACCTGGCGTGCGACGGGACGGGACCGGCGTGTCTTGCGCTGTCAGCGGGCGCATGACCATGGCTGAGTGCTCCTTTCCAATGGGGCGGGACGTGTGTCGCTGTGCGATTGGCGCGTCGTGCGTCACCAAGCAGTGGCGCGACCGCGGTCGTGCGCATCTTCCCGAGGGGTTTCACACGTGGTGGGACACGATTGGCGTGTCATGCGCTATTAGGCAGTCACGCCCTTGTAGCGCGTGCATTCCCCAGAAGGCAGGTCGCACGTGGGGTGACTATGCCACGTCAGTTTCCACCAGTTACTCTTCCCGATCGTGAGGAAGGTGAGCTGTTCGGCTTCCGTCGGTTACGCTTACCAGCGATGTGGGAGGTGAGGGGTCTTTAAATACTCCTTTTGGCATTGCACCGGCATTCTTCTTCTTCGCATACCTCTTGCTTCCTTGATCTCTTTGCACGCTTGTGCTCTCGCCTCCTCTACTGCCAGTAGTCGCCATAGGAGCCGTACTCCTCGCTGTTTATCTTCCGGAGGACAATGGCTCGCAACAAAGAACGTGCTCGCCGGGCCGACAGGGATGTCTCATCCAGACAATCATCGTGGACCGAGGTGGAGTATGCGCTCGTAGGGTGTGAGGCCTCACTGGTGAACAAGCGGTGGGTAGCGAAGGAGAAGGTGGATGGCCCGTGCACCCGCGTCCTGGGCCAAACCCTCGTGATGGAGGAGACGATTCAAGCTCTAGTTTGTGAAGGGAAGCTGGCGGACTGCCGTGAGGTGTGCCTACCCGCCCTCAACGAGACGGAGCCGCATCCAGAGGGTTCAGAGGCGATCATCTTCATCACGTATTTTGAAGCCAGCCTTTGTATCCCCATGGCCCTGATCGTGGGCGACGTCTTGCGGATCTTCGGGCTGGAACTGGCACAACTGACTTCGAACGCAATAGCACGCCTGGCTGTTTACAGCTGGGCACTGCGGACAAAGGCGTGTTGGCATTTCTCCATGACGTGTGATGCCAGCTGAAGAAACTGGGGGGAGGGGCATACTCCACCGTCGGCAGCGTGAACTTCATTTTGCGGTCCCAATGCTCGCAGATCTTCCCTGCCAACTCCACCCGGATGAAATGGGAACCCAACTGGAAAAGGCGGTGGTTCTACCTCCGTGTGGTGAATAGTAGTGGCCTCAAGTGCACAGGCCGGCCAATATCATTCAATACATCGCCAAGTGTGACGATCGACGCCGAGGACAGGCGAAGAGCACGGAGGCTTGTAGGGATCACCCTCCAATTCAACATGTGTGATCTCATCGAGGAGTTCGTCATGTATGGCGTGGCACCGCTTTCCGAGCATTGGCGCGTCCAGGCTGGAGGTCTCCAACGTGATGGTATCCGGCCGTCCGTGTCCTCGCTGTCGAGGCCCTCCAATCCTCGTAAGTGCTTTTCTCTTTTCTCTTTTTTTGAACAATGCTTCGCCCTGCTTGAAGGACTTGCCTTGGAAGACGCGGAGTGCGCAGTGGTCGTGTTTTTTGGGCCGTACGTGGCCAAGAAGCACGATCCGTGTGAAACCGTGACCGAACCGGCAAAGCTGGGGCAGATAAACAGGGTATGTGAAGCCTTGGGGACTCCTGTGCCAGAGCGTGTCACTCCGACCTTTGGCCGAGCTCGCCATCGCGATGGTGATGACAGGGGGTCACTCTCCCAGCGGAGGTCCTGGTCCCCGCGGTCGTGTCTAGCCCATCGTCCGCCGCTTCTGTCAGCTCTACTGGAACTAATGGTGCGATGGAAGCCGACTTCGACTCAGCAAAGTATGTAAATTCGGATCTCGAGGCAGGTGCGGAGGGACAGCTCCAGGCATAGAGTTCTTGGGGGCACCAAGGACGCACCGGTTGCCGAGGCGGAGGAATCCTCGCCCCGGTCTCCAAAAGCAAAGCGGCTGTGGACACGGTCGCCCTCGCATCGGGAGAGGGGGTTCGCTGTGGCGATTGGGGTCAGGAGCCTGTTGGAGTCCGATTCTGACATAGAGGCCCCCCAACCCGGGGAGCCGGCCTCTTCAGGGGGCGCTGGTATTCCTACGGTTCCTTCTGAGGCTGAGGGGACACCCCTGCGGAGCCCGCCGGTTGATGCCAAAGGTAAGCTTGATTACCTTCGTACAATCATGCGGGCCTTCTGTAGGGCCCTAACCAGTACCTTTTAGCATTGGCAGAGGCACGGTCCCCAGGCGCAGACAATCTTCAGGGGGCGGGGACGCTCTATTGGTGGCATCGACGCCCGGCGCCCTTGAAATTGTCATCGCAGAGGCCACATGACCGAGCTTGGCGGACTTCGTCCCTCAGTCAGAGGTGCTACGGGCGTGGCAGGGGGTCGCGGACAGTGCGGTCAGCAACTTGGATCACTAGGCGTTGCTAACGTGCGGGTCGGAGCTCCTGGGAGGCGCTAGAGGCCTCAGACATGAGGGTAAGTGCCCCGCTCTGACGATGTCTGCTGTCATTTATGAATTTGCTAAGGACTGCGTTGTGCAGACCCTTGCCCTTGGTCGGGCGCTGCAGGTGGCCCACGCTCGTGAACGGGGGACGCTAGAGGACCAGCTGCGGGCTGCCGAAGGGGCCCTACACGCAGCCGAAGAGGCCCACTCCAGCAAGGACGATCGCATCCGGCTCCTAGAGACGGAACACGTGAAGGCAATTTTGGACGCCCAGGCACTCACAGCAGAGGCACAGCGGGCGGCCGCCAAGGAGAGCGACGACCTGCTTCATCAAATCGCCGCACTGGAGGAGGAAAAGTGGCGCCTCACTGTGTCTCTTGGGGAGAGGGACCGGGCTCTGGGCGATGCCTTAGTGGCGGCGTGGGACGCCATGCTAGCCCTGGAAGGCACCCTCGAAGACATCTTCGCCGAGATGCCGCCTTGCTCCTTCGGTCCCGAAGAGCTGTCGCGAATGCTCCGTCGAATCAGGGAAGCCCCCAACCTCGCTCTCAATGCCGCCAAGTCCTTTGGCAACCACTGTTCCTTTGTGACCTCGCGCCTACCCTTTGCTTGTGCTCCGGGTAGCTATTTGATGGGGACCGGTTGCTAATCTCTGACCGTGTTACTCGACGGCATCTTCAGCACTGGTGGTGGGCCGAGGATTCACCGAACTTCTAGGCGGCCCGGGCTTCGGCGGGCGAGTCTCCGGCGCGAGAGTACGTTAAGGTGGAGCCGGGTGAGTAGTGGCCCTGGATACCGGAGGATGCTCTGTACAGTAGGTCTTCGAGGGTGTGACCGCCGAACGCCTTTGTAAACATTCGTGTACGAATGCAATAAAGACTAGTCGGAATATGCGTCCCCACCGCTTTTCATGACCGCGCCTGTCTCCGATCAATGCATAGGACTTAGCACTCCATCCTAGCGCTTCCTAGCCGAGGTATACGCTCGAGCGCTCCGTCCCCTACCTTCAAGGTGGTGGTGGCGGAGCTGGCACCTTGTCAAAGTAGACTCTCAAGTGCTCTGTCCTCTACTCTCTGAAGTGGTGGTAGCGGAGCTGGCGCCTAAGCGAAGTAGATGCTCAAGCACTCCGTCCCCTACCCACCGAAGTGGTGGCAGCGGAGCTGGTACCTAGGCGAGGTAGACGCTCGAGCGCTCCGTCCCCTATCCTTTGAAGTGGTAGCTGCGGAGCTGGTGCCTAGGCGAAGTAGACGCTTGAGCGCTCTGTCCCCTACCCTTCGAAGTGGTGGCAGCAGAGCCGGCGCCTTATCGAAGTAGACGTTCGAGCACTTCGTCCCCTACCCTCCAAAGTGGTGGAAGCGGAGCTGGCGCCTAGGCAAAGTAGACGCTCAAGTACTCCGTCCCCCACCCTTCGAAGTGGCGGCAGTGGAGCTGGCACCTAGGTGAAGTAGACGCTCGAGCGCTCTATCCCCTACCCTTTGAAGTGGTGGTGGCGGAGCCGACACCTTGTCAAAGTAGACGCTTGAGCGCTCCGTCCCCTACCATCCAAAGTGGTGGCAGCGGAGCCGGCGCCTTGTCGTCTTAGACGCTTGAGTGCTCCGTCCCCTACCCTCTGAAGTGGCGGCAACGGAGCTGGTGCCTAGGCGAAGTAGACACTCGAGCGCTCCGTCCCCTACCCTTCGAAGTGGTGGCCGCGGAGCTGGCACCTAGGCAAAGTAAACGCTTAAGTGCTCTGTCCCCTACCCTTCGAAGTGGTGGCAGCGGAGCCGACGCCTTGTCGAAGTAGACGCTTGAGCGCTCCGTCCCCTACCCTTCGAAGTGGTGGCAGCGAAGCCCGCGCCTTGTCGAAGTAGACGCTCGAGCGCTCCGTCCCCTACCCTCCAAAGTGGTGGCAGCGGAGCTGGCGCCTAGGCAAAGTAGACGCTCGAGCACTCCGTCCCCTACCCTTCGATGTGGTGGCAGCAGAGTTGGCACCTAGGTGAAGTAGACGCGCGAGCGCTCTATCCCCTACCCTTCGAAGTGGTGGTGGCGGAGTCGGCGACTTGTCAAAGTAGACGCTTGAGTGCTCCGTCCCTTACCCTCCGAAGTGGTGGCGGCGGAGCCGACGCCTTGTCGAAGTAGACGCTCGAGTGCTCCGTCCCCTACCCTCCGAAGTGGCGGCAACGGAGCTAGCACCTAGGCGAAGTAGACGCTCGAGCGCTCTGTCCCCTACCCTTCGAAGTGGTGGCGTTGGAGCCGACGCAGCCATGCGGCATCAAATGGTGGTGAGGAGTGCACCCCTCACACCCTGCGCCCATTGATATGAGGGCACTAGGGCAACGGCTACCGCTCGCGTATTGCGCTTGGAGGAAATGGAGTCCTCCAGATCCCAGCCGAGCAAGCGCGTCCCGCCAAGGCGGACCTGTCGAGACCCGAATATACAAATCCGGACTCTCTTGTGTATTCTGCACTAGTCCAGGATCACGCTAGTGCACACAATATGAACAAAGATAAATATCAACCACATCACGATATTCTAAGAAAAATCCGAATTATATTGATAATTATCAGAGTACGACCTTAAGGTCAAGCTTACAATTATTAGCCTGAAGGGCTTAAAGAAACTAGCAGCGGAAAACCCAACATTAAGCGTAGTAGCCATTCGACATGCCCACAGGCAATCGACTGGGGAGCGAAGTCCTAATCCGCGAAGTCCTCAAAGTATCCTCCTTCTAGCAGCTCCTGCTGATCTGGTCCTTCCTCCTCAACTGAGGAAATATGGTTGAAGTCGTGAGTACATAGAGTACTCAGCAAGTCGTTTGTAACAAAGATGCAATATAGTATGCAAGGCTTACCAATGGATGGCTGAAAGGTTAATTTTGCAGAAAGCAACAATTTAAATTAAATACAATAAATAGATTGAAAATCAAGCTTTGTAAATGATAATAAATAAGTAATCAAAGGAATTGAGACAAACCCCAAGTAAACTGGCCATTCACTCCAATGAATCACCCACGAACCAAGATTCACATAATGAACCACCAGTGAACTACCCATTCACTTAACCCAACCAAGATTTTATCAAAACTCTACCCCTCGTGTGAAATCACCGAGCATTGTCCATGACCGAGGACACGGCTATTCGAATAGTTTTACACTCTGCAGAGGTTGCACAACTGTACCCACATGATGTGATAATCCTCACGTTAAAGATAATCACAACAAGGCTTTTACAATGATCCATCTCCACCTGATCCCACTCACTAAGGTTTCGCCGTCGAGTAGGGTAACCCCCTAGTCGATAATTGCCCCCTCTTGCGCCACAACAACATCGGTAGTAAAACCAAAGTGGAGACTTCACAAATTATTATGCCAGGTCTATCCCATACTAGACATGTGGTTTGCACGGTAAAGCTCAGATCAATGGCGCACAAAGTTAAGTCCTTAAGTATTACCCAGCGAAACATCCACATTCCATGTGCAACCAGCACCCCCTTTACTGCACGATCATTCGCCCAAGTGAAAACCAAGTTTGTATAACCATTGCCCATGACACTACCCATGTCATGACAAACAAATTTTATAACTGTGGTTAACCACCACGTTCCAGTATATCATTAAGTCAAGATTGATTAACGCATGTGATGATAGATCCAACGTACTAGAAGCATGGCTAAGCAAATCTATACGTATATCCATGTGACAACTATATGGCATCACTAATTAATTACCCATCCTATGGTGTCAATGAAGTCATGGTATTCAAATTATCAAGGAGGAAATAATCAACTAGGTTATTAACTACCAATACAAGGGTTTGATAATAAATTAGCGATGCATGATAATTTAAAACAAAGTAATACATAATAGATTGGAAAACTGGGTTCAACATGATCAAAGGACACGACTTGCCTTGGCCTTGCTCAGTTAGGAATTCTTGATCTTCAAATCCTGCTTCAGCTCCTTCGAACGGTAATCTAACGAGAGAGAAAACGGGACAAAATACAAAAATAAAATCAAATAAAATTCAAATGAACTCCAAAAACTGCAAAACCAGAACCAAAAGATAGAGCTCAATTTTTATGAATTTAGGAAAAAGAATCGGGTCGATCGGAGTTCGGACGAAGGTGAACGAGCGATCTAAAGTTTGCCGGGGCGAGAAAATACTGGAAAATCACAGATGTTACTGTTCATCCGAGATGAATTTTTGGAAAGGAGGCTAGCGCTGGCGAGAGGAGGCATGGGAGGTGAATCTAACTAGCAAAATGGGTTGCTAGGGACCTAAAGCACACCTAGGAAGCGACGGCACGCCAAACGGAGAACGATGACGGCACGGGCGGCTACAACGACATGGGTAGGAGAGAGGAATAAAATCCGAGCACAGGACATGGAGAAGTAGGGTGAGCACGGGCTAGAACGCGGCTTGGCGAAACTAGGAAAATTATCGGCTCGGCCAGAAACCCACTGGAGACGGCGCAATCGACGTTTGAACGACGTCGGGAAGGAAAAAGAAAAAACTTAATATCTTGCTGCTCGGTGAACGAAATCTAAAACCACTTAGAGGGTAGCTACCTGGAATGGTTTGGCACGATGTGACGTGAACGGATCGGGGAAAACATCACCGGACAGATGGGGACACGAGATGCCATTGGCGGCCATGGCGAGGTTCGGAAGCGAAAATTTGTGGAGGCTTTTCGGGGAAACGGAAGTGAGCACGGCGTAGAACGTGGCGAGGCAAGGCTAAAAAAAATTACGGCAAGGGCTAAAGCTTACCGGAGGCGATGAATCGACGTCGGGAAGCACTCTTGACCTAGATTGGGGAAAACTCGATTCCGGGAGATTAGCTGCACCAAAATCAAATTAACTTGGCTAGAAGGTAGATGGGACATGATGGCACAATGTGACGCGAAATAATCACGGAAAAACTCACCGGATTGCTCGAGACGCGACGAGCAATTTCGAGACCGAAGGGCGTCGGTGCCGACGGTATCTTGAGCTTTGAGGGGACTTGGCACGGCTTGGAATGGGTTTAGGGGAGTTAAGGGGTCGCATTTATAGGCTTGGAAGAGGTAGAAACCGACTCCAATTCGTGGATTTCGATTTATAGTCCGTTTCAGAAAATTGAAAATAAAAGACAAATGGATGAACGAAACGGAAAGATGCCAGTTGGGATGGATTCCTTACGTGATTTGGCACAACTTTCCTTTTGGGAAGACATTGAGACAAGGTCTGGATTGAAAGTTATGAAGAGAGAGGGAAAAGGAAAGAAACGTGTACAGACCGGAGAGATCGAGCTTCTGCTGCGCGCTGGGAAGAAGACGGATGAACAGTACCGCGTGGTACTGTTCATTCTCTCTCCTGATTTTTTTTTGGAAATTTCAAATTGAGCTCAACCAAACTCCGAAAAATCCAAGAAAATGCAGGAAAATTCCTTCTGACACAAGGAACACAAATAAAATATTTTTGACAAATATTAATGTTTAATTTAATCATATTAAATCTTTTTAATTAATGAAAATTCCAATTAAGGTTTAATTAATTCCAGATAAATCCAAATGGTGAATTTTATTTTAAAAGCTTCAAAAAGGCTTTGAAAATCAGGATGTTACAGAGCTCGAGAGCAGGGCTGCCACACGGCGCTGTCTTTTGCATGCAAGAAGCAAAGGAGCATGGTGCGAGCGCTGCTTTGTGTCCCCTCACACACGCGTACTACTGGTGGAGCACAAAGCAGGTGAGAGCGGCATAGGCTGAGGGCACTACGCACGCCGAGGTAGGGAGGCGAAACTGTCGTTCCCCTATCTTTAAAAACAGTGCCCGCAGAGGGCAGACGCTTGCGGCGTAGGTCGAGGGTGCTACGCACGCAGAGGTAGGGAGGCGAAACTGTCGTTCCCCTACATTAAAAAACGGTGCCCGTGGAGGGCGGGCGCTTGCGGCGTAGGCCGAGGGCGCTACGCACGCGGAGGCAGGGAGGCAAAACTGTCGTTCCCCTACCTTCAAAAACAGTGCCCGCGGAGGGCGGGCGGTTGCGGCGTAGGCTGAGGGCACTAGCACGTGGGGGTAGGGAGGCGAAACTGCCATTCCCCTACATTCAAAACGGTGTCCGCGGAGGGCGGGCGCTTGCAGCGTAGGCCGAGGGCGCTACGCACGCGGAGGTAGGGAGGCGAAACTGCCGTTCCCCTACCTTCAAAAAACAGTGCCCGCGGAGGGCGGGCGGTTGCAGCGTAGGCCGAGGGCACTACGCACGCAGAGGTAGGGAGGCAAACTGCCATTCCCCTATCTTTAAAAATAGTACCCGCGGAGGGCGGGCGCTTGCGGGTAGGCCGAGGGCACTACGCACGCAGAGGCAGGGAGGCAAAACTGTCGTCCCCTGCTAAATCGAGGCACTCCTTGGTGTCTCGGCCATCGTGTAATTTTTATACTCTGTAGAGTGCGCAGGGACAACATCCGCGTCTTATTTATTCTCCGTAGAGTGCGCGGGGACAACATCCGTGTCTTATTTATACTCTGTAGACCGCGTGTCTTTGTTTATACTCACGGAGAGTGCGCACGTAAACCGCGTGTCTTTGTTTATACTCACGTAGAGTGCGCGCGGAGACCACGTGTCTTGACATAGAACGAGACAAGTTTCACAAACAATGAACTTTATTAATGTCCCGTTTGCGCGGGGGAGCAATTACAAAAGGTAGGAAACTAACCTCGAACCGCTCAAGGACGTGGACGGTGGCAACGAGGTGGGGCACAAGGGGAGCCTCTGGTGCTGGAGCGACCAATGTGGGAAAGCTGGTGGGGTGCTTCTTGGGGCCGTCGGGGGCCTTCGAGCTATGGTGTGGGCCCTAGGAGCTCGATGGACCTTGCGGTGTGGGCCTTAGCACCAAGCTCTATGCGTCGAGCGAGGTCCTGGTCACCGCGAGTAGTGATGATACCTTGCGGGCCTGGGAGCTTCATGCATAGGAAGCCGTGGTGTGGGACTACTCCGAAGGAGTTGAGGGTTGGACGCCCCAGTATGGCGTTGTATGGATACAGGATGTCGATGATGTCGAAGGTGACGTCTTCGCTCCTCACGTTGTCGCCCTGGCAAATGGAGACTTGCAAGCATATTTAGCCAAACGCTTTCAGCAGCTGACCTCCGAAGCCCTGCAATGGGATTCCCAAGGGGCCTAAGTGACTCCGCGGGATCCCCATTTGGTCGAAGGCCGCTGTGAACAAGATGTTCATGGAGCTACCTCCATCAACCAGGACGCGTTTGATGTCGCATCCTGCGATGGCAGCCTGGATTACCAGAGGATCTTGGTGAGGGAACTCCATGCCCTCAGCATCAACGGACGCGAAGGTAATTTCGTACTGCTCCCACTCCGGCGGTGCCTGCGCTGGATATGCTGCCACATGGTGTAGCCTCCGCGCGTAGGCCTTCTACTACCGCGCTGAGGCGAACTCCAGCGAGGAGCCCCCAAAGATGATGTTTATAATCCGGCGCTGGGCTCCCTCTAGGGCCTGGATTCACAAGGGGCCTTCCTGGGGTTGCTGCATGTGGGCTTGGATCCGCAAGGGGCCCTCCTGGAGCTACAGCCCGTGGTCTTGAATCCGCATGGGACCCTCTTGGGGTTGCTAAATGTGGGCCACGACGAGCGGACCCGCTTCTAGGGTTCTATCCCTAGCGACACTCTGACGGAGCACCACAATGGTGGTGCATGTCCACGTGTTGTGGCCACCTCGGCCATGCACCTCGCACCACAGGCCGTAGAGTTGGTCTTCTTGTTCAGCGCGGGGCCTGTCGTCACGGCCCCGGCCATGCCAGCTCAATGGATACGAAATTACATAAGACTAACAAGTTAGAGATGCTCACTTAAACGAAACAAGTGCCAACTCAATGGATACGAAATCCACCATCAAGTGCAACACATGCATAATAATCTTCTTCTCCAAGCTCACCGAGTGCAACACAAGCACATACGAGATGAGAGGGCTTGCTGTTAGCTCAAAAAAGAAGAATAGGGCACCATCACTCTTTCCCAATTGGCCATAAGAGAATATTTATACCCCATGCTAAGAAACTAGCTGTTGGACTCGGGTTCTAGAAAGATTAGTTTGGACCGGTCTGACCGCCAACACATGGTCGGTCAGACTAACCCCCACTGTATCGGCTAGAAAACTAGCCATTACATAACAGGCCGATCAGACCGCCACGTATGGACCAGTCAGACCACTGAGTCCAGTTAGACCACTAAGTTAAAACCTCAGAGATACACCGAAAACATGCTCTATGCAAAAGGTACTAACCACATAGCCTGGTCAGACCGCTCCACTGACCAGACCACCAACACATGGTTGATCAGGTAGCCCTACCACGGCTGAGAGAATGAATTTCCCACCAGTTCAACCGGCAACACATTACCGATCATACCGCTATTTAGTCAGACCAGCCAACACATGGCCATCGTAATGGTGTACAAAAATCAGCACATGCCAAATTGTATATACTTCAATCAATTTGCAAAACACATTCACAAATTGTAGTATCATGCAAACAAAGGTTAGAACATGATTCATGACAAGTAGCAAAATATATGTGCACACTTTAGAATCATGCCACAAAGTTTAGGAACGTGGACTCAAACCGTTTACAAACACATATGCAAACTAATGTCACATGCAACAAGGATCATTTCATGAGCCTTAAAAATTTACAAAATGTATTCACAAATACTAACACCATGCCATAGAGAGCTAGAGTAAACAAAATGAGCTATCAACACATGACACGCACAAGTTGCTAGTCAAGACCACTCTTAATAGTAAAACAATTTGCACTAGCAACCTGGTCTTTCACCAAATATCAAGATTGACAAAATGACTAAGAAACACAATCTTAACTTATGCTAATTATACCTTTGCTTTGCGCATTTTTTTTGAAATTCAATGACGAATATCTTCACTTTAAGTCCAGATTCTTAACTTTAAGCACCAATATATGACTTGATATGATCAACACATGAGTCCATCTCAAGTCATCCATCACCATAGGACATAACCTATTTATCCAACTTAATAAAAATTAGTCCGACAATATGATTGTCATTAATTACCAAAATATACCATTAACTCAAAATGGTGGGTCTAAATTCTCCACCGGTTTGACCGTACTCATATGGGCTTGTCTGACCGCTCGCTCTGGTCTAACTATGAGGTATGTGATGGTCAAGCCACACCTCAGGATAGAGCCAGGAAAAGAACCCAAGCGACCCAAAACTGAAAACCAAAACAAGGAAACTTCTCTCCAGGTCCACGAAGTTCTTTCACTCCTATAACTACAAGGAGCTATGAAAATCAAAACCCAATCACCCTAAGGAAATCACCAAGAAAAGCCAACCAAAACAAACCTTGATGACCACAGATGATCTCACCTCCATGTGTTGGGTGGTCAACTGCATACGGGCGGTCTAACCCCTCGCACAACACAGGATAGAAAATTAGCACGTTTTTAAAAACTCAAGAGGAGCTAACTTTCAAATGATAAGTCCAAATCTCATGAAACTTTAAACATAATTTCCTTAGGACCTTTGAAACCTATTCCAACCAATAATCATATGGATCATGGCCAAAGTTCCATAATTATCCCTTTTAAGGAAGATTACAACAAACTGAACCAAAAACGAATCCATAGCCAAAAGCTTGCTCATGGGCTAAGGATGACCTAGATGACCTTAGATCAACTCCCGCGTCCTAGCAAGCTAAAACACAACAAACTCCATCTCAAAACACCTAGAACAAAAGCTTTAAAAAAATCATTCATTCCAATCCTAAACAAGATAAACTTAAGGCGATCTTAAAGAACTTGCTATTCAGATGCCTAGATGGATGGTATCTGGCCTCTAAGAGGTTCTTCCATCTCTTATACATCCTTGGCAACCAGCAAAATCAAGAAAGGAGGGAAACCAAACAAAACACCATGCAAATAAAAAACAACAACGTGAGAAACATGAGCATGAGTACTTGGATGAAATTGAGATATCTATTTCACTTGGAGATGAAGATTTAAAGCCACACCATACTCGGAGGACAGAGCTCACTTAAGAGCACACAACTCATGATTTTACAAGTTCTAAGCCCATCCTCTCTCCATTCATGAGCATACAACTTAAGAGACTCCGATCTCTCCATAACTTCTCCATCTCTTTTATAGAGGAGGCATACCTCCTCATCAACTCCATAACCCTAGATCTGAACCATTTTGTGGATCCTCTCTACTTACACATGGACTAACTTGATAACCCAACAACATAACAGGTTTTACACTTCACTTTTCAATGCGCTCTTCATCATTAAGCTCCAATGACCTGCTCCATGCTTTTGCCCTTCATTAGTTGACTTAAACTACTTAGGCCATCACTACAGTTTTGCATACCACCTTTTTTCTAGTATTAGGCACTTTAAGAAAATGCCCCTCTATGATTCCATTCCATCTCCTCAAAGCAACATCGAAACCAATTCAACTCATCATGTTGGATCGAAATTGGCGACAGAGGGGGGGGGGGGGGGGGGTGAATGGAGCCCTTTAAAAATTACCCCGAGTATCCACATGATTTCTCATCTCTCCGATAGCTATAAAAAGTTATGAAGAGGATGATTTAAGTTCCCGGAACACCAAGTATAATTTTGCCGAGAAAACTGAAAATGACTTGGTGCCACGAGAACTAACTTGTCCAAAGAGTAAAACAATTTATGCTTGACAAAGACTTCTCTGGAGAGCAAATAAACACACCAAAAAGATTCTATGACTGAGAACTAAAAGCTTGTAACATGGGGCTGCTACCTAACAAAAATACTGCAGAGGACATAAGGCTGAATTATGCTCTACACAACCAAAAGAACTTAAAGGCTAAAGAGAGCAGTTCGGCAGCAGTAAAAGAAGGCTTCATGCTGCCGAAAATAGAGACAAAGTGAGTACTACAGAGAGAAGAAGGTATAGCCGAAAAATCACAGCAAACGGCAAGAGAAACCGAACCCAAAAGACTGTAGACCGAGTTGCACTTGGACTGCACTAAAACAGGAAGCAGCCGAACACTAGAACCAGTGAAAGAAACTTAGGCTGCAGGTTTTTAGCATTGAGAACCGGACCAGCAAGAAAAAAAATCAACCGAGCAGCACAGTTCAAGTTGAGTTATGTCATCATTAAGATCTAGAAGCTCCCAAATGAACTCCCCTGAACTAAAGCTATAAAACGAGAAGCTGGCAATAAAAACAGAAAAGGCAGTCCTTAAAGCATAGATAAGATATAGAGGATACTATGGCTCAGACTGACTCTCATCTACCCCATATGACTCTAGGACTATCAGCTGATCATCTAACACACTAAGGAGCAAACACGTACCCTGTCTACCCGAGGGTGGCCCAACCCTCACTAGAACCTATAAGAAGTGAGTGAGCTCAACCTAATGAGAAGTGAAACAGCTAATAAGAAGCCTCCTAGAAACACAAGATGAGAGAAGGAAATCTAAGCAACTCGACAAGAGAACCACTCTAACCTAGGCTAGAAGGACTAACCCCAATGCACCCATATGCAATGCAACAGAAAGGAGTAAGAGCATAATAAACAGGATAAAACATGAAGCACAAAACTCCCCCTCACAACAGTCCATAAGGACAAACCACCCCAAGCTCTCCCCGCAGAGCTGAAAACCTAGAGCTATCCAAAGGCTTGGCAAAGATGTCAGCCAACTGGTGGTCACTCTCCATAAACTGGAGCACTATATCACCCTTCTCCACATGGTCTCGAAGGAAGTGATATCGGATATCAATGTGCTTGGTCCGGGAGTGCTGCACTGGGTTCTTAGCAATGTTAATGGCAGAAGTGTTATCACAAAAGAGTGGAACACTGTCTATGCACTACAAGGTTTTGACCCTAATGCCACGATCAACTTTGCAACGACACGACATTGGTTGCAATAGGTAGGGGCTATTGCCACCATTTTCATTTTTGGTTGCGATAGCTGACCATGTTGCCATGGATATTTTTGCGTGGCGATTACCATGCATTTCATTGCAATTGGTAGGTGCTATCGCCACCATTTATAAAACGGTTGCAAGTACTTGACAATATTGCCACGTAATGAATTTGCATTGTGATTCATTTGATTTGCGTGGCAATATGTCAACGTTATTGCCACGCTTTTGCTGATGGTTGCGAATACTGGACAGTTGTGCAACGGATTTGATTCGTTGCATGAATCATTGCTTGTGTTGCAATAGGGTTTTATGTATTGCAACGAAATTTGGGTTCATTGCATCTTCTAGGGTTGTATTGCCACGGTTGTTAGTCGTTGGTATAGAAGACTATCTTTCGTTGCAATAACAAGGTTGTGTTGCCACGAAATTTGAGATCGTTGCATCTTCTAGGGTTGTATTGCCACAGTTGTTAGTCGTTGATATATAAAACTGTTAGACCATGTGGCCAAGTCTAGATTATTTTAGATGATGAATAATTGACAACGTTGGTTATGGTATTACTTATGGTATGTTGCTTCTTTATATGCTTGTGATAGCATGGTGATATGATAATGTTGCATGATACGCTCGTGTGAGGTATTGTGTGGATTGACTTGAGTCAAGTCGTGGACTTGTGCTCATATGCGGTTGTTTGTTTATTCATGTGCAGGTGTTGCTTGAGGCGAAACATGGTCGATGACGGGACTGAAACTAGGTTCGGGTGGAACTGAGGTTTCGGGACTAAGTTCAGGGAGGAACTGAGGTTCTATCGGTCAAGGATGTCATGCGGGATGTTCAGGCTAGAGAACAATGCGCATGGAGATGATGCGTGGAGAAGATACAGGAGGTGCGGTCCTAGAGGCTTCGACACGTGGAAGGTTGAAAAATCGGAAGCGTAAAAAGAATTAAAAACCCCATGTTATAAAGGGTTTTGGGTCCCTTGAAAAGTAGTGGGCCAAAAAGCCTGGTTGAGACAAAAAGGCCTAGGATGAGTTGTATTAGGGTTTGAGTTCGTTTGTGAGTTTATTTCGGATTGGTGGACATGCTATAAAAAGTTAGGGCCGAAGGCCATGAGGTGTGCAGTTTTTTAATCGAGAAATAGGAGAGCGGCGGCCATAACTTTGTACGTGACTCTTTTTGGGGCTGTCATATACAGGAAAAAAAGGAGTAGTTGATGGCGGCTTGTGGAAAAATCGGTTTGGCCTTTTTTGCTTCTTTGATGCGTGCATGCAGCTAGATACATATGCATGGTTGTTGCATGCATGTTTAGACGTGATTAATTTGGAGGCTTGCATCACTGGTTTTGAGGTGTTCACGTGAGGTAATGAGAGGGAGTGCTAATTAGTTTTGGTGAGAAGTATTGGCGCTTGAAGGCTGCCTGCGTGTATTGATTGAGGAGTTCTGATCTCAGCCTTTTGGTTTGTGCGACGTTGTTTCGGTTTGGCTGGTTGGCTAGACGAACACGTTGGATCGACTAGAAGAAAAATAAGCGCAGCGGCCGGTTGGAGATGCGAATGATTTTGGCGGTCGGACGTGATTAGCGATCGCGTTTTCCTCTCGCGCGATGTCGTCTTGATTCTCGGCCGGTTCCTTTTTAGTGTGTGGTAATTCCGTTCATCTTCCTTTGCTTATTATCTAGTTAATTTGTAGGGGCCTCGAGGGATAAAAAACATAGGAAAATAAAAATTTAAGCTACGCTAAGTAGGACTCGAACCAATGACTTGTCAATTAAACACTGCAGTGCTTACCACTGAGTTACCAACTTATTATTGCACAAAGATGCAAATATTTGCTATCTAAAACTTCCACATGGTGATTTTGCCAAAGGGTATGCCACACAAAAAAAATTCATGCAATTCGATAAATTCCATTTAGCAATTCGGTATAATTATAGAAATTTGCTCTGCAATTCGGTATATAGGTACTAAATAACATAATAAGTTCAAAATTCAACAATTCAGTTTGAAATTTGCACAAATTACAATACAAATAGTCCAAACACTATTTTAATAGTTCAAATTATCCAAAAAATAATCTTACGAAACTACTTTATTTGGCATATGCTCACAACACAATTCAACAAGCACGTCACACTCCACTGGGCTAATACCTGCAAGGTTGTAAGAATCTAAACTTTACATGATGAGCTTTGGAGTGGATTTCATAAAAAAGACATGGCACTACACAACGACTGATATAAGTCATAAACGTCGCCGGCCCAACTCTGTCAAGTCTGCTCCCAGCATGGTTGGTTCGGATGTAAAAGCTGTGCTGCAATCCGGTTCGGATGCTGCAGCCGAGTAAGACTTGGTTTCCTGGTTGCTTACGGCAACACATAGACTTCCAGTGATTATAATGGCTTACTGGTTGTTTACTGGATCCTCAATGGCTTACTGGGTTAGTTCCCGAGTCTTTTACATATTTGAGTCCTAGTCGGAGTAGAAAGGTTTGTTATATACTGTATTAGAGATTGGGTTTGAGAGATAACAAGAAAGACTTTACCTCCATCTGCTATTGCTTCCGCTATTGCCTCTGTCTCCTGTTATATTATGTCTCCTCTCCCAGGTTCCCTTCAATCTGCTGGTTTCTCGCCTCTCTTAAATATTTTGGTAATAATAGTACATGTGTTTTTGAAGGTTTATTCCAGTGTTTTGGAAGTGTGTTTATTCCAGTGTTATTGCTTTCATAAATATTTTGGTAATAATAGTACATGTGTTTTTGAAGGTTTATGTTTTATCTCATGCTCGTGGCACTAATCTTCTCTTTTTGCTTTGGTATTCATGCAATGTTTGGACAGCTTGGGTGCTAGTTGATTGACTCAGTTAGTAAGAAAGCATGGGGCATGGTGATCGGAGTTGGATGCGCTTGGATAGGTCAACTGATGAGTGGCAAGAAGGATTCAATAAGTTTATTGATAATACATTTGAGGGAACGTATAAAAGACAAACTGCACCTTGTCCATGTTCAAAGTGTCGTTGCATGGCATACAGAACAAAAAGTGAGGTTCAAAGGCATTTGCTGATTAGAGGGTTTGATCAGACTTTCATTGAAGGTGAAGGTAATGTTGAACCTTCAGCTAATGACAGAGATTATGATGAAGGCGTAGCAGGTGATGGTCCCTCTGCCAATGATCTGGTTTCATCATTAATCAGTGGTGCAATACATGGAGAAATTATAGGTAATAACCAAGAGCCAAATAAGAGTGCTAGGAAATTCTATAATTTATTGAAAGAAGCAGAGAAAGAATTGTATCCAGGTTGCAAGGAGGCTACTAAAATATCTTTCATTGTCAGGCTCTTTCAGATTAAGTGCATGAATGGTCTTAGTAACAAATCCATAGAGGCCATACTTCTTTTGTTCTCGCATTTGCTCCCTGAAGGCCACTGTGTCCCAAAAACCTTGGAGAAAGTGCAAAAGGTTGTTCGAGATCTTGGCCTAGACTACCAAAAGATTCATGCATGTGAGAATGACTGTGTCTTATTTCGAGGAGATTATGCTAACATGGATTCGTGTCCAAAATGTGGTGAGAGTCGATGGAAAACGACGGATTCAGATGGGATTGGTGAGCCTAGTGGCACTGGTGGGGCAAAGAAGCGTATTCCTCGTAAAATACTACGGTAGTTTCCGCTTATTCCTCGGCTGCAAAGATTATACATGACAGAGTCCACTTCATCATATATGCAATGGCACAAGGAAGAATTGGTCCGTGATGGGAAAATGCAGCACCCTGCTGACTCATTGGCATGGAAGCACGTGGATGACACGTATAAGCACTTTGCATTGGATCCACGCAATGTTAGGCTGGGACTTGCATCTGATGGCTTCAATCCATTTGGGATGCTGAATGTGACATACACTACATGGCCTGTGATCCTAATACCTTACAACTTGCCACCTTGGTTGTGTTTGAAACAATCATACTGGATGATGTCGATGTTGGTGCCTGGGCCAAAATCTACTGGAATGAACATTGATGTATATTTGTAGCCCCTAATTGATGAGCTTAAAGATCTTTGGACTAAAGGTGTTGAAACATGGGATGCGAAGGAGAAAAAGAATTTTACTCTACGTGCAGTGCTACTTTGGACAATTAATGATTTCCCTGCATATGCGATGTTATCTGGTTGGAGCACAAAAGGAAAGTTTGCTTGTCCTTATTGCCACAAGGATACCGAATACTTGTGGTTAACATTCGGTTCGAAGCATTGCTACATGGGACATCACCGCTTTTTGCCTTTGGACCACAGGTGGCGCAGGAACAAGGTTAGCTTCAATAACAAGGTGGAAACCAGGGAGGCTCCAGTGCCGCTCACTGGTAAGCAGGTGATGCGGCAATATGAGAGTTTTGAGTAGGTGACTTTTGGTAAGGCAACAAGAAAGAGGAAGCAGCGTGAGGAGGAAACTAGATGGCACAACTGGAGGAAGAAGAGTATTTTTTTTATCTACCTTACTGGGAATCATTGCTTATACGCCATAATCTAGATGTGATGCACATTGAGAAGAACATTTGTGAGAGCTTATTGGGGACTTTGCTTGAATTACAAAGTAAGTGTAAGGATAGTGAGAAGGCTCGACTTGACATGCAACATTTGGGTATTAGGAAGGATCAGCATCCTTTAGTCGAGAATGGTAAGTATACTTTGCCACCAGCTTTGTACTCTTTGGATAAGGATGAGAAGACAATTCTATGTAAATTTCTAGGAGTGAAGATGCCTGATGGCTATGCCTCCAATATAAAGAGATGCGTGGACGTCCAGGGTTGTAAGTTGTCTGGACTTAAAACACACGACTTCCATGTTATCTTACATAAACTTTTACCCTTAGTGGTACGCAACATATTGCCTCAAGATGTAGCGCTCGCATTAATTGATCTTAGTATGTTCTTCAACTCAATATGTTCAAAGGAGCTGGAGGAAAAAGATATTGAAAACCTAAGCTCGACAATTAGGGAGACTCTTTGTCGGCTTGAGATGATATTCCCACCAGCCTTTTTTGATATCATGATACATTTGCCAGTTCATATTGCTGAAGAGGCTAGACTTGGAGGCCCTGTGTGCTATAGATGGATGTATCCAATTGAGAGGTACCTACGTACGCTAAAAGGCTATGTGAGGAACAAAGCGCACCCTGAAGGATCAATAGCCAAGGGATATATCTCAGAGGAGTGCCTTACATTTTGTTCTCGCTTCTTTGAAGATGTTGATATGAAGCTTAATCGACCGGAGCGTTATGAAAGCGCCACCGTTATTGAACCACCATCTGGTCTTAGCATATTTGGGAACATTGACTACAATAGGAAAGGAAGTAGTATCGAGTTGGTTTCCAATTTTGAAATGCATAGGATGAGGCACTACATAATAACAAACTGTGATGAGACCAGGCCATGGATTAAGTAAGCTTAATTTTTAATTTAATTATTTTTTGGTATTCATGTCTATGTTTATTTCAAATTAATGCCCTTTTTTGTATTATCATTACAGCAAGCATATGGATGAATTGAAAGCAATCAACCCACGTAATCTTGAAAAAAGACACAAGGCTAAATTTATAGGCTGGTTTGAGCGTGAAGTAAGTGACAGTTTTTTTATATCATTAATTTGTAGTGAAGCTGTAATTTGTCCTTGTTCTATTACCTAAGAGTTTTTGTTAATGTTTTGGACTGCAGATCAGAAATCTTTATGAAAAAGGAGAAACAAGCGACCTGATGTATGCACTTTCACGAGGACCAGACCATCGAGTTCGTGTATACAACAGATGCTTCATAAATGGCTTTCTGTTTCGCACCTCTTCCATAGAGAGGAGCCTAAATACTCAAAATAGTGGTATTCTTGTGAAGGGCGATGACAGTACTGGCAATATGGACTGGTATGGCATGATTAAAAAAATCATCTTCCTAGATTTCCCATATGAGAAGGAAGTCATACTGTTTCAGTGTGACTGGTTTGATGTACCTGCAGCTACAAAGACCAAAGGTAGAGGGTATAGTAAGGATCAATATGGGATTATCGATATTGATACCACTCGGTTTTGTTATTTAAATGATCCTTACTGTCTGGGGACACAAGCGGAGCAAGTGTTTTATGTGAAAGGTGCGGAGAAACCAGATTGGTGCAGTGTTGTTAGAATGAAACCTAGAAATCTGTTTGCCATGCCTGAAACATCAGATACTGACAATGTGGGAGAAATCGATTTGGACTCACTTGTCGTGGGGGTGGAGGATATGAGTGTTTCCCGTTCAAATGAAGAATTGACAAATTCGAGAAGGTGTGGCGTAGAGGGGGTTAGTGGTGATGCTTCTGTCATTGAAAAGGCGATTGCAGAATCCATGCCTGAGCCAAATGATGCGGACTTACCTGATGAAGATGAAGATGTTGATGACACCTACCTTGCTGATGGGGTTGTTGCTCCTGTTAATTCTCTAGGCCAAGGACATGAAGAAGATGGTTTTTTTGTGTAAAACATATATTTTGTGAATTTTAATTTATTCTGTACTGATTAAGAGGACTCAAATTTATTCTATATACTAGTCAAATGCCCGTGCGTTGCAACGGAAAATAAAATTTATGAGTAAATATTATACTACAGTTATATATTGTTGCTCAAAAGAAAGATATTTGTTTATGCTTGAATATATAACCTACCTCTAATATAACATACGACTAAATGTATGACCAGAATAACCTGAATAGCTCAATTAACCAAACACCTAAATCTGAAATCTTTTTCATAGAGCCCGTCTTTGGCATAACCACATAAACAACATGGATCAGGAATGCACAATCTAATTTACCAATGTGAATTGTTTTCTCCATAGCTTTCCTACGGCATTAGTAATGACACAATCCCATTGTCTTCATAAATCATCTAGCTAAGAAACCTTTAGCCTATACATCTACAACGATTTACAGCAACTTAACCTTGGATTACTGAGCTGGGATCTTGTGTAATTTCCAACAGCAAATGTATGCGAAATCGGGATCAACGCACTTACGAGAGAGGGGATTCGGGGGGGAAGGGACTCCATACTGCCTCCACGCAACGATCCTTGTGGCCCAGGTCGCCGCCTCGCCCCTTGCCTCCTAGCGCCACCTCGTGGTCTAGGGCTCGAGGAAGAGGAGCCGCCGTGGTCTAGGGCTCGAGGAAGGGAGCCGATTTACCTGCTGCCGTGATTTAGGGGGGGCGGGGGCGCCAGCCTGACGGATTGTCCCATTCGAGGATGAGGTGCTGCGGCGGATGAGGTGCCGCGGCGGATTCGACCGGCGAACTGGTGAACTGCCCGCGCGCGTTGCGCGGCTGAACGACGGCGTGCTAGTCGTGCCTATCGTCTGCCTTCTTCGCCGCACCGCCGCCGACCATCTTCGCCGCACTGCCGCCGCCGCCGATGGAAGGTGTCGAAGGGGATGGGAACGATGACAGGAAAGGGGAAGAGAAGAACGGGCGACTGGACTGACAATTGGAAAAGCCAATGGGCCTGGCCCATTATCACCGTCTGTTTGCGTTGAGGTGTGATGAGTGCAAATGGAAAATTTGTACCACCTCGCTTACTCTGATGAAGCTAGCTCAACTTAAATACGAGAAGACAGTTGCTGTCTCAAACTCACTACAACACTACTACATGGCACTTCTCCCTAGGCTGATTGGGCCGGCCGGCTTGGTCAAGCTCCTTGCTCTAGTCTGGTCGAGCCTAACTGGACTGCTGGCCCTATTCAGCCTATAGCACAAATTTTTTTGCTTTGTCAAATTTTTCTTCACAATTCGTTAGTTTTGTCAAATCAAATATTTTTGGAATTCCTTCACGTTTTCTGACTTCAAATAAATTTTGTTATGTCAAATAAATATTTTTAGAATTCCTTTGTTTTGTCAAATCAATACTTTAGGAATTCCTTCACGTTTCTAGACACACGAACCTTATCAAATCTTCTAATACATTTTGTTTTTGTCAAATTTTTCTTCACAATTCGTTAGTTTTGTCAAATCAAATATTTCTGGAATTCCTTCACGTTTTCTAACTTCTAAAAAATTTTGTTATGTGAAATAAATATTTTTAGAATTCCTTTGTTTTGTGAAATCAATACTTTGGGAATTCCTTCGCGTTTCTTGACACACAAGCCTTATCAAATCTTCTAATACTTTTTGTTTCATCTAATCGATATTTTGAGAATTTGTTCACCTTTTCAGAAACACAAACCTTTTCAAAGCTACCAAAAACTTTTGTTTGTGAAAAATATTTCTAAATGGTAGAAATGGTTTCATGAACCAATAGTTACACAACATGGCTCTTTATCCCAAATATAAACACTAAAATTTATAGTCTACAATTAATTCATGATTAAACAATACATTATGATTTTCTTGTCAAAACGATATCTACATTCTATTTATTCACTACACACACATCTATATTATGAGCATGGTTGTTAAGGCGGTAAGGCGATACGCGGCGAGCCACCCTTTCAAAAGCCTAGGCGTTTAAGGCGCGCGGTGAGTGCTACTAAGGGCATGTCCAATAATAGAGTCAACTAGTGATCTATTAGCTAACTAATAGACAAGTTAGAGATAGCAAACACAATAGATTAACTATAAGCCATCTCTTAAGATAATATATTTTTATCCTACTCTCTCTTTCTCTTTCATCTACATTTATTTGTTTTGACTAGGAGCACGTGCAAGGTTGGCTCTTGCATGAGAGACAACCCCTCTTGCCTCTCTCCTCCACATATGCAAAAGTATTACATAAAGTACTAGTGGACAACATAAAGTAGCAAAATAGCAAATTTGAAATCTCCATAGGGCCTTTCCCCGCGCATGATCTTCCTTTTCCTCCCGCGCGCGACGCCTTTTTGCGCCTGCGGTGTCCGTCCGACGCCTTGGCGAGTGAGGCGACGCCATACGCACGAATTCCACGGCAAGCCCGACGCATCAATTGTAAAATCACCTGGGCGCCTAGGCGACGCCTTAAGAACCATGATTATGAGTTTTCCCTTACAAAGGATATCTACATTACATGTATCAAGATTGTCTTCTATTATGAGTTACCTTAATACACACACACACCTAATATTAAAGAGCCAAAATTTCCGTCACCAATTTTTCGTCCAGCCCAATGACCGAGTGGCTCAGCCACCCGCTCGGCATCCGGTTTTTTTGTATCCTTTTTCTCCCGGCGTCCGCTTTTTTCGTTTCTTTCCGACTTTAATCAGATTTTAGAATTGCATATTTTTAATCAACGGACAGGTCAATTCTTGACACGGCGACAACTAACTCCTTGCCGACTTTAATCAGATTTTAGAATTGCATATTTTTATGGGTCCTCACAAGAAGTCACGAAACTCGATATCTAACTCTACCAACACATGGATAGTATGAAAATTAAAGTTATGATATATTTATGAGTAAATTCTGTTCCTTATGACTGAATGAAAAAAAAACTATCAATGTTGTGTTTTAATTCGATACAGACTTAATAGGACATTGTCATATGATTGCAAATATTGAATTATATTATGGATGCTATGGTCATCATAAAATAAATTATAGCTTTTTTATAGAAAGGGTAAAAAAAATAAATAGATGTGTAGCATTCCCATCCTATGATTATTAAATCGTATGGTCTCAACATATTTGATCAAAAATATTCTAAAAGAGTTGCACTGTAACCCAAAACCATAGTCCGTGGAAATTTCCCTCCAAAATTTTGCACAAATTCCATCCCCCGCTAGTTTTGGCTCCAAAGTTAAAGCCCACGACTCCCCACGCCCCCGGCCCCACTTTTCCCTCGTCATCAGATGCGCCTCCTGGGTTACGACTCACCGCACCTACACTGATGGCGCCGCCCCCTACCACCAGGACGCCATCCCCTACCACCATGGCCGGCGAACGTGGTGTTCCTCAAGTTGTTGATGCATGTGCTGCTGAAGAGGAGTCATTGGCTGCTCAAGTTTCCTACAGGTATGTTGCTGACACTTTCCCCTAGGGTTTTACCAAAACCTGGTGTTAGATTGGACGAATGACGATGTCTGATTAATGGGGATCGTTACAAGTCTGAGTATAAGGCACAGTTTTGTGATTCTATTTCGCCCAGGGTTAGGACAGGAACGTTTTTTTGGCGAAAGATACAGGATCATTGCAAGTACGTCATGTTGTTTCAATCTTGTTGATCAAATCCTCCATCATCTGCATAGAGATGATGTACCTAAAAAACATTGGAAAGTTCGATTATATTGCTACAGACTCTGAAAATGGGAGCAATATATCGAAGTAACATGTAACAATCTGAACTGAAAAAAAATGTTCAGCCTCATCTTGTTTCCAAGGACAAGATTCAGTTAGTAATTATGTATCTATTCACTTAGCAGAAAGAGTAAATAAAAGTTTTTTTAAAAGGCATTTACAATAGACATGATCATGAAGACCAGCAACTCACATTTATCAAATTTTATCAACAGCATATCTCGATTTTGCTGAAATATTGGAGCTTCACTTTCTAAATCAAGCAAACAAAGAGCAGAATCTTTATTTCAGTGCTACTATACTATGCAGCAGTGCTCCTTAAAGGATCAAGAAATATGAGAACAATTATGTGTGATGCACTGATGCTGCTCCCTCCTATTTTCGTTACATATAACTAGAGTGCATAGGATACTTGGTTTTCTACTAAATCTTGTTTTAATTTTCAATACGAATCTGTTGTTGTGTAGGGCACCAGGTGGGAACTTGGCCGGCTCACGTCGTGATCGTGAAGAGGTTCAAGCCGAGGTTGCTGAAGACGGTCAGTTGGTTCTTGAAGGATCCAGCAGGTATGATGGAAGATAAGTGGGGATCATGATAGAGATGTAGGATTTGCATATGATACTCTCTGCTGTTGTGGTTACAATAGGGCATTTTGAAAAGTGTTAATTTTAGTTTTTGTGCCCCCATTCAAGCAATAAGGACCACTTGATAGTATCCTTCAACTAGTATGATTACTGTAGTGCTTTTATCCGAGGCATCATGAGCACACACATTTTTTATAATTTGATGAGTGAATTAACAAAGTGACAATAATGCAGTTCTGTGGAGTAATCTGTACATATCCATAATTCATATTTCACTACGGCTTTCATATGTGAATTACAGTTCTCACTACAGAATTGAGAATAACATCAACACAGATCAAAATTTATCGTAAAACAAATAAAATAAGGTCTTAGGAACATTGCTGGGCAAAGTATTTATGTCTAACATTATGTCATTCCCATTACTATTCTTAGATATAAAAACTATTTAAGGAGAGGATGTATTTGGGATTGGGAACCGTCTTCGTAGGATATGTTGCACCAATAACATTTTCTGCTGCTTAATTACACTGATGAATAATCCAGTAAGCTGAAGATCTTCAATAGAGATGTAATATGCATAGGATAGTTTCTTTTTATATTTTATAATCAGGCCAAACAAATATAGAATTGGTTATGTCATCTTGTTTTTATTATTTAATCACGGTTTTCATGTAACAAATCATGGCATAGGATACTTGGTTTTGTGCTGAATCTACTTTTAATTTTCAATATTAATTTGTTGTTTGTAGGGCACCAGATTTTTATTAACTACTCATGGCAAATAATTAATTGCATTCTTGAACTTGTCAACATGTTCATTTATTAACAATTTCCCTATCTATATAGTGCCCCCATTGACTGGTGAGATGTGGAAACTACGTTTTCGTTGCAAGGGAGAATGTCTAGAGAGAGAAATCGTCCGGATCACCATTGATAGGGCCGATGTAACATATCTGAACTTGATAGCTTGGAAAGAACAGCTAGGGTATGCAGGGAGGGACTACTTATACTATAAGAAGAGATGTGGCGAAAACGTAGCAAGTCTTCAGCTGATTGATTATTCCAGAGACGCAGAAAGCATGATAGAAAACAATGTGGCAGATAGGAAAATCAGACTTTTATTGACAAGGGATGCAGTAACTGAACAACAAGTGAGCATAACACCCATCAAGCGACCAAGGGAGCAGTCACGAAACCTTGCTGAACCTTGTACAGATGAACCAATTTATGCATACAAACTTTGGCTGGCGAAGCTGCTGAGGGACCAACAAACGGGTACGATATTTATGTTGTCGCACCTGCACAGATCATAATTATATTCATATAACCAATATATAGTACTGAACACTGTTGGTGACTCGCAGATTTAAGGGATGACTTCCGGGAGGAAACAACCAAAACATACACAGAATTTTTGAGGCAGAATGGGCACCTTCAAGAAATTAGTAATTTATTTTGTTTTCACATTCTATACGTTATAAAAAATCAAAATTATCTAGCTGAACCTGTTGATATTGTGTGCAGTGTCGTATTTAGATCAACAATGCAATGAAGACGGCTGTCATAATACGAGCGCCACACCACCCACAGATAGGCCAACTCATGCTCGGAAGAAAAGAAAACATGGACATGGTTCGTTATTGTCGAGACCCGAATATACAAATCCGGACTCTCCTGTGTATTCTGCACTAGTCCAGGATCACGCTAGTGCACACAGTGTGAACAAAGATAAATATCATCCATATCACGATATTCTAAGGAAAAACCAAATTATATTGATAATTATCAGAGTACGACCTTATGGCCAAGATTACAATTATTAGCCTGAAGGGCTTTAAAGAATCTAACAGTGGAAAACCAAAATTAAACGTAGTAGCCACTCGACATGCCCATAGGCAATCGACTGGGGAGCGAAGTCCTAATCCGTGAAGTCCTCGTAGTAGCCTCCTTCCAGCAACTCCTGCTGATCTGGTCCCTCCTCCTCAACTGAGCAACAGGGGCATAAGCCGTGAGTACTTTGGTACTCAGCAAGTCGTTTGTAACAAATGAATGCAATATAGTATGCAAGGCTTAACAATGGATGGCTGAAAGGTTAATTTTGCATAAAGCAACAATTTAAAGTAAATACAATAAATAGATTGAAAAGCAACTTTAACAAAAGACGTTAAATAAATAATCAAAGGAACTGAATAATAACACAAGTGAACTGACCATTCACTTCTCCGCTTAACCCAACCAGATTTCATAAAAACTCTACCCCTCGTGTGAAATCACCGAGCATTGTCCATGACCGAGGACACGGCTATTCGAATAGTTTTACACTCTGCAGAGGTTGCACAACTGTACCCACACGATGTGATAATCCTCACGTTAAAGATAATCACAACAAGGCTTTTACAATGATCCATCTCCACTTGATCCCACTCGCTAAGGTTTCGCCGTCGAGTAGGGTAACCCCCTAGTCGATAATTGCCCCCTCTTGCGCCACAACAACATCGGTAGTAAAACCAAAGTGGAGACTTCACAAATTATTATGCCAGGTCTATCCCATACTAGATATGTGGTTTGCACGATTAAGCTCAGATCAATGGCGCACAAAGTTAAGTCCTTAAGAATTACTCAGGCGAAACATCCACATCCCATGTGCCTCTCGCACCCCCTTTACTGCACGATCAATCACCCAAGTGAAAACCAATTTTGTATAACCAACACCAATGACACTACCCATGCCATGGCAACAAGTTTTATAACCGTGGTTAACCACCACATTCAAGTATATCATTAAGTCAAGTTTAATTAACCACATGTGATGACAGACCCAACGTACTAATATTAAGCATGGCTAAGCAATTATACGTATCCCCATGTGACAACTATTATTTTATCACTAAATAATTCCCAATCCTAAGGTGACAATGGAATCATGGTAGTCAAATTGTCATGGAGGGAATAACCAATTAGGAGTATAACTACCAATACAAGATTTTAATATCAAATAGCAATGCATGATAAATTTGAAACAAAATAATACATAATAGATTGAAATCTAGGTTCAACATGATCAAAGAATATGACTTGCCTTGGCCTTGCTCAGCCGAGGGCTCTTGATCTTCAAATCCAACGTCCGCTCCCTCGAACACGTGATCTAACGAGAGAGAAAACGAAACGAAAAGACAAAATAAATTCAAATAAAATTCAAATGAACTCCAAAAACTTTCAAACCTGAACCAAAAGGTAGAGCTCAATTTTAGATGAATTTAGGAAAAAGAATCGGGTCAAACGGAGCTAGGACGAAGGAGAACGGGCTCTGGAAAGATTAAATTCAGAGAAAAAGAAAAAGATGGGTTTTCTGGAATTATTTTTCTAAAGGAAAACCGGTCTAAAACGTAGTCGTTACGACCATGCAGAGGAACTTACGACTACGCAGAGGAACTTACGACCACGCAGAGGAACTTACGACTACGACCGCAGACAAATCTACGACTACGAACACACTGGAAAACCTATGACTACGAACACACAGTCGAATCTACGACTACGAAGTCGTTTACGACCACTCGGACAGGTTTACGACTACCTAGTCGTTTACGACCACACAGTCGCTACGACTACTCAGACAGCTACAACAACTCAGGCAGCTACGACTACTCAGACAGACTTACGACCACTCAGACAGACTTACGACTACTCAGACAGACTTACAACTACTCAGACAGACTTACGACCACTCAGACAGACTTACGACTACTCAGACAGACTTACGACCACTCGGATCTACGGTGGCGGCTGACAGCGGGACTTGGTCGGCGGCGACTAGGGATGGCGGCGGAACTCACCGGCGACGACGGAACGACGACGGCGAAACGGCGGCGACGGCTACGACTTCTGGCGGCGAGGCGCACAACTTCGGCGGCTAGGGCGCACGACTTCGGCGGCGGCTCGACTTGGGACGAGGAAGGCCACGGGGGGCCGGCTCTTTTTATACCCAGTCGTAGAGTGTCCTGGTCGGCCACGAGTACGAGTCCGGGTCGGTTATGACAACGGTGGCGAGCGGCAGCTGAGAACCCAACTCGTAAATGAGTACGACAAGGGAGGAGCGGGCGGCTGCAGAGCGGGGACTCTTCGGATAGGCGACACGTGGCGACAATCGGGCAGGGGTACGCGGCTCGGTTGGGCTGGCGGTTGGGCCGGCTGGTTTGGCTGGGTGGGCTCCGGTCCATCGGTTTAGGTTTTTAATTTCATTTTCTTTTTCAGAAATTCAAATAAATACTTTTGAGCTCTAGAAAATAGCAAATAAATCCAGAAAAATCCAGAAAAATTCCAATAAATTCCTTGAGACACAAGAAACTCAAATAAAATAACTCTGGCAAATGTTAATGTTTAACTTAATCATATTAAATCCTTTTAATTCATAAAAATTCCATTTAAGCTTTAATTAATTTCAGAAAAATCAAAATGGTGAATTTTATTTTAAAAGCTTCAAAAAGACTCTGAAAATCAGGATGTTACAGTTATGCTTCATATACACTTTTAATTCGGGGTTTGAATCTCTATTGCTGAATATGTGTGCTCACATTTTTTTTCTTAACCCTTTGTAAGGAGATGGCAAGAAAGGTGCGCGTGGTACCCTTAAAGGATTAGCGGCTGCCGCAAAGAGAATTAGGAATGGCTCTCAGAAACTACCCATCCAATTTTCAACAAGAATGGGAGGTCCGATTGGAGAAAACTCCCGTACATTTGTGGATGAAGTAGTAATTTTTACAAGGAAAAGGGTTCCACTAATTGGAGTTAACAGTTGGAAAGATGTGATGGATAATGTCAAACTGGCTATTGCAGACGATATACAGGTATGTTGCATAAGTTTGTTGCCTAAATATGTGTCTTTTGTCTTCAATAAAAAACCATATTAGCAGCAGGAAAAGAAAGGGCAATTCTCTGTATTACTCGAAAACAGGGAAAACTAAAGGACATTAATGCCTAAATCTTCTAAATTTTTGAGAATAATGTTGTCTATATTTTAGATTAATGTTGTTTGTACTTTGCTCTGTTCAGATTGTAACATGTTTTCAGAGATAAATCATGTATGTATTTATATGTTTATAATTGGAGGTGAGCATTAGGACCTAATTACTTGTGAAGTAATTAGAATTGTAGTGCTTCAGATGGTTAGTGCATGTCGTGGTTTCTATTCTGTGTACAGTTCAGTACAATACAGTTTTGTTTTTGCCCAGTATAGTTCAATTCTGTGTACAATTTTGTTTTTGCCCAGTATAGTTCAATTCTGTTTGACCAGAACTGCTGGACTCATACTTGACACTTGTATGTGCAAAGTTTTCTTCAGTTTACCATCCAGCAATACTTCGGTATTATCTTATCCTGAAACCCATATTTGTTTTTCTATTTTTAACAGAGTAGATGGGACTTTATCAACACTGAGGATCCAAAGGAAAAGATATGGAAGGTTGCAAAGGAGCGGTACAAAGGATGGCGATCAATTTTCAGTTCTACCTACAAGGCATACGCCAGTTATACTGAGAGGATGAAACATATGCCTGAAGATGTAGACATTGTTGAGTGGCACTACTTGATGTTATATTTTGGAACTGAACAATTCCAGGTACTAACTTCAATTATTTCAGCAAACGCACATGATCTAAATATTACATTATTGTTGAATAACACTTCATCTTTTACAGAAGAAAAGCAGCCAGAACTCTGCAAACCGTCAACAACAAAAAACCATGCATCTGATGGGTTCCAAACCATTCTCCCAGTTAAGCTATGAGCAGGTAATCATTTGGTTCATTAATCTAGACTTTCCATTATATGATGTGATATCCATGTCATATATTATTGCCTTCTTAGAGAAACCGTGAAACTGGCGAAGAGCCAAGTGATTTATCTCTTTGGATGGCTACTCACACGAAGCATGGCAAATGGTCAAACGACGTTTCTAAGGATGTATACGTGAGTACAACTTTCTTCATGACTTTGTCATTGCGAGTAGTATCGTGATTCATTTGCCCTTGTTAATAAATCTAATCTATTCTGTACTGTCAATTAGTATAATGCAGCTTCCAAAATTACTGAGAGACAAACATCATCAGAAAGAGCCGTGATTACATCCGAAGAGGAAAACATTATTTTCCAGTCAATGTACAAGGAAACCACGTGAAGCAAATCATCCAAAGTTCATGGCCATGGATACTTGGCAAAATATCCAACTTGCAGCCAACTGTTGAATGACAGACTCGAAGAACAAGCACGTGCTGCCGCTGCAACCCAACACAAAAATGATGTGCTTGAAGAACAGCTTGAGATTGTAAATGAAAAGCTTGCAAATGAAAAAGCTGAAAGGGAAAGGGACAAGGAAGAAAGCATGAGACAGATGCAAGAAATGAGGCAAGAGTTCTAGTCTATGGTAGCGCAACAGATACAAGCAGCATTACATTCGGTAAAAATAATGAATATTTTTTAAACCTTCATGGATTTGTACACCGTATGTGAGATAATCTCCAGATGCACAAAGCTAATTTACATGATTCTTTTCATTAAGGTTGTAGATTTTGCATTGTTGATTAAGCCATATTGCTTAGTTTGAACTTCCTCCAATGTAGTAGCGGAGCCAGAAGCTTTTAGGAGCTCGGGCTGGTCGGGCGGTGGCTCCGCCACTACTCCAATGTCATTTCTCACCATAGAGCTCATCTTTTGGTAGATATAGATTTTGGATGGCTGAATAAACTGTCAGCTTAAATCAAAATAAACTGTAATGTAACAAAAGAATACTGTAAAATAGAGAAATGATGTAACTTGTAAATAGATAGGATAGTTGCACTTGCCTCAACAAGACGACATGCTTCCAATGAGGAGAAAGATGTTATTTAGCTGTCATACGTGTCAACTGAACTTGCTCTTACAGTTGTTTGTTCTCTAAATCCTATTAAGAGTTTAGATTTCTCATTCTTTGCGTTCTAGGATACTGTAAGCACGGTTTTAGCTGCTCTTTCCAAAGTACCTCATTCTGATCGAACTAGGCATGCACTGATTGTGTTGATCTTCTAATGTTATCTTCCTATGCAACACAACAACTAGTAGTAATGTGTTAACCTACTAGACATGGTTCAAGAAAACCTGTTTCGAATCACTAAAAATTGCTTACACGGTGTTATGCTATATAGCCTGATCCAAGCACCAGCCTTACACTGTGTCAAGCTGGTGTGAATTTATTTGTTTTGCACTGTGCTATGATTTGGCTTCCTATTAATTTCACACTTTGTTAATTTTCTGTAAAAAAAATTGAAGGACATTGACAGAGTAGATTGCATGATGTTCACTCTCCAATGTAGACAATATATTGATTTCAGATTAGTACATCTGTTACTATAGCATAGGTGATGTTCTCCAATGTAGACAATATATTGATTTCAGATTAGTACCTTTATTACTATAGCACAGGCCAGAGTAGACATATGCCCTGGTCTTTTTTCCTTAGAACTAAATGCAATGCAATTTTATCTACTTGACCAAGAATGAAGTAATATCTAGTATACTAGGATTTGCTTTGTTCCACTTAGGAATACATATCAGTAATAACTATTAACTAGTATACCTTGTGTCGGGTTGTACATTTTCAGCTATTGAACTTTACAAGTTTAGAATGTATATGTTTCTCTTTCTCCTTGCCCTCCACAATTGTGGTTGCTGCTCATGTTCTCCTTTTGGACAGCATTTTATACTTCTATTCGTGCATAGAACATCTAAGTGACATTCCATTTATCTTTTGCTTTTAGCAGTCTACCAACTGCAGTGAACCAGTTCAAACCTTAGGTACAACAGAGGTTGCAGCGAGGATAAGTGATAAGAACAATGTCCAAACGCCAGTACATGGAGAAGATATATTACAACAGGTAAGTTAATTGAACAATGGATCCAACCATCCTGGATTTCTACCTTGCATTAATGTAACATAATATTGATCCGACATCTAAATATTTTCAGACTCAGCCGGAAAGTGTTCTGACCACACAAAAAGAAGCTAGACCACCTCCTCGCATCAATAGAGCTTCTACTGTTAACAAAAGTCTATTCAATAACAACAATGCCAATGCGGCACCAACTATTATTTCATTACAACAGCTGCAGAATACTGCTAAAACCCGTGCATAGAAAAAGAACAAGGTAAGAAATGCAAATGCCAGTACAGATTTTTGCCAAGTAATTTTTAGATTGTGCAGTCCTCTATTTTCTGAGCTTCCCCAATGTTTTATAGCTCCATAAAATCATGTAAATATCATATGGTTGCATAGCACTTGATAATCATTGTTTATGATCAATTGATCAATTCCTGCAGATATTGTCTTGTTTCAGTAGATACTAAGCTGAAAATCCGGTAATGAAAACCCTGTACAATCTTGTTTCTTGTACTTCATCCTTAATCGTCGGTACATGCAAATATACTGCAATTGTCTTAATGAAAATGTAGAATGTTGTGGTAACAACCGATGTAGAAGAACATATTATTTTTCCCTTCTCATGAATTTATGAATCTTTACAAATGGAAATAACAATATGTTACCTGAGACAACATGTGTCTGTGTAGTGTGATGATCCATTTTGATAAACCAGTTTAGTAAGCCCAAATTTCTGTAAACACTTACAGGTTACTAGTAAAAACTTGTAATCACTTACCAGCTAACTAAATCAGCTTATTAATAGATAAACCATGTGTCTGTGTAGTGTGATGATCCATTTTGATAAACAATATTCAATAGGTAACTAAACCAACTTACTAATAGATACATCATGTTTTTTTCTGAGAAACAGTAAATGGAAGATTGCATGTTTACTTGGCATTCTTCTAAGCCCAGAATTCTTGAGTTTAAGGAGCCATCTAAATTCACACCCTATTATCAAAAAACTTGGCACTGTTGAGTTACCTGGGCACCATCATCGTCGCTAACCAAATTTTTGTATTTTCGCTTAGAACCATGTTGTAGCCCATGTTGTATAGATTTCTTGCATGGATGAGTTTGCCTATTTTATTAATGTGCCAATTTTGATATGCCAATTTTTTGCTTGTGTTGCACAGGAAAGTAATTGAGCGGGGCGCTAAGGTTCAAGCATTCTCAGAGAAACTCGTATATGAACAAAGATCGACCTTGGAGATTTCTTTTCTTATCGCAAGATTATTTAGGATCTTTTTAGTCTCATTTTGGAGATTGACATTATAATCTTGTATTATTTGCGTCACTTGACATGATACTCCTTTTAGTTTCATAATATGGTGGATGAAAATAAAGATGTTTGGATTTCATATGTCATGCTGCATTTTATATGTCGCTACTACTGTATTGCAACAACGGTTCATTGAATATATATAAAATGCAATATGCTGCCCTGAATTATTATTTCATTGCGATACATTGCTTATTGCCATGTTGCTCCTTCATTGCGATGTAGCTCTTATTGCCACGTACATTCATCGATGGTATAAGTTTTATTTACAACCTAACTCATTTCGTTGCGTTAACATCTCTAGCCACCAAACATTTCTTGTTGCAATAAAACCTATTGCATCCAAATTATAATCGTGGTAATAATTTCCATTGCAACGAAATGTGTCACGTGGCACGAAAAACACTTGCAACAAAATGATGCACGTGGCAAAAGGTTCTATTGCAACGACAGTTTTGTCGTGGCAATAACGCTTATCGCAACGGAGCATGTTCGTGGCGCCAAACACTATTGCCATGGCGTCACTCGTGGCAATATTCGCAATCGCAATGCAATAGGTTCGTGGTACTAGAAGTTATCGCCACCACGACAGTCGTGGCAATAGCCTTTGTTGCCACAAATAACTTCGTTGCATATCATATGTATCGCCATGCTCCACTTCGTGGAAATAAGCATATCTATTGCAACGAAACACAAAACCGATGCGCAAACTTTAGAGCACGCTAGCACTAGCAATGCTTGACAACGAAAGTGATTTGGTTGGCATTGGTACCTGTTGCAACCAAATTGGGCCTATTGCAACGTTTTCACGTCGTTGCGAAACACCTGATTCCTTGTAGTGATGACTAACCCAAAGTCTCGCAAGGTCGAAACCATCCAAAGTACCTAGCTGCAGCAACTGGCGGCAGCAACGTACTCGGCCTCTGCGGTGGACTGTGCAACACCGGACTGCTTCCTAGAAGACCAAGAAACGAGAGAAGTGCCAATGAATTGGTAGGTGCCAGAAGCGCTCTTACTATCTATCCTACAGCCAGCAAAATCTGCGTCCGAGTAGGCTCTGAGGGAAAGACAGGATGAGGAAGAGTACCAGATACCATAGTCTATGGTAGCACGAAGGTACCGAAGGATGCGCTTCACCGCCTGGCGATGAGATACGTGAGAAGAAGGCTGAAACCGGGCACATAGACACATGGAGAAGTGTATGTCCAGTCTCGAGGCAGTGAGGTACAAGAGGGAACCAATCATGCTGTGATACTCCTTCTGATCAACTGGCTCGCCATCCTCATCTGGGTCGAGTGAAGCTGATGTAGCCATAGGAGTGGACACCGGCTTACCATCACTCATATCAAAGCGTCTCAGGAGGTCTCGAGTGTACTTGCCCTGATGCAAGAATGTACCCTCCCGAGTCTGCTTGATCTGAAAGCCGAGAAAGAAGCTCAACTCGCCCATCATGCTCATCTCAAACTCTGAGCTCATGATATCGGAAAACTGAGAGACACGAGCATGCGAGGAGCCGCCAAAGATGATGTCATCCACATAAATCTGGAAGAGTAGAAGGTCAGTGCCATACTTACGAATGAACAAGGTCTTATCTACCTTACCCATCTCAAAACCATGACTCAACAAATAGGACTTAAGCCTCTCATACCAAGCTCTAGGGGCCTGCTTAAGTCCATACAATGTTTTGGAAAGCTTGTAGACATGGTTTGGGTAATTGGGGTTCTCGAAACCTAGAGGCTGTCTCACATAGACTTCTTCCTCAATAAAACCATTGAGAAAGGCACTCTTGACATCCATCTGGTAAAGCTTGAAACCCTTAGAAGCTGCGAAAGCAAGCAGGATTCTAATGGCCTCGAGTCTAGCTACAGGGGCAAAGGTCTCCTCAAAATCTAGACCCTCAACCTAGGAGAAACCCTGAGCTACCAGTCTAGCCTTGTTTCGAATGACAACCCCATCCTCACTCTGCTTGTTCTTGAACACCCACTAGTCCCAATGATATTGTGACCTCGAGGGGGCTCAACAAGCGATCAAACCTTGTTTCTCTCGAAATTCTCTAACTCCTCATGCATGGCATTGACCCAAGACTCATCAGAAAGAGCATGACAGATGTCCTTGGGCTCGAATGAGGCAACAAAGGCAGAATGGAGACAGAAATGTGACATGCCAGACTTTGAGCATGTGACTCGCTCAAAGAGGTCTCCAATCATCTGCTCGGAAGGATGGTCTTTCTGGATATGTCGGGGAGATCCTGGATGAGATGAAGAAGTGGCCTCTACCTAATGAGCTGATGAGGTAGGAACAGAGCCACTAGCTCCAAGGAAGCCGAAGGTATGGGCTGATCACCTGGAGGTGCGGTGGAAGAAGGCACCTCAAGGAGAGGTTGAGGAACTGGATCGGGTAGACAACCCTCATCTCCATCCTCCTCATTGTCCACAAATATGGGCTCGGACTGCTCTAAAAAACTTGAGATATCGGGCCTAGTCCCCCGGACTAGCCTCGTCGAAGGTTACCTCACAGGTCTCTACCAATTTACTAGACTCGCAGTTCCAGACCCTATACGCCTGCAAAGAAGTCGAGTAACCTAGAAATATACCATCACAAGAACGTGACTCGAACTTGTCTAGGTTCCTGGACTTCATAATAAAACACTTGCAACCGAAAACACGAAAATGAGAGACACTGGGCTTTCGCCCATATCTCAACTCATAAGAAGTGCGATGCAAGTGTACCCGAAGAAAAACTCTGCTCGAAACATGGCACGCGGTCGCAATAGCCTCAGCCCAAACTTCCTAGGTGTAGAATACTCATCAAGCATCATCCTGGCCATCTCGACCAAGGTACGATTCTTCCTCTCCACGACGCCATTCTACTGTGGGACGTGCGGAGAAGAGAATTGGTATTCCACACCTGTCTCATCACAAAACCTCTCGAAGTAGGAATTCTTGCACTCCGTGTCATTGTCACTGCGGATCGCTCGTAAGGCACCCGGAAGCTCAACAGAAAGCCTATTGAAAAGACCTCGGAAATGTGTAAACGTCTCATCCTTCGAGGCTAAGAAAAACACCCAAGAGTACCTCGAGAAGTCATCGAACACGACAAGAACATACCACTTCCCTCCTGCTGACTGCACTCGAGCTGGTCCAACTGTGTCCATGTGGAGCAGCTGTCCCGGTGCATCGGTCATAGTCACTGTGACCGGAGGGTGAGAAGCGGCAACCATTTTACCGTGCCGGCAAGGAGCATAAACTAGATCTTTGACCATCTTGAGTTTCGGCAAACCACGAATGAGATCGTGGCCGCTAACTCGGGTCAAATGGTCAAATCCAATATGACCAAGTCTCCTATGCCAGAAGGTAAGGTCACGGGACTCAGAGGCAACTAAACACCTGAGAGGATCACCAGAAGACTCAGAAAAATCAGTACGAAAGATCCTCCCATAACGAGAAATCCCGCAAACCAGACTACCTGAATAATCAAGAATTTTGCAAGCGTTTTTCTTAAAGCTCACCTCAAAACTGTCATCGGTAAGCTGAGAAACAGAAAGCAAATTGTACTACAGCTTACTGACCAATGCAACATCTTTTAGAATGTAGGACTCATTAACACGCACTGTACCTTTGGCGATGACGCGCCCAGACGAAGCATCTCCGAAGGTGATCATCTCATCACCTGGAGCTCGGGCTAAGGAAGAGAACTAACGAGAGTCTCCGGTCATATGGCAAGAATGTAACATCCTGATTTTCAGAGCCTTTTTGAAGCTTTTAAAATAAAATTCACCATTTGGATTTTTCTAGAATTAATTAAAGCTTAATTGGAATTTTCATTAATTAAAAAGATTTAATATGATTAAATTAAATATTAATATTTGCCAAAAATATTTTATTTGTGTTCCTTGTGTCATAAGGAATTTTTATGTATTTTCTGGGATTTTTCGGAGTTTGTTTGAGCTCAATTTGAAATTTCCAGAAAAAAAGAAAGAGGAGAGAGAATAAACAGTACCCGCATCCTCAACCTCGCGTTCGATCGAGTTCTCTGTACATGTTTCTTTTCTTTTTCTCTCTCTTCATAACTTCCAATTCGGACCTTATTTGAATGTCCTCCCAAAAGGAAAGTTGTACCAAATCACGCAAGGAATCCATCCCAACTGGCCTCTTTCCGTTTCGTTCATTCGTTTGCCTTTTATCTCCTATTTTCTGAAACGGATTCTAAATCGAAATCCGCGAATTGGAGTCAGTTTCTACCTCTTCCAAGTCTATAAATACGACCCCTTGACTCCCCTAAACCCATCCCAAGCCGTACCGGAATCGAGTTTTCCCCAATCTAGGTCAAGAGCGCTTCCCGACGTCGATTCGTCGCCTCCGGTAAGCTTTAGCCCTAGCCGTAATTTTTCTTAGCCTTGCCTCGCTACGTTCTACACCGTGCTTCCTCCTTTTTCCCCAGAAAGCCTCCACAAATTTTCACCTCCGAACCTCGCCATGGCCGCCAATGGCATCTCGTGTCCCCCATCTACCCGGAGATGTTTTCACCAATCCGTTCGCGTCATATCATGCCAAACCATCCCAGGTAGCTACCCTCCAAGTGGTTTTAGATTTCGTTTACCGAGCACCAAGATATTAAGTTTTTCTTTTTTCCTTCCCGACGTCGTTCAAACGTCGATTGTGCCGTCTCCGATGGGTTTCTAGCCGAGCCGACAATTCTCCTAGCTTCGTCAAACCGCGTTCTAGCCCGTGCTCACCCTACTTCTCCATGTCCTATGCTCGGGTTTTATTCCTCTCTCCGATCCATGTCGTTATAGCCGCCCGTGCCGTCAACGGTCTCCGTTTGGCGTGCCGTCAGTTCCTATGTGTGCCTTAGGTCCCTAGCAACCCATTTTGCTAGTTAGATTCACCTCCCATGCCTCCTATCGCCAGCCCTAGCCTCCTTTCCAAAAATTGCTCTCGGGTGAACAGTAACATCTGTGAATTTCCAGTATTTTCTCGCCCCGGCAAACTTTAGATAGCTCGTTCTCCTTCGTCCGAACTCCGATTGACTCGATTCTTCTTCCTAAATTCATCTAAAATTGAGATCTATCTTTTGGTTCTGGTTTTGCAGTTTTTGGAGTTCATTTGAATTTTATTTGAATTTGTTTTTGTGTTTCATTTCGCTTTCTCTCTCGTTAGATCATGCTTTCGAAGGAGCTGAAGCCGGATTGGAAGATCAAGAATTCCTAACTGAGCAAGGCCAAGGCAAGTCGTGTCCTTTGATCATGTTGAACCCAGTTTTCAAATCTATTATGTATTATTTTGTTTTAAATTATCATGCATTGCTATTTTATTATAAAACCCTTGTATTGGTAGTTAATGACCTAATTGATTATTTCCTCCTTGATAATTTGAATACCATGATTCTATTGTCACCATAGGATGGAAAATTACTTAGTGATGCAATATTAGTTGTCACATGGGCTGCGCATTTAATTTGTTTAGCCATGCTTATTACTAGTACGTTGGGTTATCATCACATGTAATCAAATAATTAATTTTGACTTAGTGATGCAATACTAGTACTTAGTGATGCAATATTAGTTGTCACATGGGCTGCGCGTTTAATTTGTTTAGCCATGCTTATTACTAGTACGTTGGGTTATCATCACATGTGACCACAGTTATAAAATTTGTGTGCCATGACATTGGTGTGTCATTGGTGTTGGTTATACAAAATTGGTTGTCACTCGGGCGAATGATCGTGCAGTAAAGGGGGTGCAGGTTGCACATTGGGATGTGGATGCTTCGCTTGGGTAATACTTAAGGACTTAACTTTGTGCGCCATTGATCTGTACAACCACATGTCCAGTATGGGATGGACCTGGCTAATTAATTTGGGATGTTTCAATTTCGGTTCCGTCAATAGGATGAGTGTGGTGTGGTCGGAGCCATGGATCTACACTAGCGCAGGAGGGGGCAATTATCGACTAGGTGGTAGCCTACTCGACGGCGAAACCTTAGCGAGGCGGAACTGGGTTGAGATTGAACATTGTAAAGGCCTTGTCATGATCTCCTCGTCGCACACCTAAGGAAGTGTGTAACTCGCGTGGCAATCCGGGATGATCATGTCTTGTGGGTAAAGTTGTACAACCTCTGCAGAGTGTAAAACTATTCGAATAGCCGTGTCCTCGGTCATGGACAATGCTCGGTGATTTCACACGAGGGTTAGAGTTTTCATAAAATTTTGGTTGGGTTAAGTGAATGGGTAGTTCACTGGTGGTTCATTATGTGAATCTTGGTTCGTGGGTGATTCATTGGAGTGAATGGCCAGTTTACTTGGGGTTTGTCTCAATTCCTTTGATTACTTATTTATTATCATTTTTGAAGTTCGCTTTTGAATCTATTTATTGTATTTACTTTAAATTGTTGCTTTCTGCAAAATTAACCTTTCAGCCATCCATTGGTAAGCCTTGCATAATATATTGCATCTTTGTTACAAACGACTTGCTGAGTACTTTATGTACTCACGGCTTCATCCATATTTGCTCAGTTGATGAAGAAGGACCAGATCAGTAGGAGCTTCTAGAAGGAGGATACTTCGACAACTTCGTAGATTAGGACTTCGCTCCCCAGTCGACTGCCTGTGGGCATGTCGAGTGGCTACTATGCTTATTTCCGGTTTTCCGCTGGTAGCTTCTTTAAGCCTTTCAGGCTAATAATTGTAAGCTTGGCCATAAGGTCGCACTCTGATAATTATTAATAATATTTGAGTCTTTTCTTAGTAAATTGAGATATGTTCGATATTTCATCTTTGTTAATACTGTGTGCACTAGCGTGATCCTGGACTAGTGCAGAATACACAGGAGAGTCCGGATTTGCATATTCGGGTCTCTACAGAGGTGGTATCAGAGCTATATCTGTTGGAAATATGCCCTAGAGGCAATCATAGAGATGATGATATTTCGTTGTATCCATGATTTAATAAATGTTCCTTGAATATTGCTTTTGTGTTGATTAACAAGTATGTGACTTGTTTGTGAAACTCTTTACTTATATGGTTATTCTAAAGTTGTCCCTAGTCGGAGTTCATGTGAGGACACACGTGAATGATGGATTAGCACATGTATCGGTTGATGACCATGTTTCACAGGTCATAGACATGGAGATGTCAAACCAATAATGTGGACACATGTTTAGAACATGGGGTTGGACCGACCCAACATGAGACATAGCTATTATACTTATGATTCTCTCTACACAATGTGTACGCCTTGTCCTTAGACCTGAGATTGTCGCATGTACTTGAGATGTGAATCGACCTACTTAGGGGCTATCAAACGCTACTCCGTAACTGGGTAGTTATAAAGATAGCTTTCGGGTTTGTCATGAAGCATGCTGCGAGGCATGGTCAGTCGAGATGGGATTTGCCCCTCTCTACCTGAGAGAGATATCTCTGGGCCCCTCGAGTGATCGGATCCAGAAATGCATGGCCATGCTACTTAAGGTTAAGAGTTAACCTAGTAAGGGATTTCGAATCATAGGATCGAGAAAGAGTGGTCAGCTTGGAGCTCGACCGAATATCGTGAGACAAAAGGATTGGCATGTACATAACGTTGTGATGGTTCGTCCGATATGATCTTTATGTGCGTTTAGGAGTTGGCACGTCTTGCTAGAGGCCACTACCAACTATTGACCGAGTAGGTATACTCGCGTCATGTCTAAACATACGTGAACCTATAGGGTCACACACTTAAGGGCTGAAGCCTAATTCGGATTGGATCCGAGTTAGACTGGGTATTGAGTCCTAATGGGCCTCTATTCGTAGAAGCCCATTGTAAGGACGTCTATAAAAGGAGGGCAAGGGCACACAGGGTTGGGGCAGAGAAGTTTTCGTGACATCCTCAAACCCTGGCCGCCACCCCTCCCATGCCCTGGTCGCTCGCGCGGATCTAGTAATCCAGCGTGCGTCGCTTCCTCCCGTACGTGTGGATACTTTTGGCGGCGCTGCATCTGTAGCGTTTGGACGAACCGCAATAGAGGAGTTGTACGTGGGACGCCGCGACGTGGACGAGGAAGTAGTACGACTACTCTGCTCCGACGTGCTGCATCAACTTAGTACGACTACTCTGCCCCGACGTGCTGCATCATTCCGCACCTGCGCGTCTAGTGGTAAGACCGTGATCTATAACTGCAGTGATCTTGGTTTACGGGTAGAAATTTTAATTTGCGCTAGTGTAGCCTACCCGTAGCACTTCAATATCGACTGTAGGACGAAGCCCTAGTTAGAGTGGTCGAATTAGAAAAGATTTCAAAATTTATTTTCTAAATCAAATCAACCAAATTGTTATCTAGAAATTCTTTATTCTTACCTCATTCTTAGCATTCTTATTCCTTGCCTCCTCTGAGATATTGTTTTCAAAAATTTAATATGACTTCTTATCCCCATAATGTCTATCGATGTCTCGAGTCTCCTCTAATCCAAGTAAAGATTAGCCTGAAATTCTTCAAGCGGTGGTGTGAAGTTTAGATCAAGGAAGCACCCAATATGTCAAGAAAAGATTGGAGATTTCCGAGAAGATTAGGAGCCATTAGATTTGAACCTTGTTATAATTTTAGTATCGTGTAGAGAGAGTAAAGGCTCAGTCAAACAGAGAGTAAAGGCTCGGTACTGGGATAAATCAAGAGTGATTTTGGCACCCAATACTAAGTAATACGTCGAGCAGCAGAAGTAGTCAAACACGACTGACCTCTAACTACCCTACGCTCTCTGTCGCTCAAAGAAGCAGAAGGTCTGTGTGCAGACCTGAAGCTGTTGTTGGAACCGACTGCTATGGGAGAGCGAGTCGGAGTACCAACAACACGCTGATCACGCCGTGGATAGCCAACTCGACGGGGGAAACGATATCTACCCTTAGAACGGCGGAGGTCACGAGCAGAGGCAAAATGAGGACGAAAATTAGAAACACTGGGAAAGCCAAGTCCTCGATACTACCTAAAACCTGCAGAGTGGTCAACCCTAGACCTCGTGTTGGTCTTAGGTGTACTCAAGGTCTGGGGCTGACCCTGAATACACCTAAGAGCTGCAACACGGTCTCTACGTGCGATCTTGGTGTGCTTGAAGCATCGCTCGATCAAGTGTCCATCCTTCTGACAGAAGGTGCAATGATACTTCACCTTCAGAGAGGTAGAAGTAGCATGATGAGGCTTCGCCTTCTGAGAGGCCGAAGCAACAGGTGGAATCACCTTGCTGTCAGGAATCACTTGGACAAAGCCCGCTGACTTGAATTGAACTTTCTCAGTTCTGGGCTCGACCTCGATCACACCTGCGGCTATGGGTCTGAGCACGGCAGGTGGATGCTTCCTAACATCCTCCAGAAAATCATATCCTAGACCTTGATTGAACATGCAAATCTTGGACTGGTCTAGAATAAGATTCAGCTTTTTCTTGCCACCTACAAATCTCTCAAGAGTGTTCATAAGATACTGACACTCCCGGAAGAGAGAGGTGCAAGAAGAGCAAGGAGAAGAGGAGATAGCAGAAAGTAAGGGAGTAGAAGAACCAGTAGCAGAAGAGTTAATGGCTTGTGCACGCACAGCCGACTCAAAAGGGACAGTCTTACTGCTAGCTAGTTGGTTCACATCGCTAGGCGTCTCTACCTTACCCTTGGGCTTCTCCCCCACAGCAGCACACACATTACAAGCAGAAAGTGGCTTCTCTAGAAGGTCCTTAGTTAGCTTCACACATTTTTCATCCAATGCAATCAAGTCAGATTTTAGTTTGTTACAATTAATGCATGGTGAGCTAACAGGGTCCTTAGAAACATATTGAGCCAATCTGTTATTATCATCAACTAATTCTTGAAACTGTTCGGAGACAGATTCAAGTTCAGCAGTAAGCTTGGGACAATTCACACATGAAGCAATAGGCTCAAGTAGAAAAGCTTGCAATTCAGCAATTTTATGATCTGCCCGCTTTAGGTTCATCTTCAAATTATTACAACTTTCACAAGTCTTGGGCAGATCGAGCAACATGGTATAAAGACATCTAAACGCATTGTCCTTATCCTCACATGAGGTGCAAGAAGTAGTCTCAACAACAGTGGATGAAATAGGTGCTACCCTACTCATTTCTAGTTCGGCCAAAAGACTAACATTCTCCACCTTAAGCATATCAAGCTCAGAAGACAGACTATCATGAGAGGTCCTTAATTTCTCCATGTCACCGAGCAAGGCACAACATGTATCACATTCGTCATGGGAGGGAGCAGATCTAAGTGAAGTAAGCTCCCGTGACAAACTCTCTACTTCCTTCTCCAACTCGCTAACCCTAGCTCTAGATCTAGCATGGAATTTCCCTAGCTTAAGAAAAGCATCATTAAGCTGGTCGTAGGAAAGGTATACCTCATTGGAGTCGGAATAGAGCTCGCTGTCGCTGATCTCGCCCTCAAGGGCCATGAAGCACATACCGGAGAAGTTGTCGCCATCCTTGGGTTCTTGATCACCCGTCCCGTCGTCGTCGCTCCATCCCTCCACCTCGCTGAGGACGCGGTGGAAGAGCTTCTTGGCTTTGCCAAGGTTGTGGAACTTCTTCTTGCCTTGAGCGTGTACTGGAGGCTTCTTGTTGCAGTTCTTGTCGATGTAGTCGTTCTTGTTCATGCCGCCGTAGTCGCTCCTGCCCTTCTCCAGTTTGGGGCAATTTGCCCGAATGTGGTTGGGGCCACCACACTCAAAGCAAATGATCGGGCCACTCCTCTTTCGATCTCTCACTCTCTTGTATGCGTGGGAAAACTTTCTGGCTAAAAGCGCGAGTTGGTTTTCTAGAAGCTGCTCTAGGTGATCATCAGAAATTTCACACAGAGCAGCAAGAGAAAATCCGGAAGAAAGGTCGGATGATCCAGAAGCAGAGCCGGGATCGGTGACTAAGGCCATCGACTGCGACTTTGACCTACGAGAGACTATGTCAATCTCGTGAGTCTTGAGGCACGAGTACAACGCATCAAGAGTCAGGGTCGAAAGATCGGTCGTGTCTTTAATCGTGGTCACCTTCATCTCCCACACACGCAAATCAAGGGCAGATAGCATCTGACGAGCGTTGTCCGAGTCGGGGTATGTGAGACTGACCGCTCAGAGGTTGCTCAGAATCTTGTGAAAACGCGCAAAGCACTCATCGAGGGACTCGCCAGCCAGCATTTCAAACTTGTTGTAATCTCGCTTGAACTGGTCCTGTCAAACCGTCTTGATCTAGGTGGTGCCCTCATGGTACGCATTGAGGGTCTCCCAAATGTCAAAGGCCGATGTCAGATGAGAGATGCAATCGAATTTGCTTCTGCTCAAACCCTGGATTATGATGTTCCTCGCCTTAGCGTTCGCCTCAACATCAAGCATGTTTCCAGCGTTGATGTTCTCATCGGTAGGAACAACATATCGGGTCTTGACCTTCCTCTAGATGTTCTCAACATCAAGGCTGAATTATGCTCTACACAACCAAAAGAACTTAAAGGCAAAAGAGAGCAGTTCGGCAGCAGCAAAAGAAGGCTTCATGCTGCCGAAAACAGAGACAAAGTGAGTACTACAGAGAGAAGAAGGTACAACCGAAAAATCACAGCAAACGGCAAGACAAACCGAACCCAAAAGACTGTAGACCGAGTTGCACTTGGACTGCACTAAAACAGGAAGCAGCCGAACACTAGAACCAGTGAAAGAACCTTAGGCTGCAGGTTTCTAGCATTAAGAACCGGACCAGCAAGAAAAAATCAACCGAGCAGCACATGCTGAACTGAAGACAGAGCATCAGGAAAGAAGAATACACGGCAGAGTAAAAATCGAAAAGGTGACTGCTACCAACCAAACAAAGGAAAGTCTGATTTTTGACTGCCAACCGAAAAGAGGATAGCCAGCTGCAAAAGAGATCAAAGCAAACTAGACACCACAAAACACACTAGGACTGCAACAGAGATCAAATAAAGAAATGGAGCAAACGAAAAATCAGAAGAGAAACACAGAGAGAGACATATGAGCATAATAACTTAGAACAGATGGTTTCTTCATATTGAATGAAGGATTACAAGATAGATCACTATCAATACATCCCCATACGCATGGAGAGCATAGACAAAAACTCTCACCTTCTCTCTTTCTCTCTTTCTCAACAAACAAAGACTAAAACCCTAATCCATCTCACAAGTCCCCTCTCTAAAAATCACTCTCATTTTTCATACTCTCAATTCATGCATGGAGAGAATCAAATAAAACCCTAACTCTTACACCCACTCTCTCAACTCTCTCCACTAGAGAGCATCATCTATTTATAGCCCTCACTAATGGGTTTACAACACACTTTACCCATTAGCTCTCAACAACTCATGGCGCTTTATCCACAATCCACTTCCTTTAGTGCAGCTTTGCGTATTCACCAAAACGCCCCTCGCGCACCTTCCAGGAAGCTTCCTCATTCCTTGCCCTCCAAGCCACGCAGCCACCTCAAGTCCTCTCCGTATTCAGCACACCTCGACCGTTCTGACCTTGGTACCGCCCGCGCCTAGTCCGGTCATCCCGTGCCTCGCCACGACTCCACCTCGACGTCCTGCAGCCATCACAGATAAGAAATACATCACATAGCACCGCTCGACACATTGTAACCATACATTAGCATCAGAAGAAATACTCAAAGCCCACCCGATCGAAACGAAAAATAAACGACTTAAGCACGTTCGACCTAGTTCGACAAGGTCCGACCGAAACCGATTGCACCGTGCAACGACATGGTCCGAACCACACAAACCAAACTCGACTTTCCTAAAACAGATGTCAATTACTCATCACACACACGGGGCACCTCCACATGGTCTCTTACATCAAAGCATCTCCACATGTTTTGACACATAGCCCATAGTGCTCAATGACATTCTATTAAGTCTTTATGATTTCGATCTCCCTAGGATTGTCTCTACTTGCACCAGCCCATCACTTGGCACACTATATGCACCAACTCATATCTTCACGATCTTTGTCTTTTCTATGTTCCCGCTTGAGCCACGTACCCTCACACGGACTTACCCTGACTACATAAACCTCAACTCTCCTGCCTAGTCCTGTTCAATTGCCATTGACCGCTAACGTTCTTAAGTCAATTGCATATCTAAATATCAAGCAACAATCTCGAGCACAAGTTCTATACACTTGACTCACGTTAGTCAAAACAATGAATTATGCAACTCAACTCAACCAACCCTAGGTTCTCAAACCTAGTTTTGGACTCAAAACAACTCAAACCAACTAAACAACCAACTCACAGCAATTTGGTTGCAACAACTAATCTAACCGCTCTCCATGGTGGTCAGACTATCAACCATTGGCCGATTTGATTGGCCCAAACCGACTTAACCCTTTCTCGATAATAGGACACTAGTCTAACCGTTCCCTACACGTCAGTCAGGCCGAACCCAACATAATAGCAACCCTGAAGTTGAGCAAAGACACAAAATCAAACTTAAACTTCAACTCTTTCACAACAAAGTCAAATACTCATCACACACCATGGGGTGACCTCCACGTAACACGTAATTTTACAATCTCTCTGGATAAATATATTGACAAAACACCAAAAGGGCATGAATTTGAGTTTGTTTTTGAGAAAGAAAAGCAATTTGGTTGCAAAGCCATACATGGTACATTTGAAAGAGAAAGAAGAGCACATGACCATATTGAGAAAACATGGAATGAAGTTAATGCTAAGAAAGTGCAAGTTCTCCACAAAAACTCCAAACTGCACATAAAACCTCACAAAAGCACAAAATGCATATTCTCTCTCTTAATGCCATTTGCTCCCCCTTAATGCCAAGGCTCCAAGCACTTGATGTGCATTTTCAGAGTCGAGATAGACCACACTGACAGCACGCAAGTTACTAAGGATCTTGTGAAAGTAAGTAAAGAACTCATCCAAACACTTTATAGGTCTCATCTTAAACTTTTGGTATTCTTTCTTGAATTAGTTCTGATGCACCTCCTTAATAGTTGTAGAGCGCTCATGGTAATCAGTTAGAGTTTGCCAAATATCATGCACCAAAGGGAGATGAGACATACAATCAAACTTATTTTTGTCGACTCCTTGAATCAGGAGTTTCTTGATGAAGCATGAGTTAGTACAACATGTTAAAAAGCAAAAAGATCTCTTTTGTGCGAAAGAACTGATCTCACTAATTCTTTCTCATGAGACTGCTTGCCATTGCACTAGGCATGAACTCAGGGGGAGATTTGGTTGACCAAGATCATTTCCTTAAGCTTCTTGCTTGGAGTGGTCGCATAAGGCTTGAGATCTAGCACATGACTAAAAATTTTGGTTGGAAACGACCATTAGCTTTCAAAAAAAAAATCATGTCAAATGTGCTCAATTTGCTTAACTACACAACTCACAAGTACTTAAACAAATGTATCATTCTTGAACTTGTAGCACTCTAAATTGACTCAATACTAGCTTCTTGGTTCCACTTAGATTATTGACATGGCTTGCATCATCTTTGGATACCTTTAGCTAGACTAGAATCATGGATAACTTGACGTGCTAAGAAATTCAACTAATTTTCATATTATGACTTATTTGGCTTAGCTTGTCTATACATGTCTTGTCATGATCTTGATAGCATTCCTATGAGTTATGGCTTGGTGTAATACTCCACGGTCATTTTGGATAATCTTCATGGCTCATCATGCTTAAAATGAATAAAAGTCAGCCATTTCATCCATTCTCATGATTGATTCTCTTCCTTGCATCTTGATGTGTTTATTGCCAAAAGGGGGGAGAATAGCGGAGAAAGCCCTTTTTGGGACTTTCTGGAGCTTTGGAGAACAATTTGCTCTTTCTGTTTTGCTCCGTTTGTCGACATGGTCATAAGCTTCCTTGATCTCTTTTGGACCATGTTTGACTTTCTTTTCATTTTCAAACAAACTCAACTTTACGCTTTTTCTGGGTTTGTCAATACACTCATCAAGGGGGAGATTGAGAGACCATGTGGTTGTGACCCCATGTTTGTGATGAGTAATTGACGTGTGTTTTGAAAAGATTGAGTTTGGTTTGTGAAATATGGGAAGGATTATGTTGGATTACTCCATTCTTCTTGGCCTTTCTGTGATCGCTTTCGTTCTTCAGTTCTTCTCTATTTGATTTCTCTCTTTTTGTGTTTTGGGGTTGAATCTTGCTGGGAAGGTGCAAAATGGATTGCTCTGTGATGGAATTATGTTTTTAGACCATTTGGTTAGCTAGTTCTCTAGAGCAAATTGCTTGAATCCAAGAATCTCTCTCTGCGTTCATGTTCCCTGTTTGTTCTCTATTCTTTCCATTTCTAGGGTTTGGTAATGCTTTTGTTGTTCCTCCAAAAGAATGTGCCCTGAGATGAGTATTTGAGTTCCAAGACTATTGCTTAGCTAATCTCACGATTTCATGTTCAAAGAATCAAGGATTGGCAGGGAATTTGAGATTTAGTGCAGCTCTCAGTGATTTTTCAGATTTTAGGGAATATTCTTAATTCTTGGTTTTGAGATGGATTCTCTTGGTTCCCTAGGCTCCTCTAGTTATTTAGGATGTTATTTCTCTGTTCTTAGCTGAGAAATCTAGAGAGAAACCTCTAATTTCCTTGCTGTGTGGAGTCTTGAGTTTGCTCTGAAATTTCAGTTTGCTGCTTGTTCTGAAATTCGAGGAGCGATCAGACCGGACCTTCTTTGGCGGTCTGACCGGAGAACTCATGGCGGTCAGACCGGCGCACTCGGAATGGTCAGACCGGACCGGGCGGTCAGACCGGCCACTCAAGGACAGTCAGACCGGCGGCCAGGGTGCGGTCTGACCGGCCCATAAGTGGCGGTCTGACTAGCCCTTTCCAGCAGGTTGTGGTATTTTCTTGCTATTCTTCGCTTCTTCAATTTGCTGAGGTTTCTCTGGTTGCTAGTGAAGTTAAGTATCTCTACTTCATAGATCTCATATCTATCGAAGGGGAAAGTTCAAATTTGGATACTTTAGGGGGATAAGTTTTGAAAGCAACATTCACCCCCCTCTGTTGCCGATTTCGATCCAACATTATGACCGCTGAGACCGGCCTGACCGCAGGTCCAGGACTAGTCTGACCAGTTCCTTGTTCCTAGACTTGATAGCCTCTCAAGGCAAAGCTCAAATCTTAAGAACTTACCCAATTCTCATCTAAACACTTCTAAGTTTTTGCAAAAGACTTGTTCAAGCTATTAGAAACCTAAATTAATCAAAAAGGTTCTTAGGCTCGAGTTTACTAAATTTGAGAGACTAAAATATAGGGCAAAAGAACACAAAAAAAATCCTAAAACTCAAATTACTTCTTACTCATGAGATCTAAGGCATGAGGTCTTCTAGATCTATTCTCACATGTACTAACAAGGCAATTTAAGTAAGAGTTCGGGCTAGAACACTCACCAACATGAAATCACAAATCTTGCACAAGAACAAGCAAAACCAAGGAAAAACGCAAACAAGAACATGATTGAGACAAACATTTGATGTATTTCTAGTGGAGAATGAAATTTACATATTCATGGATGATTACAAGGTGCAGCCAAAGAACCACTCTTTCCTCTCTCAATTTTTCTCTCACAACCATGGAAGGAGACAAGATGGTAGAACAAAACCTAAAAGTAGAATACTTAGATCTAACACCTCCTCACCTCCCCTTTAATAATCAACAACAACCCTAATGGGTCTAAACAACTATGCCTACCAAGAAAACTCGTCAACCCTACTAACATCGGTTTTACACATACATGCACTTTTCAAAGCGTTTACAAGACTCAACCCGCTAACTCATTAGTGATTGATTCACATGATAATTTCAGCTCTACTTGACCTAAACCACTTCTTCTTTACACTTTCCTGTGTCGTGGTTTTATTCAAGACACCAACCTAATATTTAGCCAACTACCAAAATGCCCTTAACGAAGTTTCCGGGCACCTTCCCTTGACTCTATCTTCACCTTCACCTCAAAGCATCTATATATGCTTTGACATGTAGCCCATAGTACCCGATGACTACTCGTCTTGTCTTCATGGATTTGGTCTCCCCCGAATCATTTCTACGTGCATCAGCCTTATCACTTGGCACATCACATGCACAAACTCACCTTTTCACAATCCTTGTCTTCTCTGTGCTTTCTGCTTGAGACACGTAACCTCACTCAAATTTACATGACCATTCGGATCTTAGCTTCCCCGCCTAGTCTTGGTCCATTTTTGTCAACCGCTAATGTTCTCCAAGCCACTTGCACATCCAAAAATCAAGCAACTATTTCGAGCACAAGTTCTATGCACTTAACTAACGTTAGTTAAAACCATGTGTCATGCAACTCAACACAACCAACCAATGACACCTATGCAATGCACACTCATGCAACTCAAAAACCATTTTCATTATTCTCTGACCGCACCTACTGGTCTGACCGCACTTCCCATACCGGTCAGACTACCAGCCACCTAGTTGCAGTGGACATGTCCGTCTCCTGAAGTGGCTCATGTCTGAAGTCGCCAATGTCGTTAGCTATCCTGTTAGCTATAGCAAGGTCCGACGAGGCAAGCCGAAGGTCATCAAGTCTATGTACAGGATGTAAGAAGAGGCATATAACCTTGTGCCGAGATTACTTCACCAGATAGCCGAATCAAACCCCTGCACGTACATAAATAAGCTTGAGCGTCCAGATGCTGATAGAGGGCCAAACTAGTTCATACTAGACCGATTATTCTGGGCTTTCGCCCAGGCCATTGAGGGCATCAAGTTTTGTCATCCTGTGCTAATGATGGATGGCATTTTCCTCACAGGGAGGTATAAGGGGACGATTCTGACCACGGTGGCGGCAGACGCGAATGGCCAGCTTCTCCCAATGGCATTTGTCATTGTGGAGAGCGAGAATATGTCCAGTTAGCTATGGTTCATGGTGAACCTAATGCAAGCAGTGATTGGAAACTGGCCCAACATTTGCGTCATGACACGGTTCCATAGCCAGAAAGTTCTGAAGATGTTCAAGATATTGTGTCTGCAAAATCAGAGATGGAAGTTCGAATCATCTGGATAGAGCTAGAAAGGCAAACTATGCAGGGAGAGCAACCCCATGGTGCCATAACTTTTTAAGAGTGGATTCGTCGGTACACTCCTGAATTAGAGAAATGATCCCTTCTTTATGACACGGACGGTGTGAAATATGGGATTATGGTGACCAACATATCTAAGGTGTACAATAGCGTCCTTAAAGGTATGCGATACCTCCCCATCACCGCAATTGTGGAGAAGACATGGACTCGCACTCTCGGTTATTTCATCAATAGAGCCACCGTAGCCATACGACAAATAGACAAAGGTAAGAAGTGGTATGAGAACATGTAGAGGCACATGGACCAAAAGATGGAGAAGGCCCGAATGCATGATATGTCGTGGTACTTGGCAATTAAGCAACTGATTACTTAAATGATTAACTATGTAAACTATTATTGCATGTGATTAATTATATGCTTTATGAGATTGAATATAACTGTGTACAACAAGCATCTCCGGACGTGCCTACTGGTAGAACATGCCTGGCGCTACCCACATGGAGTGTTGCAGAAGGGGGTTGCCTCGAACGTGACTGGCCGTCGTTATAGTGGCATGCACATGTGTAGTTAGGGTTCGCGCAGCAACATGTGGGATCATAAGAACATTCTATGCTGATGACCTCCTCGTTGCCCCTCTCACGATGCATCTATTGGCAGATGTTATCGTTTTGATCATTGAGATCATCAATCCGCATCCCCAACTCTAAGATTTGATTCCACATTGTATCTATGTACGTCACAACCAAGCATTCATGGGGAAGATCGATCTAGTGAACAAAGTTGCATTTCGCCATCTGCTAGAAAGGACGGTTAGCATGGACACTCCATTAGCACTAAAAGAAAATGAAGTATTAGCTAATTGTACCCCAGAGTGTGCACATGGAAGAAACATTGTCCGCCATCGAAGTGGTCGTCCAAGACTTGCACGACTGTGTCCTCCCTATCTCTGCATTTTGGGCATACTGGTTGAGTATGCTTGTTTGGCATCAAGCAGTAGTTAGGGCTAAAGTCCTCCCTCCTTTCGAGGAGAAGGTCTTGCGTCGGTGACCCTGGTTGGGTTGCCCCCTTGGCGTCTACTATGGTATATTGCAGTGACAAGCATGAGAATGAGAAGCGAAATGCACATGAGATGAGCGATGAACAACTATGAGACCTCTGTATTGATGGACAAGCAAGGGAGCGGGCAAGGGGGACAACACAGATAGAGTGACAAGTGTGCGCACGAGGGAGCGGGTGAGGGGGATAGCACGGATTGAGTGACAAGTGTGTGCATGAGGGAGCGGGCGAGGGGGGACGGCACGGACAGAGTGACAACTATACGCACGAGGGAGCGGACTGGGGGAATGGCATGGATAGAGTGACAAGTGCATGCACGAGCCAGTGAGCGAGAGGGACCGCACTGATAGAGTGACAAGTATGTGCATGAGAGAGGGGGCGAGGGGGAACGCTGCGAACAGAGTGACAAGTTTGCGCATGAGGGAGCAGGCGAGGTGGGACAGCACGAATTGAGTGACAACTGTGTGCACGAGGGAGCAGATGAGAGGGGATGCCACGAACTGAGTGACAAGTGTGTGCATGAGGCAGCGAGTGAGGGAGGTGCCAGGACGTGACAGCTCCATGCAATGTTAGACATGACAACACTCTGCCTTGCTAGCAACTTTTCAAAAAGACAAGGCAACACTCTGCCTCGCAGGCTACTCACATAAAATTAACCACACCATGCCAACCCTTTGGCTTCTAAAAGGTGGGTGGAAGGGATCTAGGAGAGAAAACTACACAACCAAACCTAACACTACCTCAGAGCTTACTTCACCATGTCGGGATGGACAAGGGGCAGAAGAAACAATGGGACAAGATGATGAAGCAACGGAAAGAGACTGTGAACTAGCAAGGTCTACTGTAGCCCGTAACAAACAAGCAAGGGCTATTGCAGCCCTTGACAAATAGGCAAAGTCTGCCAGGTGGTCACCTTCCCGTAATGACACCCCGTAGTAGCTACCCCATCCTGAATGTTCTAACCGAGGGTTTGCCGCAACACCTGCCCGAGGGGGAGATGCTGCCCCTTTGTTGGTGCAGGGACCCATGCAAATTATTGAAGTCTAAGCAGCGGCTCAGTTTGGGCATGCGTTAATGGGGTTGCGTGAAGTGTTCCAGTGACTATCCCGACAGTCGTTGGGAACGAGTAGCTATCAGCAGTCGGTAAGAACTACTTACTATGTATTCCCCTACTATTTCTCTTCGAAAATACGTACTAACATCCTCTCCCATCTACTCGTAGTCCCTGGAACCGCTATGTGGCTACCGCAAATGGATCGACCTAAAGATCCACCCACATGACCAGTGGACTCTCGACTACAAGGAGTGAGATGTCAAAACGGCCTACGACATCCAAGGAAGGAGTGCCGCAATAATAGCAAACTGAGCATATACGTCAGGAGATGAAAGCTCATCTCAAGGCGTGCACGCGCAGGGAGCACGAGAAAAAGAGGAAAATAGCGGCCAATGCCAAAGAGGCTGTCGAGGAGTTCAATGCCGAGCTCGCAAGGAAGAAAAAATGGCCCCAGTCTGCGCAGTAGGATGGGCCATTCTGAACTAGTCCATGGAAGGTCCAATTTATTTCCATTCTAAAAAGGTGCATACATATCATAGGAGTATTTCGGTTTGTTGTATCATGCATAATGCTATTTCTTATGCACGTAACCGAACCATGTACATCATGTTATTCCTAGCTTTATTATAAAGTCTATTTTTATTCGCAACATCAAATCTCATCATCTTTTTGCATTCAATTCTTTGTGTATCAAGGCATCTAACAACATGAGAAAACGAGTTCTCGATGTAGGCACAAAATGTTTACTTATCTTCCATCAGTGGGTGCTGGCGTGGCCAAAGGGGTCAGAATTGCAAATAAAATTTGAGAGGGATTAACTTTAAAATATTTTAAAAAAACAATTAGAACAAAATAGCATAATCTTATGAATTATTGAGCAATATTCATAGTGGATAAATTTATCAAAAAAATTACATAATAAAGCACATTGTGTCGGGAGGCTGCACATAAATTTCATAATTTTTGTAGCTCATTTGCTATATGTCATATATACTAAAAATATCATAATCGTATAAATTTTTTAGCAGCATTCAGAGCTGGTAAATTTGTCAAAAATTTACACAATGAAGTACGTTGTGTTAAAACACTGCACATAAAATTTTCTAATTTTTCAAGTTTATTTCCTATATGTCATAATTCCTAAAATTATCATAATCATATAAATTTTTTAGCAACATTTAGAGTGGGTAAAATTGTAAACAAATTACACAATGAAACACATCGTGTCAGGAGGCTGCATATAAATTTTCGTAATTTTTTTGAGCTCATTTCATGCATTTAAAAATTAGAACAAACAATGTTTAAAAATACTAACTTGGGAAGGTGATTAAGCCGTCCGATGGCGGGACGGCAGGGAGGTGGCCGCCTAGTGGGCGGGCGGCAGGCGGTCGACCACATAGCTGCCTGGTGGCCGGGCTCCGATGGCACACGTGTCGGTTGCAGGCCGCTGCCGCCCGGTGACGAGATGACAGAAGCGCCAATTCTGCCAATTCCCCACGTGTACTGTTATTTTTGTAAATACGGATTGAAAACTTACCACAAGTGCCAAAAATTTGCCGATATTCCCTCTGTTAGTATATCTCACTATGTCAATTTCAACAGATACCTGCTGTCTGCTTTGCTTGAGCCCGTCTTCTGAATCAAAATGCCAACTTGCTCTATTTACGTAATGACCAGGTGCACGGAAATAGGTTAAATACATGTTTGCTACAACAAGTTGATATCGGTATCCTGATGTTGATTTCTGTATATTGCACTGTCAGTCAATCCATACATGAATTAAATTTCGTCCTCTCTTTGTTATAGTTAGTGTTGCCAATTGCTAGAAATGACTTGAGCTGTTTCCAAAATATACGTATGGGAACAGACGAATTCTACTTAATTCCATGCTATATATTTCAGGAATAAGCCCATTTTACCCTTTTACCCTTTGCAAAAAGTCCATTTTAGCACCTTGATCTAAGAACCGGGAAACACCCCAAACTTGTAAAACCAGGTCAATTTACACCCTTGAAGGAGGGTTTTGACGATGTGGATCTCACTTATGGTGGTTTTCGCCGTATTGGCAGCCATATAATTGGGTTTTATATCCATCCTCTTTCTTCTTCTCTATTGCTATACACTCTCTTCCTTCTTCTCGACATCCTCCCTCCTCTCATTTGGATCCACGTTAGCAAAAACCGATGACATTGCTGTCAACATGGCAAAAACCACTATGACTTTGTTCCTTGTTAGTAAAACCGTCTTATAGTGTAAATTGAGCCGATTTTGTAAGTTTGAGGTTACATATCTAGTTTTATAGTTAATAGTGTTAAGTGGACTTTTTGGAAAGCTCGAGATATAAAATGGACCTATTCGTATATCTCAACACTTGATATGATAATTGAAGTATAGAAAAAGCATGAAGCTTCTGCCTGATACAATGCTGAGATCTGAAAGCGATTGTTCGCATTAACACGCTTGCTGTCATAACTGAAGTACACAAAAACTGTAAAACATGAAGGTTCTGCCAGGATCAAGTTTCAGAAGCTGCTGCATCAAATCCACAACAAAAGTGAGATAAGGTGGCTATTAGGCTGTGGCTATGAGCCTATAATCTCTCACGTAACCCATGTATACTTTGTAAGAAACATTTATGTTTCCTCTTTTTCTTTACTTTGCTAACTTTATGTTTCTTCCTGACTAGCCCACTGCTTTAATGATGTCACTCAATATGTAGTGAGCTGTAGTGAAAAAGTACTGCGTCATTTTAAAGAGAACTATTGACAATTTTCACTAGCACCTATAATGATATTTTTCATTAAATATTAGGAATGTTTCAAAAAAAAATTCCCCTTGTTTCTTGTGGTTTTGTTCCACTATTGCCAAATAGTATGAACATTTTAGTATGTGAATTTGTCGATTTCCTTCAAATATATAGGTAGTGAAAATCAAGCAAGCAAATCACTTGTCCAATTCCATTAACTATGGGAGTTGTAGTGATGCATTCATACGTGATGCAAGATATTATGCCAGGCCTACCATTTCGAGTAAGAAAAGTCTTAACACTCTATTTGGCTTGTATTGGCGCTGGCATTGCGGAATTGGAATTCAATTTCAAGGCTGTAGCTGTTTGGCTTTCACCTAGAATTGAATCGATGATTTCAAGCTAATTCTAAGAGGCATGATAGAGCTAGGAGCAATTCTTAACTAACACCCTATTATTTATATGAAATTCACTCCACAAAATCAAGTAAAATTTTGGTATTTGAAATTTAAACCTCGCGTTCACACTATAAAATTTTCAAGAAATCAACTGAAATTTGTTGAAAATGATTTAATATGTAGAGAAGCTAATTTGTGTATGTTGGTGGGCCTAGATGCACAAAGTGTCCCACAGCCTTGTAGAAAATAATTTCGTAAAAGTTCGGTATTTGAAATTTCAACCTCGTATTCACACCATAAAACTTTTATGAAATTGACTTAAATTTGTTGGAGATTAGAGAAACTGCTTTGTGCATATTGGTGGATCTAGGTGCACAGATGGCTCCACCTTGTATAATTTCAAATGACACCTACAAAATGGATTTTGAATTGGCTTGAATTAAATTTAAATTTAACTGTAATAGAATTTAAAATTTTAATTCTAGGCAGTCAATCGGGGTGTAAACAAGACACATGACCTGCATGAAGCGCTGAGCCAACAGCTTCAAATCTCCTCACTGCAGCAAAGCATCGAATGCTCTCGCTGCAACAAAACAGAATGCCGTGGGACATAAGGCAAGTATAGTATTTTGGCTGCAGGTTAAGCTAGGTATGGTATTCTTTGCAGGGGAAAGAAAGAACATTTTGCTTTCCTCCTTACATTGCAGATAGCATTGAACGCTCTCACTGTAATTAATAAGGCCAAAAAGAGGCCATCGATGGTGACTTTAGCTGATTAAAGCAAAGCTAAATTACTCAGCTTCTTTTGACTGCATTCATGTGCCTAGTATTGTGGACATCTTTCTTACAGAATGTGCAATTATATTGATCATTTGAAGGGTTTGATCTATTGAAGTAGAAGTACATGTCTTACTAGAAGGGATTTAGGCAAGTCTAGCTGACCTAAAGATAGTTTTTGATGGCGCAGGGGTTTGACTTCAAAACTTGTCACTCTCAACTATTCTCACAACTTTACGTAGGTGGCTCTTGGAATACTCTAGGGAATTAAAACATAGGCATTACTTCTTCACACTCATCTTAGATTGGTTAAGAAACATGTTGAGATTCTTCTTCATACTGAAAAACCTCTCAAAGAACTTTTTGAGGTAGTCATTCTCTTGGACTAGGTTCTCACATGTACCACACTCAGTGATTTTGGTTGACTTAGCATATCTCTCCTTATGGTTAGTTATCTCTAGTTTTAAAGCCTCACAAGACACATAAGGGGTTTCTCTAATTCTACCCAACTGCTTCCGGAACTTGGCTATAAACGCCTCATGCATCTCATCTAAATCAGTCGCAATTTCAGCACAAAATGCACAACAAATAGAATCAATTACTTTATTAGATGCAGACATCGACAATGATTTTTTCAATTTTATATTTCACCTCAAGTGTCTTGTTAAGAGCATCAAGTTCAATTATGAGCCTAGGACAATTTTGACAAGATTCAGTTCTAAAATAAAGAAATATTTTAGTCATTTCTTTCATTTTGAGTTTGCATGCAAAGTTTCATAATAAGAGTAAGCATGATCATGATTAAATTTAAGTAATTACTTAGTGGTACTATCTAGTTTTAATTCAAGCATGACACAGTTTGACCAAGATGAAGAAATAGCATATAAAAGAATCACATCTAAGGCAATAGGATTTAAGCTATTATGATTATTACTAGACTTATTCTAGTTCATCTAAACTATATTTTAGATGATTAACAACAGAGAAATGAGCAATTTTCATATTAGCCATTTGATTATACAAGTATAAACAAGATTAGTAGTTATCATTAGGATTCATGGATTTGATCATAACACCTTTTAGGTTCATGTTCTCAATCATAATATCCTTTTTCTTGATCAATTTAGCTTATTTCTTTAGTTTTTGTTTAGCAACAACAAGAGCACATTTCATCTCTTTAGAGGAGGGGCATACCTCGTCGGGATCACGGTAGGGCTAGTCGATGTCAGTGCTACCCTTGGTCATGAAGCACATGCTGGTGAAGTCCTGAGTCTTTTCTTGCCGTGAGAGTCGTCCTCAGTCCCTAAGTCCACATCGTTCATGTAGACATTCTCAAAAGCGGCAAAGATCTAGCTGATGAACTTGCAGTAGTTGGGTTTTTTGAACTTCGCATCATGAGCTTAAGGATGCTTTTAGAACTCCTTCTCCTCCTTACCCTTCAGCTTAGGATACTTGGTCAGAATGTGGTTCGACTCACCACACTCAAAACAAGTGACATGACCACTCCTTCTTTTGCTCCTCACCTTGTTGTATATTCTTGTGAATTTTGTAGATAGGAGAGCTGGAGAGCTAAGACATCATCAGGAAACTTCTCTATCTGCTCATTGCTCAAACAATGCAAATTTGACAATGAAAATCTAGAAGAGCCAAAATCCAAGGAACTTGAATAGCCATCTGAGAAGGGTTGATCACAAAAGCCATTGACTCTGTCTTGAGGAGACGCGAGACGAAGTCAATCTCATGCTCTTCAATTTAGAGTAGAGCTTATCCATGGTAAGCTCACTCATAATAGTGTTATCATTGGTAAAAGTGATCTTCATTCCCCAAACCTCCACATCATGAGCACTCAATAGCTGGCGTGCATTCTTAGAATCAAAATAGGTCAAACCAATATGTAAATCATGAATGATCTTGGTAAACCTTCCCCACAAGTCATCCAAAGATTCATCGAACTTTTGTTCGATCTTCGAGTATTATTTCTTTAATTGATTCTGTCTCACTTCCTTGATCGCGGTAGAGCCCTCATGATAGTTAGCAAGTGTCTTCCATATCTTATGAGGAGACCTCAAGTGGACAACTCGCTCAAACTAAAATCAACTAAGTCCTTAATCAAAAAATTATGAGCCTTGTTGTTTCTCTCTACAATCAATGTATTCGCCAGATCATCAGTTAGGACAACATATAGATTCTTCACTTTAATCCAAATCGCATGCCCTTTAGCCTTTATGTAGGATTGTATATAAGCCTTCTAGTAAGAGAAATCAATTCCATCGAAAATGGGTGGCTTGGTTGAATAGTTTTCTGATGTCATAGCTCCTAAGACTGCTTAAGATCTATGAGAAAAGCTAACAGGGCTCTGATACCATTTATAGAATCGAATATGACAAGTCTCTTCCCCCCCCCCCCCCAAAAAAATCAACAACATGCAGCGAGAACACAAAGTCATAAAGTCACCAAAGACCTAAGCCTAAGAAGGCAAAACTCTAGAAATTCAAAGTCTCACTGGTATGACCTCTTTGGGCTAGCGGTCAGACCTTTAGACGATGAACAATAAAATAAGCACGATTTTAAAACCAAGAATCCATGTAACTTTTGATTGGATAATCTAAATAATTTGAAATTTGGTATGCACCTTCTCTAGGATATCATAAATCTATTCCAATCAATGATCAAGAAAATCTTTGCCAAAGTTGTGATCTTTTTCTATTTGAAAGAATGTTGCACAAAAACTAGGCAAAGGAAGGAAAACGAACAATATGACTTTTTCGTGGGTAGAAGATGGCCAAAATGGATTTAGATATATTTTCATGTGCCACAACAAGTAAGAACCCCTGATGATTTGATGTAAAAATACCTGGATCAAGAAATCTCTCGAGATTGTCAAATCTAAGCAAAACTGAACAACTATAAGAACTTGCAAAACCTAATCTCTATATGGATGGGAATTGATCTCCTTGAGTCATCTCCATCACTTGCACATTTTTGGCACAGAGCAAGATCGAGAAGGGGAGAGAAGAGATCAAAATCAATAAGATCAAGAGCAAATCAACTAAAACAAGAGAGATCCATGAGATGTAAATAAAGTTGATGTATTGTTACTTAAGGATAAATATTTTACAGCTACTCCACCTAGAGGACAAAAGAGCATACTACACCAGAGCACTTACACTTCTCAAACCCTAACCCTAGAACACTTGCTTACCTAAGCAAAAGTAGGATGGTTGAATGGTTAACTAGTATGTCTCCATTCCACCCGTTAAATAGATAGATGACCAATACCTATCTAACCCTACTGGATATTATCCACTAATCACATATGTGGGAAACCTGTAAACCCAACACAACATGGATTTTACTCACACATGACACTTATGCATGTTTTTCAAAGTATATAAGTCCGAATCCGCTAAGCCCTTAGCCTTTGATCCAACTTGATCTTCTTAATTTCTCCATGATCTAAACTATTTTTTCAAGCATCGCAGTTTTGATCTAAGATAATTTTTGGTATTTTGGTTAACTTACCAAAATATCCTTTTTGACCCGATTTTCATCTTTCCTTGCAAGCAATCGCCATGTTTGCCATGTGTAGATGCACCACTGGCTTACCACTCGTTGGTAAGTCTCTCCCGTTCTAGTTCCATCGGATCACACCTCACGTGGACCAACTAAGCCACATGGTACAACCTGTTGCTTGAACTTTCATTCAAGATTTTCATCTTTCTCGTGCCATGCTTGAGCTCAGTTATTTCACCCAGCATCATGGATTATTCTGGGCTTCAACTCATCCATAAGCATGAAATATGTATCATGCAACACATATGCACTGATCTAGATTAAACCAAATTAACCCATGACCAAAATAACCAAAACTCTAATTTTCAGCCAAGCATGTTGCCCTACCGATTGAACCACCAACCCTAGGTGGACTAACCACTACTGGCTACGGGGCAGACCGTTAGAGATGACCGGTTTGACCACCTCTTTTGGCCGGTCAGACAATTAGATCTGCAACTTGTCTGACCAGTGGCCGGTCTAACCACCACCTCTAGCCGGTCAAACCGTCAGATCTGCAACTTGTATAGAAAAACTATAAATTTATAAAATCTAAAATTCCACTCCTCTAAATTAATAATAGTTTATCGCAATAAAACTCTCAACCGTCTGACATGCTTATTCAGTTTCGAGCCGGCGTGGAGGACGCTAAAAGTAAAAGCCTCGAGGAGATGCCTGGAACCATGGCCATCCAAGTAAAGCAGAATAACGTAAAGCCATATTTGCGATGAAGGAGATAGAATAACGTAAAACGTATGGTAAGCACAATATTTCCTTTCCGGGCGAGCAAAGAACAGAGAATATTTAGCTTTCCTCCAGACGTAGCAGGATCAAAATGCTCTCAAGATGTAAAGCCATAAAGACATCATGGATTGCGACTTTAGCTAATTAATTAAACCAGAGCTAGCTTTACTTATTCTGGCTGCACGCACTGCCATCGCCTCAATCACAGGACAAGTGCACGCACTCACGAATCAAAACGTAAGCTAGGGAGGGAACCCACCAACCATGGAGGCGACGGCGGTGAGCGTTGGCAAGGCCGTGCTGGATGGAGCGCTGGACTACGCCAAGTCCGCGGCGGCTGAGGAGATCGCGCTGCAGCTCGGCATTGACGGCGACGTGGCCTTCATCACGGACGAGCTGGAGATGATGCAGTCCTTCCTGATGACGGCAGATGAAGAGCGAGACCAGAACAAGGTGCTCACTACCTGGGTCAAGCAGGTCCGTGAATTGGCCTACAACGTGGAGGACAGCCTCATGGACTTCGGCCTTCACTCGGAGTTGGAGAAGGCTTCTTGGTGGTGCATCCCTCGCAACCCATGCGATCGACGCCGCATCGCCAAGGAGGTCAAGGAGCTGAGGGCCAAGGTCGAGGAAGTGAGCAGCAGGAACCTGCGCTACCGCCTCATCAAGGATGCCACCGGCTCCAAGCCTGCTGCCATTGGGGCCGATCAGGCCGACATTGCCGGTGCGGCAATGTTTGGCATTGAGGATGCATGGCGCTCGGCCACAGAGCAGGAAAAATCAAAGCTGGACCTTAACCGGCTGATTACCAGCGAGGAGGTGGACCTAAGAGTGATCGCGGTGTGGGGAACAAGTGGTGATCTTGGGAAGACGTCTGAAATCAGGAAGGCCTACGATGACCCAAAGGTGAACGCGAAGTTTGGATGCCGTGCTTGGGTCAGATTGATGCATCCTTTCAATCCAAAAGAGTTCCTCGGGAGCCTTGTGAGGCAGTTCTATGAAAATTCTTCTGAAGAATCTGGAAACACCCAACAAGGAACAACTCTAGGGGCTAATGTTCTGTTGAAGATGGAAAAGATGGGGCAAAGTGATCTTGTCCATGTGTTCAATGCAAATGTGAGTAGCAATTGCTACCTCATTGTGATTGATGGCCTATCCACAATAGTGGAGTGGGATTGCATCAAAACCTACTTCCCTGACAAGAAGAATCAAAGCAGAATCGTCGTGTCCACGCAACAAGCTGAAATTGCAAGCTTGTGCACGGAACAACCATACGAAGTGTCAAAGCTCAAGCAGTTGTCGTCTGATCAGGTTATTTATCTATTCCACAAAAAGGTAATCTTTGAATCTTATCAACCATCCAATATGATTTTCGTTTATCTCTTTCCTTTTCCTTGGTCAGCTATCCAAACAATTTCAAGAATAATATATATATATATATATATATATATATATATATATATATATATATATATATATATATATATATATATATATATATATATATATATATAATTGAATTACATGTCTAGGTGACGTTCTCTTCTTTCACGTTACAAAAACTAGCGAAATTTCCCACGCAATTGTGCGGCTAAATATTACAAAATATTGTATTTGTTATATAACTCTATTGTCTTTGAAAAATATAGTTGTATCTCTTATATAATTTAATAGTTGTATTATATAAACAAGATAAATCTGCATCATTATAATTTGGTCTCACCAAAATAAGTGGCATATATCTTCTCATTTTTTTTCTTAATTAACATGTAATTAATCTGCCCCACCGAAATAAGTGGTATAGATCTTAACCTTTTCTTTCGAATAATGAGTGAAATTTTAGGAATTTTGCTTTTTTGTTTACGATTACAAGAAAGACCCACATGCATACACACCACCACATGCACACACACGAGTACACCCCTTAGCACATGCATAAAAAGACAGAGGCGAAGTATAAATACGTGATCGCTCACAAAATTCCTACAGAAAGCATACTGTGTGTGTATAAATGTGAGCACCAAGATTTGAACCCTAGCGGATGGAATTGTGCACTCACAACTCCACCATCCCACTAAGAACTGGTTCCTTGCTTTTTTTTATTTGAGGATTATTGTGGGATTTTCTAGACCTCTAAAATGAAGAAGGACCTTGAATATCAATGGTTGTTTGTTGATATATAGATAACATATATACTTCCGTATCCTTAAGGCGTGTGGCCTTGCAATAGGTACATGAACAAAATTGGCTTTCTCAACTCACTTGATTTACTTTGATACCACTTTTTATGCATAGCAGCCTTCAGATCAGATTAAATATTGTGAGATATGAGCATGTACGGTATCAAGAATAAAGTAGATGAATCTCGTAGAGAAAACCAAAATAACGACGCCAAAACAATCACCATGAGGGAGAAAGATTTGGCAAGCCGACTGCAAATTTTTTAAGCACAATCTCAGAAGAGTACAAGCGATTATCACTCTTTCACAACCTTTTTTAATCTTTTAGAATTCTTGGATCCTTGTCTCATACAAACCCTCAACTATCAATACTAGGTATTTTACCCCTTAAGACCATTCTGAACCAGTTTTGAACTAAAGTGGTGTTGATGTGGCAACAGTCAGCAGGTCCCACTGTCAGCCTCTACCATACCTCTTCTTCCTCCTCTCTAGCCTCTCCCGTCTTCTTCCTCTACCTCCCCATCCTCTTCTTTCCCTCTCTCCCTCGTCCACTCCACCTCCTCCTACCACCTTTTGTTAGACATAGAGGGCTTTCACCCCAGTTCCATTTCATTAAATGAAACCACAACATTGTTGTTCACTGTTTGGCACCATAGGTCATCTCCTCCTACCACTTCTCCTCACCGCTGGCTTTCCATCCCTCTTCCATGATTGCTATATGATGGCCCCACTTGTGTTACATTGTGCCCTATGCGGCCACAATTCAGGGGAAAGGTAACACACGCTCAGAGAGAGAGAGAGAGATTATGTAGCTACAATGTAGCCCGAGCTTAAAAAGAGAGAGTATGTGATGGTGTGGATGCCAAGGGGGGAGCTCGGGGTGCACGATGGTGGCAAGCTCTAGCATGAGGAGAAGCAGTGGTGGTGCGCGTGTGTTGGAGTTAACCATGTCGCACCTACAGATGTTTCAGTAGTCTTAGTTGTACTGCATTTGTATATGTGTAAGTGAGTTACTGCATGCATTAAGAGAATTAATGCGTGCGTGCGTTATGTAATTTCATGAATGTCATGAATAGCTCGGACGTGGAATGGCACGTCATAAAGAGCTGGTCGTGGCAAGCATGTCAAGTCAGTTATTTGTTTTATACAATATAAAAGATCAACGAAGAAAATGCCGCAAAGCAATTCTGGGCAGCACAAAAATACTATTGTCTCGTGAGTTCACTATTCTCCAACAAGTCAAACTTCCATGAGTGTCAAGTCTTCATGGTCATAGCTCACTTCGAGTACGTTCCTTCATGGTCGTAGCTCACTTCAAGTACGTTCCTATGTGATCATAAGAGTATTGTTCACTAAGTACTATAGCAGAGTACTATTCTATGAGTAATGTAGCAATTTACTATTCTATGAGTATTGTAGCAGAGTACTGTTCATCTGAGCAACTCATTCGAGTACTCACGGTTGAAGTCTTCCGAGTACTCATGGTTGAAGTCTTTCGACCATGTTGTGTGCTCTGACTTTCTACAATAAGTGGTATCAGAGTGAGCATTGTGATTGATCCTATCATGATGTCGGAGCATGAATCAAGATCTTCATCATGGATGCCACCATCGAGAGCCCGCGTCCATGAAGACTGTGACAAGAGCAGCAGTGGAGGCCACAAGATCATGGTGCAGCGTGTGGTGAAGGAGATGAGCGGAATGGTGGTCTACCCCATGCTGATGTGCACAAACTATGGCAATTGGTCCCTTTTGCTGAGGTTGAACCTACAGGCACAAGGACTATGGGAGGCGATTGAGCCTAGAGATGTCGTCGACTACCGTGACAAACGCCTGGCATTGTCAGCAATCTTACGTGTTGTGCCATGGGATGCCATGAAAGTGATGCGAATGGGTGCTGAGCATGTGCACGAAGCAAAAGCGTAAATATTGCATTTAGAGTTTGATTCCATGAAGTTTAAGGCCAGAGAGACTGTCGACAACTTCATGATGTGGCTCACCGGACTCATCAACAACCTTAACATGCTCGGTGACAAGATCGATGATGAAAGTGTGGTGAGGGAGTTTCTTCATGTCATTCCCTCACGATACTCGCAGGTCGCAATTTCCATCGAGATGCTTGTCCACCTCAAGACAATCTCCAACAAAAAGCTAACGGGCTGGCTCAGGGTCGTGGAGGAACGCTACGACCTAGAGGGTGAAGCCGGTGTCTAAGGAGGGTGGCTACTCCTCACAGAGGAGGAGTGGATCACGCACTAGTAGAAGAAGGAGCACGACGAAGGCTCTTCTAGTGGCGAGAAGAATGGAGGTAGTGGCGGTGATCGGCGCAGCGGCAAGCAGCATGACCGTGGGTATGGCAACGGTAGCGCAACGACAGAGATTCATCGTCTGCTGGTAGTCGTGATATGACGAAGACCAAGTGTTACAATTGTAACAACTATGAGCACTTCTCGAAGGACTGTCGCAAGCCACATCGCAAGCATAAGGAAACGGTGAACTTGGCATAGGTGCAGGATGACGCATTGACGCAGCTGATGGCTGAGCATTGTGAGCTTGCTCTAGTGGCCATCAACACAACAAAAGTTGTGTATCCCAACAAAGAGAAGGTGGTGCCAGTCGATTCAAGTGACAACGAGTGCTACCTCAACACGGGAGAGAGTAACCACATGACCAGCAACAAGAACATGTTCACCTCGCTAGATGACAAAAAGGGCTCCATGTTGTTTGAGTGAAAAAATCAAGAGCATCGAGTACTCATAGAGGTATACTACATCCCTCGACTACGGTCTAACATCATTAGTCTTTCTCAACTCGAGGAGGGTGGTTGCAAGATAATACTCGAGGACGGTGAACTTTGCATCTTCGACCAGCAGTGAGCGTTGCTAGGATGAGTGCAACGGTCACAAAACAGGTTCTGTACACTTGGCCTGAACCTGACCACACTAGTGTGCCTGAAGTCACAAGCGAGTGAAGAAGCATGGCGCTGGCATGCGCGCTATGGCCACCTTGGCTTCCGCACTCTACACGACCTGGGTGCCAAGAGGATGGTGGAGGGCGTACCCATCATAAATCGAGTGCAGAAATTCTACGATGGCTACATTCTCAGCAAACAACATCGAGTACTATTCCCGCACACTTCATCGTATCATGCAAAGCACGGCCTAGAGCTGGCACACGGTGACCTATGCAACCCGATCTTGCTAGTCACACCGAGTGGCGGGAGGTACTTCTTACTGATTGTGGATGATCACAGCTGCTTCATGTGGCTAGAGGTGATCAAGTCAAAGGATGAGGCATTCAAGTTCTTCAAGAAGATCATGGCCATCGCCAAGAATGAGATTAGCTCCAAGCTAAAGGTGTTTCGAATCGATGGAGGTGGGGAGTTCAACTCCATCGACTTCAACGACTACTGTGACGAGATGGGCATCAAGCAGTATACGACTGCACCATACTCACCGCAACAAAATAGCGTCGTGGAATGCCAGAATCAAACGGTTGTGGAAATGGCTCGCAGCATGTTGAAGAGCATGGCGATGCCCACCATGTTTTGGGGTGAAGCAATAAAGACTGCAATGCATGTCCTGAATCATGCACTGACTCAGAGCCTAGATGGTATAACATCGTATGAGGCATGGTACAAGAGGAGGCCTAAAGTCCACTATTTCCACACATTCGGATGTGTGGCACACATCAAGAAGGTTGGCACAGGTGTTACCAAGCTCTTCGACCGCTCCATGTCGATGGTGTTTGTCGTGGCTACTGACCAGACAGAAAGAGAGTATGGTAGTGGAGAGTTAGGTGAGTAATGGCTTAGTCCTCTCTCCCCATGGCCTATGCTGTATATATATATCCACATGGGGAGTGCTTTTTACAATTGTACCCTTACATCCGAATATACCCTACAAGGGCACTTATGTCATTGTACATGCCCCATTCTGGGCCTTACATTCTTCTAACAGGCATGCTGGGCTTAGGTGGGGGCCACCCCTACAACAGGAGCCTCTCATGGTGAAGGGCTTCACGGGCCGAAGCCATGCTGCCGAGTCCTTTGGCCCCCTCTGTCCCTACGGCCTGTGAGGTTTCCCAACACTTCGGCGAAGCCTTATGGGTTGATGTAGAACTCTTCCCAGCGCGAGGTACGACGCCGACCTTGCTGCCGAAGCCGAGGCCGAAGTCGCTGTGGAGGGGAGGGCGATGCTGAAACCGAAAACGGAGCTCGAAGTTAGCAACGGGGTCGAGGGCAAAGTCGGAGGCGATGCCCGCTCGGCCATGACAACGAAGTCGAAGCTGGAACGGAGGTGGACCTCGCGCCGGTAGGTTCTCCCGGGCACGAGGTGTGCGCGGCTCCGCATGTCGGTAGTGCGCTTTTAATGACTCCTGGAAACGCGCCGACCTCTGGGCTGCCAGGAGCAGGCTGCTGCGACCGTGCATTTTTTGTCATCCGAGTTGTACACGCGAAGGGCCCTGATTTGTGCGCTGTGGGCTGCCTGCGGGCGTATGGCCGTAGCTGTGTGCCCCTTCCCCAGAAGGGTGGGACGCGTGGCGGTGCGCTATAGGTGCGTCATGCACTGTCAGCCCACCTGCCCGCGCGCCCCCGGTTGCCAGCGGTTGTGCTTCTCGACGCTGGGTAGCCGAACCGTCAGGCTCCCGCCGGTTATGCTGCGCTGGTGGGGGGCTGGAGTTGGCTTTATAAGGCATCGCCATTGGCATGAGATGCTCTTTCGCTCTACTTGTTTCAGCCTGTGTTCCCTCTTCTGCCAGCTGTACAACCCACCCTTGCTTGCGTTGTTTTAGCAGCCCGTTGCGGAGAGGGATGGCTTGCCACGACGATCCCGCTTGCCAGCCCAGCGGTAGCGCCTCCTCCGATCGTCACAACCAGTCGCCTCCCCCGGGGGAATGCTCGCTGGTGGTGCGAGGAAGGGTGCATGCCAACAAGCGGTGGGACGCCATGGAACACTCAAGGGGCCGCTGCTCCCGTGTCCTGGGGCGAAGCCGCGCCACAGAAGAGATGCTCTAGAGACTCGTCCGGGAAGGGAAGATCCCTCCGAGGTGGAACCGCATCCAACGAAGGAAGAGGCTATTGTCTTCGTCGCATTCTTTGATGCCGGTCTTCGGATGCCCTCGACACTCTTCGTCGACGAGGTCCTACGGGCTTACGGGCTGGAGCTGGCGCAGATGACCCTTGGTGCCATAGTCTGCCTGGCCGTGTTTGCTTGAGCCTTGCGAACGGAAGGTCGTCGTCCTAGTGAGAGCCTGTTCGCCATTTTACATGACGCGCGTTGCCAGCCGAAGAAAAACGAGGGGGAGAAGAGTCGAACTTTGGCAGCATCAGCTTCGTGCTAAGGAAGTCGTACACGGGGCTCTTCCCTACATGGGCCACGCGAGGGAAGTGGGAGTCTGGCTGGACGCGACGATGGTTCTACTACCTTGTGACGAGCAGGAGCGGCCTGGCGTGCCGAGGACAGCCGATATCTTTCACCATCTCGCCAGACGTGGAGCCGATGGCCGACGACACGCAAAAGGCACGGCGGCTTGCCGGCATCGCCCGCCGGTTCAACATGCGCGACCTTGCCGAAGAATTTACCATGCACGGGGTATCGCCGCTCTCCGGTCGGTGGCAGTACGAGGTACATGGCGAGGTCCGGAAAGATGGTGTGAGTCCGACCGTGTCCTGCCTCCAGAGACCCCCCGCTCCTTGTAAGTTGTTCGACCGTTGGGGGTGTGTGCGTTTGCATGGTCAAGCGCTTCCTTACGGATGAGGCTGCATTTTTGTGCGCAGTGCCCCAGCTGGAGGATGCGGAGCGCGCAGTTGTTGTGCTTCTTGGACCGTACTTGGCCAAGGAGCATAAACTGTGCGAGGCCGTGACTGCCTCTGCAAAACAAGGGCGGTTGAACCGAGTGTGCGAGGTCCTGGGGATTAACGTGCCAGACCGCGCGGTGCCGGTGGAGGCCTCGGGTGGCGCCGATGACGACGGCGAAGTGGAGGCGCAGCCCCGCCGACGTAAAGCTCGAGCGGGGGCCACCGCACTGGCCCTCAGGCCGACGCCGGGTCCGAACCCGCCGCTTCAGGGGGGAGCGCGGCTCCTGATGAAGGCTTCGGCGGCGACGAGGTGACGGGCCTCGACGTTGTTGGCCCTGGGGACAAGGTGGTGCCGCCCGCGGTAGCCACCACTGGTCTGCCATCTACGACGGCTGGTGAGGGTCTGCTGTCTACAACCGTAGCGACTGGGGAGGCATCGCCCGCGTCTTCGAGGGCGAAGTGCCCCCGAGTACAGTCGCCTTCACCTGCGATGGGGCGGTTCAGGGTGGCCGGCGTGATCACTGGGATCCTAGCGTCCCGCGAGGAGGTCGGTGAGGCCGGGGGAGGGGGCGCCGCTCCTCAAGCCGACGAAGTCCCTCTACCTTGTACGTAGGTGGCGCAGACACCCCCCAATACCCTGATGGGGGGTACTGAAGGTAGGCACGATTCCTTTTCCTCTCGCGACTTCGTGAAACTCTCTCCGCTTTGCTCGCTCATTCCGTCGTCGGCCTCAGGCGAGACGAGGTCTCCCGGACGCAGTCAAGGATCGAGCAACGGAGGTGCGCGCGAAGTCGGCGATCTTGTTGCGCAGGCCGAGGCGTGGGCGTCCCGTACTGCGGAACCCACTGGGCCGAGGCCCGTCATCTCTGACTTCTTTCCACGGACAGAGATGCTTCGTGTCCTCAATCAAGCTGCGGAGTGGGTCAGCGACAGCTTGGATGTGCAGGTGCTGGCGCTTGCCTTGGGTGCCTCGGAGAAAAGGGTAAGTGGTTTACAACCTGCGTCGCTGTGTGAAGTTCTTCTAACATACGCTCTCTTTTCCAGACACTCGCCCTCAGCCAACCTTTGGAGAGGAATCGCATTCGGGAGCGGTGGGCGCTACAAAGAAAGCTCCGTGAAGCGGACGATGCTCACGCCGTCAAGGACGAGCAGATCCGCGTGCTGGAGGCGGAGAGGGCGCTGTTAGCTTCTGAGGCGAGGGACGCACAGCGCGCTACGGAGGATGTTTGGCGCGCTGCGACAGAAGAGCGCACCATCTTTCACCAGCAGATTGCCGCGCTGGAGGAGAAGAAGGACCGCCTCGCTGCATCCCTTGCGGAGAAGACCACGGCCTTGGATCACGCGTCCGTAGCAGCGTGGAAGGCGATGGAGTCGCTGGAAGGGGCCCTCTGGGAGCTCGTCATTGACGTACCGGAGGTTACGCACGGTCGTGAGAACCTGGCGGAGACACCTGGGCGGATCGAGGAGGGCTCGAGTCTCGTTCGCTGCGGTGCCAAGGCCTTCAATGATCACTGCGGCTACATAGGTACCTCCTTCACCCTTGCCTTGCTTCGCGCCCGGGGATGCGAACATGCCGGCGAGGTGATGTCTGATGCCATTCGCTTCACCGAGCCGGCTGCACAGAACTTCTACGACTGAATCTGGAGCCACGTCGGGGAGGACGCAGCCAGGATCGCAGTGCGGCGAACTCTGCACAAAGAGGGGGACCGCCTCCAGTGGCTCGAGGAAATTCCTCGGCGCAGCGGAGACGATGCAGACGGAGCGTGACGCCGAGTTTGGGTGTGTTGCGTCGTGTATACCTTTTTGTATGGCTGCTCCGTGGCCTACACTTTTACATGAATGAGAAAGCGCTTGCCTGATGTCGTCGTTGTATGCCCCTATTCGATGCGGTTGATACGTAGTGCTGATTTTCGCGCTAGGTATCCGTACGTGCCGGTCGGAGTAGATTTGCGAGCGTCCGCCCTCCTCCTTCCAGAAGAGTGGCAGCGGAGCTGGCGCCCAGCCGACGTAGACGCGCGAGCGCTCCGTACCCTACCTTTCGAAGGGGTGGCAGCGGAGCTGGCGCCTAGTCGAAGTAGACGCGTGAGCGCTCTGTCCCCTACGGCTCGAAGGGGTGGCAGCGGAGCTGGCGCCTAGTCGAAGGAGACACGTGAGCGCTCCGTCCCCTACCGCTCGAAGGGGTGGCAGCGGAGCTGGCGCCTAGTCGAAGTAGACGCGCGAGCGCTCCGTCCCCTACCATTCGAAGGGGTGGCAGCAGAGCTGGCGTCTAGTCGAAGTAGACGCGCGAGCGCTCCGTCCCCTACCGTTCGAAGGGGTGGCAGCGGAGCTGGCGTCTAGTTGAAGTAGACGCGCGAGCGCTCCGTCCCCTACTGTTCGAAGGGGTGGCAGCGGAGCTGGCGCCTAGTCGAAGTAGACACGCGGTAGCCATGTGTGTGGAGGCGAACCTCGACACTACGTCTTATACTCCGTAGAGTGCGTGCGGAGGTGGACCTCGACGCTACGTCTTATTTAGAGTCCGTGGACTGCGCGCGGAGGCAAGTCTCCGCGCGTTGCGGGCGGCGAGGTGCGTGCGGAGGCGGACCTCAATGCTACGTCTTATTTATACTTCGTAGAGTGCGTGCGGAGGCGGACCTCAACACTACGTCTTATTTAGAGTCCGTGGACTGCGCGCGGAGGCGAGCCTTCGCGCGTTGCGGGCGGCGAGGTGCGTGCGGAGGCGAACCTCAACGCTACGTATTATTTATACTCCGTAGAGTGCGTGCGAAGGCGGACCTCGACGCTACGTCTTATTTAGAGTCCGTGGACTGCGCGCGGAGGCGAGCCTCCGCGCGTTGCGGGCGGCGAGGTGCGTGCGGAGGCGGACCTCAACGCTACGTCTTATTTATACTCCGTAGAGTGCGTGCGGAGGCGGACCTCGACACTACATCTTATTTAGAGTCCGTGGACTGCGCGCGGAGGCGAGCCTCCGCGCGTTGCGGGCGGCGAGGTGCGTGCGGAGGCGGACCTCAACGCTTCATCTTATTTATACTCCGTAGAGTACGTGCGGGGGCATCCCCCCACTCGTGTTTGTTTATACTCATGCCCGTGTCTTTGACAGAGAGTGCACGCGCGAACGCGTGTCTTGGTTTATACTCATACCCGTGTCTTTGACGGAGAGTGCGCGCGCGAACGCGTGTCTTTGTTTATACTCATACCCGTGTCTTTGACGGAGAGTGCGTGCGCGAACGCGTGTCTTTGTTTATACTCATACCCGTGTCTTTGACGAAGAGTGCGCGCGCGAACGCGTGTCTTTGTTTATACTCGTAGCCGTGTCTTTGACGGAGAGTGCGCGCGCGAAAAAGTCTTTTTTGTGCAAACGGTGAATTTTATTGAACTCCCGTTTGCGCGGGTAAGCAAGTACAAGGGATGGGGTACTGACCACTAACCGCTTAAAGAATGGCGGCCGCCGCCGCCAGACTGGCGATGCGATGGTTCACTGTGCGAGCCTCTGGTGCTGGAGCGGTCCATGCAGGAGCCTGGCGAGGCTCGTCCCGAAGCCGTCGAGGAACGTGGTGCCTCTACGCCCAGCTTAAGCGTAATACCGCCGCAGCTTGTCCGTGTTCCATGTGTGGTGAAACGCTTGTCCTTCCAGTGTGGCGAGGCGGTATGCTCCCTTCTGAAGGGCCTCCGCAGCAATGTACGGGCCCTCCCATTTGGATTCCAGCTTGCCTATGGTTTCCGCGTGGAGTGCCATCTTGAGGACGAGGTCGCCTGGCCGGAACTCTCGCGGGTATACGGAGCGGCCGCGAGCGCGCACCATCTGCTTCGCATACTTCATGACGTGCTGGGTCGCACTTACGCGGTCTCCATCGAGGAGGTCCAGGGACAATTGGCGCTCTTCTTCTAGTGCTTGAACGAGGGCCCTTCTCGAGCCTGCTTTTATTTCCTCGGGAATTACCGCCTCGTCGCCGAAGAGGAGCTTGAATGGCATGAACCCCGTCGGACGCGTCACTGTTGTGCGGAGGGACTAGAGGGCACTGTGGAGCTCTCCCGGCCACTTCCCCTTTGGTAGCCCGACAAGGCGCTTCTTGATCGCGGCGGAGATAGCACCGTTCGCCCGCTCCAACGCACCGTTCGCCCGCTCCACCGCACCGTTGGACTGTGGGTGTCCAATCGAGGCGAACCGGAGTGTGATGCCCATGTTGTCCCAGAATTCTTTGAACGGTGCTGCGTCGAATTGCAGACCGTTGTCGACGGTGATTTCCCTGGGCACGCCGAATCGGCATATGATGTTCTGCCAGAGGAAGCATTGCATAGCTGCCGAGGTAATCTTGGCCAAGGCTACCGCCTCCGGCCACCTGGAGAAGTACTCCAGGGCGACTGCTACGAACCGCAGGACACCTGGGCCCTGGGAAGTGGTCCCACGACGTCGATGCTCCACCGCGCCAGCGGCCATACTGGGGGTATGGGATGGAGGCTTGTCGGAGGCCTGCGGATGGCCCTTCCCATCCACTGGCAACCTTGACAACGGCGCACGAGATCTTGGATGTCCGCGACGGCTGTTGGCCAATAAAAACCCTGCCTGAATGCCTTGCCCACTAGAGATCTCGGTTGAAGATGCGAACCGCAGAGCCCCGCATGAACTTCTGTGAGGAGGCGCTTTCCTTCTTCGCGCGAGAGGCATCGCAGGAGCGGTGCGCAGACTCCCTTTTTGTAGAGCACCCCGTCGAGCACCTGGAAGGACCGGCGCGGTGCTGCAAACGCCGGAGCTCGGTGGGGTCGTCCGGTTCTGCGATGCCTTGTAGAAAAGCGAAAAGGGGTTCCCGCCAGTCACCCTGCTGGGTGATCTGGTGGACAAGGGCCACATCACGGTTATCCTGCGCGATGGTTGCCGCTGGCAGGACCTCGTAAAATGCCCCCCAGGAGTTGGGAGCTGCTGACTGGCGGCCTTAGCGAGGACATCAGCTTGCTCGTTGTCTGCCCGAGGAATGGTCTTCACCGTGACACCCAAAAAGTGTCGTTCCTTCGCTCGTACGGCTGCTAGGTACTTAGCTAGCTCCGGGTCCTTGGCCTGATATGACTTGTCCACATGGCCCGCCACTAGCCGTGAATCTGTGCGGACGAGGACGAGCCTTGCTCCCATCGCTCTGAGCTTCCCGAGGCCAAAAAGTAATGCCTCGTACTCGGCCGTGTTGTTCGTAGCAGGAAATGCTAGGCGCGCCGAGTACAATAGGCGTTGCCCCTCGGGTGTGGTAATAACTGCGCCAACCCCTGCGACCGCAACGCCGTAAGCTCCGTCGGTGTGGAGCATCCACACCGGGTCTTCGGACTGGAGGACAGGCTGAGCTGGAGGGGTCCATTCCACGAGGAAGTCAGCCAGAACTTGAGACTTGATCGCCGTTCGGGAGGCGTATGTTAGGGAGAATGGAGCAAGCTCGGCCGCCCATTTGCCGATTCGCCCCGTGGACTCCTTATTGTGCAGCATCTCCACCAGAGGGAACGAGGATGGCACCGTTATCGGGTATGCCAGGAAGTAATGTCGGAGCTTTCTTGAGGCCATGACCAGCGCGTAAGCAAGCTTCTCGAGCTCCGTATAACGCGTCTTGGCGCCCTGAAGGGCTTCGGAGACAAAGTACACTGGTCGCTGGAGAGCGCCCTCTTCGAGAACGAGGACGGCGCTGACCGCCGTTGCCGAGGCGGCGAGGTAGAGTAGGAGGGGAGCCTCTGGTGCTGGGGCCACCAGAGTGGGAAGGGTTGCGAGGTGTTTCTTGAGGTCGTCGAAGGAATTTGCGCAGTTGTCGTCCCAATGAAACCCATCGCAACCGCGGAGAGTCTTGAAAAATGGCAAGCCCCGCTCCGCTGCCCTGGAGAGCAAACGACTCAGGGCCGCCATGCGGGCGGCCAGCCTTTGGACCTCCCTCGTCGTCTTGGGTGGTTCCATGCCCAGGATGGCGTCGACCTTGTCTGGGTTCACTTGAATGCCTCGCCCGGACACGAGGAATCCCAAGAGCTTGCCCGCCTGCACGCTGAAAACACACTTGTCCGGATTGAGCTTGATGCCCGCCTTCCTGAGGTTGTCGAAGGTCTCCTGAAGGTCCCGACCGTGGAAGGCGAACTGCTTGGTTTTTACTACCACGTCATCCACGTAGGCCTCCATGTTCCTCCCTAGCTGGGCGGCTAGGGCCAGCGCGACGAGGTGGGTGAAAGTTGCACCCGCGTTCTTCAAGCCGAAGGGCATCCTGACGAAGCAGAAGGTCCCAACCGGCGTAATGAAGCTGGTTTTATCTTCATCGTCCTTGGCCATGTAGATCTGATGGTAGCCGGAGTAGGCGTCCAAGAAGCTCATGAGCTCGCACCCTGCGGTGGCGTCGACCAGTTGGTCTATGCGCGGCAGAGGGTAGTCATCCTTCGGGCATGCCTTGTTGAGGGCGGTAAAGTCGATGCACATACGCCAGGCGCCGCTGTCCTTTTTGACCAACACCCGATTGGCGAGCCAGTCCGGATGTTGAACCTCGCAGATAACCCCCGCCCGAAAGAGCTTTGCCACCTCCACCTTGGTCGCTTGCTGCCGATCCATGGACATACGGCGAAGTTTTTGCTTGACTGGCTTGGTGTCAGGGCGGATCGCCAGGTTATGTTCGATGAGGGCGCGGTCCACACCTTTGATATCCTTCGGGGACCATGCGAAGACATCTATGTTGGCCCAAAGAACTCGGAGCAAATCTTGCTCTACGTCTGGAGGGAGGCCCTCGCCTATGGATACGAACTGCCCCTCCGCCTGGAGAGGCACTCTCTTAACTCCGCCCTCCGGATGGTGCTTAGGTGTCCACCCTGGGGCGGATGGCGTGTCCGCCTGGTACTTGTTGGCGAGGACGTGCACCTTACGGTGCAGGCTTCCAGCTCCGGTTTCGATGCTTCTAGCCATATCCTAGTCGCCGAAGACGGTGATGACACCCCGCCGGCCCGGGAGCTTCATACATAGGAAGGCGTAGTTTGGGACCGCTTCAAAGGAGTTGATGGTAGGCCGGCCCAATATGGCATTATACGAATACGGGATGTCCACAACGTCAAACACGATGTCTTCAGTCCTGGCGTTGTCGGCCTGGCACAAGGAGACTTGGAGACGTATCTAACCCAAAGCCATCAGCGTCTGGCTTCCGAGGCCCTGGAGGGGGGCTTCCGATGCTTTTAATAGACTCCGAGGTATCCCCATGCGATCAAGGGCCTCCGAGAACAAGATGTTTGCGGAGCTCCCTCCGTCAATGAGGACATGCCTGACATCGCAGCCTGCGATGTCGGCCTGGATGACTAAGGGATCTTGGTGGGGGAATTCCACACCCTGGGCGTCGGCTGACGTGAAGGTGATGCTACGATGCGACGTCCCCAGAGGTAGTTGTGCTGGGGAAGTGCTCGACGAAGAGCCTCCAGTGATGACGTTTACAGCACGACACTGTGTCTCTCCCGGGGGCCCAGCGCGTGGGGGACTGCCTTGCGTACGCTGTACGTGGGCTACTGTGGGGGTCAGCTCCTCCGAGGCCCGTACATGGGCCATCGCTTGCCGCAACGCCGCGACTTTGGTGCATGTCCGCGTGAAATGGCCCCCGTAGCCATGCACCTCGCACCATCTGTCGTATTCTAGGATTTCCTGCTCCGCACGCAGCTTTTCATCGCGGCTTCCTTCACGTCCCTCTCCGGCGCGCGGAGTTAAAGCGGTTTCCCGGGGAACGCCTTGTGCGGCGAGGATGCGGCGAGCCTTTTGGGGTCTTCGCCGGTTACGCCGGGGCTTGCGCCTGTCGTTTGGCGGGTTTTGGTGCACCCCGACGTCGACGCGCTCGTGAGTGTCACCCGCGGATGCTTGCTTGTGTTTTGTCTTGGGGTTGTCTCTTATGCTTCTCCTTTGCGACAACTCCTCCGCCTGACCGGCATCGGAGCTGTCGCCGTTGCGTCTCCGCGCATCCTCCTCGGCCCGAGCGTACGCCTCCATTTTGTCAAAGAGCTTTGCCACCGACTTGAATGGCTTCCATGCGTTATACTCAGCGAGCGGCCCCGGGCGGAGACCTTGTACCGCTGCATTGATGACGGTTGTCTCGTTAACATCCCTGACTTGGCAGCGTACCTTGGCGAAGCGATTGAAATAACTCCGGAGCCCCTCCTCGGGTTTTTGCTTGACTGCAAAGAGCTGGTCCGCATCGACACACTTGACATAGTTTCCCTGGAAGTTGTTATAGAGTCGATCGCGGATCTGCTCCCACGCGTAGATGGACTTCGACTCGATGGTGAAGAACCACGAGAGCGCCACCCCTTGTAGCGCGAGGGGGAGTCCCTTGGCCTTCGTGGTGTCGTCTCCGCCACCGCCAACCGCTTCGATGGAGGTTTCGTACACGCGTACGAATTCTCGCGGGTCTGTGTCACCTTTATACGCCTCGATGACACTCGGGAACTTGAAGTCCTCGAGCCATGCCGCCTGCTGCAGGCCCGCAGAGAGTGGGGACTCTGAGTCCACGCGTCGTAGTAAGGCGCGACCGGGCGTAAGGGCGTCACGGCCATCCGCCCTCTCCGAAGTGGGCTCTACTGCGGCTGCTGGTGGGATCCATTGACCACGAAGAAGCTCCATGTGACACGTGATGTCATGTTCGAAGAAGAGTGACAATGGGACTGGACAACGTCCTCTTCATCGACTGGCATCACTGAGCTCGACACATTAACGATCGAGTACACCGACGTGACGAGTAATACTCCAGTGTATATCGATCGCACCATGTCTTCACCAAATACGCATGTGACGCCATAGGCGGTGGAACCACTCTAGTCCACAACACCGTCTAGAGCTACGGTGCAGTGGGCAACACCACCGACTAGCAGAGCATGTGATTCCAATGGAATGCCGCTAAGTTATCACACGATGTCAAACATCTACAACACAATTGAGGTGATGCAGATTGATGACATTGAGCCTGCTGATGAAGTCATGGAGTACAGCGATCTCTGTCTCCTTGGTGCAAAGGAGCCCACGAGCGTCCATGAGGCACTCTCGGACACAGCATGGAAATAGGCTATGAACGAAGAGTTGAAATCTATCTACGACAACAACACTTGGAAGTTCGCCACACTCCCTACCGGTCATCGAGCACTCGGGCTCAAGTTAGTCTTCAAGGTGGGAAAAATCATCAAGGTAACATTGTTAAGCATAAAACTTGTTTGGTCACAAAAGATATGCACAACGACAGGGGGTGGACTTCAATGAGGTATTTGCACTGGGGGCTCACATTGAGATGGTGTGGGTGCTGATCACACTAGTAGCGCATGGCAGTTGGCAGATACACCATATGGACGTTAAGTCTGCATTCTTGAATGGTGATCTAGTCGAGGATGTGTATGTCCAACAGCCTCCAGGGTACATCAATGACAAACATAAGAACGAAGTACTAAGGCTATGCAAGGCCTTGTACGGGCTACGGCAGGCGCCGCGAGCCTAGAACTCGAAGCTGGATGCCACCTTGGTGTCGTTGGGTTCATGAGAAGTCCACTCGAGCATGCGGTGTACCGGTGGGAAAGAGGCAACATGTTCTTGCTCGTGGGGGGTGTACGTCGATAACCTTATCAACACTGGTTCCAACGTCGATGACATCATTGAGTTCAAGGCCCGGATGAAGGAACTATTCAGCTTGACCGATCTTATTCTACTAAGTTATTATTTAGGTATCGAGGTCAAGCAAGAAGACGAGAAGATTGCACTATCACAAAGTAGCCATGCGTGCAATATTTTGGAAGCAGCGGGAATGACGCAATGTAATCCGTGCTCAACACGGATGGAGAACCGGTTGAAGTTAAGCAAGAAAGATGGCAGTGCCACTGTTAATGCCACTGACTACCGCAGTATCATCAAAAGTCTTCGCTACCTTGTGAACACAAGGCCAGACATTACTGTGAGCAGATACATGGAGGCACCAACATCAAAACATTTGGCTGCGGTGAAGCGTATTCTTCGTTATGTGAGCGGCACAACTGGATTCGTGTACTATTACATGAGGGCAAGCACGCCAGATCCTGAACTTGTCGGATATTGATTTGGCGGGCGATACAGATGACCGCAAGAGCACCATGAGTACGACATTTTTCCTTGGTGCAAGTTTGATCACTTGGGTGTCGCAAAAGTAGAAGATTGTGGCATTGTCCTCGTGTGAAGCAAAGTACATCGTGGCAGCAACGGCAGCATGCCAGGAAATCTGGCTAACGTGGCTCCTCAGAGACCTGATGGATGTGGTGCCAAAGAAGACAAAGCTACTCGTTGACAACAAGTCAGCAATTGCTTTGTGCAAGAATCCTATGCTCCATGATCACAGCAAGCACATTGATACGAGGTATCATTTTATTCGTGACTGCATTGAAGATGGCAAAGTAGATGTGGAGCACATCGGCACAAATGAGTAGTTGGCTGACATTCTTACGAAGGCCCTCGGTTGTGTCAATTTTATCGAACTAAGGCAGAAGATCGGGGGTGGTCGAGGTGAAGCCGGTGCACCATGGTTAGGGGTGATTTGTTGGACTTAACCATGTTGCACTTACAGATGTTTCAGTAGTCTTAATCGTACTGCATTAGTGTGTGCGTTAAGTGAGTTAGTGCGTGCATTAAGAGAATTAGTACGTACGTGCATTATGTAATTTCATGAATGTCATAAATAGCTTGGACGTGTGATGGCACGTCATAAAAGAGCTAGTCGTGGTGGGTTTGTCGGGTCAGTTATTTGTTTTTTGCAGTATCAAAGATCAACGAAGAAAACGCCAAAAAGCAAATCTGAATGGCACAAAAATACTGTTGTCTCGTGAGTTTACTATTCTTCAACGAGTCCAAACATCCGCAAGTGTCGAGTCTTCGTAGTCGTAGCTCGCTTCAAGTACATTTCTTTGTGGTCGTAGCTCACTTCGAATACATTCCTTCGTAGTCGTAACTCACTTCGAGTACCAGTTCCTTCGTGATCGCAAGAGTACTATTCACCGAGTACTGTAGTAGAGTATTGTTTACCAAGTGTTGTAGCAAAATACTGTTCTATAAGTACTGTAGCAATTTACTGTTCTACGAGTACTGTTCATCCGAGCAGCTCATTCGAGTACTCACGGTCGAAGTCTTCTGGCCACGTTGTGTGCTCTGACTTTTTGCAACAGCATGCACCACATTCTCGAGTGAGGCAAACCCGAGGTTGGGGTATACACACACGGAGGTGGCTGATGAAGTGGAAGCGGCTTGATGCCAGCTGCGGCGTGCACAAGCAAGGGAGGTGCACGATGGCAGTGAGTTCTGGCAGACCAAATGGAAAGGAGAGAGTGCATGAGCACCCCCTTGGCACGGGGAAGGTGGATGTGTTCTTGCCTTGGCTTGAGGTGACCCTACGAGGGCTACCAATGGCAGTAGCCATGGATGCAGTCTCACCTCCTCTGCAAGCTTTGCCCTCCTCCCCCAGATCTGGTTGTCGCTCTCGACCTCCTCTATCAGCTCTGGCTGCTGCTCTCTGCATCTTCCCAAAGTTCCAGCCGCCACTTGCTGGTCCCCCAGTTCCAGCCACCACTCGTGGAATTTGCAGAGAGGAGGAAGCGACAAGAGAAAAGGATGGGTGGTGGTGACTAGGGAGGTAGAAATATTGGAGTAGGAAAAAGGATGATGTGGATATTATGTTAGTGAAACCTATCTACATAGATGTCACGTTAGTCAAATCGGATGGTTTTGATCTCAAGAGGGTAAAATGGCCGGTATTGTTAGTTGCGCAGGGTGTCAAATGTTCGATTTCGTAGTTGAGAGTTGATTTCTAGACTTTTGAGATAGTTAAGGGGGTTGAATAGACTTCTTCCATCATTATTTATGATGCATGAGATAAAATTAAAATTATGAAAGCACAAGCACACTAGTTACCGAGAGTGAAAAAATTCACTGTTTGCTATTACTCTTGTTTAGGTTGAGCCTGCAATCTATTCTGCTTCCGAGTCAAGCACTGTGACTACTACTGGGAGCAGCTCAACGATGTTCACCACTGAAATACAAGAGGAAGGGCAGCAACCAGAAGATGCGGTTGGTGGAAATGCTGTTTCCCCCACAACAACAAAAAGGGGCCTTCAACGCAGCAAGACTATGGCAGCCCTCACCGAGGACCTTGTTGGGCGAACAACAGAGAAATCTAAAGTTATTGATTTGATTGGCGACCCAGATGAAAGCCTGGGCCGCAAGGTTATCTCAGTGTGGGGAATGGGAGGTATTGGGAAAACCAGTCTTGTCAGAAGCGTCTATCGAAGCCAACGGCTTGGTGGCTGGAAGCGTGCTTGGGCCACTGCACTGCGCCCTTTCAATTCCCACGTACTCATTCGAAACTTGGCATTGCAAATTGAAATACTTGAAATTGAAAGTAAAAAACGTGAAAGTGAAAGTGAAAGTGAACAATATCCTGCTGGAACAAATGGAGAGGAACAGAAGAAAAAGATAGGAACAATGGAATTTCAAGAGATGACTGCCGAGTTAAATAAGCTTCTAGAAAAGCACAAGTGCCTCATTGTTCTTGATGATTTATCTTCCACTGAAGAATGGGATTCAGTTAAACAATACTTGGCAAATGCTAAACGGATCATAGTCACCACAAGGGAAAAAAGTGTTGCCAAACATTGCTCGGAGCAAGACGCCGGGAACATGTGCAGCCTTAATGGCCTGGAATATCATGCTGCACTTGACCTGTTTCGAAAGAAGGTACTTACAAACCTACAATCCTTTCGTCTCCTTTGGGTTAAGTTTGGTTCCCTATTCTTCAGTAGGCTCGACGTTTGCCACAACCCAACTAAGGGCATGCGCATTAAATCTAAGATGACAACATTTGGTACATACCAAATAAACAAAAAGTTCAGAATTTTCATGATTTTAAACTTTCATATCTCAAAATTTTAAGCTTCAAACTAAAGATATTTGATATTTCGAACCTTAATTCTAATATGGGATTATGAACACATCAACCTCAATGTGAATAGTGGCTGCATACCACGAGTAATCTAGGATGAGAATGATTGCTGGATACAAAACAAACTATGATATTTTTCTAGTATACTCGAAAGTTAAAATTTTGAAACTTATAAGTTTGAAATGTTATGTATTTAGATTCTAAACTTCAATATTTCCAAAAACTTGGTATGAAATATGAATCTAGAATCCCAGTCATCAAATTTTCGACAAATAAATTTAAAAAATGAGTATCATATTTTTTTTATTTCTCAACATTTGGGAATTTGAAATTTGGAGATCAGAATGTACTATCAGTTTGAAATTTTGAAGTATGTGTGTGTGTGTGATAGCGAATATTAACTTACCCACCTTTTTAATCTGTTAAATTGATTATTTATTCTAATTAAGGGTATTCTTATTTTCTTAGTATTACATTTCAAGTTTAAAATTTAATTTGAATAATTCTAAAACATATTGAATGTCCATGGTTCAAATTTAATTATTAATTCATAAAAAGTAAAATATTATATTTGAATTTACATTTTATCATGCAATGTTTTAATTCCTAGCAATATTTTTTTTGCAAACACCTGCATCTCAAAGTTTATGAAAAATCTACCCCCCAAGTTCTTTGTGGTTCCAAATTCCTCCCTACCAATGGCCAATTTACTCATGGAAGTCAAGAACTGCTAACTTGGCTGTCTTTGAATGAGGGGATTACGTCTAAGTACATCTAGACTACAAGAATCCTCCCACACGGCTGCAACATCAACAATTGCCTTCTTCATTGTCCCTCTATTCTCTCGCTCTTACGTAGCGCTTAATTCCCCTACGCACACATCATGCACCCTATCTGTGCTAGCACATCTTCCCTGCTCATATAGTCCATTGTAGTGGTCCATAGGCATTGCCATGCAAGCGCCAAATAGGAACTTCAACTTGTGAATTAGCCCTTGCGAGGGGGGATTTACAACCACGTAGAACTTGTGGGTGGATTATTGACGAACTTTAAGATGCAAATGGGTTTTTTGGCAAACTCCCTCGCTTGCAATGGGTTTTTGCAAAAATCTCTAATTACCCTACAATGCATGCACACACACACCATAGTGTTTGGGTACTAAGCCTCACTGCCTTTGGATTGCTTTTAGATATGTGCAAGTGCAATGATATATAATAGATTAGGATGGAAAGTCTTAATCATAAATATAAGGATGCCTTATATTTGAGATTAGGATGTACTCGGAGCAAGACCAGAACGTGTGCAAACTTGACTGCCTGGAATGTAAGGGTGCACTTGACCTGTTTCAAATGAAGGTACTTACAAACCTACAATCCTTTCGTCTCCTTTAACGTTTGGTTCCCTATTGCTCAGTAAGCTTGACATCTGGCACAACCCAACTAAAGGTATGCGCAGTAAATCTAAGATGACAACGTTTGAAATTAACTTTTTAAATGTCAACATTAAATTTTGAAGTATATGATATCTATGTATGATAGCAAAGATTAACTTACCCACCTTTTCGTTGTGTTAAATTGATTATTTCTGCTAATTAATCCTATTCTTATTCTCTTAGTATTAAATTTCAAATTTTCATGTTTAAAATTTAATTTGAATAATTCTAAAACAAATTGAATGTCCAATTTTCAAATTTAATTATTAATTCATAAAATATTATATTTAAATTTACATTTTGTCATTCAATGTTTTAATTCCTAGGGATTTTTTTATTGCAAAAACCCACCTACAATAACGGCCCTCGTTTTTGTCACCCTACAAGGGGAGTTTGCCCCCGCCTCCATGGAAACGGGATCCTCTGACGTTGCGTAAAGCAACGTCAGAGTGCAGTTGCCAAATCTGAACCGCCCGATGAGAAATGAATGGCTCAGATCTGGTTTGCTACAGTAAAAAGTACTGTAGCTACAGTAAAAATCACTGTAGCTACAGTAATTTTTACTGTAGCAGAATCAGATCTGAACCGTCCATTTCTCATCGGGCGGTTCAGATGCAACTGCACTCTGACGTTGCCTTACGCAACGTCAGAGGATTCGGTTCCGCCTCCATGGTGAAATCACCACCAGTATATCTTATCCCTATAATCTAGAAACTCTATTCTCCTTCAAGCCTTTGGCCAAACGTTCATGCCCCACTTGTTTCGGTTCCACCTTCTAGCTTTTGATTTCTAATTCACTATTCCTTAATTTTATCTTTTTCTGGCTTTTGGTTTTTTTCCCTTTCTTTTTCCCGTATTCGTTTGCATTGTCCGTGATAGGCTAATCTGTTTTTTATTTTTAAATTTTTTAAATGTAATTATGCTAAAAAACCACCAGTAACTATAGTACAAAATAAACCAGCTATAGTACCGAAAAAACATAAGCCGACTTACATATGCCGAACTGAGCGAGGCTTAGTGTATCACTAGTTTATGTAGACTTCACCTTTTGTAGACTTCTACTCCCTCTGTTTTCAAATTAATCATCTTGGACCTGACTCGGTCTATAAGGTGGTACTTTGATCACAAATTCCTTCAAAATCTGTTGTTACAAGTCAAAACAATTATACCATATAGAAGTGTATTTCATGGTAAATATAGTAATACCATTCTGTATCTTGTCAATCTAAATAACTTATAGTCAGGGGCGGGCCCAGTGGGTAGTCCATATAGGCCCAGGACTACCCAGCAACAGTACAAGTTGGCCCAAAAAAAATCCCGTGCCCTAGGCCTAACTGCGCGTCTGCTCGCGCCCATCCGCCTCCACCGTCTGCGCGACTGCGCCCATCCGCCGACTGCGCGTCTGCGCCCACTCCGCCTCCGCCGACTGCGCCCATCCGCCTCCGCCGACTGCGCCCATCCGGCCATCCGCCTCCGCCTCGCCTCGGCGCCTCCGCCAGTCCGCCTCCGCCTCGCCTCGGCGGCGCCTCCGCCTCCGCCTCGCCTCGGCGCCTCCGCCAGTCCGCCTCCGCCTCGCCTCGGCGGCGCCTCCGCCTCCAACGTCCTGGTGGCCTCCGCCGTCCTGGTGGCCTCCGCCGACCCGGGAGGGAGGAGTCGGAGGCGGAGCGGGGCGCACCCGGTGGCGGCCGGCGGGACCGCGGGAGGGAGGAGTCGGGAGAGCGGAGAGGCCGAGAGAGCCGAGGGAGGCGCTGACTGAGGGAGCTGCGGGCCTGCGGCGAGGGACGGAGGGAGGGACTAGAGAGAGCGAAGAGGCCGAGAGAGGAGAGACTGAGAGACAGAGAGGGAGTGAGGGAGAGGGACTGCCGAAGCAGCCTGCAGCCGAAGGCTTCGGCCCGGTCCCGGGGAAATGAAGAAATGAGGAAAAGGAGCCGGGTGCTTAAGGAGTTAAGGGTAATTTTTCTCTACTTGTTTTTTTATCAATTTAGTAATTTAGACTTTAGATTTTAGACTAATAATTTAGATTTTAGATTTTAGCTGCGGTCTGCATTAATTTAGGCTATAATCTTGTATTGTTAGACTAAAATCTAAATATTTTACATGCTAAATATTTTAGATCTACAACACACATTAGCACTGAATTGAGAGGCTAGAGGCATGAAGAGGAAGAACGGAAGTATTGCATTGCTTTTTCAGAAACATGAAGCAAAAAAGAATGTATCTTGTGCTCCACCACCACCAATTTCAGCTTTAGATGAACAGCCGTCTGATCCTATTGTAGATGATAATTCTCCAATTGAAAAAGGGCCATCTGTAGATGATAATTCTCCAATTGTAGTGGTGACTGAAGGGTCAGGTGAAGATGTAATAACACCACCTGCAGATCCAGTTGTGGATGAAGGGCCAACTCAAAATGAAGAAGAACCACCTTTGGTTTATAATGTTGATTGCCTTGAACATGATCCAGGCTTAAGGGTGCCTATTTCAAGATATGATGTCAATGATCAAGATGCGGCTAGAAGAGGATACATTCTAAAAGGTCCATGCCAACTTTGGGCCTATGATTACCCCATTAGAAAAATTTATGGTAAAGATCGCCGCTTTAGTATTATTTGGTTTCATAAGTACCCTTGGATTGAATATAGTGTTGAGAAGGATGCAGCATTTTGCTTCATATGCTATTTGTTTGGCAAAGAGAGTGGAAAGTTTGTAATGGATGGGTGGCATAATTGGAACATGGGAGCTAAAGCACTTGAGAAACATTGTTGCTCAACTATTCACAAGTTTGCTCAAGACAAATACAATTTATTTGTGAAAAAGGGTACAAAAATTGATACTGTCATTGTCAAGGTGTCAGAAAAGGATCGAGTTGAGTACAAGGCTAGATTGATTTATTCACTTAGATGTTTGAGGTATCTTTTGCATCAAGGATTGGCTTCTCGTGGACATGATGAAAGTGAAGAATCTAACAATAGAGGAAACTTTCTTGAACTTTTGAAGTGGCTTGCTGGAAATAATGAAGATGTTAACAAGTTGGTGTTGAAAAATGCTCCAGGTAATTGCATTTTGACTTCCCCTCGCATACAGAAGCAAATTATTAGATGTTGTTCTATTGAAACCACTAGATACATAATTGAAGAACTTGGGGATGACCACTATGCAATCCTAGCTGATGAATCTAGTGATATATCATATAAAGAACAACTTGCTGTTTGCTTGCGTTATGTTGATAAACTTGGGAGGGTTTGTGAGAGGTTTCTTGGAGTAGTTCATGTCTCTGGCACCACTTCTTTGGAACTTAAAACAGCAATTCAGTCTTTGCTTACTAGTCATCACTTGACTCTTACTCAAATTCGTGGGCAAGGATATGATGGGGCTAGTAACATGAAAGGAGAGGTTAAAGGGCTGAAAACATTGATTATGAAAGAGTCTCTTTCTGCTTATTATGTGCATTGTTTTGCACATCAACTTCAGTTAGTTCTTGTTGCTGTTGCCAAGGGAAATGTTGGTTGCCAAACCTTTTTTGGTCAAGTTTCACGCTTGCTGAATATAGTTGGTGTTTCTTGCAAACGTCATGATATGCTTCGAGATGTTAGAGCTCAAAAATTGAAGAAGGCACTTGACTTGGATGAAATAGAAAGTGGAAGTGGGTTAAATCAAGAGATGGGATTGGCTAGGCCCGGTGACACTCGGTGGGGTTCTCACTACAAAACTATTTTGCATATCATTGACATGTATGATACAATCCGGGAAGTACTCATAACTCTTGGAAATGATCCCACCCAAAAGGATGATTGGCCTAACATACATGCTATGGTTCTTACATTTGAGTCATTTGAGTTTATTTTCAATGCACACTTGATGCTTGTCATTCTTGGTTACACAAATGAGTTGTCTAATTCATTGCAAAAGAGAGACCGGTGGCAACAGCAACTGTTGAAAGAGTATTCTCTGCAATGTGTCTAGTGAAGAATAAGATGAGAAATAGAATGGGTGATCAGTTATTGAATGATTGTTTGGTCACTTTTATTGAGCGTGATATCTTCTCCAATGTCAGCGAGGATGACATAGTTCACACTTTCATGGCCATGAAGAAGCGGAAAGCAAAAGCCTTAAACTAGTGTTGCAATCTTCTATTTATGTAAGACCTTATATTACATTTGAACAATTTATATTATCAGTTATGCAAATTTCGAACTTATTTGTTGAATTTAAGGTGTTATGAGATCTTTTAGATATATTATGTTTTTTACCGAACCGTTTACCGAATTTTTGTATTAGATTATATCAACATTGGATAATAATTTTTTTAGTTAGGCATACCCTGGATTCAAATCCTGGGTCCGCCACTGCTTATAGTATATTCATGGACAAGCGTAAAAACATTTGATTAGGTCTAGCATGTGTTCTAGTACGACTCTACAATCGGAGGCAGTAATACAAAGGGAGTTAAAGCTTACAAAATAAGCCAAATAAGATCCCACTTTTTTTTTGGAATAACTTAATTAAGCTATTCCAACAATATTTCATATTTTCAATGTAACTTACCATTATTTAATTAATTTGAAAACTTAACAATTAATGTTAAATTCTATTCATTGTAGGTATTTAAGGATGGCAGTGGAAAGATTGATTTACCGCATGATATGAAGGAGCAAGCAGAACTTATCCTAAACAAGTGTCGTGGACTTCCCCTTGCAATATCCACAATAGGTGGCTTCCTTGCCACTAAGCCTAAAACTGCCAGCGAATGGAGGAAGTTGAATGATCGCATTAGAGCTGAGTTGGCGATCAATCCTGAGCTGAAGACGATAAGGACAGTCCTTATGAGGGGCTACGATGCTTTACCCTATCATCTCAAGTCTAGTTTCTTGTACCTGTCCATTTTCCCAGAAGACCATAGAATCAAGAGAAAACATCTGGCGAGGAGGTGGATTGCAGAGGGTTACTCAAGGGAGATGCACCGCATGACTGCGATGGAAGTTGGTGACAAGCACTTTGATGAGCTTCTTGATAGGAGTATGATCCTACCAGGAGAAGCGGTAGACTACTACACCGGGAAATATGGTTCGTGTCAACTTCATGATATGATTCGTGAAATCTGTGTCTCAAAGGCAAGGGAGGAAAGCCTTGTTTTTACACTTGAGGAAGGATGCAGTTTGAGCGGTGTACAAGGTGCAATACGTCACCTTTCCATAAGCAGTAGTTGGAAGAGAGACAAGGATGTGATGGAGAGCATGCTGGACTTGTCACACGTACGATCATTGACCGTGTTTGGAGAGTGGAGATCATTTTTCGTCTCCAATAAGATGAGGTTTCTTCGAGTGCTGGATTTGCAGGAAACATTAGGGCTAAGAGATCATCATCTTGGCCAAATCGCAGAGCTCCTTCACCTCAGGTACCTGTCTCTACGAGGATGCCGGAGTATTTTCCAGCTACCTGACTCGTTGGGAAATTTGAGGCATCTCCAGACACTAGATGTTAGAAATACACGTATATGGACATTGCCAACAACTATCACTAAGCTTCGGAAGCTAGAGTACATCAGTACTGGTTTGACGTCACAAGGGAGCAAGATAGACAATGACATATTGGCCAAGTATCTCATGAGAGACAAAATGCGTGGCGCACATTGTTGGATTGTTTGTACTTTTGCTCTTCTTTGTGCATGTTGTTATAAACCTATGCTGGGCGACTTGGACAGATCAGCTTACCATTGCCCAGCTTCTACATGTGCCGACTGCTACGAGAATCTTCTAGTCGCGTGTGGCCGTTCAGTTTTGTACATGTGCACATGTATTGAGTGGATGCCAATCTTTTGGAAGTCACGACATGCAGAAGCTGGTTTGGGCAGGAATGGAGCACATCTTCCGGAGGGTGGTCCGAACAGGCATGACGTGTCCAACATGTACCGCTACCTTGCCTCGTACGAAAAGGGTAGGCATATGGTAGATGGTGTCAAAGTTCCAAGAGGGATTAGGAAATTGAAGGCCCTGCAGGCACTTGGTATTGTCAGTGTTGCACGGGGAAATGGAAAGGCTATTGTAGAAGAGCTCAAAGAGCTTACTCAGCTGCGAAAGTTAAGTGTGACTGGTATTAGCAATGAAAACAGCAAGAAGTTCTGGTCTGCCATCGCCGGTCACAGTCAACTTGCATCATTGTCAGTGCAGCCGAAGAAGGAAGGAGATGAGTTAGATGGTGGTTTGGGTGGGGATTTGTCGCCACCAAAATGCCTTGAGAGCCTCAAGCTGTACGGCAAGCTAGTGAGGGCAATAGAATGGATCCATCAGCTTCACCATCTATCCAAGCTGCAGCTAGAGTGGACCGAATTGAACCAAAAAGCTGACATACAAGCTGACATACAAGTCCTTGGGATGCTACCAAATCTTGCAATTCTACGTCTGAGGCAGCAGTCGTTTGTGGAGGAGCAGCTCCGTTTCCAGGGACCCTCTTTCCGTAAACTCATGGTGCTGGAGCTCTATGATCCAGCAGAATTTTATAGGTAAGTGTGTAGCTAGGTATTACGATATAATTATCTTAAATATATAATTATACTATTTATAGTTAAAATATAATTGTATTTACTATACAACTCTAATTATATATATAATTAATCTGTATCGTTATAATATGAGCAGTTTTCCTATCCTTGAGGAGGTACCAAGAGGTACAAGGTACCAAGAGGTACCAAATTAGATCCAGCAGTTCAATTAGTGTGATCAACGGCTCAAAATTTGGTACCTCCCTTGTACCTCTTGGTACCTCGCGTCCGGTACCACTAGGTGCTGCCAAACCTCAGCCGTCCGATCAGTGTGATCAACGGCTCAAATTTGGTACCTCTTCCCCCTCAAGGATGGTAAAATTTCCCTTATAATATAGTCTCACGGTATAAGTAAGGATATTTATCTTTTTTCTCGATTAAAATAAGAATTTTAGGATTTTGTCTTTTAGAATTATTGTAGGATTTTTTACTCTTAAAGCAAAAGAAAGTGTTTTGAATCGGTTATTTTTATTTATAGATCGGTGGAGTTTGAAGAACACGCAATGCCTAGGCTCGAGCTGCTACGAGCCGACGCGGGATGGTCGTTGGAGGAAATTTCTGGGCTACAGTTTCTGGCAAGCCTCAAGGAGATCCGGCTGGGTGATCGAATCAGTGATGGACTCAAGGACAAGGTGCGGAGGCAGCTTGAGGAGAATAATCAAAACCATGTCAAGTTGACGCTGGCGTAACTGGCGGCAACCTCCGGCAAGCCTTCCACCTCACCATCCACCCCCTCTGCCTAGGTCTCCACCCGACGCCGCCACCGCCGTCCTCCACCCCGACAGCCTCCCTCCACCTCCGACCTCGTCACCGACCAGCCGTCCTCCTCGTCCCCCCTCCTCCCTCCGCTGTGTTCGTGCTCCCCCGTTCCGCGACGAGGTAATCCTCCATCACCTCCCCTCATTCTTTCATATCCGAGATTTTTGTGCTTCGATTTGGCAAATGTATGCGGATGGACATTTGGTGCTAGTACTATTTGTGATGTGTCACCTGCAGGACACAAGATTGGGCTGAGTGATGTTTGATTGTGCTTGTATCATTTGTGATGTGTGCCTCCTTTGTCGAAAAAAATGCGGGATGTGTTCCAATTTTTAGAAATTGATCTGTAATGTGGAATTGAGATGTTCATTTCCAGTAGAGTACTATAGCAAGCTAGCTAATTTGCTAATGCTACTAGTACAGAGTACTCTAGCTAGCTAGCTAGCTTGATATTTTTGCTTGTTGAAAAATGAAACAGATCACACTGCATACATGGATTCTGCTTGGATGCCACCATTGATTTGTTCTATGATTGTTGTCTGTTTAAATTTTTGACATGGATTCATACAAGAGATTGTTCAATTATGCTATCGTATTTGTGTTTAAAGACAAGAGATTGTTCAATTTGAAGTGTCATTCTGATGATCTGTTGGCAAGATTCATATTTGTGAGACGTTGTTGTTTGTTTGCTTTATTTACGTTTTTCGTTCTGTTTTGTTTTTGATGTTTTTGTCCAAGAGAAATGCTCTGTTACCCAAATGTTTATGCCAGTTCATATGGTTTGCAGGTATCAAAAATTTGAATGGTAGTGAACAGAAGCTCAAAGATGTGGTTTTGTTTTGTGTTGTGGAATCCAAGAACAGATCGAAATATATTTTTTTTATCTCTGTTGGTGTTAGATTCATGTTTTTCTTTTTCTTTTTACCTTTTCTCTTTATTGAGCAGTCAGCAAATTACAACAGTAGCTTTGGTCTTGCTTGTTTGTAAATGTTGACATCCTCGCCGCAGCATCATAATTGAGTTCTTGGCATCAATTAATTGTGTTATTGGCATCATATTTGATATTGGAATTTATTGAGTAATTTGATAGAAGGGTTCACTGTATGGCAGCATTGACAAAAAAAATGGATTTTAATAATGATAGTCCATATTTATATTCAGATTTATGAGTAACAGTAGTATTAGCACATTGGTTATGTGTGGATAAAGTTTTGGTTGTGATCGTACTCGGAAATTCTCAATTTAGTATAAATTTACATTTGTATATAATCGTGCAAAAAATAAAATCAAAGCCATTCATAATATCCTTTAATCAGCATCAAACAAGCTATCATTTCTTTAGGGGTATTTTTGATATTTTCTAACTCAGAAGAGTCTACCTAAAAGCTAAGCTGCTAAACATCAAACTTTTTCAGGTCAACAATAAAGCTAGTTGGAAGCTGCTTTTCAGAAAAACCGTAGTCATGCTAAACGGGGCCAAGTGTATTGGTATCATGGTATGTACATGGAGTAGCTACACACGTGATCCATTTTCTGTCTCCTCTTTGCACCCACATTGCGAATTTTGGACCCATATTTCCCCTGGCGGCTTTTTTCCGTAAATAGGCGCGGGTGGAGCGAAATTCCGGGAGCGAAATTCAGGCGACGTGCGACTTGGCTGGTGCGGTCGGCATTTTATGTAGCTTGTAGCTTGTAGTGATGTTTGGATGTGATGAAAAAGATAGTGCCATACAAATTATTTTTTAGAGACATCCAACATCCGATTGTTTTGCAAGGTATACTTGAATTGAAATTGTGTTATACGGACATACAATACGACGGTAGTTAACAGAGTATACATGAAGTCATAGTGCACCCGGCCGCCGCTGCCTCTGACGGCGTAGGTGATCCTCGGAGAAGTAAACCTAGAGGGGGGCGTGTGTCTCGGAGCTCATACTAGAAGGACTACGTCGGAGATGGGGCAATGGACGACTGCGTGTAGGAGTACGGCAAAGGGCCAAACCAAGTGTGGAGCTAGTCGGTCGAAGATTCATATTTGTTGGATGATGTTGTTTGCTATATTTAGGTCTTTCGTTTTCTGTTCCTTTTGATGTTTTTGTCCAAGAGAAATGCTCTGTTACCGTAGTGCTTATGCCAGTTCCTATGGTTTGCAGGTATCGAAAATATGAATGGTGGTGAACAAAACCTCAAAGATGTGGTTTTGTTTTGTGTTGTGGAATCCAAGAACGGATAAAAGAATATTTTATCTCTGTTGTTGTTAGATTCATATTTTTCTTTTTACCTTTTCTCTTTATTGAACAGTCAGCAAATTAGAACAGTAGCTTATTGTCTTGTTTGTAAATGTTTATGTCCTCACCGCAGCATCATAATCGAGTTATTGGCATCAATTACTTGTGTTAGTGGCATCATATTTGATGTTGGAATTTATTGAGTAATTTGATAGAAGGGGTTCATTGTATGGCAGCATTGAAAAAAATTGGTTCGAATAATGATAGTCCATGTTTACATCTAGATTTACGAGTAACAGTAATATTAGCCTTCATACATGGCTTTAAACTGAGAAAACCGTTTTTAGGAATGGCTTCGAGAAGCCACTCAGCCGAAACCAAAAGCAACATGGTCATGGAAGCAGAGATAAATTATGTTTTAAGATTAATCTTGATAATCAAGTGTAGCACTTGCTACGATGAGTAGTCTTAAAATCTACGTGAATAGGGGTGGAAAACGGTAACGAATAATTCGTTTTATCCGATATTCGTATCCAAGAAAACGCGAATGTGGTAAGCAAAATTCATATTCGAAAATGTTCGTATTCGAGAATATTCGTATCCGTATTTGAGAATATTCGTATTCGACAATATTTGTATCCGTATTCGTATTCAAGACTATTTGATTTGTATTCGATCCGTTTCTAGAACCCATCAAAAATCTGTACGAATTTTGTGATTCAAAATTTTAATTTAGGCGGTTTAAAACCGGTGACAAATCAGCAAAACCGCTAGGAATCCGTTTTATCCAATATTCATATCCGAGAAAATCCGAATTCAAAAATATCCGTATTTGTATTCGAGAATATTCGATCGTATCCGATCCGTTTTCACCCCTATACGTGAACAGCCGTCCATCCGTCCTTTTTAACATAATATATTAGATTGGTTAGTATCTTAGTATTTATTTGCTTCTACTCCCAGTAACATATAGGGATCTAGTCTAGATCGTGCTTTGCTTTGCTGAGAGGGAAACAGTAACCGCGTGTGATTCTTCGGAGGGCAACTGCGAACAAACATGAAGCTTCTCCCAGAAATCCACAGCGCTGACACAGCTCTATGGAATCGACTGTTCACCTTCAAGATTTTGTTTTTTCTGGCATTAAATTTTGAGCTATTTTGTGGTACACACTAAATACTACGGATCATCCATTCTTTTCAATCTAATAGATCATGTTAGTTAGAATTTCATTATACTACGCCGCCAAGTATGAGAAAATATCATTATCAAAGGAAATATCATTATCAAAGGGCAAAAATATAATTGGATTGACCTCTTATCCCGTTCTTTAAATGCCGCAACAAACTCCCCTGATCTCATGCAGCCTTGATTTGCAAGCTTGCAATAGGCAATCGTGCTGCATGCCTGACAGCCTCCAAATCCGCAACAGGCAATCTCAACTTATCCAGATAATCGCTAGCAAAGAAGAGAAGTGTTCCTGTAAAATCATAGCTTGCAGCGTGCATGAATACAAAAAGGGCGTAATCGATCCTTGCATCGAAGCACCCAATTAACCATGATTTGATCTAGTCTTGTGATCAGATTGTAATTATACTCAAAAGTTGTTTTGTTTGTACTTTAGCCAACAATGCGATCAAGTAATCAATTTCAATTCCTTCTTGGATCATCTGCTCATTGGTTTATGCCGATGTGTTGGGTGAAGAAGGAGAGAGCCAACGAAGGAAAGAAAATAATCTTTTCGTTGATTTCCCGAAATTAAGTCAAGATAATACGGTTATCCTGATTGCAAGGAGATTTACGGTTAGAAGAAAGTTGAAATTACCATATCGTAACCAATGGACATTCAAAAGTCTATAATGCCCTTAAGAAATTAAAGGCCTGATTTAATTTTTGTTACTACCCTCTACTATAAGTAGAATATACTGTAAAATTTCACTAAATTTTAGAAGCTCACGTCATGTGGATCTGATCCATGCAACTACCAATATGTTTTAGCTGGTTCTTGTTACTTAAGCACTTCTTTACAACATATGGTTACGAATAAATAAACATACCTACTTTTCCGTTATTTTTTTGAAACAGCTTATTAAAACAACTTTTTTTAAAATAGTTTATTGACATTTAATTTATTCATACAAACATCTATATTAAAATAAAAATCATTGACCGTAGATATAAGCTATCTGCCACAACAACAAAAAAACAACCCTTAGCCTTGATCGATCACCAGCGCAAACAAGATGCGAGTAGGTTCGCAACCGACCGGTACTTCAGTTGTCATGGAGTATTTGCTTATTAACTTCCTCGCTCGCAAACGAAGCAATAATCAGCTTATCAGCCAAGCAGGGTGCACAAATGTGTTTGCCACAACAAATGTGTGTGCACAGAGCAGCTTATATTCTCATATGCAATGCAAGAAATCATCGTAATTTTTGTAGTTAAGAGAAGGAACCTTTTTTTGATAAAAGAGGATGACCCCAATTTCTATTATTAGAAGCGGGACTACAAAGTTCAGGCTCTGCAGACAGAACGAAAGGCAAACTGGGGTAGAGATGGCTCTTTTTTACAAACAACGCTGTAAAAACAGCCTCCCTGCATGCACATCACGACTTTTTTAGGGCGAACTGTAACAGATAAGGCTAATTACGAATCCTAAAGACAGTGGGAAACCAGCAGTTAGCACTCAGGCCATATTTTTTGGACTGGAGTAATAATTTTGTATGCGTCCTTGATATGACAGCGAATGGAAAAGACGGAGATGTGGACAATGCATATGATTTTGGGTTCGAAAAATCGTTTGAAGAATTCGCTTTAAAAAATTGCCATATTTATTTTGACTTTCGGAGAAGACAAAAGCCAAAAGGCTAAAAGAACGAGCCAAATTTCTTTGTTCTCACTATCAGCATCCGATCCTCCTTGTCCACGATGTCCAGCTCTTTCTTGCTCCAAATAAGCCAGCGGCCACTCGCCCCATTACCGTTGCTCCCTGGATAAGTAGCGGCCACTCGCCCCATCACCGTCCCCGTTCTTTTGTTGCAGTTTAGCCCAAAAATTAATCCAACAACAGATAATAGATTAGCGCCATCCTTCTTATGCTCCTCTGAATGACAACGCAGCAGTTTTGCCTCTTTTGAGTTCGCAAAAAATGCTTCAAATGGAGAATTACAGGAAGATACAATGCCACATTAGCAAGATGTCCTTTCTTCACCTTTATTCCTTCGTCGTCATCTGATTGATTCTTATGCTTGTATCAGGATGCGTTGCACACCGAACATACATGCATGTTTGCATACTCTTTATGGTAGAGAATACAGTCGTTCGGATATGCATGTATTTTTTTATTTTCATTTTCAACGGACAAAGAATCTTCCTAGCTTTGTATGTGGTTTTGCGCAACTTGTTTCGTTCTGGACGCATGTCCACTAAAAGACCTAACAGTGCCGTGAAACTCTTGTTGGACCAACCGTTACTTATCTTCAATTTCATCAGTTCAAGCATTGTTAACAACCTCATGTACTTTGACTTGCAGCACACAAACGAAGGTTTCTCTGAGTCCTCTATCAAGCCCCGGAATTTAACATGCTCTCTCTCATCACAGTTCCTTTGTACATCGTGATGCATCTGATCCAGATTGTCACATGTAGCCTATCCGAATCAAAACCACAATCGGCATTATCCGACAGCATATCATTGACTTCGTCGGCGATGTTGTTATTACTATCTTTCTGTGTAATCTGCTTTTCACCATGACTAGTCCAATTGCATACCCCTTTTTGAAACCCCTTGAATCAAGTGTGTTTCAATCTGCGCTTGGCTCTTAAACATCTTTAGATTTTCGCAGTCAATGCATAGACAGTACATATATTCCACCCCTTATTCAACATATCCTCCTTGACAGCTCTTGTAAAAGCAGAAATGCCATTAATGTACTCTTCACTCGCACGGTTCCCAATATACATCCAATTTCGGTCCTACGTTATGCATATAACAATTTAGTATAACATATTCAATAAATTAATTACTATACTATATATACACGATCAAAATTAAGTAGCTATATGTAGCAACAATAATTAACTAAATTGAAGTTCTCGGAGTTTGAGTCCATGAAGTTCAAGGACGGAGAGACCATCGACGACTTCGCGATGCTACTCACCGGGCTCGTCAACAACCTTAACCTACTCAGTGACAAGATCGATGATGAAAGGGTGGTAAGGAAGTTTCTTCATGCCGTTCCATCACGGTACTTGTAGGTTGCAATTTCCATCGAGATGCTTGTCGACCTCAAGACAATCTCCATCGAAGAGCTAATGGGCTGGCTCAGGGTCATGGAGGAACGCTACGACCTGGAGGGTGAAGCCGACGTCTGAGGAGGGTGGTTACTCCTCACAAAGGAGTGGATCGCACGCTAGAAGAAGAAGGATCATAGCGAACGCTCTTTTAGTAGCGAGAAGAATGGAGTTGGCGGCAGTGATCGGTGCCGCGGCAAGCTGCGTGGTCGTGGGCATGGCAACGGTAGCTGCAACAACAGAGATTCATCATCTGCTGTGGCCGTGATATGACGAAGATCAAGTGTTACAATTGTAACAACTACGAACACTTCTTGAAGGACTATCGCAAGCCACGTTGTGAGTGCAAGAAAATGGCAAACCTGATACAGGTGTAGGACGACGCACTAGCGCAGCTGATGGTTGAGCATTGCGAGCTTGCTCAGGTGGCCATCGACACAACGGAAGTTGTGTATCTCAACAAAGAGACGATGGTGCTGGTCGATTCAAGCAAAAGCGAGTGGTATTCTGCATTAGTCCAGGATCACGCTAGTGCACACAGTAAAAACAAAGATGAAATATCGAACATATCACGAGTTCACTAAGAAAAGACTCAAATTTTATTAATAATTATCAGAGTACGACCTTATGGCCAAGCTTACAATTAATAGCCTGAAAGGCTTAAAGAAACTAGCAGCGAAAAACCAGATATAAGCGTAGTAGCCATTCGACATGCCCACAGGCAATCGACTGGGGAGCGAAGTCCTAATCCGCGAAGTCGTCAAAGTATCCTCCTTCTAGTAGCTCCTGCTGATCTGGTCCTTCTTCCTCAACTGAGCAAATATGGATGAAGCCGTGAGTACATAGAGTACTTAGCAAGTCATTTGTAACAAAGAATGCAATATAATATGCAAGGCTTACCAATGGATGGCTGAAAGGTAAATTTTTGTAGAAAGCAACAATTCTAAAGTAAATACAATAAATAGATTGAAAAGCGAACTTTGAAAATGATCATAAATAAGTAATCAAAGGAGTTGAGACAAACCACAAGTAAACTGACCATTCACTCCAATGAATCACCCATGAACCAAGATTCACGAAATGGACCACCAGCGAACTAACCATTCACCTCCCAACTTAACCCAACCAGGTTTTTATGAAAACTCTACCCCTCGTGTGAAACTACCGAGCATTGTCCATAACGGAGGACACGGCTATTCGAATAGTTTGACACTCTGTAGAGGTTGTACAACTTTACCCACAAGACATGATATTCTCATATTGCCATGTGATTGACACACTTCCTTTGGTGTGCGGCGGAGAAATCATGACAAGGCCTTTACAATGCTCAATTCAACCTAGTTCCGCCTCGCTGATTGCCCCCTCTTGCACCAGTGTAGTTCCATGGCTCCGACCACACCACACTCATCCCAATGATAGAACCAAAATTGAAACATCACAAATTAATCAGCCAGGTCCATCCCATACTGGACATGTCGTTGTAAGGTAAGGCTCAGATCAATGGTGCACAAAGTTAAGTCATTATATTTACCCAGGCGAAACATCCACATCCCAATATGCAAATTGCACCCCTTTACTGCACGATCATTCACCCAGGTGAAAACCAAGTTTGTATAACCAACACCAATGACACCCCATGTCATGGTACATAAATTTTATCATTGTGGCTACCACCACGATTCAATATCTCATTAAGTCAAAATTAATTAATTATTCACATGTGATGACAAACTCAACGTACTACAAGCATAACTAAGTAGTTTAAATGTACAACTCATGTGAAAGCTAGTATTGCATCACTAAATAATTTTCTATCCTGTGGTGACAATGGAATCATGGCACTCAAATTATCAAGGAGGAATTAACCAATTTGGACAATAGCTACCAATACAAGTTTTGTATAAAAATAGTAATGCATGATAATTTAAAACAAATTAATACATAATAGATTTGAAAATTGGGTTCAGCATGATCAAAGGTCATGACCTGCCTTGGCCTTGCTCAGTTGACAGCTCTTGCTCTTCAAATTTTGCTGCAGCTCCTTCGAACGTGTGATCTAACGAGAGAGAAAACGCAATGGAACACAAAAATAAATTCAAATAAAATTTAAATGAACTCCAAAAACTTCAAAACCAGAACCAAAAGATAGAGCTCAATTTTATATGAATTTAGGAACAAGAATCGGGTCAATCGGAGTTCAGACGACAGCTGGGACCCACACGGCATTGGCATGGCGCACCGTGGGCAGGGTTCACGGGAAGGCGAAGCGGCGTGAGCGCGTGGGTGCGGGGTGCAGCTGGCGGCGCGCAGCGCAAAGTGGTGGCATGGGAACCGAGGCGACGCACGGACCGAGGCGAATGGCGGTGCGTGCGACTGGGCGGCGATGACGGTGCGTGTCATCGGTGGCTGATCGGCGGTGAGGGGCGGCGATGACAGCGCGTGTCATCGGTGGCTGATCGGCGGTGAGCTCGGGCGGCAGGGTTTGGTCGGCGGCGACCCAGGCGGCGGTGGGGTGAGGACCGGACGGCGACTCACTAGCGGTGAACGGCGGCAAAGATCGACAACGTCTCGACGGCGGTGACTTGACCGATGAAGGAGACGGCGCTCGACGGAGAAGTTCGGGTGGCGAGGCGACGGCTCGGGATGCGAGGGACGAGGGGGTCAGACGATTTTATACCCAGATGCTAACAAGTCGGGGTCGGGCACGACGGAGAGTCCGCGGCGGAGACGGCGAGCTGCGGCGGCGTCGAAACGAACTCAGGGACGAAGAGTTTAGACCGGACACGACGGGTCTGACAGGTGGGCCCCACCTGTCAGCGACTTGGACAGACTAGCGGCCAGGATGAGCTTGGGCAAGCTAGACTCCCCGGATTGTCGACACGTGGCCACCATCCGTCGGTCGGGTGCAAGCGCGGATGCGCGCTGCGTGGCCTGGGCGGGGCAGGCTGGGCCAGCTGGTGGAACGATATGTTTAAATATTTATATTGAATACATGAAAATCATATATGTATATTTATATTGATATGGCGGGCCATCAATTTTTTTAACTTTGACTATCGATATGTTAAATATTTATATTGAATACATGAAAATCATATATGTATATTTGTCTCGAAAAGTATTTTCATAATATTATAATTTTATTGGATTTTATAAATATATTATAGTACAAATTAGTGATCAAGGTAGTGTTTTGAGCACCGTGTCGGTGTTAAAAATCAAATGTATTTGTGAGCGGAGGGAGTGCCTGAACTTAGTTAAAGCGAAAGCAAAAACGCACTAAACCTATGAACCGACCGTTAAAAGGAAAGGCTAGCCTTGAAAAGCTCTCTCGCGTTGTTCTCTGTCTTCTTGGATCTTGAAGGCAACTTGTCGCGAGTTCAAAGATTGATTCTATGAGACCTTTCTATTTCTCTCCTTCCATATGTTGCAAGAGATATACTATGTGACTAGTTCGTTGAATGTTGTTCTAACCTCCGGTTGCATTTGTGAGCTTGCTTGCCGCCACCAATCAGCGAATTTTCTAAAGGTTTGCGGTGCAATTTGTGAGCTTGTTTGCCGCCACCAATCAGCGAATTTGCATTTGTGAGCTTGCTTGATCTTACGTCTCTCAGTCTTTGTAAAATGTCACTCGAAAGGCTTTGGTTTTTACCTTGTAGATCTTTCGGCTCTATACTGGTTTACATCATTACATGCAAACCAGGGGGTTCAGGGCCCACCGAAGGCAACGTATCACGTATAGAAGGCGTAAACGGTGGGATACGTTTTCAATAGGGCGCAGGGCGATGGGCTGGAGCGGCGTAAGGGCGGGCAAAATCGCCGGCCGCGTGCAGCAGCGTCGACGCAAAGCAGGCGCATGGCAATCCCCCCCCCCCCCCCCCCTCTCCATTTGCTTCTCGCTGGTGTCATCCAAGGTGGATCACCAAGAATCACGCCACGATGGTGTTCGACATATTGCCGCAGGGAAGTAATCTCATTCACCAGGGGGGTTCTTGATCATATACCTTCCTCTTTTTTTTTTTGCAAATCTAGGATTTACCCTCCCGCCTCAATGACATGTGGGGTTATCGTAAGTCACTGACACGTGGATCAGGAGGGTAAATCCTAAATTCCCATCTATAAGGAGGGTATATGATGAATAAATCCTTCACCAGGGGGCTAACGCGCCCGGCATTTTACAATGCTGTGGTAAGTGGTAACATCTCGGGAGCCTCAATCATTGATCGCCCCTGCTGCCCCTCGGTGGGGAGTAAGACTGCGAGGATCTCGATCTAGTCATATAATTCTACGTAGGGTTATTCCTGATATTTTAGAGGCTCTGGAGCAAGACGAAAGTGGATACCTTAGGTGTTCTTGATATTTCAAAAAACCTTACTTCTATTTAGACCGATCAGACATTTTCATGATTAAAATCTAATGTATACCAATAATAAGTGCAAATACTTCTAAATAACCAACATCCTACTATATAAGCAAGGTTATACATGCTAAACTTTTCTTGCAAGTTGCAAGAGACATATAACTTAAAGGTCCCATTTAAATCTCGAGAAATTTATGGTGTTTCTTGTGAAATTCATATGTTTCAAATATACTATTTAGGAATGAAGCCACATAAAGACCTATTTTATGAGATTTTTTAATTGGCCAGAACGTACAACTAACTAGTCATCAGCCACACTATAAAGTAAAAGCACCAACCTTCAAAAAAATCTTCAATCCTTCAACTGATATGGAACATTCTATTAGTCACTAAACACAACCACATGCACTGAAAATCTAGAGTTCTAGGCTGCCAATCTTGAACCAAAATTTTTCTTTGTATACTTGAATTGAAGAATCCAAATATCCAAGAAACCACCAGTTGTCAAATTCTCAGTTTAATTAGCAAGTAAATAAGATGCAAACTAGTTGAGCCGAGCTAGGCATCAATCTTATGAGCGAGCATTCGTTCGTTTAGTCACCTGTGACATGCCAAATGAGGTGTTTCCAAATTGAGTTCAACACTTGGGTTGCCTAAACAAGTTTTCAGTATAGTTGCTAGTTGTCTTCTTCACGTTGTTGCTAGTGGCTGCTTGGAAGTTAATGATATGAGCCTATACCCTTATATGTTTCGGTTGGTCCTTCTAACTATGAGTCTGAATAAGTTATATATAGGTATATATACATGGGCTAGGGCTTCTGACTTTCGTGGGCCCTAGGCGGTCACCCTTATCGCCTATACCCAGGACCAGCCCTGATATTTCTACGTTTCTATGATCAGATTAGATGAATCGATCCGATCATATAGTAGAGTCTTAATTTGGTAAAATCTTAATATTATTGTGATTGTAATAAAAATTATATGATCGTGATAAAAAATTTCATACGTTACTACCCAATTCTATTGATTTATCATTCATATAATTGTGAATTTTACTTTTTATTCTTTCATGTCCATTATAATTTATATAAATAACATCTTTTATTTGCACTACATTTTTTATAAACAAAAGTTCTAAAATTACAGTTTTTAAAATATAGGAGTGTTAAAATGCAAGGCATATTTTAAAAACTGTTTCTTTGATAGAATTGGATAGAATCTTAGATTACATCCGCAGTATTCTACTGAAGAGCCTTCTACCGATAGCAATTCTGACGGCCTTGTAATTCTAACAACCATGACATAGGTGCAGCGACTCGGCGTCAACGCAAGGTGGTACCCGACCTGACCGAGAATTTATGGCTCCATGTCCTCGGCGTCAACTGATTTCTACCGTAGTAGCTCATCATAAGTACAGAACCCATCCGGTCTCGTGAAGTGCTGCGCGCACCTCCTTTCCATTTGCAGTCTACTTGAATTGAATTGAGTCCTCTGCAACCAAAGTGTACTCTGCAACTTTGCTGCTTGAACTCAAAGGACGGAGGGAGAAGAAGGGTCTGTTTAATATGACTTTGACTAAATTTTTTTATTTTTAGTTATTTGTGATAGAGATTACGGAGAGAGTTACTTTCTTGTGATTTTGGTTGATACAAATGTTGGGCTTTTAACGTATACTACAATTAACTTATAAACCCCGTCTTGAGAAAACATTTCGTTTGAAAGTTAGATACTGTAACAAAAACCAAAACCACTTTTAAAAGCCGTTAAAAAACATACCCGAACTCTCTCAAGGAGCCTCACCACTCACAAGGGCACAAGGCTTCTGAAGTCATCACATAACAGCGGCATTAGGTAAGCAGATCTTATCTGTTAGATTACTTCTAGTTCTTGCTCCAACCGGCTGTAAATTTTAGCTTTTGATTATGGCGATTGGTTTTTGTTAAAAGTATACTGTAGCATCTGTTAGCTCTTTTTTATTCATTTAATTAAAAAATAAGAACAAATGAAAAACAATGTTATATATTTACGGACAATGCAAAGGAATAAGGGAGAAAAACAAAAAACAAAAAAAACTAACAAAACCAAAATTAAGAAGCCGACTTGTTCTTGTTGGGTTGATCTCGGCTAACTAACCCCGATATTTCAGGGAGGTGATGCCTCAACTCGCGCCATGATCGGAAGCGCTAGCAACTAACCCTTGGTTTCGGTCCCGGACACCCAACGCCAAATAAAAGGAGGGTTTCGGCGGGCCTTTGCCTGAGCGCGTTGTCCTAAGCCTCTCTAACCCTAACAAGATCCGATCTCTAACGGGCGCTGCGGTGGACGAAGGCCGAAGCACTTCTCCGACCACGGCATCGGCTTCACCGACGCCGGCCACCTCTGCACCGCCGACCTCTTCACTGCATCAACCGAGCACCGACCCTCAAGGCATCTTCAAGTTCGGGTATGTAAATTGACGCTTCCGCTCTAATGATTTATGTAGGTGTTCATGATTTAGATCTAGGGTTAAGGCTAATGCTTATGTTTAGACCTAGATTAATGTCTACATTTGGTATCAGAGCCACCCCTAGCTCATCATGAACCCTAATGAAACCCCAACCGAACTTGGATCTAGAAACTAAAGGCTCGGTCTTAATGTTTAATGGGTCGGCTTAGCAATTAAAAGGTTCGATCTAAAGTTTAGTGCTCGGTTTAGCAATTAGAAGGAGGGGAATTTATGATTTTCTTCTGCAAACTCTATTGAAAAAACCCCAAAATCCCTCTACCCGAACCCTAAAATCCAAATCAAAATGTCGAATCGGCGGCGGAACTCACGGTTTTTGGGAGGGAGGCGGAATTTGGATCTCCGGTCTCGGGCGCGCGCCATCGCCGCTCCGCGAGCGGGCTGCTGTCGCCGCGCCGCTGCTCCGATTGGGGCTATCGCCGACGCCGCCGCTCCGCGAGCGGGCTTCCGTTGCCGCGCCGCCGCTCCTCTCAGGGCCGCCGCCGATGCCTCATGATGATGCGGGCGCTGCCGCTCCGCCCGAGCGCGTCGCCGTGGCTTCGCGGGAGCCGCCGCTCCGCGCGGGCGCCGCACGCGCCGCTGCCGCTAATGTCGCTCCGCTCGGAGGCCGCCGCCGACGCCGCTTCTTCCCGCGCGGGGGCCGCCGCCGCCGACCCTTCACGTGCGGGCCACTTTTTCCGCGTGGAGGCGGGCGCAAATGACTAGGGTTAGGGTTGCGGGAGCCGTTTTGTTTCGGCTGCGCGCGTTTTCGACCGTCCGTTCAGATCGGACGGCCATAATGTTTCGGCCTGAAATGCTTTTGGGCCGGCCGTGTTTTTGCAGCCGTCGGATCAAGATCCGACGGCGTGCGCGCGTGCGTGGGGTTTGTGGGCCGTGCGCATCCTCTGGGCCGGCCGCGAGTGGGCTGTTCGCAGGATTTTATTGAGGCCGCGCGCGTGCGTGAATTTCATGGGCCCCGCGCGCGTGAATTGGATTTTTGGGTCGTTTTACGGCCGTACGGGCCTTTCCAGGCCATGCGCGCGTGTTTTGAGCCCGTGCACATATTTTAGGCCATCTGCAGTATTTTTGGGCTGCGTAATTTTATGAATTGAATGCATAGTTTTTGGGCCGTTTTTTGGGCTGACTGCAATAGTGATTTTATCCTTTTTCAGCCCATTATCTTTTTTTTAAGTCATCCTTTATGCACTGTTATAATTACTTTCAGTGGCCCAAAATTTAATGTATCTTTACCCTATTATTATGTATAATCTCGGATTAAAATTGAACCAACGGGATATTTTAATTTTGAGATTTTATGATTAATTTTGGCATTATGTAAACATATGGTTATATTCTGACCAACGTTATTTATAATCATATGTCACCATATTATTATGTTTTGTCTCTAATTAAAATTGAACCAACGAGATATTTTAATTGGAGATTTTTATGTTTTTGGCATTATGTATGCATATGATTACATTCTGACCAACGTTGTTTGTAATCATGTGTCGCCATATAAAATTATTGAGTTCCTTTTCATTTTCTGCCCAACGGTGATATGAATTGAAACTGTTTTTTTTGCATGTTATTAATCAGACCAACGTCGGGTTAATTACATGTAATATATTTATGATATTTCTAAGTTTTGCCCTGTATTTTGAAATTTAGCACTTAATGCATCAAACGTTGCCGCCATAAAGAACGAATTCATGTTGTCCTTGATGTTTTGGACCTTGACTATACCTTAAGGGTAGCCGTTCCCATTCCTCCCACCGAAGGTGAGGAGAATTATGATAAAAAAAATTACGAGGCTAATGCTAAAAAAAAAGTGAGCGGTTTTGACCGCTTATCACTAATGATTATGAAGACCTCTATTTTAGTCGGGATTAGGGGAGCAATCCCCGATTCCGAAAATGCTAAGGATAAAGAATACTTGGCTTCAATCGAGGAGAAATTTAAAGACTCCACTAAAATTTATGCCAGTATTTTGATTCAGAGGCTCTTAACTACTAAGTATGATGGGTCCGACAGCATAAAGAGAGGATATCATGATGATGACCGATATGGCAGAAAAACTCAAGGGCATGGACATGGCAATATCTAATGGTTTCCTTGTCCATTTTATTATGACCTCTTTTCCTTCTGAGTACACGACTTTTAAGATTAATTACATTACTCAAAGAAAAATGGAGCATGAGCGATTTGATCGCCATATGTGTCCAGGAGGAAGAAAGAATAAGGACAGAAAAGAAAGATTATGCTCTTCAAATTGGTGGCTCAAACAAAAAGGAAGTTCCAAGGGGACTTCAAATTTAAGAAAAAGCTGCAATTTTCCCCAAATTAAGACAAGTCGGGGCCTAAAGTGCACAATGCATCTAAGCCTCATGTTGCTCCCGCTGGAGCATCTAAAGGGGGGAATGTCTTTTTTTTGCAAGCAGCCAGGGCATTTTAGAAAGATTGTGTGTGATGTTAAGCGTAAAAATAATGATGAGACTTCTTCGAAACTGTGGCTCTGTCGTTTAGGCCACATTTCGAGGGGGAGAATGAAGCATCTCATTAAAGAAGAAATTCTCCACCCATTAGATTTCTCTGACTCAGACCACTGCATTGATTGCATTAAAGGAAATTATGAGAAGGGAGCTACTTGCAGCACAGGACTCTTAGAATTAATTCATACTAATGTTTGTGGTCCTTTTCCTGTGACATCAGTGGATGGTTTTGATACATTCATCACATTCACTGATGTTTTCTCCCGTTATGGTTATATCTTTCCCATTAAAGACCGATCTGAATCACTTGATAAATTTAAGATATTTAAGGCTGAAGTTGAGAATCAGCACAACCTAAGGATTAAAGTGGTAAGATCGGATCGTGGGGGAGAATATTATGAAAGACATGCCTCTTATGGGCAAATACCTGGCCCTTTTTTTCGTTAAGTTTCTTCAGGAAAATGGCATCGTTGCCTAGTACTCTATGCCGGGCGAACCTCAGCAGAATGGTGTAGCTGAAAGACGCAACCATACACTTATGGATATGGTACGGAGTATGCTTAGCCATTCTAGTTTACCAATTGGCTTGTGGATGGAAGCACTAAAGACAGCCGCACGTTTTGTTAATCGGATTCCCAGTAAATCAGTACCTAAAGCACCTTATGAATTATGGACTGGGAGGAAACCGAGTATGAAATATTTTTATGAGTGTGGGGTTGTCGTGCTGAAGCTAAGTTATTTAATCCACACATTGGGGAATTAGACCCTAAGACAGTAAGTTGCCATTTTATTGGGTACCCTGAGTGATCTAAAGGGTATCATTTTTATTGTCCTGATAGGATAATTAAGTTTGTTGAAACAAGGGACATTGTGTTCTTTGAAAATAATGAGTACCTGGAGCCCAGGAAAATAGATCTTGAGGAGAAGCGGGTTTATGTTCCTTCACCGCTCATCCCAGAGACCTTTATTCCTGTGCCTAAGGCGGTTGCACCTTCAGTAGATAATATTGTTGTTGCACCCACTGTTGAGGTTTCTGAAATTCCTGATGTTATATCTAATGAAGAGCCTCAGCAGTCTCTTGAAATAACTAAAGAACCTATTAGAAGATCACAGCGGGAGAGAAGATCTACCATCCCAAAATGATTATGTTGTCTATACAAATGAGGATGTTAATGATGTAGGGAAGGTAGATGATCCCACCTCTTATAAAGAGGCCATAATGAGTGAACATTCTTCTAAATGGCTTGGAGCCATGGAGGATGAACTAAAGTCTATAAGCACTAATGATGTATGAGACTTAGTAGAAAGTCCTGACGGAGTCAAAACAGTAGGCTGTAAATGGGTCTACAAAACCAAGCATGACTCTAAGGGAAATATCGAAAGGTTCAAAGTAAGGCTTGTAGCAAAAAAAAGGCCTCTCACAAAGAGAGGGGATTGGTTATAATGACGTCTTTTCTCCTGTCTCAACTAAAGATTCATTCAGAATTGTTATGACACTTGTAGCTTATTATGATTTAGAGCTGTATCAGATGGATGTTATGATGGAATTTCTTAATGGCGACTTGCAAAATAATGTTTACATGACTCAACCGGAAGGTTTTGTCGTGGAAGGCAAGGAGCATATGAGATGTCGACTTAAGAAACCAATTTATGGCTTAAATCAAGCATCGAGGCAGTGGTACCTCAAATTCGATAAGATAATGAGTTTTGGGTTTAAGGAAAATGAAGTTGATAACTGCATATATGTTAAGTTCAAGGGGAGTAAATTCTCCATCTTAAGTACTTTATGTGGATGATATCTTATTGGCCAGCAGCGATAAGGATATGCTGTTTGAGACCAAGAGATTTCTTTCATCTATTTTTTGATATGAAGGATCTCGGTGATGCCTCTTATGTTCTTGGCATTGAAATTCACTGAGATAGGTCCAAAGGAACATTAAGTTTATCTCAGAAGGCATACATTGACAGAGTACTGAAGAAATACAATATGCATAAGTGCTCTGGCTCGCCTGCTCCTATTGTTAAGGGCAATAAGTTTGGGACATTTCAATGTCCGAGGAACCAATATGAAACTGATCAGATGAAGTCGGTTCCTTATGCTTCAGCTGTCGGAAGCATTATGTATTCTCAAGTATGTACACACCCTGATTTAGTTTTTGTAACCGGGATGCTTGGCAGATATCAGTCAAATCCAGGACCGGACCACTGGAAAGCCGTTAAGAAAGCTTTGCGTTATGTGCAAGCTACTAAGCATTTCATGCCCACATATAAGTTTTCTGATAACCTTGAAGTTATTGGTTATTCAGATTCAGATTTTGCTAGATGTGTTGATAGTAAGGAATCCACGTCAGGTTATATCTTCACACTCTCAGGAGGAGCTTTCTCGTGGAAAAGCTCCAAACAAACCCTTACGGCATTTTCAACGATGCAAACTGAGTTTGTGGCATGTTATAAGGCTACCGGGCAGGCTGTATGGCTTAAGAACTTTATCCCGGGAATGAGAGTGGTAGACAGCATTTCTAGACCACTCATTCTGTACTGCGATAATGAACCCGCAGTCTTTTATGCAAATAACAACAAGTCAAGTGGTGCTGCCAAACACTTGACATTAAGTATCATGTTGTGAAAGATAGAATCCAGGATCAAACCATAAGTATCAAGCATATTAATATTAAGTTAATGATTGCGGATCCGCTTACTAAAGGCTTACCACCCAATATTTTTCGTAATCATGTTGCCGGCATGGGTTTATTGGAAAGCCTCTGATTCTGGATAAAAAGGACCTTAAAGCAAACCAACTCCCATTAAGTATAATGAATATCCATTTCGAGATAGGATAGTACACTATAGATACTGGGGTTGTACGACACTTAATTGGCCATGCAACACATTGCCTTGGTATGCTGTTTTATTGAGAATGGGCTTATGATGTTAGCCTTACGATCAAAGGGGAGAATGTTGGGTTGATCTCGGCTAACTAACCCCGAGATTTCAGGGAGGTGATGCCTCAACTCGCGCCATGATCGGAAGCGCTAGCAACTAACCCTTGGTTTCGGTCCCGGACACCCAGCGCCAAATAAAAGGAGGGTTTCGGCAGGCCTTTGCCTGAGCGCGTTGTCCTAAGCCTCTCTAACCCTAACAAGATCCGATCTCTAACGGGCGCTACGGTGGACGAAGGCCGGAGCACTTCTCCGACCACGGCATCGGCTTCACCGACGCCGGCCACCTCTGCACCGCCGACCTCTTCACTGCATCAACCGAGCACCGACCCTCAAGGCATCTTCAAGTTCGGGTATGTAAATTGACGCTTCCGCTCTAATGATTTATGTAGGTGTTCATGATTTAGATCTAGGGTTAAGGCTAATGCTTATGTTTAGACCTAGATTAATGTCTACAGTTCTAAGTGGCTTCTGACTTTTAGAAGTTGAAAGCCAGAATCCGAAGCCACCTGGAGCGCCCTAGGTGGCCCTCCTCCAGCTGGCTTCGGCTTCCAGCTTTGAAAAGTCAAAAGTCAGTAGGAGCACATCGGCTTCTTAATTTTCTTTTTCTTTTTTTGGCTTTTTTTCTCTTATTTCTTGGCATTGTCTGTCAAAATATAATGGTATTTTTCTTTTTTCCTTATTTTAAAGTTTTTTAATTGAATGATTTAGAAAAAAAATAATATTTATTGTAGTATAATTTCAGTTGAAATCTAACCGTCATAGTCAAAGCTAAAGCTTAAAGCCGTTTTGAGCGGCCCAAGCTGGCTTGATCTTATGGACGAGCTGGGTGGACAAGACTTGCAAAGTCTGTAAGGAGGACGTTAGGGGCGAACCAAGGCAGGTTGACAGACTAGGAAGATATGTGCATGTACGCGTGCTTGGGGAACTTGAAATCAAGCAACTTCTTCGATAGTATCAGTTTACACACGTTTAGATAAAAAGACGTCGCCACACGATCAAACGATACTGTTTAAGGAGATTAGACTAATTGCATGGCCCAAGTTCTTCAGTGAATTCAAGTATCTCATGAGCAAATAGCCACTGAAAAGGTGTGAAAAGGTGTTACATTGCAAATAGCAAATAGCCAACTATTGCCGCTGGACTTGCATAGCAACTCCTCTATTTAAATCTCAACCCAACAGCAATTAACATACACTTGCGAATAAAGCTCAGTAGAGATACAAAATTTGCCAATTACGAAAAAGGTACTTAGGCTATACAAGGCTAAATGTTTCTTGTTATGACATACTTTTTACACTAACTACCTAGCACGCCATCAAAGTCTAAATGTGTCAACTATAGATGATATGTAAATTACTATTGCACGTGGAACAACTGTGCTACTCCCGCCCGTACATGTCGCCTTCAACAACACATAAAAACAATAACAAAACAAGCGTGAGTCTGAAGACCCAGCAAGCACACAATAAAACAGTGGGGTTAGCACAGTAATCCAATAAATCATATATTCCAGAGCAATAAATCATAATATTTGTATCTGCATCTCTATCTCCTATTTCATTCTTGCAAATGCGATGTGATGCAATGCTATATATCTCCAAATGTATCTTATACCAGTATAGTGGAGTTGCTTCATCCGTCGGTGAAACCCCTCTACCTCTATCCCTAGAGGTGCCTACTGAAATAGATCTTGCTCTTCCCACCGTCATGGGATGCTTACCGTCGTAGGTCATTCAGATGAGTGCAATGCCTGATGCGTCTCTAGATGTATCTTATACTGGTATAGTGAAGTTGCTTCACCCAACGGTGAAACCTCTCCGCCTCCATCCCTGGAGGTGCATTCCGAAGTAGGTCTTGCTCTTCCCATCGTTGTGGGATGCCTATCATCATAGGTCATTCAGATGCTCATGGTGCAACGCAAATGCAACATTTTTCAAATGTTGATATTCAATCATAAGAATCATTTCATAATATACGGTAAAACATGGTATAAGAGAATAAGCACCAATCCTATATCACAAAACACTATTCTACCATACACTTGTCTAGTTATTCTCGTGGACGACGCGTGGTGGAGCGCCAAATGAAAACCTCCACCTGAAAGCATCATCTAAACTCTCAACTCAACATTGCAATTGACACAAGCATATAAACAGCATTGGTTCTATGCATATTGACAACCGACAATGTTCCTACGTGCAACCCTGACACCAATAACCTCTCTCTCTCTCTCACCGAACATCTTTCTGACGCCCCGGTGCTCAAAAGATCCTAATTTACGGATCATACCATCTATATTCATGGATAAATCTTATTTGTACACGCTTAATCTTTTTATCTTCTTTTTTTATTTTTCTCTCCTCTTCTTATTTTCTTTTCTTTTCCTCCCTCTTTCTTTTTTTCTACCCAGCCAGTTCTTCTCACGCCCGATCCGGATGTGGGTTTCTCTCAGCGCCGCACAATCGGCCACTCGGTGCAGCACCGCCTTGGCCCGTCCTGGCCCTGGTGCCTTCGCCATTGGCCCCTAGGCCTGCGCCTCCTCCCCTCGGCTCGGCCTTGCTTTGTGGCTCCGCCGCCCTTAAGTCATTGCACGGCTCCGTCATTGCCTGTCTATGGCCCCCTATGCACCACCGCCCTGCTTGGCCGCCGCACTGCTAGCGCCACTGGCTCCTCCTTTCACTGACTCCTCCGACCCCTCACTGACCCCGGCCCGTCGCTGCCCGAGCTCCACATGCCATTACTAGTAACCCTAGGTCTGCTCTATGTCGGCTACTACCCGCCGGCTTCGATCCATCTCCTCATCCTCCCCCTTTAGTCCTATCCTCTTCTCCTACCACTCTCCCTCTCTCGATTTACTTGAGTTCATGCTTTGTGACATTCGGCTGGTTGCTTATTGGCTACGGTTTATGCATGGTTGAATCTTAAGAAAGTGATGTTATTGCCATGAATGGGTGGTGGGCTACCTTTGCCGGTTGATTGTTGGGTTGCTTTGGGAAGGACTAGAAATGTGCCATTGGTGGTCATTGTCTTGGTCAGCGGTGTGGTGCTGCCCTTATCCTCCTATAGCCAGATGCCCTGCGGCTTGCCCCCACCTTGCTCCTGATTGGCTGGCTTTGCTTCTTGCTTGGTGGCGGCCAGTGAGAGGTGGCTGTGTGATGTTTGGGTTTGGCCTTGGATGGGGAGGGGAATGAGAAAACGAGTTAGCCTACGGGTGCCGTGGACTTTCTTCTCCCTTCTCTTCTATTTGGCTGGTTTTGCCTTGCCGTGCTTTCTCGATTGCCTTGCTATCCCTCTCTTTGGCTGTGGCGTCCAGAGGTGTTGTGTTGGCCCTTATTGTGGCCGTGCTGTCTCGATGGGTTGTTCTGTCCCTTACTGTTGTTGCCTTATGGCTGTCGGTTGATATTTTAGTGATTAAATGTGATTTTGCTTTTTTCCACGGGTATTACACAACTTAAGCCTTACAACTTCATAGACGCTTCTGAATATCTCGGCCCAATCTACTTCCACCAATATTTCCAAACTGAGAGCAATGACAAAATCGTTTTATGTTTTGTTTTCTACTCATTAATTAATTTCCCTACAAGGTAATGCAGCAGCGCTACAGCCGAGTGCAGTCGAATACTCTTCCTGCCGTCCGATCCATGCATCCCCACTGGTCAAGACTGAAAGCTCGATACTGCAGAGCCTGGTCAGCGACGTCCTCATTGGCGCCATTATGTCCGTGATTTTCTATGTGAATGTTCTCTTGTTTCTGCCCAGACAGCATGCGCACCGCAACGGTGAGATCAGGTAAATGGTCCTTAAGAAACTGCCTCCTTCGGTTATAAATACATGTTCATTTTAGACATCGACACAATTATATTCTAAAATGTAGCTTTCACCATTAATTTATATTATAATATTTATAAGCCTAATAAAATTAAAATATTATGAAATTACTTTTAGAAACAAATATATACATATGATTTTTCATATATCCAATCTAAATATTTAAAAATGTATTGATAGTTAAAATTTTGAAAGTTCAATAGCACATATCCCAAAATGATGTGTATAGTGAATGGAGGGAGATCAGTGGCAAGCTAGCCTCTTAATAAGATATCAGAGTTGCAGCCACTGGTCACCGAATTGTAGCAAGATGCCATACAAATCATTGGGAGCCTACCAAATCTTGCAGTTCTGTGTCTGAACTATAACTCAATTACGTGGGAACTACTACATTTCTAAGGCTCATCTTTACCAAGTCTCATGGTGCTGAGGATTTCTGAATCATATCTGCTCACATCGGTGAGGTTTGGAGAAGAAGCAATGTCTAAACTCGAGCTCCTGGAAACTATGATTCGCTTCAATCTGTACGAATTTTCCGGGCCACCATTTCTCAAATGAACTCAAGGAAATACTAGTGCCTGGATTCGGAGAGGAAATCAACGAAAAGTTGCAGAGTCAAATCGTGGAGCAAACAAACCAGGCCAATTTGAAGGTGAGGTGGGTCTACAATTCTTGATGTTCACCCTATCGGCTATCAGCAACATTAGCACGCCGGTATTCCCTCTGTATGTATATCTCACTATTTCTGCTTTGCTTGAGCCCGTCTTCTGAATCAAAATGCCAACTTGCTCTATTCTACGCAATGGTCAAGTACACGGAAATAGGTTAAATACCTGTTTGCTACGACAAGTTGATATCGATATCCTGATGTAGGTTTCTGTATATTGTACTGATGTGGGCTAGTTTTTGAGGTGGCTTTCGGTGGATTAGAAGTGGCGGATGAAGCCGAAATCGGGAATCGGGATTAGAACGTAAAGGGTAGCGGGCAAGATCGTGCTCGCCTTCTTGTGCGTGCAGAACGCTTTGTCCAGCCAGAGCAGAAGCTCTGAGACGCCAGGAGAGGAAGATACTTTCTATTGCTTGATTCCCAAACGTTACAGCATGTGTTCTCTTATATAGAACTTTTACAAACCGAATATCATATGTATACTACTACTAATACGAATATGAAACTCTATATAGCAACTGACGTATACATGTTAATTTATAGTACTATTAATCTCCTATCCAAGAACTTGCCAACTGAAGCAATCCTATTCCACATTTCCACCGCGCCGACTGTCACCGTCTCGGACGTATACTGTGTCGTGTCATGTTTTGCCAGAAGCAGAGTCCAAGCCTAATACGGCACCTTGCGCCGCCTGCAGTCTTCCACCTTTATGCGCATAGAACTTCCCCAGTACGAGTCCACAATATTTCCTCCTGCTACTGAAATAGCTCGTCCTCGAGCTAGAAGTCCGGATATTGCTCACGGTACTTGGAGAGAAGCATCCATGAAGTCTCGGATGATGGACAATCCTTCCGTTGAACCCAAATCTCCCATTGATCACAACGAAGATGAGCACGCAGAACCATCGAAGGAAGAGGAATAACCCGACCATGATGAGTATCCGGTAAGAACGGAATTTTAACTGGAGGGTCACCATGGAAAGCTTTAAGCAAAGCAACATGAAAAACATCGTGAATCTTGGCGTGTGTCAGGCAACTGAAGACAATAGGCCACTGAACCAACTCGAGCGATGATATGAAAAGGACCATAATATTTGGGAGCCAACTTAGGCGCAACACGTCCAGTGAGAGAAGAAGACAAACGATGATGCAAACACGGCCAAACCCATTGCCCTACTTCAAATTGCACATCACGATGATGACTATCATGTTGCTGCTTCATGACAACTTGAGTTTGCAACAATCGGTCATGTATTGCTCCCAAAAACTCGTCACGACTAGCCATCTGTTGTTCAACGACAGCCTCCTGAGTAGACCCCGGCTCACTAACCAACAAAGCCGGTGGATTGCGTCCATAAACCACACGGAAAGGCGTCATGCAAAGAGCAGTTTGATATGAGGAATTTTAACTGTTAAAATTAATCTTGACTTAAGAGTCTTAGTCGCAGTTGAGTTCGTTTTCGTGTGTAATTCGAGTTGAAGTGGTGTCCAATTCGAAGTCCTAATACGTGTGTTAGTAGGAGTTATTAGCATATAAATTGAGAGGCTTGTAACCAGTTTATGCATTGCAATATTTGCGAGAAATAAAGATTAGAATTCAAGGGCCAGATTTGTAACAATTGGTATCAGAGCCAACCTCAATTTCTCCTGCTGCTGCTGCCCCCGGGAGGAGCAATCTCAGCTCCCGGGGGCGGCCACCGCTGTAGCCGCCGATAAGCCCTGCCGACGTCGCCGCCGTGGAGTAGCTGCGGGCGGCGGTAGAGAAGGCCGCCGTCACCGCCGCTGCAGAAGGAGGAACCGACGCCAGCAGCCGAGCCGAAAGGGGAGTGACCGAGACGCGCCCGCCCAGCCGCTGCCCATGCCCAGATCGAGGCCATCCTCGGGTCGACCGAAGCCCGCCGACGCCGGATCCGCCAAGCCCGCCGACGCCGGATCCGCCAAGCTCGCCGACACCAGAGCCCGGAGGAGAGGGCGGAGAAGCCGAAGGCCACCAGATCTGGCCGCCTCTGCCGGCTATCCCCGAAGTGGCAACTCCAACGGCCAAAGGATTCCTGCTCCCGTCGCGCTCTCATCTTCAAAGGCGCGGGGTTTCTCGCCGGGAAGCAGGCGGTCCCTTGGGATGGCGTCGGCGGCACCGGAGAAGGACGCGCCGGTGGTGGAGGAGGCGGCGGAGACGCAGCACGAAGAGGACACGGCCACGACGGAGGAAGTGGACCGCCTCATCCTCGCCGCCGGGGATGCCCCGCGACCACGCCCTGCTCGACGGAGACGGGGGAGCCGCGCGAGGCGGAGGCGCTGCTGAAGGGGGAGCGGCCGGGGAGGCGTAGGCGCGAGGCGAAGAAGCGGAGGCGCCGCCACCGAGCCATGGAAGACCAAGAGGAGCAGGGGGCGTGCGCGTGTTCCCGCTGCGGGGTTTGAGGAATGAGGGGGCCGGGGTAGCAGGAAGGAAGAGCTTGCAGCGTGAGATGGGCCTCGCTGGGAACAGACCGAAGGACATGCAGGGTCAGATGGGCCCGGGGAGAAATAGGAGCCCGAGACGGAACAGAAGACCGAGCCGAACTCATCTTCAAGAAAAAGAAAACCGAGCCGGAGGTGATATCCGCCCAAATAAAAGCACAACGGAGCACCCCAAGATGCAGAGCAACAGCAAGAGCAAAAGTGCAAATTTCAAGAGAAACGGAAAACAACAGTTTTTCCTCTGTTTTTTCTCTCGGTCCAAGAGACTTCAAAGTAGCCCTAATTTTGATCCGTGCCCAAGATCATGTCGCGTACTTCGGGAAGCGGTGTCACCGGCGACGAGGCATCATCCGGTGCGATGGCGAAGGAGAGTTCCGCTATCTCGCTGCATTATCCGATGCTCACGACGAGCAATTATGCAGCATGGGCAATCAAGATGAAGGTGTACATGAAGGCTCAAGGAGTGTGGGATGCGATCGAGACGCTCTTCCTACTGGCCGAAAAGGAGACAGCCAAAGCCGCGTGGGAGGCGTTGAAAGCGATGCATCTTGGCGCAGATCGTGTGAAGGAAGCAAAGGTACAAACTCTCAAAACCGAGTTTGAGGTGCTGCGTATGAAGGAAACGGAGTCGATCAATGACTTCGCTGTCCGGTTGACGGTCATCGTCAACAAGATACGGGCCCTTGGCGAGATGGTGGAAGAGTTGTATGTGGTAAAGAAATTCCTTCGTGCTATTCCCTCACAGTTTCTCCCGATTGCTTCAGTCATAGAGCAATTTGGAGACCTAAAGACAATGACCATGGAGGAGGTCATCGGTCGTCTTAAGCCGTATGAGGAACGCATCCATGACAATGGAAACAAAGGTGAAGGACAGCTCTTGTTGACTCGCGCTGAGTGGGAGGCCCAATCATCGAAGCGTGAAGGCAAGAACACTTCCAGGGGTGATGGCCAAGGCCGTAAAGGTCGGAGGTTTGATAAGGCAAAAGTGAGGTGTTATAACTGTAATGATTATGGACACTTTGCTTCAGAATGCCAAAAGCCGAAGACGAAGAAAGCGTTTGTTGCTGAAGCGCTCAGCGAAGATGAAGTGCTCTGATGATGAGTTGAGTCAGGAACGTTTGAGATGTGTCGCCATCCAAACTCAAGCAAGGTGGAAAGAAGTTAGAAAGTCAAGATTAAGGGGGAGATTGTTAAAATTAATCTTGACTTAAGAGTCTTAGTCGCAGTTGAGTTCGTTTTTGTGTGTAATTCGAGTTGAAGTGGTGTTTAATTCGAAGTCCTAATACGTGTCTTAGTAGGAGTTATTAGCATATAAATTGATAGGCTTGTAACCAGTTTATGCATTGCAATATTTGCGAGAAATAAAGATTAGAATTCAAGGGCCAGATTTGTAACAATAACAATATTCGGCCCATAGAAGACACAGCACCCACTGCTTCGGACGATTGCCACATAGACATCACAAATACATGTGATGATGCGATTAACCACCTCAGATTGTCCATCGGACTTAGGATGAAATGCAGAGCTTAAATGTAATTGCACTTCGGCCAAATGAAAGAGCTCTCGCCTAAAATTACTTGTAAAAATTGGGTTACAATCACTAACAATTGATGAAGGAATCTCATGAAGACGAACAACCTCAGCAAAGAAAATATGGGCAGCGGAACTTGCAGTATATGGGTGAGAGAGAGCAATGAAGTGACCATACTTTGAAAATCGATCCACCATGATCAATATAACTGACTTCCCATGTATCTTTGGCAATCCCTCCACAAATTCCATTGCAATATCTGCCCAAATAGTCGTAGGCACGTCTAATGGTTGTAACAGTCTGGCCGAATGAAGATGCTCCGTTTTATTGCGTTGACAGACCGAATATCCTTTAACAAATTCTCTCACTAGTCGTGGAAGACCTGAAGTACGGAAGTGAACACGCATCTTATGCAGAGTCTTCTAAACACCTTCATGTCTAGTGCCATGAATTTCAGTTAGCAGTCGCTGCAACAGAGCTGATTCGGTCGACACAAAAACTTTATTTTTATGTAGGAGATATCAGCCACCGACCTGACCCGCCAGTACTCAATCCTGAAAAGTTGACAACTCCACCGAAAGAAGCGATTTCTTGTCGTAGCTGATCAAACCATTGAATTGCGATGCTGACAGCGCATGAACAGCAGCTACCTCCTCATCACGTCTAGACAGAGCGTCTGCTGTAGTATGTAGGTGGCCTAGCCGATAATCAATTGAAAAATCATAACCATACAATTTACTTATGCAATGAAGTTGCCGAATAGCCAAAAGGCGCTGATCAAGGAGAAATTATAGACTATAATGATCCGTCTGAATCAAGAAAGCTCTTCCGCAAAGATAAGGCCTCCAATAGGGATGCAAATGGTACGGGTTAATCTCGACCAATCCAGTATCGAATCCTGTCGGTACCGAATTCGGTCAGTACCGGAAAGTTGTTGCCGGATACGGTAGCGAAAATAAGAGAGCTAAAATTCGATCGAATAGCACCGGTAAATGGTAAACTAGATGCTATTCGATTGAATATCCAATAAGCAAGTTATTACCCCAACCGACCTAGCCTATCAACTATCATTAACACCAACCGGCCTAGATTTTATCCAAATCCTAAGTTAACTCCAGATTCCAGCCACTCTACCAGTCGCCAACAATCCTCCCCGCTTATGTTGAACTTGCGTATAAATTTATCGGTTTTTGACCTTATGTATGAATTTATCGCTTATGTTAAACTTGTGTTGTGTTAGCTATTATATTTAAGTAATCTAGACAAATTTATTAGTAGTTGAATGCTTAAAGTGATGGTGGTATGGTTCAGTATATATTCCTTTATGTATGCACATACTGTATGCCTATATTATGCGTTTTCGATCCAAAACCATCATGTATCCGTCCTGATAGTATTGTATTCAAAACTCTGAATACTTCGAATTTGTATTCATATCTGGCCTTACCATATCCAACTCTAAATTAAAAAAATGGGTTAGGATATGGTATGAACAATATCCATTCGAATCCGACCCGATTGCACCCCTAGCCTCCAATGCCTAACCGCCTTAACCAACCCAATGAGTACCCTCTTATATGCCGCTAACTTAGCATGTTGAGGAGCGACCAGACAGCTAACGAAAGCGATGCAACATTCGCCTTGATGAAGAACTACCCCCGAAACCAAACCCAGAAGCATTGCAATCCACCACAAATTGCTTGGAGAAGTGTGGCAATTGCAAAACCGGAGCTGAAGTAAGGACTGATTTCAGAGCTTGAAAAGCATCATCTATGCCTTTGGACCACACAAACGCTTCCTTTTTTTAATAGCCACATCAAAAGGGAGGCCACCACCACATAATTTTGAACAAACTTTCGGTAGTACCCTATCAAACCAAGAAATCCCCGCAAGGCTCACATAGAATGAGGTGTTGGCCAGTCCAAAACTGCAGTGACTTTGTCCAGATCCATAGTCATGCCTTGTCCTGAGATAATGTGACCTAAGTATGCCACTGTGGTCACTCCAAAATAGCACTTCAACCATTTCAGAGCCAACTTATGGGATTGTAGTACTTGTAGGACAATCCGCACATGCTAGAGGTGTTCCGACCATGAGGCACTATAGATTAAACGGAAGTGCTAAACATCAGTTGGTTGTTTTTTAAATTGAAATCAGTCAGATTTTAGATCGTCCATTTTACTTTAGGATTCGTGTTCTGATCGGTCTGCAATTTTGTTGTTGGTTTGTACGCGTCTGAATCCCGTCCGTTTGTAGCTAGGTCCACATACGCGCGTGTACTATTGCAGGTGTAGCGGAGTACTCAAGATGGCCTAGTCTAACTCCAGTGCAGGCGAGCGTCTGGCCCTGCTTTTTGGCTTTTTCAATCACTTTGAAATCTTCATTTTTTTAATCATCATTAAATATACTTTTTATATATACAATGCCATAAAAAATAGATTTTGATGTAATTTTTTATAGAACTCACTTGTACGTAAGTATAGAACTATTTTTCCAAAATGTTTTGTTTGGTTAAATTTCCTAAGATGTTTTGTTTGGTTAAATTTCCCAAAATGTTTTGTTTGGTTTGAATGCTGTGTTTTATTAAATTTCCCAAGATGTTTTGTTTGATTTTCTAAACTTTTTCTTAGAAGCATATTTTAATACAGAGTACTATCACAGCCCAATGTTTATTTGTTAATTAAAAAGGCAGCATACATTGATTTTCTGAATCTTTTTCTTAATAGGCTTAACTAATTTGTTTGGTCAAGTATCACTACTTGTTTTGTATGCTCAGAAGCATAGTCAAATTTTATTTGATTAAATTTTCTAGTTGTTTTGTCACATAGTTATTGTTGTTTTTTGTGTCTCATGCGTTGTATGGGCCCTTTGGAAGGATGTAGATTATTTTCGGCCTGTTGTTCCTTGAAGACAATGAAAGCCCGATTAGGGAAAAGGCCATCCAGAGAAAATAAAAGCCCGTAAAAACGCAGACCGTGAAAAACATTCCTCGACTCGTTAACGTTTGCAGCCCGTTAAGCCTATCGGGTCCTTTTGTTTTTTTAATTGTGCTATTACGGAAGATGAGTTACGTGGGATTTTCATCCTACGGTGCCAAATCTGACTGATTTACTCAAAAAAATCAGTCGAATGACAAATAGACACTCCCTAGATTAAAATATCATAAAAAAACACCAACACAAACCTCCTGAGAAACTGCCTGAGTACCTCATTCATAAGTGCTTGAAAAGTAGCCAGCAGATTCGTTAGTCCAAAGGTCATCACCAAGAACTCAAAGTGGCCATGGTGTGTTCGGAAAGTTGTTTTCTCAATATCATCTGGATGCATCCTTACTTGATGGTAACCACCACGTAAATCGAGTTTAGTGAAGTAGCGTGCCCCTTGTAATTCATCAAGAAGTTCATCCACCACTAGAATTGGAAACTTATTCTTGATAGTCCATGCATTCAAAGCCCAATAACCTACACAAAAATGCCATGTGTCATCACGTTTCTTGACCAATAGAACTAGTGAGGAGAATGAGGACGTACTATGTTGAATGATGCCTTGGGTGAGCATATCCTCACATTGCCTTTCAATCTCATCTTTAAGAAAATACAGATAATGATATGGGTGCACAGCCAAAGCTGCTGTTCTTGGCAACAATCTGATGCGATGATCATGTTGTTGAACTGCTGGAAGGCCATGTGGTGACTCAAACAGCTCATCGAACTTGCGTAACAGACTAGCCATCAACTCATGTCCATCAATGCTAAGAACCTATGGACCCACCTTTGCTACGCCAATGCCTCGCCAAGTCACGTGATGGCCAAATCGCCAAAAAGACATGGTGAGTTGATCAAAGTCCCAAACAATTGGTCCTAGAGTATGAAGCCATTGAACTTTGAGGACGACGTCAAATCCAACAAGAGGAATTGCAAAGCAAATCCACATAGAACTTGTCCTTGTCGATAACTAGTGGCACCTGAGCACAAACACTGGTACATGGAACACGATCACCATTTGCAGCTCTGACCTGCATACTAGGCCGTGGTGACAACCGCAAGCCAACTCGATGCATAGTCCTATCATCGAGGAACGTATGAGTAGACCCGGTGTCCAGGAGTGCTCGGAGAGAGATGTCATTAATTTCAACTTGCAGCTACATAGTTTGACCCGCCCAAATGCTGGTAAGGGCATGTAATGAAATTTCCACCTCCGGCTCACCATCTTGACTATCATCTCCTTCATCCAGTTCAAATAAATAGTTGCCCTTCATGGAACACCGGTGATTAGGCCCAAATTTCTTGGGATAATTGTAGCAAAGACCCTTCGTGTGGCGTTCCACCATCTCAGCCGTAGATAGCTGCTTCCAATCAGTTATTGTCAGTGTGGGAAGCAATTGTGGCACAGTTGTTAACGATGCTGAAAGCACTAAAGGAGGGGTGGGATTGCAGCTCTTACCAAAGACTAGCTCCTTGGTGCCTTACAGTCCACTGGTTCCTCTGTGAGGATAAGCTCATCGTAGTCTAAAGATTGCTAGGATTTTGTAACTCAACGTTAGTATGTAGAGGTTTAAGTAGGCCAGCCATAAACAACTGAACCTGCTGTGTTGGAGATAATAGCTCTATGTCAGTGGCGGACCCAGAGCCAAATTTTAGGGGGGGCTAGCGGGACATAATGTACAAAAGATAAACACACTAAACATAAAGCGAACTATATTTTGCAATCCAAAATCACACATAATTAAAATAGAGACATAATAAAAATACAAAATACAACAAAGATGGTACCTCGGTAATAGATAATGTGCCTTCCAATACCCATAAATATATGTAAGCAGTTATCTGCACACCAAAATTAGCAAACTTAGTAATGAAATCTGAAATGGTATTTGTGAATAGTTATAAAGATTGAAAAAAAAATGAAACATACCAGTAACTAAGATTGAGTAGTAGTAGTGCAAGTACGAGGCAATAGTATTCTACGAGATTTCATGCTTTGAAAGCGTTTTCTAATTCTATCATCATCAAGGTTTCTAAAAATCTCTCGCTCAGTGTAGCATATCATCAAGTCACTGAACCACTCATCCGCTACTCTATTGCGCAAATCTGTCTTGATAATATTCATTGCCGAAAAGACTCTTTCAACAGATGTCGTTGCTACTGGAAGGATCAATTTTAGCTCAATGAGGCGATAGACCAATGGAAATGTTCTATTCTTTCCTGTTTCAACCATCTTTTGAGCTAGCTTTGCAATATCACCATATCCATTGAATTCTACACTTCTCTTGACATTGAGAACAAATGTTTGAAGCTGATTTCTTAACAACAAACGGTCGGCTATATCAAAGTCATCAGCATAAATCTCATCAAGTCGAACAAGTTTATCTACATCAAACTTGGAAAAAGAGTCTCTTGGATCAAGACAAGACATGCATACCAGTAACTCTGAAGAAACTTCATTAAACTGATGGTTCATCTCTGATGTAATGTCATCAATAGCAGTAATGAAAATATCAACATGGTAATAGTGATGGTAAGTCACTGTATGCTTCCTACGTGCAGACATGCCTCTAACTAAAATGAGTTCTTCCATATTTGACACATGAATCTCATTTGTTTCACAAAAGCTTTTTACTCGCTGGAATAATGGCTCCCATCCATTGTCTCTCATGTCCTGCAAACGCATTTTTCACATCTACAAGCAAATCCATAGCTTCAACAATATCTTGATCTTTCCTTTGCAAAGCAAGTGATAACTCATTTGTAATGCTTAGCAAGTCTATTAATAAATGCAAGATAAAAACAAATTCAAAGGTTTCCATTTTTTGTATCAATCCAGATGCTCCACCATGACTTGATGGTTGACATGCATCTTTACTCACAATCTCTAGTACCTCTAATACTGCCTCCCACATTTGGTAAATACGCAGTATGGTTTTTAGATGAGAGCCCCATCTAGTATCGGAAGGTCTAGCTAGGCTCATTTCTTGATGCAACCCTGTGCCAGTGACAGCCTTATCATTCTCTAGCTTCTCTAACAAGATATCTTGATGCTTTGCAAGCAATGCATCCATTCTTTTACAAGATGCACTTACAGTGGTCACTATCAAGGGAATATAGTTGAAGAAATCAGCAATAGCTCTACTGCAACTTGCAACAGTTACAACCACTAACTGCAATTGATGGGCAAAGCAATGGATATAGAAAGCATACGGATTCTCATCTCGGATCTGCCTTTGCAAGCCATTAAATTCTCCTCTCATATTTGAAGCTCCATCATAACCCTGCCCTCGTAGCCTAGAAATTGGTAATTGGTGCTCTCCAAGTAAACCAACAATGCAGCAGATGTACAATTTGATACATGCTTAATACCAAGAAACCTTTCAAGAACCTTCCCTTGATCATTCACAAACCTGTATGCCAATTGCCACAGATTATATTAAGTTAAAACATAATCACATGATTACACAAATAAATAGAACAATGTAAAAACATAAAATAAAATACCTCAAAATCACGGCCATTTGCTCCTTTATTGATATATCTCTTGACTCATCAATTAGCACGGACAAATTCCTATCTCCAATCTCCTCCATAATCACCTTCGTGACCTCTTGCGCACAAGCTTTCGCAAGATCCTTTTGAATTTTTGGAGAAATCATCTGATAATTTAAGGGAGCTTAATCAAACACTTTCTTCACTTCCTCATTCTTATCTTTGTACCACTCAACCAATTCTCTAAAATTTCCCTTATTGATGGAAGTTGAAGATTCATCGTGTCCTCGAAAAGCTTCACCTTGCATTAGAAGAAATCTTGCACAATCTAAAGAAGCAGTCAAACGAATTTTATATGCAATTTCTGACTCTCGGCCATGATCAGAAAGTCTTTGTGTCACACTTGCCCTTTGATTTTTAAAATCCTCACAGTCTCCCCTTGCAATGTTGTGATAACTATTAGGTCCACCAACATGTTTATCAAATGTTCCTAAAGCTTTCTTCCAATTAGAATACCCTGTTGTTGTAAATACATCACTACCAAATTTTTCAGGCCTTCCAGGCTTCTTGAAAAAAAAACAATAGAAACAAAAGGCCGCATCCTTTTCCACACTATATTCCAACCAATCATATTTATTGTACCAAGATTGTTGAAATGCCCTTGAACAATCATTCTGCATTTTGTGAGGAAAATCATGACCTTTTGGTTGTGTTGGACCTCTCAACAAATACGCCCTTCTCACTTGATCTCTAATTTCATTATCATACTCATTAATAGGTATACGATTTGCTGGATCAGCGATGATTTCATCAGGACTAAAATCCACCCGAGCCTTCTTTACTTTACTCTCATTAGTATGAGGAGTACTACTTGTATTGGATGAAAAATATTTATGCAATGTTCGTTTCTCCATTTCTTGCAACTCTATAAATAAATAAATGACAATAAATGAAATTAAAATACTAAAGTCATCACAATTACACAAATTTAAAAAGTAGGTTTATGTTTCAATGTTTCATACCTATTAATATAAAATCGCAGTATCTGTACACACCTAATCTTATCCACTGACACTTGTCGGCAGTCGGCAAGAATTGAAATTGAAGACTGGTATTAAACAACGCAGTTGGTCGCACCGCAGCAGATATCGCCCAGTCGCCCCCCTCGCCCGTGCCTCGGGCCCTCGGCCGCTAGCAGCTCCCCTCTTGGACTCTCCCTCCGAACCTCCGCCCTCCGCCAGTCTGTCCTCCGGCCGACCGGGTCCCTATCTCTCCTCCCACTCTCCCAGAGTCCAAGCCTCAGAATCGCACGCTCCCCTCCGGGCTCCGGGCTCCCTCCGGGCTCTGGTCGGCTGCTCCTCCATGCCTCCTGTGGCCGCAGCTTTCCAGATCTGGCGGAGTGGCGGGGAGGTGGCCGCAGGCCCACAGCTCTCCAGATCTGGCTCCTGCTTGGCGTCAGCGAGATCTGGCGGCCTGGCGCGGCGGCTGCGGCGCTCCACGCGACCATGCCTCCTAGCTCCTGCGAGATCTGGCGCGGCGGCTGCGTTCCCGCCACCAACACCGCCCGTTGCGCCCGTGCGGCCGTGTCCCCGTCCGCGCCGCCAACCACAAGGAAGCCGAAAGGGGAATAGGCCAATAGGGGATGAAATTATGAAATCGCTTGTTGATTTGTTGTTGCAGTGTTGCCGTGGTGTGTGCGAATTGGATTTGGGTGGGCTTCTTGGTGGGCTTTGCCGAATTGGATCTCAATGCTGTTTTTGGCCCATATCGGTAGTTGTATACTGGTATTGCTGATTTGCTGATGTTGGCTTTACCTTTCGTCGGCCTCACCCTCACCGGCTCATCGAGAGACAGGCCGGAGCCCGGAGGCCACTGCTGTGGGCGCCCCAGCCGGAGGTAGGGGGGCTAGGGGGGTACCCAGGCTTCGGCCGGAGGAAGGGTGGGCGCCAGCCCCCCTGACCCACCGGTCAGTCCGTCACTGCTCTATGTGGCATGACAACACCAAAAACTGTCGTTGATACTCCTCAACGGTTCCCGTCTACCGTAACTGCACTAATTCTCCCAATGGGTTGCTTCTAATTGGAGGACCGAAGCGCATATTAACAAAGTTTGTGAATCAAGTCCAGGAGAGTATGCCCTCATCACGCTCCAACGGATAGTACCACTGTTGTGCAATGCCAGTTAAATGATACGCCGTCAACCATACTTTTTCTCCTCCAAGGTGTGTTGTTCGCGGAAGAATAGCTCACATCTATTAAGCCATGGCAATGGATCCTCATCTCCACCATAAGTTGGAAAATTGAGCTTTTGGAATCGCGGTGCACCTCTTCTTTCTTGTCCCATTTGCTGGCAAATCCATCTATACTACCGCCGGTGACCACCATGCTGGATGATGCGTCATGGCCTCCTTGCTGCAACCTTGCAATCGCTTCATGATCTTACCCTTGTTGCTACTTGATGTCATTAATGTCCTTCATCAAGATGGACATCATCTTACCAAGGTCCTCGATTGTCTTTGGTTCGTCCATGGGAAGGGTGGTGGTCATTGGCTCCAATACCAAATTGATGTGGGCTAGTTTTGAGGTGGCTTTTGGTGGATTGAAAGTGGTGGATGAAGCTAAAATCGGGAATCATGATTAGAACGCAAAGGGTAGCGGGCAAGATCGTGCTCGCTTTCTTGCACATGCAAAACACTTCACTACTATAAAAGAGACTATACTAGACGGCTACATCACAGACGGTTCATAGGGAACCGTCTGTGCTTAAACTATCACATGCGTTTTATACTAACAACCGTTTGTGATATTTTCACAGATAGTAATTAACACAAACCATTTGTGATAATTGACACATCACAGACGATTTGTGTTAATAACTATCTGTAAACTTTCACAAATAGTTATTAACACGAACCATCTGTGATAACTGAGACAACACAAATGGTTCATGTTAATAACTGTCTGTGAAAGTTGCGGACACCACAGATGGTTTGTATAAAAAACCATCTCTGATATTGCGGACATCACAGATAGTTCTTATAACAAATCGTCTGTGATATTATGGACATCACAAATGGTTTGTTTGAATAACCGTCTGTGAATTACCACAGACAGTTATTAATACGAACCGTCTATGATAGTGTCGTATCATAGACGGTTTTGGTTGGAACTGTCTGGGATAATCTGCACTATTAAATAGCAGGCGTACATGGTCTCGACATAGATCTATCTTCATTGCACTGCATCGGTGGAGCGAAACGGCCGGTTTTGGGGAGTTTGGTGAAAACATATCGCTTGTAGATCTATATACATCTTCTTGGTGATCAAAGGTTAGTACTCAATTACTTCTAATAACTTATATACCTTGTAATAGAAAGAGATGATAGGTAGGTTTTTGTTTAGATCTAGCTAGTTAGCTAGGTTTAGAAAGAAAATGGTACTTTGCTCAATTTTAGAATGGGTAAGTACTCCTAGTTTACTTCAATATATTATTGCTTACTATTATTGTTTCATTAATACGTGGCTAGCTAGCTACCTACCTAATATAGATGTGTGTAATTAAGTAGCTAGTCTGATTTGCTATAGTAGCACTAATAATCTAATTTGACACCCATTTGTTACATGTGTAGCGTAGATGGACCAAAACTGGATGTATGTTGAGAACCGTGTGAGTGAACAGTACATTAATGGTGTGTCTATTTTTAGAAGAGCGGCCGAGCTAGATATGTTGAAGAAGGGGATGGAATATATGTATTGTCTATGCATTGACTGTGATAATCTAAAGATGTTTAGCAACTCAGCGCAGATTGAAGCTCGCTTGATTCGAAGGGGTTTTAGAAAGGGGTACAAATGTTAGACCAGTCATTGTTAAGAGAAGATTACACAAGAAGATAGTTATGACATCGTCGAGGTAGACAATGATATGCCAGTTGTGGACTGTGCTTTCGATGAGGATAGGTCGTAGGATGACAATCTGGTCGCCTCTCCCTCCCGACGCTGCCTCTCCCTCTCGACATTGGTCGCCTCTCCCTCCCGACGTCGGCCACCTTTCCTTCCTGATGCTGGCCGCCTCTCCCTCTTGATGCCGCCTCTCCCTCCCAACGTCGGCCACCTCTCCTTCCCGACGTCGGCTGCCTCTCCCTCCCGACGCCGCCTCCCTCCTGACGTTGGCCGCCTCTCCATCCCGACATCGGCCGCCTCTCCTTCCTAACGCCGCCTCTCCCTCACGCCGCCGCCTCTCCCTCCCGACGCTAGCCGCCTCTCCTCCCTATGGTACGAAACCCAAATCCCACAGTGGGTTCGAATATTAGCTCGATGATGATACCGGTCTAATACTTCATGATATATAGTACTTCATGATATATGCTTCAATTGTTAGCTACAAGATCAAATACTAAAATTGGATATTCAAGCTTTAGCTCTAAATTGTTACTATTACTGTCATTTGTCAATCTTGTGGTCTGTCTCAATAGTTGGCTGATTTTTTTTGTGATCTTCAGTAGTTGGCTAATTTGTTTTATGACCTTTAGTGCTTCATGATATGTGCTTCACTTGTTAGCTACAAGATCTATTTGGAATGGCATGTTACTATTCCAAAGGGACCATGTAGCAATAATAGATGCCACATAGACCTTCAAAGGGCATGAAACAAGTTACACACTCCAGTGTGTCAGATTCAATGAACTTGAGACACTGGTGTGTGTAATTTGATTCATAGAACTTTATTTTATGATCTTTAGTACTTCATGATATATGCTTCACTTGTTAGCTACAAGATCTATTTGGAATGGCATGTTACTGTTCCAAAGGGACCTTGTAGCAATAATATATGCCACATAGACCTTCAAAGGGCATGAAGCAAGTTACACACTCCAGTGTGTTAGGTTCAATGAACTTGAGACACTGCTGTGTGTAATTTGATTCATAGAACTTTGTTTTATGATCTTTAATACTTTATGATATATGCTTCACTTGTTAGCTACAGGATCTATTTGGAATTGCATGTTGCTGTTCCAAAGGGACCTTGTAGCAATAATATATGCCACATAGACCTTCAAAGGGCATGAAGCAAGTTACATACTAGTGTGTCAGCTTCAATGAACTTAAGACACTAGTGTGTGTAATTTGATTCATAGAACTTTGTTTTATGATCTTTAGTACTTTAAGATATATGCTTCACTTGTTAGGTACAAGATATATTTGGAATGGCATGTTGCTATTCCAAAGGGACCTTGAGACACTGGTGTGTGTAATTCGATTCATAGAACTTAATTTGTTTACGCTCATAGCTCACTATAGTTAGATTTTTCTTATAAGGGAGATGACATCCACATAGTCATCATCATCGTCATCTAGGTCTCATGCTCTGAAGATTGGGATAACTAAGCATGGCTGTGGAGTATCAAAAAGGCCAGAGGGTCATCCCTCTGCAACTGAAGAAAGTAGCAGCAGCATTTCGGACTACCTGCAGAATAATTGGAAGGCAACGGGTCCCCATCACCATAGCAAACTGGAAAGATTTGGCAAAGGATCAGAAAAATCAGCTGTGGGCAGAAATAACAAATTTGTTCTAGATCCTAGCAGAAGTATAGGGACTCGTGCAACGATAGGCTTTCCTCGCGATGGAAAAAGCATGGAAGAACTTCAAGAGCACTCTTGTCACGCAGTACGTGACCAAGGATCTCATGCCCTTCATGAAGTATCAATTTTGTGTCACCGAAAACATGGGAGGCCTTTTTGCAAATGAAGACAACAATCAAATTTGAACAACAAAGTACGGCGCACAAGGCTCTCCAATCACAAAACACTCACCCTCACAGACTCAGCACCACTGGGTAAGCGGGTAAAATCCCACAGTGGAGGATGCAGGACGAGGTCACAATCCGATCGGAGGCCTCCCTGCCATTCGCCGGGATCGCAAATGAGCGCACCCAAAACTGGTTAAGAGCAAGTTTATCAACCACGTCTTCGGGTGCCTCCTCTTTCAAAAACCCCACAGATGAGGAAGTGTCCTAACACCTGGTAATATATGTTAAACTACATAGTTGTTAATACCTCTTGAACTTCATGGGTTCAAAAATAACATGATTGCCTCTTGCAACAATCATTGACCACCAAATCTTCTCAAGGCTCCTTTGAAGAATACAGGGAGAGAGATATACTATCACAGGCCCTAGGAAACAAGGAGCACCCAGGTCGCACGCGAGGCCTAGGGGTTTACGTATCTTGGAGGCACGGATTCCCAAATGACTCTAAGACATATAGGAATATGAAGATATCCAAGGCCTATCATGATGAACAAATAAAACAGGAGCTTCATGCACAACTTGAGGAATAGCTATCTGCCTCACTTCAAGAGAAGACTGCCTCACTTCGAGGAGAGATAGATTCATTGAGGGAAGAACTGAGACAAGTCCGCAACCAATTGCAACTCACCCCTGTTAATGCAGAGAGATAGATTCATTGAGGGAAGAACTGAGAACAATTTACCTTATTTCTTTGGTTTTATTTTGTAGCAACAAGTGCATGTTTCATTCTTTAGAGGAGGGGTATACCTCATCGGGATCACTATAGGGCTAGTCGACATTGGTGCTACCGTTGGCCGTGAAGCACATGCTGGTGAAGTCCTGAGTCTTCTTCTTGCTACAAGAGTCGTCCACGTCATCCTCCACCCTGAGTCCACATCGCTTATGTTGACATTCTCAAAAGTGGCAAGGACCCGGTTAATGAACTTACGATAGCTAGGTTTCTTGGACTTTGCGTCACAAGCTTGAGAATGCTTTTAGATGTTCTTCTCCTCCTTACCCTTCAGCTTAGAGCACTTGGTCCAAATGTGGTTCAGCTCACCACACTCAAAGCAAGTGACATGACCACTCCTTCTCTTGCTCCTCACCTTGTTGTGTACTCTTACGAATTTTATGGATAGGATAGCTAATACATACTCAGGAAGCTTCTCTAGCTACTTCTCGCTCAAAGAATGCAAATCTCACAATGAAAATCCAGATGAGCTAAAATCTAAGAAACTTGAAGAGCTACTCTAAGAAGAGTCAATCACAAAAACAATTGACTATCTTGGGGAGACACGAGATGAAGTCAATCTCATACGTCTTCAACATTGAGTAGAGCTTATCCATGGTAAGTTCACTCATGACAGTGTTGTCATTGATGGAAGTGATCTTCATTCCCCAAACCTCCACATCAAGAGCTCTCAATAGTTGGCATGTATTCTCAGAATCAGAACTGGTCTAACCAACATGTAAACCATGAATAATCTCGGTAAACCTTCCTCACAACTCATTCAAAAATTAACCAGGCTTTTGATCAACCTTTGAGTATTCTTTCTTTAGTTAGTTCTATCTTACTTTCTTGATCACGGTAAAGCCCTCATGGCAATTAGCAAGGGTCTTGCAGATCTGATGAGCAGACCTAAAGTGAGCAACTCATTCAAACTCAAATCGACTAAGCCATTGAATCAGAAAATTGCGAGCCTTGCGGTTTGCCTCTACATACAATGTATTAACCTAATCATCGGCCAGCACAACATATGGATTCTTGACTTTAATTCAAATTGTACGCCCTTGAGCCTCGATGTATGATTGCATACAAGTCTTCCAATAAGAGAAATCGATTCCATGGAAAACATGCGACTTGGTTGAATACTTGTCTGATGTCATGGATTCTAAGACTGGTTAAGATCTATTAGAGGAGTTAATCGGGTCTTGATACAACTTGTAGGATCAAGTATGATAAGTCTCTAGTCGGATCCTGGAGCAATAACCCCAAAACCCTCTGTGTTAATCGCACTAGTCCAGGATTAGCTAGTGCATAAAGTGGATAACAAAGACAAATATCATGCATAATGACAAACTTTATTTAACTGAAAGAGTACAGCCTTATGGCCAAAGTTTATAATAACAGGGCTCAAAGCCAAACATGAAGATAAACAGAGAAAGATAAATAATAAGGAGTAGCCCATCCTGCTTGCCCACAAGCTAATGACTGTAAGACGTGGCGTATTCGTCGTATTCCTCATCGAAGATGATGAAGGCGTCCTTTGGAAATGACGAATTAAGCAACATGAGCACATAAAGTACTCCACAAGTTACACCAAGAGGTTTAACAGAGTTAATGCATGCATAAGAATTGATAAAGAAAGGCTTAGTAAAGTTAATTAAGCATAAAGCAAAATTTGAAGTAAATATTGGAAGTAGATTCAAACGCTAAATATGATACAATAGATAGAAACAATATTTCATCAAAATAATAATCCTTAGTGCAGGCTCCGACCAAGCACCAACCTAACCACGGGTATCCCAACCAGACCAAACTTTTCATAGGTTCCACATTTGCCATAAAATAGATTTTATAAGAACTAAAGTCTAACCTGTGAAAAACCATACTCAGCATGTCCTTGACCGTGGACACGGCTATCCAGGATAGTTTGTTACTCTGTAGAGGTGTACAACTTTACCCACAAGATATGATTAACTCGTAATGGTGGCCATTACACGCTTCTGTAGGCGTGCGACTGAGAAAATCCTAACAAGGCCTTTACAATGTTCCATTGTCAACTTGATCATGCCACCACTAAGATTTCACCACAACATGAATCCACATGTTGGAGCCCCCACTTGAGCCATGTGAAACTTCTCGCGGCCTACGCCATGCTCACATTCAGTCTGTAGCGAAAGCAAGTTGAAACTAAACAAATTACTTAGCCAGATTTGTCCCATATTAGACCTGTGGTAGTATGGTGTGACTTTGTTACAGTATTTCACAGACCGGTCCTTAACTTGACTTAGGCTCAAACCACATACCCCTTGTGCCTCACAATCAACATTGTGTCACCGAACAACAATGCATACCAGCACCCATCACCTAACCATTAGCCTAAGTCTAAACTAGATTTTATATTTTATTTTGAAATATTATATATACCTTCTTGACTCATCAAAGTCAATAATACTTTTAGAAACCATCTTTTTTCGAAACAAATATTCCCACCTAAAGTTTATTCTCAGCAGGGCAAGGCAATTCTATAAAATTTCTACTTAATACTAATGTACTAACTAGGTTTTTATCTAGGGTGATCAGACATGTTGAGATTTGATGTCAAATTTGGCCATATGCAGAGGACATGGGTATAACTAGAGTTTAAATCAAATTTAAACTAAGTTTGAATAAAAGTACGCATGCATAATAATAATAATTTAAAAACAACATAAATAATTTAAATTACTGGGACCAATATGGTCAAAGATGTAACTTGCCTTGCTCGAAGTCCTGGTGTTGCGAATCGTCGAAATTGTACTCTCCGGAGTTGTCGTAGTCTACACATGAAGAACCAAACCAAAGAAATTCAAATGAAATTCAAGTAAAATTCAAAAATACAAACATAGTCCAAAAATGGGTAGCTTAAGATTTTAGAAGAATCTAGAAATTTGAACGGATTCAATCGGAGTTAGGATGAAGGAGTACGAGCTTTTTAGAAATTTAAATTTAAAGAAAAGAAAAAGGAGATGTTCAGACTAGCCCAATCGGTATGACATTTGGAGTGGTTCGATCAGCAAGGAGTGGTCCCATCAGCAAGAGGAGACGTTTGAAATGGTCCGAAGGCTATATAGTTGTCGATAGGCTTTGGGTGGTCGAACAGCCATGGTCGAATGCGGCGTGGTCGGCAGGCTGTGGTCGAACATGGGTGCTGTCAAAAGCGGAGGTGATCGAAACTCTTTGTGGCCGGGACATTTAGGGTGATCGAAAGATATTTGCATGGCAGTGGTCGGAAGCAAGAGGTCGAAAGTGAGAGGGGTCGAACGCTTTATAATGGTCGGAGGTTTAAAGTTTTAGAGTGGTCAGCGGCATATAGCGGTCGGAGTCGAAGGTCGGAGGATATAACGTGATCAGAGGAGTCAGAAGCTCTACAGAGTGGTTAGTGCTACAGTAGTTTACGCATGGTCAGAAATAGTGCCTAAAATCTGGGAGTGGTCGTAACCGATTGCAGTGGTGGAAATCTATAAAGTGGTCAAAAAGCGACTGTGGTCGGAAGCAATACCAGTCGTAAGCGATTGCGGTCAAAAGCGATACCAGTCGAAAGTGACTATGGTCATGAGTGACCGTGGTCAAAAAGACTGTAGCAGTCAAAAGATACAGAGAGAGGAGTTGAGTACCTCAGCAAGGACTATGAGGAGGTTGGAGGTTGGTCGACGGTGAAGAAGAAGCGACAGAGGCAGCTTAGTCATTGACGGTGAAGAAGAAGCGGCGGACTGGTCGGCGAAGATCGACAATGGTCATGCAGGCTCGGTGAAGGCGGAGGTGGTGGCAACGAAGCGCGAAGATGCTTGCCAAAGCTCGACTTACAGCCAGCTGAGGAGGAACTCAATGTGGCAAGTCTCGAGCGCACGAAAGCAAGAATTGAGGAGCAGAAGAAGAGCAGCGAGAGTAGGAGATGCTCGAAAAGGTATTTATAGGGCTCAGGGAAAGGAATGGCCGAGAGATAATTCTCCAGTTTTATGGCCGGCATAGGGGCGCATGATCCTGTTTGATGACAAAATTTTATGGTGGGAATAACCGATGGAGGAAATGGGGAATGAAGAGGGGTCTTCAATGGCAGCATTTGCTTCGGGAAGTAACATCTGACTTTAAAAGCTTGATGGGTCATCAATGGCAACAGTTGGGGATGGAAGAAGGGAAGAAAGGAGATGACAGGTGGCCCCACCAGTCGGTGAGAAAAAGGAGAGGTCGAGAGATCAACGAGAACTAAGGAAAAATAAAATCAACTATTTTTTACTTTCAGAAATAAACAAGTTAGGTTTTCTTGCTCTGAGTTTTGGAAATAAAACCTAGGAAAAAACTAAATAAATTCCAACAAGTCCAACAAAATGCAAATAAAATTTTGGGATATTACATCTCTTTCCCCCAAAATCAACAATAACATGCAGCGGGAACACAAATTCACAAAGTCACCAAAGCCCTAAGCCTAAGAAGGCAAAACACTGGAAATTCAAAGTCTCACCAGTATGACCTCTATGAGCTAGCGGTTAGACCTCTAGATGATGAACAGCAAAATCAGCACGATTTTAAGACCAAAAATTTGACCGGACGATCTAAATAACGTAAAATTTGGCATGAACCTTTTCTAGGATGTTACGACTAACCACTCCCATTTGAAAGAATGTTGTACCAAAACAGGGCAAAACAAGGAAAACAAATAATATAATATGCTCGTGGGTGGACGATGGCCAAGATGGTTCTAGATATATTCTCATATGTCACAACAAGCAAAAATTCCTGTAGATTTGATACAAAAACACATGAATCAAGAAATCTTCTAAGAAGATCAAATCCAAGTAAAACCAGGCAACCACAAGAATTTGATGATATGACCAAGAGAGTGAATGCTATATTGATTTTTTGCTTTATCTATGTAATCCAAAGTTACAAGGCTTAGTAGTGCTGAATTGAGCAAGGAGAAAGAATCAATCAGTTATGGGAGATAGATGAAAATCCTAGAACATGTGGATGCTTATGTGATTCCTCCTTTGCGTAATGCAAACAAGACAGCAACGCATAGAATTAGAGGTGTGGATGGTGAAAAAAGAAAGATAGTTTGGCTCAAGAGGAAGACACAAGATTAATTAGGTTTTTGTGCTTGCAGTTCTATCCACAATGTTCATGAAGTTTTCAATGCCAATTCTGAGGTTTTCAATGCACACAAACACATATATTTGGAATGCTAACTAATTATACTTTCCAATGAATCAAACGACACTTGATTTGGAGCTTCCTACACAAAGTTATGAGAACTTTATTAGATGTTACACAAGCTATCCGGAGAGACGCATGAGAGTTGCAAAACACAAAGAGTCCGAGTATTGCAATGCAAGTGTGAGTAATATCCGGCCACAACATGGCTTTCCAAAGGTTGAGAAGAATTCTCTTTCAGGTTTCAAATGGATTTGGAAGCCCCTTAAACAAGAAAAGCAATGATATGGAGATTTGAAGTCAATTCAGACTCGGTTTGGGTCAGACAGCAAGACCAATATTAAAATGCCCATAACTTTCACAAATGGAATCTGATTTGGGTGTTCTTAGACTCATTTGAAAGCTAACTCGAAGCTCCACACAATGGATAAAAGTGTTAGCCTTGAAAACCACATGGTCACTTCACAATTTGAGGAACAATATGAAGGCAGTAGTATATGTATTCCTTTTTTAATTCATATTAGCGTTGTGCAATTGTTTTGTGTTTGGGCGAGCACTTGTGCACCAATATAAGGCCAGGCCCTTAGGCCATTGTAAGACTTAGGCTATGATATAATAAGTTTTTATACTTGTAAAATAAAGGAGAAAATCATCATGATGGTTGTTGGCTGCCAAATTGTGTGATTGCAAGGTTTTCTCATTTGGAGTTGAGTTGGTGCAAGACAAGAACAGGAGGTTCTTGAGATTGTCCATCGAATCTAAAAGATTCATCTCTTCTAATTCGTGTCTTTTTTCTGAATTCATGGTTTGGGGAGTTTGGTAGATTGCTTCTAGTGTGTGCCTTGCATACTAGTGCAAATTGCTCTTATCAAGATTGTTGGCTATGTCGAGATAAGGAGAAGACTCCATCCGCAAGAACCAAAGGAGAATGAACCTCGCAGAACATATCAGGAAAGATCGGGCCATTCTTACGCATCAACTAATTCTTAGTTGGTCCATATCATCATGGTATCAGAGCGTGGATAATCATGGTACGTGCTTGTGTTTCTCGCTGATTTCAGGATGTTGGGAGTGAGTAAAAGAGGTTCAACAGCTACGACAGCGATGAATTGGGCGAACCACTCTAGCTGGACAACAAGAGGGCACACCACATCACTCACAATTCTCAAACCCTAACCCTAGAACACTTGCATACCTGAGCAAAGTTAGGATGGTTGGATGGTTAACTAGCAAGTCTCCATTCTAACCCATTAAATAGATAGACAACCAACACCTATCTAACCGTAATAGATATTATCCACTAAGCACATATGGGAAAAACCTATTAACCCCCCACACAATATGAGTTTTACCATACATTACACTGATGCATATTTTTTTAAAGCACATAAGCCCAAATCCGCTAAGCACTTAGCCTTTGATCTAACTTGATTTTCTCAGCTTCTTCTTGACATAAACCACTTTTTCAAGTGCCACGATTTTGACCTAGAGTAGTTTATAGTATTTTAGCCAACTTACCAACAAACCCTTCCTTGACCCGAACATCATCTTCCCTTGCAAGCAATCGCTATATTTATCATGTGTATGTATACCACTGGCTTGTTACACATCGGCAAATCTCTCCTGTTCATGTTCTACTAAACCATGCCTCACATGGACCGACTAAGTCACATGGTACAACCCGTGGCTTGAACTTTTCTTCAATATTTCTTGCCTTTCTCGTGCCATACTTGAGCTCAGTCATCTCACCTGGCATTTGTGATTCTTCTGGGCCTCAGCTTCTCTATGAGCGTAGCCCTGATCCTCGTCATTCGTCACAGTTGACTCCAAGCCTCCCTGCACATCTAAAGATAAAGAAATCATTTTCAGGCATAAGTTCTTTAAAACTTCCAACGTTAGCTGAAACATACATCAGAGAATACATATGCACTTATGTAGGTCAAACCAAATCAACCCATAACCAAAAATCTAACTTTCAGCCGGTGCAACTTGCCCTGCCAATCAGACCGCTAGCCCAGCCGATCTGACCACTACTGGCTACCGAGCAGACCACCAGAAATGGCCGATCTAACTGCCTCCTCTGGCTGGGCAGACCATCAGGTCTGCAACCTATGTGACCAGTGGCTAGTCTAACTGTCTCCTCTGGCCGATCAGATTGTCAGATCTACAACCTACATAAAAAACTACAAATTTATAAAATTCAAATTTTGGTCCTTTAAATAGTAATAATTCATCACAATAAAATACTAAATCTTCTCACATGTTTATCAGTCTCGATGGGGAGCAGCTTGCATGGAGGACACCGAAAGCAAAAGCCTCAAGCAGATGCCCAGACCAGGGCGCCACGTCCAACCAACTAAAGCAGAGATAGCCTCGTTGTCATCAAAGTTTGCCATAACGGGGATAGAATAACGTAAAATGTATGGTAAGCACAATATTTCCTTTCTAGGCAAGAAAAGGTATGGGTGCAAACGGAGCGGATATTTCTCGACCGACCAACTGTCTGTTCGTCCATTTTAATTCGGATATAATTCAGAGCATATTCTCGGATATCCGAAGTTTTTGTTGGATACGCATACGGATACGGTTTCGGATATTTTTTATCGGATATGGATACGGATTCGAAAAATACATTATCCGACGAATACAGAATTATCCAGATATTTTTCCAGATAGTTACCGGATTATTATATGGTAACTATCCGGAAAACGCCCACAGCCCACAAACAAATCGCCGGCCCAATCCAATAGCGACCGAGCGGCGACGCCCACTTAACCTAACCCTAGCGAGTGGCTCAGGCTACGAAGCGACGGTCGATGGCGCCCAAAAAATCTAGAGCGAGGTCGTCATCTCGGCTTCGTTGTCGTCTTTGTCTCCTCCTTCGCCCTTCGCCGCCTTCGGTCCTCCTCCCACAATCCTACTCCTGCACCGCCGTCCGACCATCTCTCCTCTCCCACAGACCTGTGTCGGCCGCCTCTCCGCCCCCGCAGACCGGCGCTGCTGTCGCCTGCCTCTCCGTCCCCACAGACTGACACCGCCGCCCGCCTGCCTCCGCCCCCACAGACCAGCGCCACCACCGCCCGCCTCCGCCCCCACAGACCAGCGCTGCTGCCCCGCCCCCAAAAACTGGAGGCGCCATCGCCGCCCGCCTCTCCTCCCCCACAGACCGGCGCCACATCCAGTGAGACAAAGGTGAGCACCAAAGGCCGACCTCCTCCTCTCCCTTCTCCGGTGTGACTATGTCCCGTACTCCCAGGTCCAGTTGAGGAGATCAGGATTCACTGATTCAGGTTTCAGGAGGGCATCCAAGATTATCCGCAGAACGCCACCGCTATCGGCTCCCACCTCTCCCCTTGCCCCATAAGGGAAATCCTTGAAAGAGAGAAGAAGGTTAGTTTTATTCTTGAAACACTTCCCTATGTGTTTTCTCAACATCTACAGTGTAATTGTTTCTGATCTTAGTGTTTTCATTCAATGGATCTAATATAAGTATATAACCAATGCTATGGAATCACTTTTTTATGCACAGAAGAACGGTAACATGATTTAAACTACCATATCATTGGATGACCATCTGCAGAACATTAATATACCGTATAAAACTGCAAATGAAGAGACATCATATACATTAAACATCAATTGGCAAATACAATATTAACATGAGAACTTGCATTCAGTTCCCATGATGTGCAACAGAAATGTCACATAGACCATGTTAGAAGTGAAGAATGACACCTTCTGATTGCTGCAATATTTTGTTGTCTTCAAGTTCACAGCCTACAGAAGATTAATGGGATAAGTATAGGCTTATTTTTGTTGACAAGATCATGAGATATATTAGTTGGTCAACACGGACGGCACACATGGTTTTGGGCTCGGGATTCATGTTCAAGGTGAACATACTAATGGACCCAGGTAAAGTCATGCTGCAAACGACTAATGCTGGATTGCTGGTGGTTTTTGCAGAGATGGGAAGCTGCAGCTGTGCATGAGCAACATGGTGATTCTAGATCGGAAGAAACATGCTATTGCTTTCAAGTTTCAACCAATGGGATGGGAAGATGATAGAACTGATTAAGGTCATCATGAAAATAACTACAAAGAAACTGAATAAAAATTTAGTTCTGGGAAGACAATGGAACTAGTTAAGTTCATGGCGAAAACAACTAAAGATTTATAGTTGGCAGGGGAAGACTATAAGTCGTATGTTTTTATCAGTAGTGCAGTAGTGATAAGTGCCCTGTCCCTATAAACAGTATGCTCCATGTACTTAATTAGCCCCTGTAATTCGATTGAAGCTAATTTATCCAGATCCAATAACAGATTAACAGCTTGGAATAGAATTATGCACAGCTCTTGCTATTTTTACTTCTCAAGGACTCAGGGTATATGCTCAGTGATGATTGAATTGGCTATCATTTGCTTTGTCTTTGCTGTCAACTGATTAGATTGGCTACTATTTGCTGTCAACTGATCAAATTGACTATCCTCTGATATGTATAGTGCATCATGTTAAATTGTTAATGGCCTTGATGTTAAATTTCTGGTTTCTATTCTTCATTCAATAATTTTGGGTTCCAATTGATATTTTATTGTAGAACGAGATAATGACCGAGGCTGAGTTCCACTGAAACATGGTTAGAGATGGCTTGCTGGTTTGCTGATGGGTTTTGCTAGACAAGATCTGCGTTGTGAACTTATCATGTGATGTAAATGTAATGGAGTTAAATGACCTAGTGATGTACTTGACTACTTGGCTATGGGTAATTCGTACTTTTGAACCATGTGACATGTAGCTAGTTAGCTAATATTTGTTTAACTAGGCTCTACCATTTACTTGCTACTTTGCAAGTTAGAGTTTACTAGTTGCTTAATTTGTCCCTGTCATGTGAAATTTGCTTTCGCGTATTATCCGACTAAATATTCGTGACCGAGACTAACCGTATTCGGAGCGGCATGTATTCGCTCTGTATTCGTGACCGAGAATATCCGCATTCGTATTCGTATCCGGTACTATCCGTATCCGACTCTGACTCCGACAAAAAAATATAGAAATAGATATGGGATGAGCAATATCCGTTCATATCCGCTTTGTTTGCACCCCTAAGAAAAGGAGAGAATATTTAGCTTTCCTCCAGACGTAGCAGAATCAACATGCTCCCACGGTAAGTATATATGTGAAGCCATAAAGACATCATGGACTGCGACATTAGCTAATTAATTAAACCAGGGCTAGCTTTACTTAATTTGGCTGCACGCACTGCCATCCCCTCAATCACAGGACAAGTGCACGCACTCACAAATCAAAACCTAAACTAGAGTTTAAATCAAATTTAAACTAAGTTTAAATAAAAGTATGCATGCATAATAACAATTTAAAAACAACATAAATAATTTAAATTACTGTGACCAACATGGTCAAAGATGTAACTTGCTTTGCTCGAAGTCCTAATGTTGCGAATCATCGCAATTGTACTCTCCGGAGTCGTCGTAGTCTACACATGAAGAACCAAAGCAAAGAAATTCGAATGAAATTCAAGTAAAATTCAAACAGAGTCCAAAAATGGGTAGCTTAAGATTTTAGAAGAATTTAGAAATTTTAACGAATTCAATCGGAGTTAGGATAAAGAAGTACAAGCTTTTAGAAGTTTAAATTTAAAGAAAAAGGAAAAAGAAGATGTTCGAACTTGCCCGATCGGTATGACATTTGGAGGGGTTCGATCAGCACGGAGCGGTCCGATCAGCAAGAGGAGACTTTTGAAATGGTCCGAAGGCTATATAGTTGTCGATAGGCTTTGGGTGGTCAAACTGCCATGGTCGGATGCGGCGTGGTCGGCAGGCTGTGGTCGAACATGGGTGCTGTCAAAAGCGGAGGTGATCGAAACTCTTTGTGGCTGGGACGTTTAGGGTGATCGAAAGATGTTTGCATGGCAGTGGTCGGAAGCAAGAGGTCGAAAGTGAGAGGGGTCGAACGATTTATAATGGTCGGAGGTTTAGAGTTTTAGAGTGGTCAGCGGCTTACAGCGGTCGAAGTCGAAAGTCAGAGGATAATAACGTGGTCAGGGGAGTAAGAAGCTCTACAGAGTGGTTAGTGGTACATTAGTTTATGCATGGTCAGAAATAGTGCCTGAAATCTGGGAGTGGTCGAAACCGATCGTAGTGGTCGAAATCTATAAAGTGGTCAGAAAGCGACTGTGGTCGAAAGCAATACCAGTCGTAAGCGATTGTGGTCGAAAGCGATACCGGTCGAAAGTGACTATGGTCATGAGTGACTGTTGTCAAAAAAGACTGTAGCAGTCAAAATATACAGAGAGAGGAGTTGAGTACCTCAGCAAGGACAACGAGGAGGTCGGAGGTTGGTCGATGGCGAAGGAGAAGCGACGGAGGCAGCTCAGTCATTGACGGTGAAGAAGAAGCGGCGGACTGGTCGACGAAGGGCGACGATGGTCATGCGGGCTCGGTGAAGGTGGAGGTGGTGGCGACGAAGCGCGAAGATTCATAGGCTGACCAAAAATGCTTGCCAGCGGAGGAGGAACTCGATGCGGCAAGTCTCGAGCGCACAACAGCAAGAATTGAGGGGCAAAAGAAGAGCAGCGAGAGTAGGAGATGCTCAAAAAGGTATTTATAGAGCTCAGGGAAAAGGAATGGCCGAGAGATAATTCTCCGGTTTTATGGCCGGCATAGGGGCGCATGATCCTAGTTGATGATGAAATTTTACGTTGGGAATAAATGATGGAGGAAATGGGGAATGAAGAGGGGCCTTCAATGGCAGCATTTGCTTCGGGAAGTAACATCTGACTTTGAGAGCTTGGAGGGTCATCAATGACAACGGTTGGAGATGGAAGAAGGGTGGCCCCACTGGTCGGTGAGAAAAAGGAGAGGTGGGGAGATCTAGGAGAACTCAGGAAAAAATAAAATCGACTATTTTTTACTTTCAGAAATAAACAAGTTAGGTTTTCTTGCTCTGAGTTTTGGAAATAAAACCTAGGAAAAAACTAAATAAATTCCAACAAGTCCAACAAAATGCAAATAAAATTTTGGGATATTACATCTCTTCTCCCCAAAATCAACAGCAACATGCAGCGGGAACACAAATTCACAAAGTCACCAAAGCCCTAAGCCTAAGAAGGCAAAACTCTGGAAATTCAAAGTCTCACCAGTATGACTTCTATGAGCTAGCGGTTAGACCTCTAGACGATGAACAGCAAAATCAGCACGATTTCAAGACCAAAAATTTGATCAGATGATCTAACTAACATAAAATTTGATCGGATGACCAATAATGTCTGATTGCAAGGTTTTCTCATTTGGAGTTTACTGAGTTGGTGCAAGGAAAGAACAGGAGCTTCTTGAGATTGTCCATCGAATCTACAAGATTCATCTCTTCTAATTCGTGTCTTCTTTTCTTAATTCATGGTTTGGGGAGTTTGGTAGATTGCTTCTAGTGTGTGCCTTGCATACTAGTGCAAATTGCTCTTATCAAAATTGTTGGTTACGTCAAGACAAGGAGAAGACTCCACCGCAAGAACCAAAGGAGAATGAACCTCGCTGAACATATCAGGAAAGATCGGGCCATTCTTACGCATCAACTAATTCTTAGTTGGTCCATATCATCATGGTATCAGAGCATGGATAATCACGGTACGTGCTTGTGTTTCTTGCTGATTTCAGGATGTTGGGAGTGAATAAAAGAGGTTCAAGCAGCTACGACAGTGATGAATTGGGCGAACCACTCTAGCTGGACAACAAGAGGGCACACCACATGACACACAATTCTCAAACCCTAACCCTAGAACACTTGCATACCTGAGCAAAGTTAGGATGGTTGGATGGTTAACTAGCAAGTCTCCATTCTAACCCATTAAATAGATAGACAGCCAACAACTATCTAACCGTAATAGATATTATCCACTAAGCACATATGGGAAAAACCTGCTAACCCCCCCACACAATATGAGTTTTACCATACATTACACTGATGCATATTTTTTAAAGCATATAAGCCCGAATCCGCTAAGCCCTTAGCCTTTGATCTAACTTGATTTTCTCAGCTTCTTCTTAACATAAACCACTTTTTCATGTGCCACTATTTTGATCCAAAGTAGTTTATAGTATTTTGGTCAACTTACCAACAAACCCTTCCTTGACCCGAACATCATCTTCCTTTGCAAGCAATCGCTATATTTATCATGTGTATGTATACCACTGGCTTGCTACACATCAGCAAATCTCTCTTGTTCTTGTTCTACTGGACCACGCCTCACTTGGACCAACTAAGTCACATGGTACAACCCGTCGCTCGAACTTTTCTTCAATATTTCTTGCCTTTCTCGTGCCATACTTGAGCTCAGTCATCTCACCTACCATTCGTGATTGTTCTGGGCCTCAGCTCCTCTATGAGCGTAGCCCTGATCCTCGTCATTCGTCACAGTTACTCCAAGCCTCCCTGCACATCTAAAGATAAAGAAATCGTTTTCGGGCATAAGTTCTTTAAAACTTCCAACGTTAGCTGAAACATACATCATACAATACATATGCACTGATCTAGGTCAAACCAAATCGACCCATAACCAAAAATCTAATTTTCTGCCGGTGCAACTTGCCCTGCCAATCAGACCGCTAGCCCGGCTGATCTGACCGCTACTGGCTACCGAGCAGACCACCAGAAATGGCCGATCTAACTGCCTCCTCTGGCCGGGCAGACCATCAGGTCTGCAACCTATGTGACCAGTGGCTGGTCTAACTGTCTCCAATGGCCGATCAGATTGTCAGATCTACAACCTACATAAAAAACTACAAATTTATAAAATTCAAAATTTCAGTCCTTTAAAATAGTAATAATTCATCACAATAAAATACTAAATCTTCTCACATGTTTATCAGTCTCGATGGGGAGCAGCTGGCGTGGAGGACGCCGAAAGCAAAAGCCTCGAGCAGATGCCCAGACCAGGGCGCCACGCCCAACCAACTAAAGCAGAGATAGCCTCGATGTATTCAAAGTTTGCCATAACGGGGATAGAATAACGTAAAACGTATGGTTAGCACAATATTTCCTTTCCGGGTAAGAAAAGAAGAGAGAATATTTAGCTTTCCTCCAGACGTAGCAGAATCAACATGCTCCCACGGTGAGTATATGTGTAAAGCCATAAAGACATCATGGATTGCGACTTTAGCTAATTAATTAAACCATGGCTCTTATAAAAAAAATTAAACCATGGCTAGCTTTACTTAATTTGGCTGCACGCACTGCCATCGGCTCAATCACAGGACAAGTGCACGCACTCACGAATCAAAACCTAAACTAGAGTTTAAATCAAATTTAAACTAAGTTTGATTAAAAGTACGCATGCATAATAATAATTTAAAAACAACATAAATAATTTAAATTACTGGGACCAACATGGTCAAAGATGTAACTTGCCTTGCTTGAAGTCCGGGTGTTGCGAATTGTCGAAATTGTACTCTCCGGAGTCGTCGTAGTCTACACATAAAGAACCAAAGCAAAGAAATTCAAATGAAATTCAAGTAAAATTCAAAAATTCAAACAGAGTCCAAAAATGGGTAACTTAAGATTTTAGAAGAATTTAGAAATTTTAACGGATTCAATCGGAGTTAGGATAAAGGAGTACGAGCTTTTAGAAATTTAAATTTAAAGAATAAAGAAAAAGGAGATGTTCGGACTAGCCCGATCGGTATGACATTTGGATTGGTTCGATCAGCACGGAGCGGTCCGATCAACAAGAGGAGTCGTTTGAAACGGTCCGAAGGCTATATAGTTGTCGATAGGCTTTGGGTGGTCGAACAGCCATGGTCGGATGCGGCGTGGTCGGCAGGCTGTGGTCGAACATTGGTGCTGTCGAAAGCGGAGGTGATCGAAACTCTTTATGGCCGGGACGTTTAGGGTGATCGAAAGATGTTTGCATGGCAGTGGTCGGAAGCAAGAGGTCAAAAGTGAGAGGGGTCGAACACTTTATAATGGTCGGTGGTTTAGGGTTTTAGAATGGTCAGCGGCTTACAGCAGTCGGAGCCGAAGGTCGGAGAATATAACGTGGTCAGAGGAGTCAGAAGCTCTACAGAGTGGTTAGTGGTACAGTAGTTTACACAAGGTCAGAAATAGTGCCTGAAATCTGGGAGTGGTCGTAACCGATCGTAGTGGTCGAAATCTATAAAGTGGTCGGAAAACGACTGTGGTCGAAAGCAATACCAGTCGTAAGCGATTGCGGTCGAAAGCGATACCGGTCGAAAGTGACTATGGTCATGAGTGACAATGGTCAAAAAAGACTGTAGCAGTCGAAAGATACAGAGAAAGGAGTTGAGTACCTCAGCAAGGACTACGAGGAGGTCAGAGTTGGTCGACGGCGAAGAAGAAGCGACGGAGGCAGCTCAATCATTGACGGTGAAGAAGAAGCGGCGGATTGGTTGGCGAAGGGTGACGATGGTCATGCGAGCTCGGTGAAGGTGGAGGTGGTGGCGACGAAGCGTGAAGATTCATAGGCTGACTGAAAATGCTTGCCAGAGCTCAACTTACAGCCAGCGGAGGAGGAACTCGATGCGGCAAGTCTCGAGCACACGAAAGCAAGAATTGAGGGGCAGAAGAAGAGCAGCGAGAGTAGGAGATGCTCAAAAAGGTATTTATAGGGCTCAGGGAAAAGGAATGGCCGAGAGATACTTCTCCAGTTTTATGGCTGGCATAGGGGCGCATGATCCTAGTTGATGACGAAATTTTATGTTGGGAATAACCGATGGAGGAAATGGGGAATGAAGAGGGGTCTTCAATGGCAACATTTGCTTCGGGAAGTAATATCTGACTTTAAGAGCTTGGAGGGTCATCAATGGCAACGGTTGGAGATGGAAGAAGGGAAGGAAGGAGATGACAGGTGGCCCCACTGGTCGGTGAGAAAAAGGAGAGGTGGAGAGATCTAGGAGAACTTAGGAAAAATAAAATCGACTATTTTTTACTTTCAGAAATAAACAAGTTAGGTTTTCTTGCTCTAAGTTTTGAAAATAAAACCTAGGAAAAAAACTAAATAAAGCAGCGGGCGTGGAGGACGCTGAAAGCAAAAGCCTCGAGCAGATGCCCAGACCAGGGCGCCACGGCCAACCAACTAAAGCAGACATAGCCTCGACGTCATCAAAGTTTGCCATAACGGGGATAGAATAACGTAAAACGTATGGTAAGCACAATATTTCCTTTCCGGGTAAGAAAAGAAGAGAGAATATTTAGCTTTCCTCCAGACGTAGCAGAATCAACATGCTCCCACGGTGAGTATATGTGTAAAGCCATAAAGACATCATGGATTGCGACTTTAGCTAATTAATTAAACCAGGGCTAGCTTTACTTAATTTGGCTGCACGCCCTGCCATCGCCTCAATCACAGGACAAGTGCACGCACTCACGAATCAAAATGTAAGCTAGGAAGGGAACCAACCAACCATGGAGGCGACGGCGGTGAGCGTTGGCAAGGCCGTGCTGGATGGAGCGCTGGGCTACGCCAAGTCCGCGGCAGCTGAGGAGATCGCGCTGCAGCTCGGCATTGACGGCGACGTGGCCTTCATCACGGACGAGCTGGAGATGATGCAGTCCTTCCTGATGACGGCAGATGAAGAGCGAGACCAGAACAAGCTGCTCACTACCTGGGTCAAGCAGGTCCGTGAATTGGCCTACAACGTGGAGGACAGCCTCATGGACTTCGGCCTTCACTCGGAGTTGGAGAAGGCTTCTTGGTGGTGCATCCCTCGCAACCCATGCGATCGACGCCGCATCGCCAAGGAGGTCAAGGAGCTGAGGGCCAAGGTCGAGGAAGTGAGCAGCAGGAACCTGCGCTACCGCCTCATCAAGGATGCCACCGGCTCCAAGCCTGCTGCCATTGGGGCTGATCAGGCCGACATTGCCGGTTCGGCAATGTTTGGCATTGAGGATGCATGGCGCTCGGCCACAGAGCAGGAAAAACCAAAACTGGACCTTCACCGGCTGATCACCAGCGAGGAGGTGGACCTAAGAGTGATCGCGGTGTGGGGAACAAGTGGTGATCTTGGGAAGACGTCTGAAATCAGGAAGGCCTACGATGACCCAAAGGTGAACGCGAAGTTTGGATGCCGTGCTTGGGTCAGATTGATGCATCCTTTCAATCCAAAAGAGTTCCTCGGGAGCCTTGTGAGGCAGTTCTACGAAAATTCTTCTGAAGAATCTGGAAACACCCAACAAGGAACAACTCTAGGGGCTAATGTTCTGTTGAAGATGGAAAAGATGGGGCAAAGTGATCTTGTCCATGTGTTCAATGCAAAAGTGAGTAGCAATTGCTACCTCATTGTGATTAATGGCCTATGCACAATAGAGGAGTGGGATTGCATCAAAACGTACTTCCCTGACAAGAAAAATCAAAGCAGAATCGTCGTGTCCACGCAACAAGCTGAAATTGCAAGCTTGTGCACGGAGAAACCGTACGCAGTGTCAGAGCTCAAGCAGTTGTCATCTGATCAGGTTATTTATCTATTCCACAAGAAGGTAATCTTTGAATCTTATCAACCATCCAATATGATTTTCGTTTATCTCTTTCCTTTTCCTTGGTCAGCTATCCAAACAATTTCAAGAATAATCTAAATATATCTACTGAATTACATGTCTAGGTGACGTTCTCTTCTTTCACGTTACAAAAACTAGCAAAATTTCCCACGCAATTGCGCGGCTAAATATTACAAAACATTGTATTTATTATATAACTCTATTGTCTTTGAAAAATATAATTATATCTATTATATAATTATAATAGTTATAATATATATACAAGATAAATCTGCATCATTATAATTTGGTCCCACCAAAGTAACTGGCATAGATCTTCTCTTTTTTCTTAATTAACATGTAATTAATCTGCTCCACCGAAATAAGCGGTATAGATCCTAACCTTTTCTCTCGAATAAGAGCGAAATTTTAGGAATTTTGCTTTTTTTTTTTGCGATTATAAGAAAGACGCACATGCATATACACCACCACATGCACACACATGAGTACGCCCTTTAGCACACGCATAACAAGACAGAGGCAAAGTATAAATACGTGATCGCTCACAAAATCCCTACTAAAAGCATACTCGTGTGTGCATAAATGTGAGCACCAAGATTTGAACCCTAGTGGATGGAATTGTGCACCCACAACTCCACCATCCCACTAAGAAGTGGTTCCTTGCTTTTTTTTATTTGAGGATTATTTTGGGATTTTCTAGACCTCTAAAATGAAGGACCTTGAATATCAATGGTTGTTTGTGTGTGTGTGTGTCTATATATATATATATATATATATATATATATATATATATATATATATATATATATATATATATATATATATATATGTAACATATATACTTCAGTATCCTTAAGGTGTGTAGCCTTGCAATAGGTACATGAACAAAATTGGCCTTCTCAACTCACTTGTTATACTCCGATGCGTAGCAACCTCCGGATCGGATTACATATTGTAAGATATGGCACGAGCATGTACGGTATCAAGAATAAAGTAGATGAATCTCGTAGAGAGAACCAAAATAACGACGCCAAAACAATCACCATGAGGGAGAAAGATTTGGCAGGCCAACTGCAAATTTTTTTAAGCACAATCTCAGAAGAGTACAAGCGATTGTCACTCTTTCACAATCTTTTCAAACCTTTTAGAATCTTTGGATCCTTGTCTTATACAAACCCTCAACTATCAATACTACGTGTTTTGCCCCTTAAGACCATTCTAAACTAGTTTTGAACTAAAGTGGTGTTGATGTGGCAATGGTCGGCGGGTCCCACCTGTCAGCCTCTACCATACCTCTTCTTCCTCCTCTCCAGCCTCTCCCTCCTCTTCTCTCCCTCTGCATCCACTTCTCTCCCTCTCTCCCTCACCCACTCCACCTCCTCCTACCACCTTTTGTTAGACATAGAGGGCTTCCACCGTAGTTCCATTTCATTAAATGAAACCACAACATTGTTGTTCACTGTTCACCACCATAGGTCATCTCCTCCTACCACTTATCCTCCTAACCACTAGCTTTCCATCCCTCTTCCATGGCTGCTGTATGATTGCCCCATGTGTTACATTGTGCCCTACGCGGCCACAATTCAGGGAGAAAAGTAACACACGCTTAAAGAGAGAGAGCTTATGTAGCTGTAGTGTAGCCCGAGCTCAAAAAGAGAGAGAGAGTGTGATGGCGTGGACGTCAAGAGGGGAGCTCGGGGTGCACAATGGTGGCAAGCTCCAACAGGAGGAGAAGCAGCGGTGGTGCATGTGTGTTGGACTTAACCATGTCGCACCTATAGACATTTCAGTAGTCTTAGTCGTACTGCATTAGTGCATGCGTTAAGTGAGTTAGTGCATGCATTAAGAGAATTAGTGCATGTGTGTTTTATGTAATTTCACGAATGTCATGAATAGCGCGAATGTGGGATGCCACGTCATAAATAGCTGGCCGTGGCAAGTATGTCAAGTCAGTTATTTGTTTTTTGCAGTATAAAAGATCAATGGAGAAAATACCACAAAGCAATTCTGGGTGGCACAAAAACACTGTTGTCTCGTAAGTTCACTATTCTCCAACGAGTCCAAACATCTACAAGTGTCAAGTCTTCATGGTCGTAGCTTGCTTTGAGTACGTTCTTTTGTGGTCGTAGCTCACTTTGAGTATGTTCCTTCGTGGTCGTACCTCACTTCGAGAACATTCCTTCATGGTCGTAAGAGTACTGTTCATCGAGTATTGTAGCAGAGTACTGTAGCAAAGCTCTGTTCTATAATTAATGTTGCAATTTGCTATTCTATGAGTACTGTAGCATAGTACTGTTCATCTGAGAAGCTCATTTGAGTACTCACGGTCGAAGTCTTCTGAGTACTCACAGTCGATGTCTTCTGAGTACTCGCGGTGGAAGTCTTCTGACCATGTTGTGTGCTCCTCCGACCACATTGTGTGCTTTGACTTTCTGCAACAAGTGGTATCAGAGTGAGCATTGTGATTGATCCCATCACGATGTTAGAGCATGAGTCAAGATCTCTATCATGGATGCCACCACTGAGAGCTCGTGTCTGCGAAGACAGCGACAGGAGTGGCAATGCAGGACGCGAGATCGTGGTGCAACGTGTGGTGAAGGAGATGAGCAGAACGATGGTCTGCTGACGCATACAAACTACAGCGACTGGTCCCTTTTGATGAGGGTGAACCTACATGCATAAGGACTCTGGGAGGTGATTGATCCTAGAGTGTCGTCGACTACTGCAATGACCACCTGGCATTGTCGGCAATCTTGTGTGCAATGCTGACCGAGATGTTGGTGACTCTCACCATCAAGGACACGGCGAAACAGGCATGGGATGCCATGAAAGTGATGCGTATGGGCACTAAGCGCATGTGCGAAACCAAAGCGCAAATGTTGTGCTCGAAGTTTCATGTCCATGAAGTTCAAGGACGGAGAGACTATCGATGACTTCACGATGCTGCTCACCGGGATCGTCAACAACCTTAACCTGCTCGGTGACAAGATCAATGATGAAAGGGTGGTAAGGAAGTTTATTTGTGCCATTCCATCACGGTACTTGCAAGCTGCAATTTCCATCGAGATGCTTATCGACCTCAAGACAATCTCTATTGAAGAGCTGACAGGCTGGCTTAGGGTCATGGAGGAATGCTACGACCTGGAGGGTGAAACCGGCGTCTGAGGAGGGTGGCTACTCCTCACGAAGGAGGAGTGGATCACGCGCTAGATAAAGAAGGAGCACGACGAAGGCTCTTCTAGTGGCAAGAAGAACAGAGTTGGCAGTAGTAATCAGCGCTGCGGCAAGCAGCGTGGTCATGGACGTGGCAACGGTAGCCACAATATCAGAGATTCATCGTCTGCTGGTGGTCGTGATATGACAAAGATCATGTGTTACAATTGTAACAACTACGAACACTTCTTGAAGGACTATCGCAAGCCACATTGTGAGCGCAAGGAAATGGCAAACCTGATGTAGGTGCAGGACGACGCACTAATGCAGCTGATGGTTGAGCATTGCGAGCGTGCTCAGGTGGCCATCGACACAATGGAAGCTGTGTATCTCAACGAAGAGAAGGTAGTGCTGGTTGATTCAAGTGACAGCGAGTGGTGCCTTGACATGGGAGTGAGTAACCACATGACCGGTGATAAGAACATGTTCACCTCACTGGATGATCATGTGAAAGGCAAGGTGAAATTCGGCGATGGCTCAATGGTGGATATCTATGAAAAGGTCTCCATGCTGTTTGAGTGTAAAAATCAGGAGCATCAAGTACTCACAGAGGTATACTACATCCCTCGACTACAGTCTAACATCATTAGTCTTGGTCAACTCGAGGAGGGTGGTTGCAAGATTGTACTCAAGGATGGTGAACTTTGCATCTTTGACCGATATCGAGCATTGCTGGCATGAGTGCAACAGTCACAGAATATGCTCTATACACTTGGCCTGAGCCTGACTGCACCAGTGTGCCTAAAGGCACAAGCGAGTGAAAAAACATGGCGCTGGCACGTGCGCTACGACCACCTTGCCTTCTGTGCTCTACATGACCTGGGTGCCAAGAGGATGGTGGAGGGCATACCCATCATAAATCGAGTACAAAATTCTGCGATGGCTACATTCTCGGCAAACAACATTGAATACCATTCCCACATGCTTCATAGTATCGCGCGGAGCACGGCCTAGAGCTGGCTCACAGTGACCTGTGTAGCCCGATCTCGGCAGTCACACCGGGTGGCGGGAGGTACTTCTTGCTGATCGTGGATGATCACAGCCGCTTCATGTGGCTAGAGGTGATCAAGTCGAAGGATGATGCATTCATATTCTTCAAGAAGATCATGGCCATCACCAAGAACGAGATCAGCTCCAAGCTGAGGGAGTTTTGAACTGATCGAGGTGGGGATTTCAACTCCATCGACTTGAACGACTACTACGATGAGATGGGCATCAAGCGATATATGACTATGCCATACTCGTTGTAACAAAATAGTGTTGTGGAGCGCCAAAATCAAATAGTTGTGGAAATGGCTCATACCATGTTGAAGAGCATGGCAATGCCCACCATGTTTTGGGGTGAAACAATAAAGACTATGGTGCATGTCTTGAATTGTGCACTGACTCAGAGCCTGGACAGTATAATGTCGTATGAGGCATGGTACAAGAGGAGGCCTAAAGTCCACTATTTCTGCATGTTCGGATGTGTGGCACACATCAAGAAGGTTGGTTAGGTGTCACCAAGCTCTCCGACCGCTCCACATCGATGGTGTTAATTGGGTATGACGAGGGCTCAAAAGCCTACCGTGTCTATGATCCAGCCACGAAGAAGCTCCATGTGACACATGATGTCGTGTTCGAAGATGAGTGATAATGGGATTGGACAACGTCATCTTCATCGACTGGCATTAGTGAACTCGACACATTCACCATCGAGTACACCGACATGACAAGTAATACTCTAGTGGATGTCGATCGCACCATGTCTTCGCCAAATACACCTGTGATGCCACAGGCGATGGAACCACTCTAGCCCACAACACCTTCTAGAGCTATGGTGTAGTGGGCAACACCACCGATTAGCAGATCGCGTGATTCCTAACGAATGCTGCTAAGATATTGCACGATGTCAAACATCTACAGCACAACTGAGGCGATGCAAATTGACAACATCGAGCCTGCTGATGAAGTCATGGAGGACGACGATCTCTGTCTCCTTGGTGCAAAGGAGCCCACGTGTGTCCAGGAGGCACTCTCGGACACAACATGGAAACAGGCCATGAACAAAGAGTTGAAGTCTAACTATGACAACAACACTTGGGTGTTCGCCACACTCCCTACTGGTCATTGAGCAATCGGGCTCAATTGGGTCTTCAAGGTGAAACAAGATCCTCAAGGTAATATTGTTAAGCATAAAGCTCATTTGGTTGCAAAAGGATATGCAAAGCGATAGGGGGTGGACTTTGTTGTGGTATTTGCACCAGTGGCTTGCATTGAGACGGTGCGGGTGCTGATCACACTAGCGGTGCATGGCAGTTGGTAGATGCACCATATGGACATTAAGTCTGTGTTCTTGAATGGTGATCTGGTCGAGGAGGTGCATGTCCAACAGCCTCTGGGGTATGTTAATGACAAACACAAGAATGAAATACTAAGGCTACGCAAGGCCTTATACGGGCTACAGCAGGCGCCTCGAGCCTAGAACTCGAAGCTGGATGCCACCTTGGTGTCGGTTGGGTTCATGAGAAGTCCACTCAAGCATGCGGTATATCAGCAGGAAAGAGGCAACACGTTCTTGCTCATGGGGGTGTATGTCGATGACCTCATCATCACTGGCTCCAATGTCGATGACATCTTCGAGTTCAAGGCCCAGATAAAGGAACTGTTTAGCATGACCAATCTTGGTCTGCTAAGTTATTATTTGGGCATCGAGGTCAAGCAAGAAGATGAAAAGATCAAACTATCATAGAGTAGCTATGCGTGCAAGATTTTGAAAGCAGCGGGAATGGTGCGGTGCAATCCGTGCTCAAAGTCGTGGAGAACCAGCTAAAGTTGAGCAAGAAAGATGGCAGTGCCGCTGTCAATGCCACTGAGTACCGCAACATCATCGAAAGTCTTTGCTACCTTGTGAACACGAGGCTAGACATAGATTATGCCATGGGGATTGTGAGCAGATACATGGACGCACCAACGTCAAAACATTTGGCTACGGTTAAGCATATTCTTCACTATGTGAGCGGCACGACTGGATTCGAGTGTTGTTACATGAGGGCAAGCATGCTAGATCCTAAACTTGTCGGATATAGCGACAGTGATTTGGCGGACGATACAGATGACAACAAGAGCACCATGGGTATGGCATTTTTCCTTGGTGCAAATTTGATCACTTGGGTGTTGCAGAAGCAGAAGATTGTGACGCCATCCTCGTGCGAAGCGGAGTATGTCGCGGCAGCAACAGCGGCATGCTAGGCAATCTGGCTAACATGGCTCCTTGGAGACCTGATGGGTGTGGAGCTGAAGAAGGCAAAGCTACTCGTTGACAACAAATCAGCAATTGCTTTGTGCAAGAATCTTTTGCTCCATGATCACAGCAAGCACATTGATACAAGATATCATTTTATTCGCAACTACATGGAAGATGACAAAGTAGATGGGGAGCACATCGGCAGAAATGAGCAGCTGGCTGACATTCTTATGAAGGCCCACAGTCATGTCAAGTTTATCGAACTAAGGCAGAAGATTGGGGTGGTCAAGGTGAAGCTAGTGCGCCATAGTTAGAGAGTGATTTGTTGGACTTAACCATGTCGCACCTACAAACATTTCAGTAGTCTTAGTTGTACTGTATTAGTGCGCGCGTTAAGTGAGTTAGTGCATGCATTAAGAGAATTAGTGTGTGTGTGTTATATAATTTCATGAATGTCATGAATAGCTCTGACGTGGGATGGCATGTCATAAAGAGCTAGTCGTGGCTAGTATGTCAGGTCAGTTATTTGTTTTTTGTAGTATAAAAGATTAATGGAGAAAACGCCACAAAGCAATTCTGGGTGACACGAAAACACTATTGTCTCGTGAGTTCACTGTTCTCCAGCGAGTCCAAACATCCGCGAGTATCGAGTCTTTGTGTCGTAGCTCACTTCGAGTACCAGTTCCTTCGTGGTTGTAACTCACTTTGAGTACCAGTTCCTTCGTGGTTGTAAGAGTATTGTTCGATGATACTGTAGTAGAGCACTGTTCACCGAGTACTATTCTACAAGTACTGTAGCAATTTACTGTTCTACGAGTGCTATAACAGAGTACTATTTATCTGAGTAGCTCATTTCAGTACTCACGGTCGAAGTCTTCCAAGTACTCACGGTCGAAGTCTTCCGAGTACTCACGGTCGAAGCCTTCTGAGTAGTCACGGTCGGAGTCTTCCGAATACTTACGGTTGAAGCTTCCGAGTACTCGCAGTTGAAGTATTCCCACCACGTTGTATGCTTTGACTTTCTGCAATAGCGTGCACCACATTCTCGAGTGAGGCAAACCCGAGGTTGGGATATACACATGCGGAGGTGGCTGATGAAGTGGGAACGGCTTGATGCCAGCCGCGGCGAGCGCAAGCAAGGGAGGTGCATGACGGCAGCGAGTTCTAGCAGACCAAATGGAAAGGAGAGAACGCATGAGCACCCTCTTGGCACGGGGAGGCTGGATGTGTTCTTGCCTTGGCTTGAGGTGACCCCGAGAGGGCTAGCAATGGCGGTAGCCATGGATGCAGTCTCACCTCCTCCCCAAGCTTTGACCTCCTTCCCCAGATCTAGTTGTTGCTCTCGACCTCCTCCGTCAGTTCTGGCCGCTGCTCTCTGCATCTTCCTAAAGTTCCGGCCGCCACTTGCCAGTCCCCCAGCTCTAGCCACCACTCGTGGTATTTGCAGAGAGGAGGAAGTGACGAGAGAAAAGGATGGGTGGTGTGACTAGGGAGGTAGAATTATTGGAGTAGGAAAAAGGATGATGTGGATATCATGTTAGTGAAACCTATCTATGTAGATGCCATGTTAGTCAAACTGGATGGTTTTGGTCTCAAGTGGGTAAAATGGCCAGTATTGTTAGTTGCGTAGGGTGTCAAATATCTGATTTCGTAGTTGAGAGTTGTTTTGTAGACTTTTCCGATTTCGTAGTTGAGAGTTGATTTCTAGACTTTTGAGATAGTTGAGCGGGTTGAATAGATTTATTCCATCATTATTTATGATGCATGGATATAAAATTAAAATTACGAAAGCACAAGCACACTAGTTACGGAGAGTGAAAAAATTCACTGCTTACTATAACTCTTTTTCAGGTTGAGCCTGCAATCTATTCTGCTAAGCCCATCTCCGAGTCAAGCACTGTGACTACTACTGGGAGCAGCTCAACGATGTTGACCATTGAAATACAGGAGGAAGGGCAACCAGAAGGTGCGATTGGTGGAAATGCTGTTTCCACCTCAACAATAAAAAGGGGCCCTGAACGCAGCAAGACTATGGCAGCCCTCACCGAAGACCTTGTTGGGCGAACAACAGAAGAATCTAAAGTTATTGATTTGATTGGCGACGCAGATGACAACCAGGGCCTCAAGGTTATCTCAGTGTGGGGAATGGGAGGTATTGGGAAAACCAGTCTTGTCAGAAGCGTCTATCGAAGCCAACGGCTTGGTGGCTGGACGCGTGCTTGGGCCACTGCACTGCGCCCTTCCAATCCCCACGTACTCATTCGAAACTTGGCATTGCAACTTGAAATACTTGAAATTGAAAGTAAAAAACGTGTAACTGAAAGTCAACAATATCCTGCTGGAGAAAATGGAAAGGAACAGAAGAAAAAGATAGGAACAATGGTATTTGAAGAGATGACTGCCGAGTTATGTAAGCTTCTAGAAAAGCAGAAGTGCCTCATTGTTCTTGATGATTTATCTTCCACTGAAGAATGGGATTCAGTTAAACAATACTTGGCAAATGCAAAACGGATCATAGTCACCACAAGGGAAAAAAGTGTTGCCAAACATTGCTCGAAGCAAGACCAGAACATGTACAGCCTTAATGGCCTGGAATATGATGCAGCACTTGACCTGTTTCAAAAGAAGGTACTTACGAACCTACAATCCTTTCATCTCTTTTGGGTTAAGATTGGTTCCCCATTCTTCAGTAAGCTGGACATTTGCCACAAGCCAACTTAGCGTATGCGCAGTAAATCTAAGACGACAACGTTTGTCGTTTGGTACATGCCAAATAAACGAAAAGTTTAGAAATTTCATAATTTTTAACTTTCATATCTCAAAATTTTAGCTTCAAACTAAATCTCCATATTTGATATTTCGAACCTTAATACATCAACGTCAATGTAAATAGTGGCTGCATACTACGAGTAATCTAGGATGAGAATGATCGCTAGATACAAAACAAAATATGATATTTTTCTAGTACTCTAGAAATTCCAAATTTTGGAATTTATAAGTTTGAAATGTCCTGTATTTAGATTATAAACTTCAATCTTTCCAAAAACTTGGTATGAAATATGAATCTCGAATCCCAGTCATCAAATTTTCGACAAATAAATTTAAAAAATGAGTATCATATTTTATTTCTCAACATTTGGAAATTTGAAACTTTGCACTTAGGCATTCTGCATATTTATTTAATTTTTTAGATTTTGAAATTTGGAGATCAGAATGTACTATTTTTGTTTTTAATTATTAATGTTTTGAAACTAACTTTTGAAATGTCAACATTAAATTTTGAAGTGTGTGTGTGTATATATATATATATATATATATATATCATATATATATATATATATATGATAGCAAAGATCAACTTACCCACCTTTTCAATGTGTTAGATTGATTATTTATGCTAATTAATCTTATTCTTATTTTCTTAGTATTAAGTTTCATATTTTTCAACTTTAAAATTTAATTGAATAATTCTAAAACATATTGAATATCCATGTTTCAAATTTAATTATTAATTCATAAAAAGCAAAATATTATATTTGAATTTACATTTTGTCATTCAATGTTTTAATTCCTAGCGATTTTTTTTTGCAAAAACCCACCTTCATCTCAAAGTTTGTCAAAAACCCACTTGTAAGTTCTATGTGATTCCAAATTCCTCCCTACCAATGGCCAATTTACTCATGGAAGCTCCTAGAAAGTCAAGAACTGCTAACTTAGCTGTCTCCAAATGAGGGGATTACATACGAGTACATCCAGGCCGCAAGAATCCTCCTGCATGGCTGCAACATTGGCGATCACCTTATTCATTGTCCCTCTATTATCCCGCTCTTGTGTAGCACTTTATTCTTCCACATTCACATCATGTGCCCTACCAGCGCTTGCACATCTTCCCTGCTCATAAAGTCCATGGTAGCGGTCCACTGGGATTGCCATGCAAGAGCCAAATATGAACTTCAACATATGAATTGGCCCTTGCGAGGGGGATTTACAACCACATAGAACTTGTGGGTGGATTTTTGGCAAACTCCTTACTTGCAGTGGTTTTTTTTGCTAAAATCTATAATTTTCCTACAATGCATATATATACATATCGAATTTCACAATTTTGGTTAGAATTTATAAAAAAAACTCCACTTTTGGTTCCTTAACTCCTGTCAGAATTTAATCCTAAATTTTAATATCATTTACTTTATGTCCCTCAAATGTGAAAAGTGTGCCCCTCCGATAATAGTTTTGATGTTTAGGGTGAAAATGAAAGTTTGGGAAGAGTTGAGGGAGCAAATGTGGACTTTTTCCTAGAATTTATTTCTCTAGATAATGGCCCAATTTCCTTAACATATCTATTTCCATCATAACTGCACCAAACGGAAATGCCATTAAATTTTTGCACATAAGCATCTTTATATGTCACTAGATATCTCACTAGACCAACTGTATTGACCTCAATATGAATCATCTATATAAATAAAAACAAACAGTGATATTCAAGGCACCTCCTTCGTTTTAAGGCCAAAAAACCCCATAATAATCCTAAAAAAGAAATTTTCTAGAAACTCTCACATTAACACTTTTTTTACCTTAGAATAACATGTAAACAACAAAACGAAGCAAATTAAACTAGTGCAACTTAAGCTAGCAATAGGTAATATCAAATTTTACATGCTAATATAGTTTGTTGTTAAGGTCACGATCCCACTGCGATCCTACCTGATCCAAACGATTCTATGAGTAGGATCACGATCACACTGCGATACTACCTGATTTTGATCTATATTGCGATCTGTATCATCTACCTTCGGTAGGATCATAGGATCGTACGATACTACAATACGTGTCACAATACTAACAACCTTGTAGAAGGGTAGTTGCTTCTGCCCCCACGCTGTTCTCATGCGCTTCTGCCCCCACGCTGTTCTCATGCGCTGTTAAGTATGTAGCATCCATGGTCACCTTATCACACTAAAGGTTGTTTGTAGTGGGTAAAGTAGCTCTGTTATTCAGTACCATAGGAAGATGAGCTTCATGCGGTATTGTAGCACCTACACCGAGTTCATAGTATTAGTCGCACTTACATATAGGAATTAGTAGTTTTCTTGTTATATAGTTGAGTTTGTTTTCTCGTAGATATATTTCATGTATTAGAGATAAGTTTTCTAAAGTTTAGAGATTATTTGTTAGGGATCAAGTCAAATATTCACTAAAAATGGGATAGCAATGTTTGTATTATCAATCAAGCAAGAATGAATGAATTGGACTGTCTCACATCTCAATCTATGTCTATTAAACGGGCAGCATATCACATGAAACCCACCTAGTTTTTGAAAACATGAAAACTTTCAATTTGAGCCATCGGATCTTGTACCAACAATCATATTTCTAACCTCCTCTCCACCCCGTCCATTTTGCAAAAATGCCCATGCGCTCTTCCTCTTCCTTTCCTCTCTCTGTCCCCTCTTTTGTCTCTCCAATGAGCAAAGCAGCAGTTGGTGGACGAAGGCGCAGCCGGACGGAGCCGTGTTGTGTGGTGGCCGACAGACGGAGGCATGCCATGTGGCGGACGACATACAGAGGCTCAGCTAGATGGTTCAGCGGCGGGCGGCACAGGCAGAGACCAGATGGAGCTGACAGGTGATGGCTTCGCAAACGGGCAGCACGGACAGGCCACGACGGTGGACAACGGCGCAGGTGGGCCACGGACGGCGGCTCGGACAGGGGAGAGAGAGGGGAAGAGATAGAGAAGGAGAGAGAATGCGAGGGGTTTTTTTGCAAAATGCATAGGAATAGATCGTAGCCGTTGGCTCACAATCGGACAGCTCACACCTAGGTTCTCAAGTTTTCAAAAGATGACCGGTTTGCACGTGATATGTTCCCATTAAACGGCCCCCTGTTCCACATGCACAGGGATCCCATGGGGATTGAAAATATTTTATATGTATATTTTTAAATATTTAAATATTTATTATTTATAAGTTTTAGGTATACTTTTTCTCAAAATATAGCTTTAAAACATAAATTATAATATATAGATACACATCTTGTTCAAGCATATGCAAAAAGAATACATTGCATATTCAAAATCTATAATATATAAATAAAATAATACAATTTTAAATCTTAGTGTGACCAAAGTATCCTCATCTCGTCACCCCACAAGTAGGGGTGCAAACGGAGCGGATACGAACGGATATTGCTAATTCCGTATCCTTTTCCATATATTTTGTCAGAGTTGGAGTCGCACAGATAGTGCCGGATACGAATGTGAATGAGGATATTCTCGGTCACGAATACGGAGTGAATACATGCTGCTCCAAATATGGTTGGTTTCGGTCATGAATATTTAATCGGATAATGTGCAAAAGCAAATTTCACATGGTGACAACGACAAGTTAAGCAACTAGTAAATTCTAACTAGCAAAGTAGCAAGTAAATGATAGAGGCTAGTTAAACAAGAGTAGCTAACTAGCTACATGTCACATGGTTCAAAAGTACAAATTGCCCATAGCCAAGTAGTCAAGTATATCACTAGTTCATTTAATTAACTTCATTACATTTAGCAAATGATTCCACAAGGCCTTCATATCCGGTATCCGGTATCCGAAGAGGCCAGGTATCCGACTCCGTTTTCATATCTGTTAACTATCCGGTAACTATCCGAAAAAATACCTGGATAGTTCTGTATCGGTCGGATAATGCTTTTTCCGAATCCATTTCTGTATCTAACAAAAAATATCCGACTCTGTTTTCGTATCCGACAAAACCTTCAGATATCCGAAAATTTGCTCCGAATTGTATCCAAATTAAAACGGACAGACGGACGAACGGTCAAAAAATATCCACTCCATTTGCATTCCTACCCACAAGGGGAGTTTCCCCGCCCTGCCTCCATGGTGAAATTGCCACCAGTAATGTCTATCCGTCTAATCTTTATACTCTATTCTCCTTCAAACCTTTGGTCAAACGTTCACATTAGAGTATCACTATTTTATGTAGACTTCACCTTTTATGTAGACTTCTACTCCCTCTACTTGCAAATTAATCATCTTGCACTTGACATAGGTCTACAAGGTGATGCTTTGATCACAGATTCCTTCAAAACTTGTTGTTACAAGTCAAAGTAATTATACCATATAGAAGTATATTTCATGGTGAATATAGTAATACCATTTTTTATCTTGTCAATGTAAATAACTTATGATATATTCATGACAACCTTAAAAATATTTGTTGGGTCTAGCATGTGTTCTAGTACGACTTAGATCTACAATCGGAGGCAGTCGTACAAAGGGAGTTAATGCAAATTCACATATACATCACACATTCTCATACACATATATTAATACAAATACATAACATATGACACATAAATATCTCATTCATTATTCCATTTGCTTATTTCCTTTAAAAATAGCCCTTTATGATGATCGACACGTGTGTAGCTAGCTTCGTCATGTTGTTCTTCCTTGACCCTCATGCCATTTTCGAAAGGAGGCAACTTATCAAATTGATTGTATTCTTCCTTGTTCACTACATTCTCAACTCCGACAATCCTCCTTTTACCATGAAGAAATACGTGACGCTTCTTATTTGCCTGGTTAGTAACATAGAAAACTTGAATTACTTGATTAGCAAGGACACATAGTTTGTCTTTGTACTTTTCACCCACACGGTTCCTAACATACATCCAGCTTCGGTCGTACGTTACGCATATAACAATTTAGTATAACATATTCAATAAATTAATTACTATACTATATATACGATCTAAATTAAGTAGCTATATGTAGCAATAATAATTAATTAAATTGAATTAAGTAGAAATAGACTATAAATTGACTAAATCATAAACCCTAAACCATGTTAAATGTAAAATAATGTTCTCTCCACATCAAACTAGCTAGATCAACCATCTTTAATTCTGTTTTCAACAAAAGCTATAAATGTAAATTATAATGCAATTACGAAAAAATTACTAACCATAGGTAGTCAAAAACATAGTGGATTTACAATTACTCTTGCCAAATAATCTCCTTTCACCAAATCTCCTCAAAGCCCTGCCTCCAATTCAAGGCAGCAGCGTACATCTGGAATTTAAGACAGAGAGTCGACAGGTCTGCGCGCAATTAATATAGTGGAATTATCAAAGATAGTTTTTATATAAACCATCTGTGATAATCAAGTTATCACAGACGGTTTTAATACAAACCTTCTGTGAAGTGTCGCAGACGATTCAAGTAAAAAATCATCTCTGATATTTGAAAATACCATAGACAGTTCTTGGTAATAACCGTATGTGATATTTCACTGACGGTTTTAATTACGAACTGTCTGTGACATTTCCTCTTCTTAAATGGTTTTTTGGGCTAGCAGCAACATAGACGGTCTCTAAACTAAAACAGTCTATGATTGTACTTAATATAGACAGATTTGGTGAACCATCTGTGATGTGGCATCTAATATACGATTTTTTTATAGTAGTGGTCCCACATTTTTTGGAATACCTTTTGCTTCAAGAAACCTATAAGCTTAAGATATTCCAACAACATTTCATATTTTCTGATACGGGGTCGCCCGATCTTCTCGACGTAGGATGGATACTCACGGGAGTCTTGATGAATCGTAATGATCCTCCAATACCAGTGCAAGGGATGAACACTCTTTAATCCGCCAAAACACACTCGTGTTGATTTCGCCGACCACCAAGCGAAGATCTATCGTGCACCCAATTCCCAGTGGAAAGGCTGAACAATCTTGATTGAAGAAGATACTCCTAATTCCATAAGGAATTTCGGCAGCAATGCTAAACTCGAAAACTTTAGTAGATTGATTTTTCTCAATCGTGGTCTGAGCCCTAAAGGCTACCAATACAAGGCTTATATAGCCCCTTGGGACGTCCATATGGTCCCCAAACCAAGTACAACTCAACCCTATATGGTTTTAGATACGAACTCTCACAAAAAGGAAACTATATTTTTCACCCATCATATTGTTTGGGTCATAACTTTTTATCCGTGATGAATTTGAAGGTGGTACCAGATCCATTGCGTAGCCCTTAAAATTATATTTCCAACGAGTACAAGAATACCTGAATCGGACTCCGTTTGTGAAAGTTATGACCTTTTTAGTAACTGCCTGTCAGGCTGTCCCGAACCGAATCCGAATTGAATCCTGAGTTGAATCCGAGTTTGAATTGGGTTGAGCACGTGGGAGGTCCGAATTTGGCTTGAAAATCTTATCCAAAACTTGTAGTTTAAGTCCTTTGGCTCCTCCCTTTTTGCTCTCCCACTGCATGGGCTTCTTTCCTCCTTGATCAGCTGCATGGGCTGCTTGGCTTTCTCCTTTCCATCTCCATGGGCTTTGAGCTTTTTGTTCTTGGTAGCAAATATGATTACTCTCCTTGTGCTTCTCCATTGCTTTGGCTCCGGAATCATCATAATATTCAAACCTAATAATAAACAAGAATTTGGCATAAGGTAGTATATCGTTCCCACGAATAGAAGAAAATTCATTAAGAAACAAATTCACCTAACAATATTTAATGCGGCTCAATACTTCTTTCCAGTGAAATAATGTATTTGACTTAAAAGTGCTAAGTATGTGCGTATCCGCATCATTTTCAATGTAACTTGCCATTATTTAATTAATTTGAGAACTTTTTTTAGATAACGGAACTAGGTTCCAGCCTCTATCATCCGGAGATGGTACACAGCTGCAAGTTTAACACAATCCAAAGCCATTAGGCTCAAGCTCTTACATCCAACAGATAGGAAATAAAAGCAACAAGTTCAGCCCACCCAGGACGAACGACTACAAGCACTGAAGAGAACTAGGACTACGCTTTAATTCGATTCCAAAAGCTCCACCCAAACTTTTTGAAGACCTCCATAGTCGTCGTCTCTAAGTCTTTGCAACCGCGATGGAACGCCGGTCGCTCCTCCTCATTATGCAGCAGGGACCACTATCGGATCCAGTACGTCGCCCTGAAAATGACCTGTAAATAGGTAGTAGACTTAGTCTTGTTAAAAACCATATCGTTTCTATTCAACCAAAGAGCCCAACAAAGCGCAGCTGCTCCTAATAAAATTTGGTTTCTAAGCTGAAGACACAAGCCATTTAGCCAAGAGCCAAACATATTAGAAAAACTAGTGGGTGGTTGAATTCCAAAAGTGAAAAGCACAGTATTCCACACAAATCTCGCAAAATGGCATTCAAAAAACAAATGTTGAATAGTCTCTAAGGAACTACAGAAACAACATTTGACACTTCCTTGCCAATTCCTTTTTGCCAAGTTATCTTTCGTGAGAGTGACTCCCTTATTTAAAAACCAAAGGAAAATTTTAATTTTCAGCGGAACCCTTAACTTCCAAAGAGGATTTTTTCCGGGAAGAACTCCTTGTTGTATCAAGGTTCTATACATGGACCGAACTGTGAACAAACCATTCTTGCTATAGTTCCATAGGAACACATCCCTTTCACTTGTGAGGTTAACCCAGACCACTTTAGACACTAGGTCATACCAAGAAGTCAAATTTTCGTTTACTAAACCTCTCCTAAACGACACATTAAGCGGTATAGTCCGTAAGACATGTGCTACCGTATCATCTTTCCTTCTCACTATCATTCTATTCATTGTAGGTTTTTAGGGACAACACTGAAAAGATTGATTTACTCCCTGATATGATGGAACAAGCAAAACTTATCCTAAAGAAGTGTCACGGACTTCCCCTTGCAATATCCACAATAGGTGGCTTCCTTGCCACTAAGCCTAAAACTGCCAGTGAATGGAGGAAGTTGAATGATCGCATTAGAGCTGAGTTGGGCATAAATCCAGAGCTGAAGACAATAAGGACAGTCCTTACGAGGAGCTACGATGGTTTACCCTATCATCTCAAGTCTAGTTTCTTGTACCTATCCAATTTCCCGGAAGACCATAGAATCAAGAGAAAACATCTGGTGAGGAGGTGGATTGCAGAGGGTTACTCAAGGGAGATGGACCGCATGACTGCAATGGAAGTTGGTGACAAGCACTTTGATGAGCTTCTTGATAGGAGTATGATCCTACCAGGAGAAGCGGTAAACTACTACACTGGGAAATTTGACTATTGTCAACTTCATGATATGATCCGTGAAATCTGTGTCTCAAAGGCAAGGGAGGAAAGCCTTGTTTTTACACTTGAGGAAGGATGCAGTTTGAGCGGTGTACAAGGTGCAATACGTCACCTTTCCATAAGCAGTAGTTGGAAGAGAGACAAGGATGTGATGGAGAGCATGCTAGACTTGTCACACGTACGATCATTGACTGTGTTTGGAGAGTGGAGATCATTTTTCATCTCGAATAACATGAGGTTTCTCCGAGTGCTGGATTTGCAGGAAACATTAGGGCTAAGAGATCATCATCTTGGCCAAATCGCAGAGTTTCTTCACCTCAGGTACCTCTCTCTACGAGGATGTCGGAGTATTTTACAGCTACCTGACTCGTTGGGGAATTTGAGGCATCTCCAGACACTAGATGTTAGAAATACACGCATATGGACATTGCCAACAACTATCACTAATCTTCGGAAGCTAGAGTACATTAGTACTGGTTTGACGTCACAAGGGGGCAAGATAGACTATGACAAATTTGCCAAGTATGAGCATCTCATGAGTGAAACAATGAGTTGCCCAAGATGTTGTCATTCTTGGACTTTTTATCTTCTTTGTAGATGTCACGTAATTCCTCAAGTGAAATCATTGACGATGCCCTTCGACCATCGGAGGAGGGGGGCCTTCGACCATCGGAGGAGGGGGGCCTCCGACCATCTCAAGACATGTTGCGATTGCCTCCTCGACCATCTCAAGACATGTTGCGTTTGTCTCCGCAATATTCCAGCCGCGTGTCACCCTTCAAATTTGTACAGGTGCAGATGCATTCGGTGGATGCCAATCTTTTGGAGGCCACGACATGTCGAAGCTCGTTGGGGCAGCAATGGAGCACATCTTCCGGATGGTGGTCCGAACAGGCATGACGTGTTCAACATATACCGCTATCTTGTCTCGTACGAAAAGGGTAGTCATATGGTTGATGGTGTCAAAGTTCCAAGAGGGATTAGGAAATTGAAGGCCCTGCAGGCACTTGGTGTTGTCAGTGTTGCACGGGGAAATGGAAAGGCTATTCTAGAAGAGCTCAAAGAGCTTACTCAGCTGCGAAAGTTAAGTGTGACTGGTATTAGCAATGAAAACAGCAAGGAGTTCTGGTCTGCAATCGCCGGACACAGTCAACTTGCATCGTTGTCAGTGCAGCCGAAGAAGTCTGGAGGTGAGTTAGATGGTGGTTTGGGTGGGGAATTGTCGCCACCAAAATGCCTTGAGAGCCTCAAGCTAAACGGCATGCTAGTGAAGGCAAAAGAATGGATCCATCAGCTTCACCGTCTATGCAAGCTGCAGCTAGAGCGGACCGCATTGGATCCAGAAGCTGACATACAAGCCCTTGGGAAGCTAGCAAATCTTGCAGTTCTACGTCTGAGGCAGCTGTCGTTTGTGTTATCATCTTTCCCAAATCTTGCAGTTCTCCGCTTCCAGGGCCCATCTTTCCCAAGCCTCATGGTGCTGGAGCTTTATGGATTACATCGGTTGAGATCGGTGGAGTTTGAAGAACACGCAATGCCTAGGCTCGAGCTGCTACAAGCCGACGGGATCTGGCGGTTGGAGGAAATTTCTGGGCTGCAGTTTCTGGCAAGCCTCAAGGAAATTCGGCTGGGTGATGGAATCAGGGGAGAATTCAAGGGCAAGGTGCGGAGGCAGCTTGAGGAGAATCGTCAAAACCATGTCAAGTTGAAACTGGCGTAACTGGCGGCAACCTCCGGCGAGCCTTCCGCCTCACCATCCACCCCCTCTGCCTAGGTCTCCACCCGACGCCGCCACCTCCGTCCTCCGCCCTGGACGACCTCCCTCCGCCTCCGACCGACGCCGCCACCGCCATCCTCCACCCCGACAGCCTCCCTCCACCTCCGACCTCGTCACCGACCAGCCGTCCTCCTCGTCCCCCCCTCCTTCCTCCGCTGTGTTCGTGCTCCCTCGTTCCGCGACGAGGTAATCCTCCATCACCTCCCCTCATTCGTTCAGATTCGAGATTTTTGTGCTTTGATTTGGCAAATGTATGCGGATGGACAGTTGGTGCTAGTACTATTTGTGATGTGTCACCTGCAGGACACAAGATTGGGCTGAGTGATGTTTGATTGTGCTTGTATCATTTGTGATGTGTGCCTCCTTCGTCGAAAAAAATGTGGGATGTGTTACAATTTTTAGAAATTGATCTGTATTGTGGAATTGAGATGTTCATTTCCGGTACAGAGTACTATAGCAAGCTAGCTAATTTGCTAATGCTACTAGTACAGAGTACTGTAGCAAGCTCGCTAGCTTGACATTTTGCTTGTTGAAAAATGAAACAGATCACACTGTATACATGGATTCAGCTTGGATGCCACCATTGATCTGTTCTATTGTCTGTTTAAATTTTTGACATGGATTCATACGAGAGATTGTTCAATTATCCTATCATATTTGTGTGTAAGACAAGAGATTGTTCAATTTAAAGTGTCATTCTGATGATCTGTTGGCAAGATTCATATTTGTGGGATGTTGTTGTTTGCTATATTTAGGTCTTTCGTTTTCTGTTTTCCTTCTGATGTTTTTGTCCAAGAGAAATGCTCTGTTACCCTAGTGCTTATGCCAGTTCATATGGTTTCCAGGTACCGAAAATTTGAATGGTGGTGAACAAAAACTCAAAGATGTGGTTTTGTTTTGTGTTGTGGAATCCAAGAACAGATAAAAAAAAAGATTTTATCTCTGTTGTTGTTAGATTCATGTTTTTCTTTTTACCTTTTCTCTTTATTGAGCAGTCAGCAAATTAGAACAGTAACTTATTGTCTTACTTGTTTGTAAATGTTGACGTCCTCACCGCAACATCATAATTAAGTTATTGGCATCAATTACTTGTGTTATAGGCATCATATTTGATATTGGAATTTGTTGTGGTTACAGACCAAACAGAGAGAGAATATGGTAGTGGAGAGTTAGGTGAGCAAGTGCTTAGGGTTTTTCCCCGTGGCTTGTGTTGTATATATATATCCACATGGGGAGTACTTTTACAATTATACCCTTACACTCAAGCATCCCTTTCAAGGGCATTTACGTCATTACATATGTCCCATTTTGGGCCTTACAACCCTCTAGCAGGCCGGCTGGGCTTAGGTGGGGGCCACCCCTACAACAGGAGCCTCTCATGGTGATGGGCTTCACGGGCCGAAGCCATGTTGTCGAGCCATTTGGCCCCCTCTGTCCCCGCGGCCTGTGAACTTCCGAATTGCTTGGTGGGTTGACTGCTTGGTATAATCTTTGCCTCTCCGCGAGGGTACGGCGCTAGGCGGATTGCCGAGGTCGTCCTCACCCTCAGGGCCCCTTGGTAGCGAGGCCAAAGTCGAAGCCGCAGTGAAGGCGTGTGCTTGTTGCGGAGTCGAAGGCGCTGGCGCAGTTAAAGATGTCGGCGGAGTCGAAGTAGGAGCGGAGACAGATCTTGCGCCGCGGATTCTCCTGGGCGCGGGGTGGGTGAGGCCCCCACGCCTAACCTCGGGCGGTCGGGTAGGGTGAGGGGCTCTGCCTGGTCTGATGTCGGCTTGGCCAGGCGGCTCCGCAGTCCGGTAGTGCGTTTTAATGGTAGCGAGAATCGCGCCGGCCCCTGAGTTGTCAGGAGCAGCAGGCTGCTGCCGCTGTACGCACTGTCCCGATGGGAGGATACACGCGGCGGGCTGCGATTGGCGCATCATGGGCTGTCACCAGTCGCACGACCGTGGCTTCTCACCCCTCCCCAGAGGGGCGGGACATGTGGCGGGATGCTATCGGTACGTTGTGCACTGTTTGCCCACCTACCGCTGCGCACCCCCTCAGCTGTCAGCGGTTGCACTTCCCGATCGTGGGTAGCCGAACCGCTAGGCTCCCGCCGGTTGCGCTTCCGCTCGGGGGAGGGGGGTGAGGGGGCTGTATAATGCGTCGCCACCGGCATTGGAACACTCTTCTCCGCTGGTCGCTTAGCCCTACCTTCTTTTCTCTGCTGCTAGCGCAATTCGCCCCTGCTCTTGCTCTTTAGCGCCCCACCTCGGAGAAGGATGGCTTGCCACGACGATCCCGCCCGTCGGCTTAGCGGTAGCACCTCGTCCAGCCGGCGCGGCTTGTCGCCTCCCCCGACGGAGTACGCTCTGGTGGTGCGAGGGCCAGCGCAGGTCAACAAACAGTGGGATACTATGGAGCACTCGAGAGGCCGCTGCTCCCGTGTGTTGGGGCGGAGTCGCATGACTGAGGAGATGCTCCAGAGACTCGTCCGGGAGGGGAAGCTGGGGGAGCGTGACGGGGCTCGTCTGCCCGGCCCTGACGAAATGGAACCGCACATGGCAGAGATGGAGGCGATTGACTTCGTTGCATTCTTTGATGCCGGGCTCCGGATGCCTTCGACGGTCTTCGTCGGCGAAGTCTTGCGGATTTACAGGCTGGAGCTAGCGCAGCTGACCCCCAATGCGATAGTTCGCTTGGTGGTCTTTACTTGAGCGGCGCAAGCGGAAGGTCGCCGACCCAGCGCGAACCTATTTGCTATTATGCACGATGCGCGCTGCTAGCCGAAGAAAGTCGAAGGAGGAGCAGTATCGAACTTCGGCAGCGTCAACTTCGTGCTGAGGAAGCCATGCGCAGGGCTCTTCCCTGCGTTGGCTACACGAGGGAGGTGGGAGTCCGGCTGGATGCGCCGGTGGTTTTATTACCACGTGACGAGTATGAGTGGTCTGTTGTGTCGGGGACAGCCAATATCATTCAACAGCTCGCCAGACGTGAAGCCGAAGGGCGACAACGCACAAAAGGCGCGGAGGCTTGCCGGTGTTGCCCGTCGGTTTAACATGCATGACCTTGCTGAAGAGTTCACCATGTACGGGGTGGCGCCCCTCTCCGGTCGGTGGAAGTACGAGCGACGAGGCAGTACCCGGAAGGACGTCATCCATCCGACAGTATCATGCCTTCTAGAACCCTTCGCTCCATGTGAGTTCTCCCGCCTTGGGCCGCGCGCCCACACACGTAGTCGCAAGGCCTTTTATGAATGCCCTACTTTTGTGTGTAGTGCCCCTGCTGGAAGATGTGGAGCGCGCGGTTGTTGCGCTCCTCGGGCCATACACGGCCAAGGAGCACAAGCTGCGCGAGGCGCGACCGCTTCGGCGAACCAGGGGCGGATAAACCGGGTGTGTGAGGTCCTGGGGATTCCCGTACCTGAGCGCACGGTGCCGGCGGAGGTCCCCAGTCGCTGCGATGGCGACAGCCAAGTGGGGACGCTGCCCTCTCGACGCAGGGCCCGATCTGCCGTCGTCACATCCAGCCCGTTGGCCGTGTCACCGGCCGGCACCGTCGAGACGGGGGGCACGGCCGACGCTGGGTCCGAACTCGCCGGCTCAGGGGGGCTGCTGCCCCTGACGAGGGAGCCTTAGGCGGCGGCGAGGCAGCGGGCCCCGGTGTTGCTGCCCCTGAGGATGGAATCTCGTCGTTTGCGATGGCCACCAGGGATTTGTCGCTCGTGCCAGCTGTTGCAACTACTGGAGCGGCTGACGAAGTGTCGCCCGCATCCCTGAAGGCGAAGAGTCCCCGGGTGCAGTCGCCTCCGCGTTCGAGGGGACGATTCAATGTAGCGGGGCTAGTCACTGGGATCCTGGCGCTCGGCGGGGAAGCTGTCGGGGCTGAGGAAGAAGTCGCTCCTCGGGGCAGTGAAGCCCCCGTACCTTGGGTGGAGGCTAAGTGGACCCCTCCCTGCACCTTGGTGGGGGGTGTCGAAGGTAGGCGTGATTCCTTTTCCTCCCGCGACTTCGCAAAACTCTCTCCGATTTGCTTGCTCATTCCGTCATCGACATCAGGCGAGACGAGGTCTCCCGGACGCGGTGAAGGATCGAGCAACGGGGGTGTGCGCGAAGTCTCCGACCTTGTTGCGCAGGGCGCGGCGCGAGAGTTTGTTGCTGCCGAAGCCGCCGGCGCAGAGGGGCCGAGGCCCGTTGTCTCTGATTTCATCCCTCGATCGGAGATGCTTCGCGTTCTTAATGAGGCCGCGGAGCGCGTCGGCGGCAGTTTGGATCGACAGGTGCTGTCTACGTGCGGGGGAGATCTTCTGGCGCTCGCGCTGGGTGCCTCGGAGATAAGGGTAAGCAACTACGTTTGCGGCCTTCGCTGCTGCCGGGTGTATTTCTAACTCCTGCAGTTTCTTCCAGACTCTTGTTCTCAGCCAAGCCCTGGAGGAGACCCGTGTCCGCGAGCGAAGGGTGCTGGAGGGCGAACTTCGCGCTGCAGACGTGGCTCATGCCACTATGGACGCGAGCATGGTTTCCCACGCCGAGGACGCTATGGCGGCAGCGCAATGCGCCATGGAGGAAGCCCGGCACGCCGCGGCGGAGGAGCGCACCGCCTTTCTTCAGTAGATCTCCACGCTGGAGGAGGAGAAGACCCATCTCGCCGCATCCCTTGCGGAGAGGAACCGGGCCTTCGATGATGCGTCCGTGTCGGCGTGGAGGGCGATGGAGTCTTTGGAACGAGCCCTTCAGGACCTTTCCGTTGACGTGCCCGATGTCGCGCATGGCCCTGAGGATCTGTCTGAGACGCTGAAGCGAATTGAGGAGGGTTCGAGCCTCGCCCTCCGCAATGCCAAATCCTTCGGCGAGCACTGCAGTTTCATGAGTGCCTGCCTCGCCTTAGCCATGCTCCACACCCATGGGTGTAGGCACGTCAATGAGTTGGCGAACCCTCAGCTGGATCTTCCTGCCAGGCCTGAGGTGATGTCCGACGCCATCCGCTTCATCCAGCCCGACCTCCGGACTTTCCACAACCGGATCTGGGGTTACGTCGGGGAGGACGCAGCCAAGGTCACATTGCGGCGAACGCTGCATCAGGAGGGGGACTTCTTCTGGTGGCTCGAGGAAGTTCCTCGGCGCAAAGAATATGGCGCGAACCCGTAGATGTGATGCCGGGGTCGGATGTGTGCTGTGTCATGTACGCTTATTTGTACGGTTGCGTTGCAACCTCCTCTTTATATGAACGAAGCCACACTCGTCCAAGATCTTGTCGTTGCGTACTACTCTACTCTGGGCGGGTGTCATGTAAAGCTCAGATTTTCACGCCCGGCCTTGCCCCGCTTATCGATAGTAACCGAAGTGGACGCGCGAGTGCTTCGTCCCCTACCGTTTGAAGGGGTGGCGGCGGAGCTGGTGCCTAGTCGAAGTAGACGCGCGAGCGCTCCGTCCCCTACCGTTCGAAGGGGTAGTAGCGGAGCTGGCGCCTAGTCGAAGTAGACGCCCGCGTCTTGTTCATAATCCGCAGAGTGCGTGGCAACATCTACCACGTCTTATTTATACTCTGGAGAGTACACGCGAGGGCAATGCCCGCACGTGTGCGGGGACATCCGCGTCTTGTTTATACTCAGTAGAGTGCATAGGGACAACATCCGCGTTTTATTTATACTCCGCAGAGTGCGTGGGGACATCAACCACATCTTATTTATATTCCGGAGAGTACGCGCGAGGGCCATGCCCGCACGTGCGCGGGGATATCCGTGTCTTGTTTATACTCAATAGAGTGCGCAGGGACAACATCCGCGTCTTATTTATACTCAGCAGAGTGCGTGGGGACATCAACCACGTCTTATTTATACTCCGGAGAGTACGCACGAGGGCCATGCCCACACTTGCATAGGGACATCCGCGTCTTGGTTATACTCAGTAGAGTGCGCAGGGACAACGTCCACTCTTATTTGTACTCCGCAGAGTGCGCACAGAGGTATGCCTCGACGCTGCGTCTTATTTATACTCCGTAGAGTGCGCGCGAAGGCGTTCCTCTGCTGCGTCTTATTTATACTCCGTAGAGTGTGTGCGGAGGCGGGCCTCGACGCTACGTCTTATTTATACTCCGTAGAGTGCGTGCGTAGGCAGACCTCGACGCTACGTCTTATTTATACTCCGCAGAGTGCGTCACGGCTATTCGCCCTCTCCGGCGTGGGCTCCGACGCGATCACTAGCGAGGTCTGCTGACTCCGAGCCTCTTGCATGTCCCGCACGGCTCCGCGGAGATCCGCCAACTCCCGCTAAAAGGCGTTGAGGGCCGCCAGCAGGGCGTTCTCCGCCATGGTCGTGGCCGGGGCAACGAGCACCCCTGGTCATACGGCCGGAACAGCGGCGACCACAACCTGCGCCTCTGGGCTGCCTACTGCGCTGGCGTGATGGACTCCGGAGTTGGTGGCGGGGTCGGTCGTCGTGGCGGTGGTGGCGGGGTCGGGTGTCGTGGCGACGGTGGCGGGGTCGAGCGTCGTGGTCGCGGTGGCGGTTGCGTCGTCGCCCGCGCCTACGATTGCCGACGCCGAAGCCCTGGTGTTGACGCGAAACTTCGTCGCGCCCGCCGTCTTCTTCTTCGCCGCTAACAATGACGCTTTCCTTGGTGCCATCTTTCTTCAGATCTTGAGGCTTGCTCTCGTCCTCCCCACGGACGGCGCCAACTGTTGTGGTTACAGACCAAACAGAGAGATAGAATATGGTAGTGGAGAGTTAGGTGAGCAAGTGCTTAGGGTTTTTCCCCGTGGCTTGTGTTGTGTGTGTGTGTGTGTGTGTATATATATATATATATATATATATATATATATATATATATATATATATATCCACACGGGGAGTGCTTTTACAATTATACCCTTACACTCAAGCATCCCTTTCAGGGGCATTTACGTCATTACATATGTCCCATTTTGGGCCTTACAACCTTCTAGCAGGCTGGCTGGGCTTAGGTGGGGGCCACCCCTACAACAGAATTTATTGAGTAATTTGATAGAATAGGTTCATTGTATGGCAGCATTGAAAAAAATGGTTCGAATAATGGTAGTCCATGTTTACATCCGGATTTACGAGTAACAGTAGTATTAGCCTCCATATATAATTTTGGACTCGAAAAGCTGTTTGGAGAAATGGTTTCAAGAAGCCACTCAACCGAAACCAAAAGCTAAAAAATAAACAAAAACAACATGGTCATGGAAGCAGAGATAAATTATGTTTTAAGATTAATCTATTTATTACTAGAAATCGATGAGAAGTGTTTTAGAGTCACTAAGAAAAAAGACAAAAAGCTATAAAATTCTCACAAAAAAACAAAACATCTAGCTTTTAATCAAGTGGGTTCTAATTAAGTAAAATTATAGCAGCCGTCAGATATTATTGTTTAAATATATATTTTTTCTTAATTAAAAAGAGATGATAATCTTTATTAAGATGTTGTTGTTTAAATATATTTTTTTCTTAATTTAGAATAGATGATAATCTTTATTAACAAAAAATCAGAGAGTTCCTCGAGTCCAAGCCGCAAAGCGATGACGCGCGCACGAGTTCGTCTCCGTCCCCGAACTGTCGATTTGTTGCACTCTCGTACTCGATCGCCCGGCCAGGTTGGGGTCAAACATATGCAACGTCACAGTGTGTTGCATCGTTGCAACGAACAACTGATCGAAGAAGGTTTAATTTGCGTGTGGTTGCACGGTGTCAAGTTAATCAAATTGGTAAAGACTTGAGAGGGCATGCACGGTTGTGCAATTTGGAATCAAATCTCATATATGCAGCATGAACTATGCTCCCTCCTTTCGCGTTTACTCGTCATTTTTTACCATCGCAGAATTATCAAGCAGGCAGACAACCTTTTCTATTCAAATTGACCAAATTGCCCTCAGTTACGGATGAAATTGACTATGGGCCCACAATGGGTGTGGGAAGGTGAAATAACCTATTTATTTGTTACTAAAAATCGGTGACAAGCGTTTTAAAAGTCGTTAAGAAAAAAGAGAAAAAGCTAAAAAAATTCTTATAAAAAGCAAAACATCTGGCCCTTAATCAAGTGAATCCTAATTAAGCAAAACTATAGTAGCCGTTAGATGTTATTGTTTAAAGATATATTTCTTCTTAATTTAAAAGAGGTGATAATTCTTATTAAGATGTTATTGCTTAAAGATATATTTCTTCTTAATTTAGAACAGAAGATAATCCTTATTAAGAAAAAAAATCTTAGAGTTCCACACAAGGCAGTCACACAATAAGTACCCACCGTGCCTATCTAAGACGTACGTCCAAATCTCAATGCATATACTCCTAGCTAGCTTACATAGTAGGCTGGCCTCTCCTATTGCGACCCTTGATTCCGTGTTTGAGTTCACAAGCATGCGACAGCCTCGTATGGCGACTACAAGAGCCAGATCATGCCACGGTTGGTATCCTACGTCCCAACCCTACACATCAGCCAACGTCGGCCAAGGACATCGAGGAGACTATCCAGTCCGCGTGCGACTGGAGCACCGGGAGCGGCGGCAACAACGCGGAAAAAAGATAATTACCAAAAAATCTCATAAAAATAAAATTATTATGACCATTTGTTTGGTGGGCCTCCACAGGATGGAGGGATTGAGAGTGAAATCATTAACGGGTGTTCACTAGGCTATATGATGTGTGTTATGAGCATGTAAGTATAGACAAGTATTGCAATAATGAAAAAATGATAATGATATAAATGAAAAATGTTATGTAATACTATATTTACTATTTGGTATGTAAGTATTTCTGTCAAAAAGTACCTAGGGGAGAAAGTTTTAGTTACATGTGACAAGTATTGAAGAACGAAGTAAATATTTTCTCTTTTATAATATATAATATTAAAATATAACAAATGAAGTTTTGCAATAATCTATTTTTTAAAAAGTAAAATTACATATGTATTGTTAAGTTATTTACATATGTTTTAAAGATGATATCTACATATGTGCGTGGATCACCTGGTTAGTTTTCGTAAAATCAAGTGTGGCACTTGCTAGGATGAGTAGTCTTAAAATCTATGTGAACATCCATCCGTCCGTCCTTTTTAATATAATAGATTAGATTGGTTAGTATTTTAGTATTTATTTGCTTCTACTCCCAGTAACATACATGGAGACTGTAACACCCCAGGACCTACATTACCTTAGGATGCTACTGAAACCACTCCACAACTAACCAAATTACAAGATAAAATAATCTGGCAACAATTCCTATAACAAGATAAGATAAGCGGAAGCATAATCAACTAAGAGAAACAAGATAGTGACAACAATTCAGTATTTAAAACAACCTCCAACATTTTAACCTAAAACATAGTTCACAAATCGAACATTATTAAGTTAATGTAATCAAAGTTAGGCAAAGGTCTAGAATCCCTTTGTCTTTATTACAGCATAAATCTATGATTCAAGTGCATTAAGGTGGTGCCGCTCTACCCTTCCCATGCATGCTCAATGATCGCCTGTAAGGAGGGAAAACAAGGGTGAGATAAAATCTCAGCAAGCAAACTGTTTAATAGGCTAATTAAACTACAACAGTTTAACAATCAACATTTAATTTCCATGATGACCACGTTTATATCCTCAACCTCAAATCACCACCAACAACGGTAAAACCATAGCAAATAAATCTTGTTTGACTACTTTAAAACCTCAACCGCTATCACTACCAAAGACAATAAAGTATACGTATGTTTTACTTCACTACTTTATTGTTTCTCGCATCCACAACTGCTATCAACAATTACTACAAGAGAACAGAATCTCATGCCACAATCACAACCCCCACCAAACCACAAGGGACGAACCCCATTCCATGACCACAACCACATTCCTCATACCACAAGTAGATCACATGAGCCAATTCTACATTACAACTATGAAGTTGTATACTCCACATTACAACTATGAAGTTGTACACTCCACATTACAACTATGAAGTTGTATATTCCACATTAGAACTATGAAGTTGTACATTCCACATTACAACTATGAAGTTGTATATTTCACATTACAACATTACAGCTATGAAGTTGTATATTCCACATTACAACTATGAAGTTGTATTTGCCAGCAAAATAACTTCACCACAATACATTGCATAGGTATGCAAATGATCTTTCCACAATGTAATGCATATGAATGCGTATGCTCCACAGCACCCTTACCCAACAAGGTAAGAGTGTGCATCGTATTACGGCAATATATGATGCTGTACCGGTACGATCGCAGCTAAGTGCGGCGACATCCACATATGCAAATGTCATGATATGATATGAATGATATGATAATCATAAACTACATGAATTCCAATCACAAAGGAGCATCAACATGCTCACAACATATCCACAACCACATATCCACCACATATTTATTTTCTTATTCCGCATTAGCACACTAAACAAATTTTCACATGATTACGAGCAATTTATCCAAACATATCAATTGATCAATAATTGCTACCATCACAACCACAAGTATTCACTAAGAATACTACCACTTAGACCACAATATACTCGTAAAGTTCTCTACCCCACAACTATATTGATTCATCAAGATCAATTCTGCATATCCACAATTAAACCATCAAGATCATAAACAATTGAATTCTTAAAAATACTACCATCTGGATTACATTAAGGAAGCATGTAACAATGACATACCATCTGCTACGTTTACTTGCCTCTACCGTTGAAGCGAAGCAAATCATGTGCGTTTAGGAGCAAAACAACCTGTCCAAAAGGTACCTCTCAGCACAAAACAACAGCAAACAAAACACGTCTTAAGAAGTAAAGACGTCGCTAGAACCCCGAACCCACACATCAACCTCCACGCTTAACGATTCTTCAATCTACCCACTGCAGCAGCGCTGCTTAAAATTTTTGTATCTTTAACAATACTAAGCCAATTACAGCAAATGATATATATCTGGATTCCTCGCTTAAATGCCTTTATTTTTCATGTAGATCATATATTTTTATTTTGATCCTAGAAAGGTGTAACTTAATGCGCAAAACAGAGGACGTTCTCTGTTCTGACAATCTGGACAGCAAGATTCTAATGCGTGCCAACCACAGTACAAGGATCTAAAAAATATTATTTTTATACAGCAGTTAGATTACTGAATTCCCTACATGTTTCTCAATTGCGATCAAAATCATAAAAATCATCTTCTACCCCTAAATCACACTTGAACAGCAATCTGTCCCAATCTGTACCCCTGACAGACAGCGGTGTTCCCGACCCTGCTACGCCAAGATCTCGCGGCCAACAATTCTGAAAAAATAAAGAAGATGGAACTCGAAGTCCTCTACAATTTTTCTTTTGGGAATATTCACAGGAAAAATCATTTGGTAGGTCTAAACTGCGCAAACAGACGCGCTGCGCGAATCGATCTCCAGATAGACAGCAGAAAACCTTAATCGGGTAAACAATCTGCTAATCCCCTTCTAATTCCGTGTCATGAACCCTACTTAATCTAAAAAAAGAGGGGTTTGGGATTAGGAAAAATTACCTAGAGGATCCCTTGGGATCACCCCTCTTCTTTCCTCCTCTTCTTCTCCTCCTTCTCTTCTTCTTCCTTCTCTTCCCTTTCTTCTTCTTCCTTCTCTTTCTCCTTTGCTCCAATGGACAGCAGCTTGTGGGGGGAGTTGGAGGCGCACCTGGGAGGGGGAAGAAGGTGTGGCCAGGGGGTGGGGTTAGGGGGTGGTGGCCAAAGGGGGGGAAGAGGGGGAAGGGGGGCGGCTAGGTTAAAGGGGGGTACGGCCACCTCGGCCCACTCTCCAGGCAGCTCACTCAGAGTTATTTATTTATTTATTTGTTATATCCATTTTACGCTATTTCATAATTTTTATTTTTCCCTTCCCGCGATTTACCAAAAAACCGACGACTCCGCGATTAATTTAAAGCTGACGACGAAACGACGTTCAGGGTATTACAGAGACCGTGCTTTGCTTTGGTGAGGGGGAAATAGTAACCGCGTGTGATTCTTTGGATGGCAACTGCGAACAAACATGAAGCTTCTCCCAGAAACAAACTCCCATGATCTCATGCAGCCTTGATTTGCATGTTTGCAACAGGCAATCATGCTGCATGCCTGACAGCCTCCAAATCCGCAACAGGCAATCTCTACTTATCCAGATAATCGCAAGCAAAGAAGAGAAGTGCTCCTATGAAATCACAACATGCTGCGTGCATGAGTGCAAAGGGCGTAATCGATCCTTACATCAAGCATCGAATTAACCATAATTTGATCTAGTCTTGAGGCCTTGGCAAGAAGCGGCCAGGAATGTACTGGTATGTACGGTTGATCGATCAGATTGCAATTATATTCAAAGTTGTTTTGTTTGTACTTCAGCCAACAATGCGATCAAGTAATCAATTTCAATTCCTTCTTGGGTCACCTGCTCATTGATTTATGCCGATGTGTTGGGCGCCGGCAGTTCGGCATCATGCCATGGCGAAAGGCATCGAGGTGAAGGAGAGAGCCAACAAAGGGAAGCAAATGATCTGTTCATTGATTTCCTGAAATTAAGTCAAGATAGTATGGTTATCCTGGTTGCAAGGAGATTTAGGGTTAAGAAGAAAAGTTAAAATTGCCCTTTCTTAATCAATGGACATTCAGTAAGAAATTAAAGGTCTGATTTAATGGTCACAAATCTAGATAATAGTTAGAAAGAAAACATTCAGATAATGTTTCTCAACATCCTTTACTATTACCCTCTACTATAAATAGAATATACTGTAAAATTCACTAAATTTTAGAAGCTCACGTCATGTGGATCTGATCCATGCAACTACCAATATATTTTAGCTGGTTCTTGTTACTTAGGCACTTCTTTTCAACTTATGATTACGAAGAAATAAACATATCTAATTTCTCTGTCATCTTTTCGAAGCAGCTTATTTAGACAATATTTTTGAAACAGCTTATTACTTTATTATCATTCGGTTCGTTCACACAAACATCTATGTTAAGACCAAAAATCTTTAGCCATAGTCATAAGCTATCTGCTGTAACAAAAAAAAAACAACCCTTAGTCTTGATCAATCGAGAGCGGCAAACAAGATGCGAGTAGGTTCGCAACCGACCGGTACTTCAGTTGTCATGGAGTATTTATTAACTTCCTCGCTCGCAAACGAAGCAATAATCAGCTTGTCAGCCAAGCAATGCAACAAATCATCGTAATTTTAGTAGTTAAGAGAGAAGGAACATTTTTTTGATAAAAGAGGATGACCCCAATTTCTATTATTTGTCCCTGGATAAGTAGCGGACACTCGCCCCATCACCGTCCCCGTTCTTTTGTTGCAGTTTAGCCCAGAAATTAATCCAACGACAGATAGTAGATTAGCGCCACAGGTTCAGGAGGCCATTTTTTTTTGTCGAAACACGCTTTGTTTCGCGTTTTCCAGATGCTCCACTAAACGGCTGCTAACACCACCAGTACCAGCTTCCTTTTCTTCCTACTAAATTGACTTTTTCATTCCAACTAGGCCAAAATTTGGAAGTCTATATTGATGATCTAGTCGTAAAGAGCATCAAACAACATGATCATGTTGTCAGACCTGCAAGAAACATTCAACAACCTCAGAAAACATCGCTTCAAACTCAATCCTTAGAAATGTATGTTCGGAGTTTCTTCAGGAAAGTTGCTCGGATTCCTTGTTTCTGCAAGAGGTATCGAAGCAAATCCTAAAAAGATAAAGACCATTGAGCAAATGCGCCCTCTGACCACTAAGAAAGAAGTCCAGAAGCTCACAAGGTGCATGGTGGCTTTAAGTCATTTCATCGCACGACTGGGGGAAAAGGGACTTACTCTCTTTAAACTTTTAAAGAAATACAAGGGATTTGAGTGATCTAAGGAGGATAATAATGTTTTCGAGGATGTCAAGAGATATCTTACAACAGACACAGCTCAAGTGCTTAAGGCGGCTGACAAGTTAGAGAAGGAGCTGGTCAATATTGCTGTTGAAGATTCTGTGGATATGATCAGAGAGATGACACCTTATGAATCTGAAAATGCAATTGCTAATCTGGTAAAAGCATGGGTAAAAGAACGAGTGGACAGAATTAAAGGATGGACTGACCGGAATTTACAGCAGGAGGTGAGATGTTTAGTTCTTAACTCGTACGCTACCTTTTAAGTACAGCAGTAACCTTTATAATTTAGTATTTTTTAAGCTTTTTACAGCGTTATCCATTGATTTAGTATGCGGTAGCCTTCCACACTGTTATCCGTTAATCATAATCATTGCAGCCTCTCATAGTTCTATACGTCTATTCATGGTGGGATGAGATTAGATTAGTGTATGGCTCCACCGGGCTGATGCAACTACTGTTGCTGTACTTTAATAGGGACAATAAAAAGTGCATTTTCTTTGGTGGTAAACATTGTATGATTCATCTTCTCGCCATACTATGTCAGTTGTCATTAACGAAAAACCCCAGATATGTTATGTTAAAACTTTGATTCAGAAGAAAACGCATACATCGCAAATAAACTAAGAGAATACAGAAATTTTTTTGAATTTCTCTATTATCTTATTTGCTCCTCTTTTTTCCTTTCTTTTCTTTTCCTTATACAAAACTGGCTACAACCCTCTTTAATATATAGGCTAATAATCTTCTACTAGCATACGTATTCGGACTTCAAGTTGGACACAACATCAACTTGAGTTACACATGGAAACATACTCTACTACGTCTTAGACTCGAAGTTAAGATTATTTCTAACAATCTCCCCCTTAATCTTAACTTGACATACTCTAGTTTTAGTCTTATGCATTATGAACTACCAGCCACGCCTCCACATGAAGCGTTCTACATGCAAGCTACATGTAGGAACTCAACTCAACTGGCACAGATTCATCCGGATGCAAAGATTCGAAAATGTAGAGGCAGTCGGTCTCAACTACGACTTACTAAACTCATACTTGATACAGAATGGTGACACATCTGCTCAACGTTCCGATTTCTTTTCACCTTACTTGAGTTTGGACGGCGACACATCTTCTCGACGTCCCTGACTCTAACCTTCATCAGAGCAGTATTGATTTATGATTGCTGAGTGCTTTTAGCAAGAAACACTTTCTTTATCCTCAGCTTGGGGCATTCTGAAGCAAAGTGCCCATAATCGTTACAATTATAACACCTCACTTTTTCCTTATCGAACTTTCAATTATGACGACCTTGGCCACTACCGTTGGAAGTGTTCTTGCCTTCATGCTTCGATGATCAGATCTTGCACTCTCCTTGAGCCTTCATGTACAGCTTCATCTTGATTGCCCATGCTACATAATTGCTCGTCATGAGTATCGGATAATACAGCAAGACAACGGAACTCTCCTTCGCCATCATACTGGATGATGACTCATCACCAGTGACACCACTTCCTGGAGAACACAACATGATCTTGAGCACGGATCAAGATTTCGGGCTACTCTGAAGCGGCTCTTGGACTTGCTCTGAGTTGCCGTGATTGTTGCTTGCTGTTTCTCCCCTCGCTGCGTACTTTTATTGCTGGAGTGAGGAACCAAGTCGGAGACGTACTTGCTGTCCTCTGCGTTTCAAAGACGGCGAAACGCAACATGAGAACACATCGAAACAGGGCGCCGGGATTGCGTGTGATAACTCAGGAGCACTGCGCGGGACGAGCGCGAAATGGAATCGTCGAGACGATTTTTTTAGCGACTTGGTTCTTACCTAGGCTCTGATACCACTTGTTAAAACTTTGATCCAGAAGAAAACGCACACATCACAAATAAACTAGGACAATACAGGAGAATTTCTGAATTTCTCTATTATCTTATTTGCTCCCTCTTTCCTTGCTTTTCTTTTTCTCATACAAAACTGGCTACAACCCTCCTTAATATATGGACTAATAATCTCTTACTAGCATACGTATTCGGACTTCAAGTTGAACACAATTTCAACTTGAATTACACACGGAGACAGACTCTACTACGTCTTGGACTCGAAGTCAAGATTATTTCTAATATGTTATGCATTTCACCCACTAGTTACTACATGTCCATTTTTTATTTAGGCATTTATGCATTCTCAATGGTATGTAGGAAAGCTGATATCAATTAAATCCCAAGTGCTATATAACACTATTTTGTGCAATGCTTTAGTCTAACTTCAAACAGTAAAAATATTCCACTAATTTGGTGATTGGTATGCAGACTTGGAATCCAAAGGCTAACAAAGAGAGACACGCAATTTGGTGATTGGTATCCCAGGCAGCTTGCCAAGAAGGCATCCGACAGCTGCGTGAGACAACTGCATACAAGTTGGTATTCAAAGTCATGTTCTTTCAGACACGCTGTATGTCGGTGGTACTGCATCAAACAGGGTGGAGCGTTTGTTGAGAGAGCTTGACCCTATCCTTAGGATGATATCAGGCATAGTGCACAATGGGGTGCGGAACCGTTTGATAACTGCTTTGATGAAAGGCACCTTTGATGGGTTCTTGTTGGTGCTCCAAGCTGGTGGACCTACACGCGCTTTCACCCTTCAGGACTCTCAGATAATAGAGAATGATTTCAGAGCCCAGAAGATTGTATTTAGCGAATGGCTTCCTTGGAGGTGAAGAACATTCTGCCACTCCTGCGAACAGAAAAATTCAAGCAAACAATTTCCGAATCTTATGGATCTCCAACCAAATCTAGGTTCTCAATAACTCCAGTACCCCGCCCAGAGGAGCCCAAATAACCCCAACACTATCCTGCGAGTTTTGTGCCACGGGAATGATGAGGCGGCCACAAAGTTCCTCAAGAAAACATACAATCTCCCAAAGAAACTTTGAATTGTTTTAGAGCTTGCAGCCTAATGTGTTGAATTGTGTGTAATTATGATGCCTCAACGTGAATAATTACCTCGTCGTAATGTGGCAGATTTCATGGATGCAGACAGTAAGTTCGATTCTAGGGGTTGGCCCACGCCTCCACGCTGAGCTAAGATGCAGTGTTCTTGGGTTGGGTTTTACAGCTTGATTTGATGTTTCATCAGGCAAGTTGTTTTTGTTGACCCTGGCATTTGTGTGCGCGTCAGCTTGTGTGATTCTATTGAAACACAGGAGGATATAGTAATCGTCATCTGTGCATAGGCCCTATATGACACACAGTGCTCGGGAATCAAAGCCAGTTTTAGCACTATTTCGCAGCGTATTTATAAAAATAGCAGTATGCGGGAGGTATTGACAAAAAATATTATTTTTACTGTCGACAGACCAGGCGGCAACGCCCGCGAGGCGACACGTGGCGCTGTCGCCGGCGGCAAGCGCCTCTCGCCCAACCAACAGGCGGCAGGCCACCTGTCGCCCAGCCCCCCAGGCGGCAGGTGATTAGGCCGGCTAATTAGCCGGCCTAATTACCTGCCTAATTTTTTCCAGTTTATTGTTTGTGTAATTTTTAAATAAACCAAATGAGCTCAAAAATTGCGAAAATTTATGTACAGTCTCTTGACACAACGTTACTTGCAGTGTAATTTCTGGAAAATTTTATCCATGACGAATGTTGATCAAAAATTCATACAATTTTGATATTTTTACTAGTTTTTAGATATAGCAAACGAGCTCTAAAAATTATGAAATTTTATGTGAAGCCTCCTGATATAGTAATAGTTATTGTGTAATTTTTTGGGAATTTTATGTGCTCTGAATTTTCCATAATTATTTGGATTAACTTAATCATGAATTTAACGATCCTCACACATGTTTTGAAGTGCCATGTGTCGGCCAATTGTGGTATATGTCATTTGCTGCTATTTGGTTTGCCCAATTGTCGCGCTCTCTGTATGTGCCCCTCTCGCGTGCTCTCTCGTTACTAATGTCATTTGGACATGTGTTGGTTGACATAATGGCCCCCTTCGCCCGCTCTCTCATCGGCACAAATGTCTGTTGCCATGCTCCAAAGACCGGTTAAGATCTACTTGAAAAGAGCTAATCAGGCTCTGATACTAATTGTAGGACCATACAGGCAACAGAGGGAGGGTGAATGGTGCCTTCAAATTCTCTCCAAGTATCCACTAAACCCTTTGTCTCCAATAGCTACTGAGCTATGAAGACTAGGGTTGAAAGCTCACTGAAAAACTGAGCCAACAGACTGAATAGAGCAGAAACTCAATGTGGTCAAAAAGAGAACTTGTGGTTTTACGCCTGACTATGTGGTCGATACTCGACACTGTGGTCGTAAATCGCCTTAGTCGGCAACCACTGCGACCAGAACCGATCGTAGTCGTAAATCAACAGATGATCGAACAACTACCATGGTCGTAAAGCTCTTTGGTTGACAACCACCAACGTAGACGTAAGCCAACGAGTGGTCAAACGACTACTGTGATCGAAAGCAACAGAAACCCGAGAGCAGCATAACGTGGTCATAACGACTTCTGGAAAACAGAGGAAGGCAGAATGAAGCACGACAGCACGGACAAGATTCCAGACAACTTTTGACACAGAGATCAACTAGCCACAAGACTTTTCTCATAACACGAACAAGATCTCAAGAGGTTGCTCAGGACTTTAATTGAAAACTTATCAAGAAAATAACGTTCTTCACCAGATTTCGACCTACCGCTCAAAACTGAGACTATGAAGAGAAGAGAGTACTCCAACAATGCAAATAGGAATAGAAGAGCCACGAAGGCTTTGAGTAGGATCTCCCAACACCAGGCAAGTCAAATTATTAGCAGAAAGAATGAAAACAAAGTCTCAGATCAAAAAGGGAAAAAGTTGGCCGAAGAACAGAACCGAAAATAGAGAGCAAACAAACAAATGAACAGAACTAACTCAACTTCACGCAAATGAGCAAACATAGATAGAACAACATAATGATATATATCTTCTAGAGAAGAGTTTACAGAGACTCCATTAGGAGGACCAGGAGCACACACGCTCCAACACCGAATACACGAACTCACGCAAGAATAGAAAACCATAGAGACTCTCTTCTGGACTGGTGCTCTCCATCCCTATTTATAGCCTCTAGATACCGGAGGGAAACTTGTTAACCCCACCTAACACCCGTTAACACAGACTGGACAAAAGTGCTCGAACAACTTTGGAAAATTTATAGCCTCTTTTGCAGACTTTGGACATTTCTCTAAAATACCCCTCTGCCACCTTCCCGGAAGCTTCCTGTTTCCTTGCTGTCCAAACTGTGCAGCCACCTCACAAGCCTAGTCATCCTTGGCACCTTCCCAACCCTTCTGGACCTCAGCACCTCCTTGTGCCTAGTCCCGGTCGTCCATGCCTCACTATGACCTAACTCCAAGGTCCTACAGCCATCACAAACAAGCAACACATCACATAGCACCACACTATAAACAAGATTCAACAGTTAGCATATTCCAAAGAACATTCACAGCAAAACAACTGGTCGTAAACCACTTACGACCACTCGTAAGCACTGGACATGAGGTGGTCATAGCCCTAGAAGACTTCCCAGCTGCTTACAACCACAATGCAGGCCACTATGACCAAGAAAACCAAAGTTACGATCTTCGAGTACGAGGAACTAGCGCTACGACCATGAAAACAGATGTTACGACCATGTAGCAGACGCTACGACTATTGCTCATAGCGGTTACAACTTTATCGCACCTAGTCGCTACGACTTGCGACCACTTAGACAGAGCCCTACGACCATTGCTCACACCCAGTGGAGTCTACGATCATCGACCACGCCCAGTAGAATCTACGACTATCGACCACGACCCATCAAAGCTACGACTATCGACCACGACCAGTCAAAGCTAAGACTATCGACCACGTAGTAAACTCGATTGTCGATAACGTGGTCGTAAAATCAACTATGACAACATGGTCGTAAAATCGACTGTGACAACGTGGTCGTAAAATCAACTGCGACCAACGTGGTCATAAAACTGCGACAACATGGTCATAAAACCCATTGCGACCACTACTGTAAAATCGACTGCGACAATGTGGTCGTAAAAGCCGTTGCCGACCATGTGGTCATAAGAGCTGCTGCTAAACAAGTCAAAAAGGCTTAAAAACTTCCAGAAAGAGCACAAGCCTCAGAAACCAAACTCAATCTCTCTAAACCAAGTGTCAATCACTCATCACAAACATGGGTCACCTCTACATGGTCTTTCAATCTCCCCCTTGATGAGTATATTGACAAACACAGAAAAAGCATGAAAATGAGTTTGTTTTTGAAAAGAGAAGCAAGTAGTTGCAACAATCACACATGGACTAAAAGAAGTGAGAAGAAAACTTATGACCATGTTGACAAAGATAGAACTTGGAGCTATAAACCAGAAAGAACAAGTTTTCTTCAAAAGTTCCAAAATATCCCCCTTTTATGCCTTTTTCTCCATTATTCTCCCCCTTTTGGCAATAGAATCATCAAGATGCATGAGAAAAATAGAGTATGAATGAAATGAAGTGACTGTATTTGATTCATTGTAAGCATTAGCAATCATGAAGATTATCCAAAATGACTTTCTAAGTATTACACCAAGCCATAACAACAGAAGGGGCTATCTGGATCATGACAAATTATGTATAGCAAGCTAAAGCCAAATAAGCCATATTCTGAATTTAGATGGATTGATTAACATGACAATTCACTCACGATCATAGTCTAGAAAAAGATATCCAAACATGAGTCAGGCCATGTCAATATTATAAGTGGAACCAAGAAACTATCATTGAGTCAGTTTAGCGTGCCATAAGTTCAAGAATGAGATATTTATTCTAGTACTTGGCAGTTTTGTAATTGAGTAATTTGAGCACTTTTGACATTTTTCAGAAATTGGTTGCTTTCAACCATTTTTCTTGTTGCTTAGACATGTGCTAGATCTCAAGCCTTATGCAACCACTCCAAGCAAGAAACTTAAGGAGATGATCTTGGTAATCCAAAACTCCCCCTGGGTTCATGCTTAGTACAGTGGCAAATAGTCTCATGAGAAAGAATTAGTGAGATCAGTTTTTTTCGCATAAAAGAAATCTTTTTGCATTTTCTGGATTTAGTTTAAGAACAAAGAATTGATACTAACTCATGATTCACTAAAGAACTAGCATAACTCAATCTAAAACTCAATGTAGATTCAAGATTCAACTCAGCCTATTTGACATGGCATGAATCATAAAAGGATAACTAAAACCAGACTAGTCACAAGAACTAACAAGACATAATTGAATTCAAATTGTTTATATTTGCTCAAATTAGTATGGTAAAGACTAGGCTACACATAGAAAGCCATGATAAATCTAGCACCCTAGCACAAATCATGGCAAGATGTAATGCAATTTTATCATATCATATAGGGATAATAATCAAGGCTCCATGTAATCATATTACAATGCACAATGCTGAAATTAAATGTCATGAGATGTAAGAAAATCCAGCTCCCCCTCGGCATGTGAAGCAATTTTAGTTCAAGTTGAGTTAAGTCATCTTTAAATTCTAGCAAATCTCAAATAAACTTCCCCTGAACCAAACCAGCAAATAAGAGGAGGGAAACAAAGAAAAGAAAGAAGAAACAGCAGTCTTTAAAGCATAGGCAAGATACAGACAACAGAGAATATCATGGCTCAAACTGACTCTCATCTACCCCATATGACTCTAGAACTATTAGTTGGTCAACTAACACACTAGGGAGTAAACACGTTCCCTATCTACCCACGGGGGCCCAACCCTCGCTAGACCTATAAGAAGTGAGTGAACTCCACCTAGTGAGAAGGGACACAACTAATAAGCAGCATCCTAGAATCATAAGATGAGAGGAAGAAGTCTAAGCAACCGAGAAAGTGAACCACTCTAGTCTATGCTAGAAAGACTAACCCAAATGCACCCTCATGAAATGCAGCATATGATACAAAGAGTTCCCCTCAGATTAACCCATAAGGACATACCACCCTAAGCTCTCCCCGCAAGGTCAAAAACCTCGAGCTATCCATAGGCTTGGTAAAGATATCAACTAACTGGTGGTCACTCTCCACAAGCTGAAGCATTATATCACCCTTCTCCACATGGTCTCTAAGAAACTGAATCTGATATCAATGTGCTTGGTCTTGGAGTGCTGCACTGGGTTCTTGGCAATGTTAATGACAGAAGTGTTATCACAGAAGAGTGGACCACTATCTATGACTAACCCAAAGTCCCGCAAGGTCGAAACTATCCAAAGCACCTGACTACAACAACTAGCCGCTGCAACATACTCGGCCTCTGCGGTGAACTGTGCAACACTGGACTACTTCCTAGAAGACCAAGAGACAAGGCAAGTGCCAATAAATTGGCAAGAGCTAGAAGTGCTCTTCCTATCTATCCTACAGCCAGCAAAGTCTGCGTTGGAGTAGGCTCTAAGAGAAAGACAGGAAGCTAAAGAGTACGAAATACCATAGTCTATGGTAGCTTGAAGGTACCGGAAGATGCGCTTCACCTCTTGGTGGTGAGATACATAAGGAGAGGCCTGGAATCAAGCGCACAGACACACGGCAAAATGTATGTCTGGCCTCGAGGCAGTGAGGTACAAGAGAGAGTCAATCATGCTTCTGAACTTCTTTTGATCTACTGGCTCGCCGTCCTCGTCTAGATCGAGTGAAGTTGATGTCGCCATCGGAGTTGACACCGGCTTGCCATCACTCATGTCAAAGCATCTCAAGAGGTCTCAAGTGTACTTGCCTTGATGCAAGAAAATACCCTCCTGAGTCTCTTGATCTGGAAACCTAGGAAGAAGCTCAACTCACCCATCATGCTCATCTCAAACTCCATGCTCATAACATCAGAGAACTGGGAAACAAAAGCATGAGAAGAGCCATCAAAGATAATGTGATCCACATAAATCTGGATGAGTAGAAAGTCATTGCCATGCCTGTGAATGAGCAAGGTCTTGTCTACCTTACCCATCTCAAACCTATGACTCAACAAATAGGACTTAAGCCTCTCATACCAAGCTCTAGGGGCTTGCTTAAGTCCATACAGGTCTTTGGAAAGTTTGAAGACATGATTTGGGTATTTGGGGTTCACAAAACCTGGAGGTTGTCTAACATAGACATCTTCCTCAATATACCCATTGAGGAAGGCACTCTTGACATTCATCTGGTATAACTTAAAGCCCTTAGACACTGTGAATGCTAGCAGAATCCTAATGGCCTCTAGCCTAGCTACAGGGGCGACGGTCTCCTCAAAATCTAAACCCTCTGCCTTAGAGAAACCCTGAGCTACCAGTCTAGCCTTGTTTCGAATGACTACCCCATCCTCACTTGCTTGTTTTTGAAGACCCATTTGGTTCCTATAACATTGTGACCACTAGGGGGCTCAATAAGCAACCAGACCTTGTTCCTCTCAAAATTTTCTAGTTCCACATGCATGGCATTAACCCAAGACTCATCAGAAAGAGCATGACAAACATCCTTGGGCTCAAAAGAGGCGACTAACTCATGAAGATATAAGTGAGAAAGCCTGATTTTGAGCGTGTGACACGCTCAAAAAGATTTCCTATGATCTGCTCTAGAGGATGACTGCTCTGGATATGACGGGGAGGACCTGGATGAGAAGAGGAAGTGGCCTCTACCTCATGAGCTGAAGAGGTAGGAGTAGAGCCACTAGCTCCAGAAGAACTGGAAGGAATGGGCTGATCCCCCTGAGGTGCAGTGATAGAAGCAGGCACCTCAAGGAAAGGATGGACTGGATCAGGTAGACAACCTTCATCTCCATCCTCCTCAACATCGTTTACAAAGATGGTCTTGGACTACACTACAGAACCTAAGATGTCGGGCCTAGTGCCAGGACTAGCCTCGTCAAAGGTCACTTCACAGGTTTCTACAATTTTGCTAGTCTCGCAGTTCCAAACCCTATAACCCCGCGAGGAAGTTGAGTAACCCAGAAAGATGCCATCACAAGATCATGACTCAAACTTATCTAGGTTCGCAGACTTCAAGATAAAACACTTGCAATCAAACACACGAAAATGTGAGACACTAGACTTTCGTCCATACCTCAACTCATAAGAAGTACGATGCAAGTGTGCCCTCAGAAAAACTCTGTTTGAAACATGGCATGTGGTGGCTATAGCCTCAGCCCAAAACATCCTAGGTGTCGAGTACTCATCTAGCATCATCCTGGCCATCTCGACCAAGATACGGATCTTCTTCTCCACGACGCCATTTTGCTGAGGAACGTGCGGAGAAGAGAACTGATGCTCTACACCCGTCTCATCATAAAACCTCTCAAAGCAGGAATTTTTGAACTCCGTGCAATTGTCACTGCGAATCGCTTGTAAGGCCCCACTACTGATCAATGGAAACTAGACTTCCTTCAGGAACTACGGGATGTTAGGGTGCTCTGCACAGGACCGTGGCTCCTTACAGGAGACTTCAACATGATCCTTGCATCGCAGGATAAAAACAACACAATCTTGAACATACGCTTTATGGGTCAGTTCCAAAGATTCGTCAATGAGCTACACCTCAAAGAAATTCCCCTTTTTGGACGTTGTTTCACTTGGAGCAACGAAAGGGACAACCCAACCCTCGGTAGGCTTGACAGAGCTTTCACATCAGTCGATTGGGAGGAGTTGCACCCTGATGTACAAATGCAGGCCCGGACATCTTCCATATCAGATCATTGTGTTTTGCTCATCTCCTCGCAAGCCACGCTCCCTTATAAATGTTGCTTCCACTTCAAAGCCTTTTGGGCAAAACAAGTGTCCTTCAGGCGCCCCAAGAGGCGTGGACTTGTGACCCCCTTATCTCAAACCCCGTCAAACACTTGGACTCACTATTCATAAATGCAGCACATAGCCTTCAAAGTTGGGGGACAAGAAGTTTGGCAATATCAAAATGCAGTTGCTATTGGCAAAAGAACTCATTTTTCGTTTTGACCAAGCTCAGGAGGTACGGCCATTGCCACCCCAAGAATGTTGGCTCCACAAAACTCTCAAAATCAAATGCCTTGGTCTGGCCTCCCTTGAAAGAACGATCGTTAGCAGCGCTCCTACTTTAATTGGCTTAAAGAAGGCAACGCAAACACCCAGTTCTTCCACTTTCATTCATCACACCGGCAGAAAAAAAATTTCATTCCTTCAGTTATGAATGGGGGCATTCTGTACTCTCGCCAATCTGATATTGCAAAGCAGTTCCATGATTTCTTTTCAAATCTTATGGGCTCTTGTGTTGGTAGAGAACACTCCCTAGACTTGAACCTCTTGGAACTGTCGATTGCTAGCCTAAACCACCTGGACATCTCGTTCTCCGAAGAAGTCTAGGGAGTGATCAAAGACCTTCCTTCTGCTGAGTCGCCAGGCCCTGACGGCTTCATGGGAGCCTTCTATAAAGCGGCTTGGCCAATCATCAAATCTAGTATCATGGAAGTCTTCCACGCGCTTTTCAATTTGAAGAGTCGTTCCCTCCACTGCCTCAATTCATCCTTCATTACTCTAAAACCAAAGATAATAGAGCCACTCCTTATAACAGACTTCAGACCAATTAGCTTACTCCATAGCTTTGCAAAACTTTTCTCCAAGGTGTTGGCTAACAGACTAAGGTCCATGCTACCGACCCTAGTCAGATTGAATCAAAGCACATTTATAGCGGGTCGAACGATTCATGACAACTTTCAATTCGTCAAGCTCGCAGCTAAGAATCTCCGTGCAAGAAAGCAACCGACACTATTGCTCAAGGCAGACATCTCCAAAGCTCTTGACTCAGTCATATAGGCTTCGATTGCAAATGGTGTGAGTGAATCACCATGCTCTTAACAAGTTCATCCTCCTCAGTCCTCATCAATGGAGTGCTAGGCAATGAAATCGTCCTTCGATGGGGTCTTAGGCAAGGGGACTCGTTGTTGCCAATGCTCTTCATTTTGGTTATGGAAGTTCTGAATGCGTTCTTCTGCAAAGCGGCCATCTCCCCCTTGCTCACTCCACTAGGTATCCGGGGGCTTCAAGAACGCGTATCATTGTATGCTGACGATGTGATTTCCTTCATTGCACCAATTCGGCATGATTTGCAAGTTGTCAAACATATCTTTCACGCTTTTGGGACGACTTCTGGCCTCTGCTCCAATCTCCAAAAAAGCTCAGTTATGCCCATTTGTTGTGGGGAAGCCGAGGTAGCATTGGCCAGCCTCGAGCTTCCTTGTCAGCTTTCCTCCTTTCCCATCAAAATGATTCCCTAAAGATCAAAGAAAGTGCTTTAATACTTTGATAATCCTTTTCCTCTAGACCATTTGGTGGGAATGGAATGCCAGAGTATTTGAGAATATCCAACAGGATTTGGATGACCTGCTGCACAAGCTTCTTGAGGAACTTTCATGTTGGTGACGGGCCGACATGGAGTCGCTCCAGGTCATTCGAAGTCTGACCACCTAGTTACCATCTTTGATAGCTCTGCTATGTAAGTCTTAGGGCCTGTTTGGGAGAGCTCCACCACTGAAAACGTGAATCTGGAGCAGCAGCTCCACCGTGGATCTGGGACCCCACCATGGAGCTGGACAAACTGTTTGGCTTGTACAGCAGCTCCAGATCCACGAAATTGAGGTTTTGGTGGGAATGGCCACTTTTGCCCTTGGGGTTGTATGATATATCTTTTTTCCATATAGCACACGTGTTTTGTTCATATTGATTTTAAAAAAATTTAAAACCAAGAGCAGAAATTAAAATCAATCCTTTTCATCTAATGTTCATATGCAAAAATTTAAATTCCGAAATTCAAGGCTTATCTCTCAAAACTCGGCAATCCTAAGAATGCAATTGTTGGACTCAAAAATTTGAACCAAGCTTTCAAATTCAAAACCCAAATTAGAAATTTAAAATATAGAATTATTTCTTAAAATCACCAAAATCCCTCTTGGGCTGGCCCACTTCTTTTTATTTTCTTGGCCGCCCCTTTTTTCTATCCCGGTCCGACCGGCCCCTTTCTTCTCTTGGTCCACCCGATGCGCTCGTCTTCCCCTTCCCCCTGTTTCTTCCTCCTCCCGCCGCTGCTCCAGGCGCTCGCCCCCGTCGCGCCGACCCGGCCCACCCCGGCCGCGCCGCTGTTCCTCGTGCCAGCCCAGCCCGCATCGTCGACTCCGCCCGGTTTCGCGCCGCCCCCGGTTTCGCAAGCCCCCGCCCCTATTTCGAGCTCCCTGTGACCGCCTCCGCCGGCAGTGCCATTCCGGTGAGTCCCCAGCCGTGCTGAGCTGCTCCACGAGTTCGCCTCGTCCCTCTCCTGCTCTTGCCCAGTGCAATGGATTCCCCGTGTGCTGTAGGCCGCTGGCGATTACCGTCTTCCCGACCTCCGGCGCCCAAGCTCCCCGCCGATTCGCCGAGCGCCGACCCGATTCCTAGCGCCTAGAGCTCCTCCAGCAACTGTGGAGCCGTCCACCACGCCGCCTTGGGCCCTCCTTCCCCTCAGCGAGCTGCCCACGGGAGCCACCCGCCGCCGCCCTTGAACTTCGTCGCCGGCCCATTCCGGCCTCTCTCCGGCTCCACCAACCCCCGGAGGTGGCCGGCGCGAGGAGAGGAGCTGCAGGAGGCGGCGACGGGAGAGGAGCTGCAGGAGGCGCGAGCTGCAGAAAGCCAGCGTTTTTTAGAAACGAATCGGTACGGGGATGGGATGTGTAACCAGTGGCATTGGTGGGTAATTACCACCCAACTTCACGAGGAGGTACGAAACCAGCGTTTTCAGAGCACCCCTTGAGGAGCTCCATGAAATCCATGGATCTGGCCCTCAGATCCAGGATTTTGGTGGATTCATATTTCACGGAGCTGGAGCGTTTGGGTAAAATTTTGTGGAGTGGAGCTGTTTTTTGTGGATCTGAAGCTGATGGAACTCTCCCAGGCCCTTAGTCTAAAGCACCGTGTTTCTCTTCCTCACGCGTTTGTATATTTGTCTTTCATTTCTCTATCCCCTGTTGCTTTAGTACCTCTTTGTACTGTACTGTTCCCCATTCTTTTAATACAACGGCGCGCAAAGCTTTCGCATGTTCCTTAAAAAAGGTAGTGCAGCACTACAGCCATAAGTGGACAAAATAAGCTAATGGAAGTTGAAAAACTGTTAGGCTTTTCTAGTGTCTTGGTGGAAAAAAAACAAAGCCAAATCCTTCTAGTTGAAAATTGCTACCTTTTTTGAACGAAAAGGCGGTGTTGCACTTCTTTGCGCTTGGGTAATCTAGATCTGAGAGGGAAGGGAGAGAGGGAGAGGGTACCGACCGTCTGATTGCATGGAGGAGGAGGAGGCCATCGCGGGTTCGGCGGTGAAGTCTGCGCATGGGCAGCGACGGTCGGAGAAGAGGACGGTAGCGTCGGCGGCGGCGTAGATCCGGTGACGGGGACGACGATGGTGCTTCCCGTCGCTGATTGCGCCCCTCTAGATCGGTTAGGGTTTTTCGGGTGGGGATTGCGGCTCAGACGAACCTCGTGCTTCGAGCCGCCGGCCCCCACCCTCTATTTATTGCGCAGCGCGACGGGGGCCCATCAGCCAGTGGTTGGGCTGGGCGCCCCCGATCAGGGCGCGGATCAAGGCCCGATTAGCCGTTGGGCTAATCGGCTGAGATCATTCTAACATTCTCCCCCTTGATCTCAATCTATGCTTTATCTTTAATTACTTTTGACTTTACTCATTCCATCACAGATTAGTGCATAGAACATGTCTCATCGTCACGGTCAATCGCCGATAGATTTAACAGCTACAATACACCTCTCTGTTCTGAAGTAGTTACTTTAATCTTTTGGGCCATCTTTTAGTCCAGGAATCATAGGCTTTCCCTTAAACCCATGCCGGCTACATGTTCTCTGAACACGTTGGGTGGTAAGCCTTTAGTAAGCGGATCCGCTAACATCTTTGCGGTACTTATATGCTCAAGACTTATAATTTGTTCCCGAACTTTATCTTTCACAACATAGTACTTTATGTCAATGTGTTTGGCAGCACCACTTGACTTATTTTTGTGGGCATACATTACTGCGGGTTCATTATCGCAGTACAATTTAAGTGGTCTATTGATGTCGTCAACCACTTTTAAACCGGGTATGAACTTCTTTAGCCAGTTCACCTGCCCCGTAGCCTCATAACATGCTACAAACTCGGCATACATTGTGGACGATGTAGTGACGGTTTGCTTTGAGCTTTTCCACGATATAGCTCCTCCAGCGAGAGTGAATACATATCCGGATGTAGACTTTCTATCATCTCCCGCAAAATCAGAATCTGTATACCCCACTATATGGAGTGAATCTGATCTTCTGTATGTCATTATGAGGCCTTTAGTTCCTTGCAAATAACGCAAGACTTTCTTTATCAATTTCCAATGTTCTATTCCAGGATTGCTCTGGAATCTGCCAAGTAACCCGGTAACAAATGCTAAGTCAGGGCGTGTGCATACTTGAGCATATTGTAAGCTTCCGACAGCTGAAGCATATGGAACCACTTTCATTTGATCGATCTCATACTGGTTCCTGGGGCATTGAAAATCCTCATATATGTCGCCCTTGACTATAGGTGCAGGTGAAGGACTACATTTATGCATACCAAATTTCTTTAAGACTTTCTCTATGTATGCCTTTTGTGACAGTCCCAATGTCCCCTTGTTTCTATCCCGGTGAATTTCGATCCCTAGAACGAACGAAGCTTCACCAAGATCTTTCATATCAAAGTTTGAGGACAAAAACTTCTTTATCTCCAGTAGCAGACTAACATCACTACTAGCTAGTAGGATATCATCCACATACAGGATTAGGAAGATAAACTTCCCATCTTTAAACTTTGCATAAACACAGTTGTCCTCTACATTTTCTTTAAACCCAAATTTTCTTATTGTACTGTCAAACTTCAAGTACCACTGTCTTGAAGCTTGCTTTAACCCATAAATCGATTTCTTTAGGCAGCATCCCATTCTTTCATTTCCTTCCATGACAAAACTTTTCGGTTGTGCCATGTAAACATTTTCCTCCAAATCCCCATTAAGAAATGCCGTCTTTACATCCATCTGATGTAACTCTAAATCATAATGTGCTACTAATGCCATTATGATTCTGAAGGAATCTTTACATGAGACTGGAGAAAAGGTCTCATTGTAATCAATCCCTTCTCTTTGCGTAAAGCCTTTTGCCACAAGTCGCGCTTTGTATCTTTCTACATTCCCTTGGGAGTCAAGCTTTGTCTTGTAGACCCATTTATAGCCTACTGTTTTGGCTCCTTTAGGAATAATTTCCAAGTCCCAGACTTTATTAGCCTTCATGGACCTCATTTCCTCTTCCATGGCCTCAAGCCATTTTGAAGAATTTTCGCTTCTCATGGCTTCTTCAAATGAGGTGGGATCATCCTCCATTTGAAATTCCTCTGTATGATAAATCTGATAATCATCAGAAATAGCTGATCTTCTTACTCTTTGAGACCTCCTCGGGGCCTCCTCATTTGGTACATTTTCTGTTTGAGGCTGCTGTTGCTCCCCCTCATCTGTGGCAATAGGTTCTATAGGATCCTGTAAAACAGGTTCCTCATTATCACTCATTGTTGCCACAGGAGGGACAATAACAGGTGCTGGCACCACAGTGTCTTGCACCGTCGGTGCAGCGACAGCAGGTAGTGTGAAGAATGGCTCTTGAATCATCGGAGTGGGCGCATACACCCGCTTCTCTTCAAGATCAATCTCACGAGCTACCATACTTCCTCATCATTTCATCCTCTAAGAAGACAGCGTGTCTCGTTTCTACAAACTTTGTATATCTGTCTGGACAGTAGAAACGAAAACCTTTTGACTTTTCAGGGTCGCCAATGAAATGGCAACTTACTGTTTTGGGATCAAGCTTCCCAAGGTTTGGGTTAAATACTTTAGACTCAGCAGGACTCCCCCACACACGATCAGATCGGACTATCTTAATCTTTAAATCGTGTTGGTTTTCAACTTCAGCCTTAAATATCTTGAATTTATCCAAGGCTTCATTTCTTTCTTTGATTGGATAAATATATCCAAAACGGGAGTAATCATCTGTGAATGTTATGAACGAGTCATAACCATCCACACTTTTCACAGGAAAAGGTCCACAAATGTCTGTGTGAACAATTTGTAGAACTCCTGTGCTTCTTTTGGCGTCTTTCTTAATTTTCTTTACATATTTTCCTTTAATGCATTCTCTGCATTGTTCTAAGTCTGAGAACTCTCATAGAGGAAGAATTTCATTCTTAACTAGTCTTTCTATTCTCCCCTTCGAAATATGGCCTAAACGACAGTGCCATAATTTCGACGATTCATTATGAGTTCTCTTTCGTTTTCTGTTCGCATTCACAGGCGAGGATATACGCTCATTCACATCACATACGGAATTCACATTTTCATGAAGTGACAATAAATAAAGCTCGTCTTGTTTGATGGCAAGACCAATGCATTTATCATTAAACATTATTTCACATTTTCCATTTCCAAAATGACAATCATAACCATCATTGTCCAAATTTGAAACACTAATCAAATCCTCTGTAAAGAGGGTACATAAAGAACATCTCTAAGTAAAAGAATGAAGCCATCAGCTAGGTCTAATGAAAGATCGCCAACGGCTTCAACTTCAGCTTGGACTCCATTTGTTACTTTAATGCATCTTTCTTTTCTTTGCGTAGTCCTCGTCGAACGGAATCCCTGTAAAGAATTAGCAACATGAACAGTTGCTCCTGAGTCAATCCACCAAGTGGATTTCGAATATTGCACATACAGGGATTCATTTATATAGGTAATAATGTTCTCACCTTTCTTTGCCATTATCATCTTTAAGTAATCAGGACAATTCTTCTTGTAGTGTCCTGTCTTCTTGCAGTGAAGACACTGATCTTTGTCTACAGCAAACTTATTCTGTTGAGGCTGATGGACAGAGACTTTTCCCTTGTTCTTTGAGAAGGAGTTACTGTTGAAGTTCCTTTTCTTGTTATCCTTCACATAGTTGATAGAACCACCATGTGAGGATTTAATTCTTTCCTCCTCTTGCACACACATAGCTATGCATTTTTCCAAGTCCCATTTCTCGGGCTGCATATTGTAGTTGACAACAAAAGTGTCAAACTCTTTCGGCAAGGAAGCAAAAACCAAATGAATGAGGAACTCATCCTTGAGAGCCAAATCCATTGGTTTAAGCTTGGATGCCAAGTTGCTCATCCTTAATATGTGCTCTCTTATGCCACTGCCATTACCAGAGTACCTTTCTGTCATGAGCTGCTTAATCAGCTGTGTAGCATAAGTCTTTGAAGAGCCAGTGAACTGACTCTTTATTTTATCAAGGTACTCTGTGACAGTGTCACACTCTGCGATTGAGCCCACAATAGCAGGCTCAATTGTGTTCTTTATCACAGCCATACATTTCTTCTTGGCTGTGGTCTATTTCTTATGCTCAAGGTCATAAGACATCTGTAAGGGAGCATGATTCCTCTGTCTTTTCTGCCAAGCAGTATCATCCTCATTTTGATCCCTCACTGGTATCGTAGGCTCAGTGGAACGTGCTGTAGTGAGGACCCAGTCCACCTCAGCCAAGATAAACGCTAAGTCTATCTTTTTCTTCCACTCTCCATAATTATCTCCTTTGAGAGTGGGGATCTCTCTGATACAACTCATCAAGTTGTATCCGCCTGAAATATAGTTCAAATATAGTGAGAACGTAACAGCAAAATTATATGCCTTATTTCCAACGTTGGTCAAAAATACGACATACAATTAAATCAATTTTATCTATACATTAAATCTACATCACCGTTGGGCAGAAATAGAAATAATGCATAAAATCATCAATTAAAAATTATAATACTGTTATTATCAACGTTGGTCAGAAAATAAAAATATCATAAATCTCTGGAAATTATATCTATTTTTCCAAAATTAAATTCTCCCGTTGGTTCGAATTTAATAATGAAAATTAATCAACATTAACTTTTGCAGCGGAAACTGTAATTATTCAAAAATAATTCATTATACAGAAGCATTATACTGTACACATTTAATCTCTGAAAAATTAACACGTTGGTGCAAAAAATTACAGAGATTTTGGATCAAATTTCATTCAAATACACTCAAAAAAATGCTTCTGAAACAATTAAATTTCATTTTCGGGGTTTACTGTGCAAAATTCCAATTCGGCCTGTTCCACGCGGCCGCGGCCCACGGCGGCCCGCTCAGCCCAGCCGAGCGCGCGCGCAGCCACGGCCCAACAGGACGCAGACGGCCCAACTGTCCCCTCTTTCCTCTTGGCCGTTGATCTCCATCGGACGGCCAGGAGTAAAATCCGCCCGAACAAAACCGAGCGCCGGCCGCTGGCTCCCCTAACCCTAACCTCATTTGTGCCGGCCAGATCCGAAAAAACCGGATCTGAGGGAGGGAGCGGCGGCGCATGGGCGCACGCGTGGGCCGGCGGCGACCCCGACGGCGGCCCCGAGCAAGGCGGCACACGCGGGGCGGTGGCGGGCGGCGCCTGAAAAGCGGCAGCGGCGGCGCGCGACGCCCGCGAAGTGGCGGCGCCGGCGCCCGAGAGGGGGCTCTCGGCGGGACTACACGGGGCGGAGCAGCGCCGACCCGCGCGGGGTGACGGCGGCTCGCGAGCCCGCGCGAAAGGGCGGCTGCGCGCAGCGGCGGCGCGGCGGCCCAGTGGCCCGAGCGGAGTGCGGCGGCCGGGAGCGCGACAGCGGAGCGGCGCGGCGACGGCGCGGCGTACGGCGCACGCGCGCAAAGCGGCGGCACTCTACACCGGCGACGGCGCCCGTAAGACCCCCTCTACACCCGCTCTGATACCATTGTTGCACTTCTTTGCGCTTGGGGAATCTAGATCTGAGAGGGAAGGGAGAGAGGGAGAGGGTGCCGACTGTCTGATTGCGTGGAGGAGGAGGAGGCCATCGCGGGTTCGGCGGTGAAGTCTGCGCACGGGCAGCGACGGTCGGAGAAGAGGACGGTAGCGTCGGCGGCGGCGTAGATCCGGTGACGGGGACGACGATGGTGCTTCCCGTCGCTGACTGCGCCCCTCTAGATCGGTTAGGGTTTTTCGGGTGGGGATTGTGGCTCAGGCGAACCTCGTGCTTCGAGCCGCCGGCCCCCACCCTCTATTTATTGCGCAGCGCGACGGCAGTGCCGGCCCTGGGGGAGGGCGAGCGGGGCGGCCGCCCCGGGCCCCCAAAGTGTCGGGGCCCCATATATATATGTATATGCTGCGGTGAGACATTCCCAATCCTTCCACTTGCAGAAGCTACATGTTGTCTTAGAGCATCTCCAAGAGAGGCTCAATATTTTGTCCTCTAAAATCTCATATTGGGAGTCTTCCTAAAAAAATTGTCCTCTAAATCTTTCCCCTCCTTCAGCAGCTCCTCTAAACTTGGATCCCTAAAATTACTATCTAGGCACTGTATATTTGATGGTGATCTACCTCAATTTTAGAGTACCAAAATTATTAGGTGTGTTTTAAAGTATCTGTTGGAGCTTGTTTTTAGCTTTCATACCTAATATTTTAAGATAGAGGGTGAGAAAGAGCATCTCTTGGAGATGCTCTTAGAAAGATTAGAGGCTACACTGGATGATATGAGAGAGTTTGTAGTGCTTTTGATGCGCTGCCCTCCCATGATTCAACAGCCATATAGCACCTATCTGTTTATGGAGAATTGCATGTTTGGCCGACAAATGGAGAAGGAGAAAATTATTAACTTCTTACTGCAACCTAGTTTATCCGGTGATTCGGTCGTTGTGGATGTCCTTCCTATCATTGGCCCCTATGATAGTGGCAAAACAACTTTGGTCAAGTATGTTTGTGATGAGGAGAGAGTGCAGAAACATTTCTCTCAAATATTGCAACTTGACAGCGAAATCATTACTGGTGATGATTATCAGAATCTTGTTTCTGGTAGAAGGTCCTTGATCATCATTGAGTTTGTTCATGGATGAGATTGGTATCAATACCGATATCATCAATGACTTCGCATCTAGAAATGTTAGAAGAAATTTTTAAGGTAATATCTATAAACTCTTTGATATGAATTTTTCTTTAATACATCACGTATTTTAAGTGTTTGTTGGTAAAATTATATATATATATATATATATATATATATATATATATATATATATATATATATATATATATATATATATATATATGTATATATGTGTGTGTGTGTGTGTGTGTGTGTGTATGTATGTAGATTTATATTTAGATATTTATACTAGGGCCCCTATTTCTAGGTTCGCCCGGGCCCCTAAAATCCCAGGACCGGCCCTGCGCGACGGGGGCCCATCAGCCAGTGGTTGGGCTGGGCGCCCCCGATCAAGGCGCGGATCAAGGCCCGATCGGCTGAGATCATTCTAATAGGCGGGAGTTCAGCCTGATCAATTAAAGAGAGCGAGAGACAAGTGTTTACAAAATAGCTGAGCCTAAAGCAAATTGGCCTCAACCATGACTGCCCAATGGCAACAGAGGCAGTGAACAAAACAAATTTGTACTAGCTGAGCACAAATGAAACAACAAAACCAGTTTAGGCAGGACTCCAGAACAGATGTGCAAACGGTAAGTGAGCAACTAGGCATGTGCTGTTACAACTCGGTTTAGTTGAGAAAAGCTCTAAGGTGCTGTTGGACATCTTCTCTGATTTTAAATGGCACATCCCAACCATTTACGGATATCCCAAGCATGTACGGAGCCTCCTATTTCTTTCCTTCCATAAGTTCCAGTGAAAATGCTATTTGTTTCCAATGATTTAAAACATATTATTAACAGAACATCATGATGTTTATTTTAATTACGGAGTGTACATTTGTATGATAACTCAATACTTACGTTGAAGAACAATTCCTCAGTAAGCTTGCAACTCTGACCAGTAAACCTACCTGCTCGCCTGTTGCTTCTGAAGAAAATGTTTTAGTCCCCCTTAACAAAGTTTCAGCTTCGGAAGACGAATTTCTAGCCTTCAACACAAGGTCATCAAACAGCCAGGATGAGGTTTCTCCTATTAACATTTTACCCAAAGGTGAATACATGATGGCGAGCATAATTGTAAAAACTGCAAATATTTTTTGGAGTATTTGAATTGTCTGGAAATGCCAATATGTTGAAAATTTTCAGGCGTGGGCATGTATTACTATAAGTTACATTCTGTGGTACAGATGAGGGAATTTTGGACACTATTGGACCCCTGTACACCTAAAATTCCAGATTTGGCCCCCTGTGCAAAAAAAAATCCAAAACTGGACCCCTTTTGAGCCCGCGTTCGCGATAAAATGACACGTGTCCCGGTCGTGCGGTCTGGTACCGCACGACCGCACTGTTCATCGGGTCGTGCGGTACCAGTCCGCACGACCCGCCTGGCGCCGCTCCGACCGTGCGTTCCCGCGCCCGAGCGCACGTCTCCCGCCCGGCCGCGCGTCTGCCTCGTGAGCGCGCGACCGCTGTGCCGACCGCACGTCCTCCCGCCCCGAGCGCGCGTTAGGGTTAGGGTTTGGCTGGAGGTTTCAAATTTCCGTGATTTTTGTAAGTTTTGGTAATTTTGTAGTGGTAATCTGGGAAAGAATTTGATAAAGTTGTAATAACAGATTATGTTCATTGTAAGTTGTAGATGCATAAAAAATTTTGGTAAATTTTTTTTAGGAACGATTGACCGTAGAACGGTCGATACATAAAGTAGTAAGTGAATTTTAGGGTTTGGTCTGTTTCTTAGGGTTTGCAATCTCCGTGATTGTTTTCAGATTTGGCAATTTTGTAGTTATAAACTGGGTAAAAATCAGATAAAGTTGTAATAAAAGTTTATGTTCATTGTAAGTTGTAGATGCATAAAAAATTTTGGTAAATTTTTTTTAGGAAAGATTGACCGTAGAACGGTCGAGACATAAAGTGGTAAGTGATATTTCGAAGGTTAGTGAGAATTCGTGTACGGTGAGGAGCGCTATGTTAATATTGTTAAATGAGGTGATACGTGAATCATGGAATGCGAAAATACGAGATATTGAACTTCATAATACAGTTGGGAGTAACATGCCGCGTAGATTTTTATTACATGCATAACATATAGCATGATATGCGACTAACCCACCCAACTGCTCGTACGACCTACTGTGTGGACCGGGGCCACTTTCCCTTCCTTGCCCGCTCGGCGTTGAACTCCTCCGCGGCCTCTTTTGCCTTAGCCGCAATTTCCCTCTTTCTCTCGCGCTGCATCTCGCGAGCCTCCCGCTCCCTACGCGTGCACGCTTCAAGATGAGCTTGCGTCTCGCGCTGTATACGCGGGGTGTGCTCGTGCTTGCGGCGCTCCTCCTCCAGCAACTCCTTGTCCTTTGTGACATTCCACTCCTCGAAGTCGAGGGTCCATTGGTCCTCAGGGTGGATCTCAAGATCGATCCATTTGCGGTAGCCACACAGGGGCTCCGGAGACTGTAAATACATGGGAGATATTGTTAGTGCGTGCTGTGAAGGAGAAAAGGTAGGGGAAAAGGAGAAAAGATATTGTTACCGGCTGCCGATAGGTTGCGGTGTCAAAACGGCGGTTGGGGTAGTCACTGGAGTAGTTTGCGCAACCCTAGTAACGCATACCTAGACTGATGATGTGCTTAGACTTGAAGAACTTGCACACGTCCCCGCACCAACAAAGGGGAGGTGTCTCCCCCTCAGGTGGTAGTTGTGGCGAACGCTCGGTGGGGACGTCCGGGATGGGGTTTTTGCTACGCGGGCGCTCTGGGGGGACCTTTCATCGTAGCACAATGGGCTTGTTCTACCCGGGCCTGTATCGCCCTTATTTTCTCATCGCGTGCGGCATCGCGGGCCGCAGATGACCGTGCTATGTCACGGGTCTCCTCCCAATCCTTCACCATCTTGTCCCATTGCTTCTTCTTGCCTTTGTCCATCCCGGTTGGGTAAGGGAAGCGCGATGTAGTATGGGGGTTGGATGTGCAATGTTCGCTGGGAAATGGAATGCATACCAATTTATAGGGGCCGTTTTGTCTCTACTCGTACGTCTAAAGCTGGTCCGCGTGGTCGTAGCGGTGAGTACAGATGGGAGTGCTGTGGTACCACTGAAAAAAGGTCGCGTTTTGTAATGTCTCTGAGCAAAGCTGCCCTGATTTGTCATCTCACTGAGCAAAGCTGACCTCTTGTTGTCATGTCACTGAGAACAGCTGCCCTCTTTAGTACTGTCACTGCCCAAAGCTGGCATGTTTTGTCATCCCACTGAGCAAAGCTGCGCCGTTTCGTCATGTCACTGCGCAAAGCTGGCATGTATTGTCATCTCACTGAGCAAAGCTGCCCCGTTTTGTCATGTCTCTGAGGAAAGCTGCCCCGTTTTATCATGTCACTGCGCAAAGCTGGCATCTTTTGTCATCTCACTGAGCAAAGCTGACCCGTTTTATCATGTCACTGCGCAAAGTTGGCATATTTTGGCATCTCACTGAGCAAAGCCGCCCCGTTATGTCATGTCTCTGAGCACAGCTGCTCTCTTTAGTAATGTCACTGCCCAAAGCTGGCATCTTTTGGCATCCCAATGAGCAAAGCTGCCCCGTTTTGTCATGTCACTGCCCAAAGGTGGCATCTTTTGTCATCTCACTGAGCAAAGCCGGCATATTTTGTCATTTCACTGCGAAAAGCTGTCCTCTGTCATCTCTTTGAGCAAAGCTGCCCCGTGTTGTCATGTCACTGAGCAAAGCTGGCCTCTTTTGTCATTTCACTGCGAAAGCAGACCTGTTCTGTCATCTCTCAGAGCAAAGATGCCCCGTTATGTCACGTCTGTGCGAAGAACTGTCCTTTGATTCGTTTGAGGTGAATGCAGCAAGTTGTCTCGTTTGGTATAAGTAGCACGGTTGGGGTCCCAGCACATTGTTCAGTCGGACAAAGAAGTACCCTGTCTTTCGTGCTTGAACAAACCATGTCGGAAGCCGAGGGGCCAGTGGGATTTGGGTCACCGAAGGACGACATTCCCTTAGAAAGGAGGGATATGTTCGGTCCATAGTACCGATTGATGCCAAGTCGGCGTGCTCAACCAGCGTGGCCGAAATGCAGGCACAATGAGTACGCGGTCGTCCAGATCTTGGATTCCCCGAACGATGGCGGGCGACGTTTCTTCCGATGCTCACGCTCCGGGGTACAATTTAGTAATATTACATTTTTGTATTGCTTATGGACCCGCGAAGTTAACCGTCCTTTTTTTTGCAGATGGCAAAATGCGAATTCTTCCGATAGATCGACCCTCCTCATGAACGGTATGTTGATCGTTATGTGGATACATTATGGGCTCGAATATGGGACTTGGAGTACCGAATGAAGAGCCTCACTGAGGAGAACAACGACCTCCGCGAACAGATGCAACGCGAGAGGGGCAACGAGGAGGTCGTGAATATAGGAAGCTCTTATGATCCCACATGTTGCTGCGCGAACCCGAGCTGCATATGTGCATGCCACTCCCACGACGGCCAGCCACGTCCGAGGCGGCCCCCTCAGCAATTCTCCATGTGGGTGCCACGAGGCTCGTTTGGCATGTAGGTAACGAGGGTTATTGTTGTGTCGTATTGTAGTTCATGTATGCGTTGAATTAAAATGTTGGGTGTACTACTTTCCATAAATTCTGTATGTGCAATGTATGTGTTGTTTCGTGTTGTAAGTGCGTGACGCCTTCATTTTCTGCGACCTTCAGGTTCTGTGGCCTCTTTCCGTAATGATGTAATGTGCAACGTTGTTAAGCATGTGATGTATTGGTTGTTATCTTCGTGGAGTTGTTATGACAAGCCAAAAAAATGCATTGCGCAAAGCTGACCTCTTTTGTCATGTCACTGCGGAAAGCTGGCCTCTTTTGTCATGTCACTGCGGAAAGCTGCCCAGTTTTGTCAAGTCACTGGGCAAAGCTGCCCCGTTTTGTCAAGTCACTGGGCAAAGCTGCCCCGTTTTGTCATGTCACTGTGCAAAACTAGCCCGTTTTGTCGTGTAACCCAGCAAAGCTGCCCTCTTTTGTCATGTCACTGAGCAAAGCTGCCCCTTTTTCTGAGGTCACTGCGCAAAGCTGGCATGTTCTGTGTCCGCACTGAGCATGCTGTCATTGCCTGATGCCTTCTTCTTCTGTGGTCTTTGTGCATGAGGCTGTCCCCCCAGGCTATAAAAGGGGGCCATTCCTCACCTAGTCCCGTGCCTTGTTATCACACAGCCTATAAAACGGAGCCATCCCTCACATGTTATCAGTCACCTCCTGAGTTAGTTGTTCGCAATCTTTGTAGTTTTCTTTCGTGCTCACTCCCCCGGAGTAGGCAATGAGTCAGCTCAGCACGTCTTCATGGGCACCCACGGTGATGTGCCCAAATTGCAACACGGTGGTTAGACGTAGGACATCACAGACGGCCGCGAATCCTGGCCGACACTACTACAAGTGCCCCCAACACTCGGTAAGTCTGATTGTTTCGGGTTCATTCAAATCGTGGTGGTATGTTTAATAATCGTCTTGTCATGGAATCGCAGGAAGCTGCTGGTGGTTGCCGATTCTGGGTGTGGGAGGATGAAATGGGAAATAGGACAGACACTGTTCGCCATGAGAGAGCTGTCGTGGGGGGTTGCGACCCCATCGGGATGCGGCATCGTTTCGACAGACTAGAGTGGAAGATAAATTTAATGTTGTGTGCTATTGTGTTTCTTGTGTTTATTGTTATCCTAAAGTTGTAGTGCTGGAGGTTCTCCTCGTGTATGTTGTCAATGTTTTATGCTATGTTGTCGTCAAGCTCTTTTGGTAATGTTTTAAGTACGGTTGTGTTGTATTTTAGTTGTTGTGTTCGTTGGTGTGTTGGTGGTTGTACTACTTGCTACATTTCAGGTACGTGCAATGTATGTGTTGTTTCGTGTTGTCATTGCCTGATGCCTTCTTATTATGTGGGTTGTCCCGTGTTGTCATCTCTCTGTTTGATGTATGCCCTAGTAAATCAAAGAACTTAGAGCAACCCTTTTATACTGGAAACCATATTTGAACATCAAACCATCAAGCACTTGAAAAACATCACAAAAATTAGAAAAGCACAATTAAAAAAATTCATTCATCGTCTCCTTCTCGGCGCCTCGTACGGCGCAAATGATCCTCTGAGAAGGTGAACCTACTAGGGGAGCGTGGTGCATCACAAAGATCGTAGCGCGAGGGCTGTGGCCGAGTCGGTGGTGGGTACAACTGTGTGGACAGTTGCGGCGGCTGGCCAAAAATCATAGAGCCCAGCCATTCGGAGGAGGTGTCTACGTCCTGCTTAGATGGTACAACTTTGTACTTGCCGGATAAGAACGTCTCGTCTACGGTTAGCACTGGACGGCACCACCTGAACCCTTGTATCGCCTGATGGAAGGCCCAGAACACCCTGTCAAGAATGAAACAGTTCGGGCCCTCCGTAGGATGAGCCCTCTGCTGCCTGTTTATGTACGTGCCTGGGTTTGATTGTGAAATTTGATGCAGCATTCTTGGGACCAGGTCGTACGCCTCCTCGTACGTCCCATACATTTGTTGCAGCACCTTTCGCTTCGCCCGCCAAACCTTCTTGTAGCTCACTTCGTAGCCCGCCGTGTTCGCTACTTCTGCCATTAGAACCTTCGGGGTAATTGACACATCCGCCTGGACAAGGTGCGTGACCACCTCCGCAAGATACGATGATGTCATGTTGCGGTGTCTATGTACTGGGCCCGCAAGCTTGCAACTGTGATCTTGGAGCACCGTTATCCGGAACTCCGTGCCAACGCCCTTGTACCGTTGTGCACGGACTTTGCCACCACATGACCCGTCAACACACTTCACGACGTACGTGTCCGGCTTTGACTTGTGGACCCGATACGTCCGGCTTATGTTGACGGCATGTCTAGCAATAGCCTGCTGGACAGCACTCTTATTACGGAAGCACTGCCCCAAAAAGAGTGCACCCTCGCTGAACCCCCATTCTCCCTCCTCCCCCTGTGGCAGAACTAGGGCTGCCGCTGCGATGTCGTCCAGTCTGGACGACACGTACGCACCTTCCGTCGTCACAACACGACCTACCACCCCTCCAGTTGCACCTTCGCCATCCTCGTCCTCTCCAGAGCTGCCTGTTTCCACCTCCTCCTCCTCCTCCTCGCTGCCCTCTTCGTCCACCTGGTCCCCAAGATACTCGTGACAGTCAATACGGGCGGCCCAGCACCTCTCGTCCACACCTTCGTTGGGCCAAAAATTCTCCGCACGCCTCTTGTCGTCTTCATCACCCACTTCCTCGCCCACATGTTCTCCCGCAGAAGGGTCTTCATGACCGCCGGCCACTACATCTCCACCAGCGGCATCTGAACCAACCATGGCTGATGATTCTGCCCTCTCCACGAACTCGACATACACCATTGGCCTCCCATATATCGCAGCATCAGGGTTGCACACGACCTCCATGTAGTTCGCCCATGACGCGTCATTGGTCACCTTCAGAAGTTGCCATATGCTCTGCCTTTCATCATCCACCATTGTGGCATAGATTGCCTCGATCCGTAACTTATTCCTTGCGGTCTGTCGATCGAACGCTGAACGGACACACCTCCGTAGCTCAGACAAGCTCATGGCGCTCAGACCGGGTGCCCGGATCACGGTCCGCTCGCAATTTGACAGGTCCGCCCCATACGGCCCATCACGTACGAGACCACTCCCATAAAACACGCACAATTGTTCAATGCCAGCCATTGCGTACCTAACATAAGTGCATAATCAACCATTTTAGTACACAGCACGTAACAATCGTACCATATAATTAACAGTTTCGATTAATATATGGTTTGTATTCCTAAATCTACGATTTATTCGTAACTATTTTACTTTCAAATTGTACCATACATCAAATGAAATATTCGTATCATTTTTATTTCCATGAAATGACCTTCATACTACAATCATTCACTAAGTATACTAATTATACAAATTGTCTCTAATCTAACTACTACAAATTTACCACCTACAAATGCTCCAACATAAATATTTACTTTTTCAACACATACACATTATTTACACTACAATCTTTTCTAACTTTAACTTAATATAGTCTTTATGTAGCTCTACTATAACTTTCTATGACTGCTATTATATTTTTAATTCTAATCTACCAAATTTATTTCTAATTTATTTTTCCACCTACCGCACTGTATGTAGTTCTTCCCTAAGCATACTAATCACTGTATGCTTCTAATCCTGGTACTATTGTTATCACCTACAATTGCTCTAACATAAATATGTATTTTCTCAACGTCTACACACTACAACTTCATATTTTCCACCTAACTGAAACTACTTTACAGTACGTATGTTCACAAAAAAGGAAAACACTATATACACTACAATACATCATGCCTAATATATGCAAGATTTGCTATACATACATAGCGTATAAAAGATTGACATAAAATAACAGTAACACAAGATGGTTTCCTTAATTAAAGCCTAATGACATACATAAAATTATAGTTGCACGGGCACAAAACTTACCTCTTGTTGATGCTCACGAGACGATCTACAACTTTTGTACTTGCCAATTCCGCTGATTCCAAACGAAAACAACTCAACTCTTCCGGCTTTCGCTCCTCACTTTTCTTCACCAAAAATTGTATAAGCCTACCAATTATACAAATTGTCTCTAATCTATCTACTGTTGCTATCAACCACAAATGCTCTAACATAAATTCAACACCTACGCATGTAAGCACGTTTGTTCATCAAAAAATAACTACATTACACTACGTAACTTCAACAAATAAATACGACATTTTCTACACTACAATACATCATGCATCATGTTTACCTACAACATACACACCGTATTGGCTTATAAGAACATTAACGAAACACGGTTCCCCTAATTACGGGCTAATGACATTCACAGAAAAATACTTGCACGGGGCCAAAAATTACCTCTTCTTGAAGCTCAGAAGACGATCTACAACTTTCGTATTTGCAAAATCTGCTGACTCCAAACAAAAGCAACTCAAAAATCTGAGTTTCCACACTTTCTTTTCCTCCCTTCACTCCCTCTCTCGCTCTGTCTTTGCTTCCACTGCGAACCAGAAGACTTCACCGCATGCATCTGCTCACCAAGCGAGCTCCAAAGCCATTTTATCGCGAACGCTCCTCACCCATTCAGCAAAATTTGGGGGGCCATATCACTCATGCAGAGGGGCCAACCCGGGTGCAGACGCGTGTGCGAGCGGCCGTAAAAAGAGCCAGCCCGTGATGCTTTCGGCGGAGGGATTAGACATCACGACACAGGCGGTCGGACGAGCGAATCGCGCGGTCGGGGAATCAATCCCGCGCTCGGGGAGTGCAAACGCGCGGTCCGACGTCCAGACGCGCGCTCGGGCGGGGCGGATGCGCGGTCGGCGGGGCAGACGCGCGCTCGGGCGACCGCGGGACGGGAGTCGTGCGCTCGGACCGGGAGGTCGCGCGCTCGGCGCGGATGGCAGCGGGGTCGTGCGGTCTGGTACCGCACGACCCGATGAACAGTGCGGTCGTGCGGTACCAGACCGCACGACCGGGACACGTGTCATTTTATCGCGAACGCGCGCTCAAAAGGGGTCCAGTTTTGGAATTTTTTTGCACAGGGGGCCAAATCTGGAATTTTAGGTGTACAGGGGTCCAATAGTGTCCAAAATTCCAGATGAGGATACTAAAGCTGCAGACGTGGAATTTGACGCAAGATCTGCCAGGGATGCGGCATGGGGAGGACCTATATAGGCTATACCTGTTTTGTTTTGTTTTTTGTTTTTGTGGAAACCATTGGCTATACTTCTGATGATCAAGTCCTTGTTTTTTAGCCCCTTTCCCTTTTTTTTTTCCTCTGACCAATTGAAGCATAATGTCAGAGAAACCAAGATGCTATAGTTTTCATTGTATTCCAGTTGAGTAATCGATTGTTTCACATAAAGAATTGTAATGCTGTTGAATCATGCTGGATAAAGTAAGTTAGATTTGTGTGAACTCTTTAGTATTTTTGCTGGTCACTGGTCAATAATGATTTAGACTTGTGTGAACTCTCAATGAAGAATTAATTTGCTTGCTAATACATTGACGCTTCTCATGGCTATAAATTAAGGATGTATTAGATTAGTGCAGTAACTGAGGTGGCGGCAGTAAACAAAACCTGAGTTATATCTATATTACCGGTGCTTTGCTGGCACAATAGGGCTAACTTGAACGATACGTTTCCTACAATTCAAATAAGCATAAAGTATCAAATTGTAGTGCGAAAGATTTGATAGTTTGTATCTCTTTTTTTCTAAATATTGGGTGTATAATGTTGTTTACTTGTTTGTGTTACTGAAGGTATGATGTTGCTATTTTCTTGGCACACAGGAGAACTAATTCTGGTGAAGTTGTAAGATGACTAACCATTCATCTCCCATAGAATATGTATACTAGTAAGGTGCCCGTGCGTTGCAATGAAAAACCAAATAAAAGTGATACATACTATCAAATATGATCTCAAACTGAATGCTATCGGTATTACAAACAGCAACAAGCAACGCTGAGAGTCATCACAATCATGTGGAATGTACAAGGCTTCTATATCTAGTTTATATTATTATATATACAACCAATGGAAAAAAAATGTTGATTACTATAACATGGAAGCTTGTCTTACATCTCAGGAGTGGAGTGCAATGTTTAGCAAGAACTGGTAATCAGGATCAGGATACCACAATCTGGTTTCCAACATTTAACAGATCGTTCACATTTGCATAATGCATTGTTATATACCTTGAAGCTTCGCAACCAGTAGAAATAATAAGTGACCCATACTTTAGAATTTTCCCTGATGCCGTTTTCAAGGTATGTGTTTTGCCATCAAATGCTACAACTGGATCCTCATATAACACCTTCCAAAGATGGATAAATGGCTTCAGAAAAAAGGGATTTTTATTTTCAAACACATTAAATTAACAAAAACAAATGGTAGCATCATCACTACCTCTATACCGTTCTCCTTGTACCATTCAACAGTCTGCCTTTGCCCACCAGATCCAACACAGGTATGAAAACCCTGCCACAAGACAAAGTTCAGGCCCTTGAGGTTGCATGTGCAGCTTTAATCTTGATGATGAACTGTGCAGTGCACGAATCTATCATAGCAGCTAAAAGAAAGCTTATTTACATAGAGCAATAGAATATAAAAGTGTAATGCTGACATACTGAAGCAGATTCCACTAATGTCCAGACAAAGTATCATGAAGATAACTCTTCATTTATCCATTGTGTGAAGAATGTACAAGTACAATAAATAAGGATTAAGCAGTTCAGTAATCCCAAATCTGCACACCATCACTATCATCATGATTTAATGCTACTCTTCATCGCTAAGTTGCCCCAAGTGCTTACAGGTAGGCGTGCAAGCTTCTTGTCTGGAGGAAACAGCTAGCCTTTTGTCAGGACTGGTCGCTCATATGGTGGAAATGCCTGTATAACAGAAAGCACACACTATCATAAACCAACACATAACCTCCCAAATCGAACTATTAACATAGCACAATATATTACATGGGAATGGAAAAACAACCACATAATGACATGATGGACAAATAAGCTTTTGCAATTAACATAGCAAAGTGAATACACTGAAACAGATAGATTAACAATACCTCTTTGGAGACGATGCAAAGGCGGCCATCAGCCATGCCCTGCTCGATGAATGTCCTCGCTGCGCATCCCACCGCATTCATAGTAAAATAAGCTCAAATGAATTGCACAGCAAGAAAATAGTATAGCAAAGTAGAAATCAGATATTAAACTTGAGAAGTCTTCCATAAATGGTGCTTACAGATTCATCGTTGAGATTCATATATGTTTGAGGCTTGGCAAGTAGAACAGGGACACCACCGACCATCCCTGCATCAATGGAAAGGACAGAACATCCAATTCAATTCAATCCTTTGTACGGACAAAATAGAGTATGTATTATTCAAAATGTAAAAAGGGGTAGTCTTTCTGGGGCATATGGATGGAGCCAAACCTTCACCAAATAGTGCTTTAAAGTGATGTGTGGTTAGAGATATACCCTGAGACTGTGCAAACGCATCTATCATATCAAACCCAACCTACAGGTAAAAACAGTGCAAGAGAATTCTGAGAATAAATCTTAGCCATTGAATTCTTAAACATAGGATGAGAAGCACAACTTACATTGTGTCTAGTGGGTTGGTACTTCTCACCGGGGTTACGAGACCAACAAAGAGCCATGGTTGTATTGCAGAGCACGAGGAAGAAGGTGAACATAATGAGGAGGTCCAACAGGTAGAAACATAACGCTTTGAAAGGAAGGGGACAAGTCTTATCCAAAGCTTTTCCTGCATGATTTACTCAATCATAGGAATACAAACATCCACAAGTCCAAAACCAGATGCCAAAGTCTGCAACAGAAGGCCAATTTGTTCTTGAAGGACCATTCGCAATGCTACAACAAGAGGCCAAAAATTATAGATATGGGTCATAAGCCTCGCATATCCAACACCGTCTTGCACATCACTAAATTGAATAGTGCTCATTATTCCACACTTGAGTAATGCACATTGGCCACAGTAGAATCTTTCCGTTTCACTAATCAACAGATGCAAGAATCCAAAGCAGAAACAGGTAGAACAAACATGGAAGAAAGCAAGTTGTTCATCAATGCATCTAGCCTAGGCATTTCATCAAAGAGCTATAAGACACGATGCAGTAACATGTGCCTACCTCATCCCAGTGCTTGCAATCCAAAACTATCGTAAACCCTAGAGATTCCAGAGCACAAGAATTTGGATTCGGCTAAAATAAGAACCTTTTTTGCATAGGAGTAACGCTCGTACCATTCAAGAATTTTGTCCATATTGTGAAAAAGGAGGAAAATACATCTGGTCACTGGAAGTAAATGTAAACATGATTAACTATATGCAGTATACGCACAATCTCAAGAATAGATATATGCATTCATTTTGATATATGACTGCAAGACTTACCATAATGTATTGTTTCATATCCGAGAACAACAAGAAGAAATCCGAGTTCTTGATTTCTACATTGGAGGGAGGAACAGTCATGAGAGGATTTGGCGAGGGAGGTAGGGAGGGAGGGAGACTTACGCGGCCGCCGGAGAGGGTGGATGCGATGGAGAGTGCAATGTTGGGCTTCTCCATGACCTGCAACGGTGGCGATCCAAGAGTGAGAAGATTTGAACGTAGGAGAAGGAGAAGTGGAAGTTATGCCTCTTTTATGGTAGGAGGAGGAGCCGTTTTCTGAGCAGGATCGTGCTTGCAACCGCAACCTAACCTGGGCGAGTGGGGGGAGGAGGCGGCGGCGCGGGGTGGGGAGGAGGAGGCGAGGGGCGGAGTGGAGGAGCCGTGGGGGGAGGAGGAGGCGGCGGCGCAGGGTGGGGGAGGAGGAGGCGGTGGCGGCGCAGAGGAGCGGGGGAGGAGGCGAGGGCGGAGCGGAGGAGGGGAGGAGGAGGCGAGGGCGGAGGGGAGGAGGAGGCGGCGGCGGCGGAGTGGAGGAGTGGGGGAGGAGGCGGCGAAGCGGAGGAGTGGGGGGAGGAGGAGACAGCGGCAGCGCGGGGTGGGAGGGAGGGGAGGAGGCGGCGGCGCGGGGTGGGGAGGAGGAGGCGGCAGCGGCGCGGAGGAGCGGGGGAGGCGGCGGCGGCGGCGCAGGGTGGGAGGGAGGGGAGGAGGCGGCAGTGCGGGAGCGGTGAAAAACTCGGTGGAGTGGGGGGAGGAGGCGAGGGCGGAAGATTCGGTGGGGGAGGCACTGAGGCAGCGCACAGGAGGCAGGCATAGGCGTTTCGTGAGGAGAGTGGGGCCCACACGTCAGCCAGCTTTTCTGAGAAAGGGTAGGAGAGAACGGACCAACCACCAACTCCTTTTCTATAATAGTAAAGATTCTCTTTCACAGATCATGGAACATACAATGGTTAACTTGGATTGACAATTGTAACACGGGCTGTGCATGAGTAATCTTCCCAAATAAAGTATGTTTGCAGACTTCTTTGATTCTGAATATCTTTACTGATGGTGTCCTTTCTTGATTCATAAAATAAAAAAAAACCAACAATATATTTGTTCATTTGCCCCCTCAATATTTATCGTGTAATGGTAAACTCTAATTTTGATTATTATATCTTTTGTAAGAGAATATTTCTTTATTGTCATTCTAGCAAGCCTATGTGAGGTTCAAAGGGTTTGGGGCAGAAGACGATGAGTGGGTCAATATCAAGAACGACGTCCGCAAGAGCTCCATTCCAGTCATCCCCTCAAGCGTCAAAAGGCTGCAGAAGGAGATCTAGTCCTCTGCTACAGGGTATGCTTCTGACACCTTCGCTTAGACCGGCACAAAACGACATCCAGAAGCAGTACAAACGATGGAGCAAATTCACCGTTATATTCCTTTCTCACCATTGTTGCGGTACAACTTGTAGTTTGCAATGTGCTGTTAGAAATTAGCTCATTTGATTATGGCTCATTTTTTTAATTCCAAAGCATTCATGATTTAGTAACATATTGTTAAGGCAATGTGAGGAAAACCGATTTATAAGGTGGAGTCATCACCACTCTTTGAATATGGATAGAAATGGTATGAGGAGGGTTCTGGCGTATTTTCGCGTGAAAATCGTATGACTTGCGACCGTGCAGACCAAATCCATCTTTATTTTTGCTGAACCATGCACCTCATTCTCTCTGTTTGAATGAGATTCAAACATTTGAATTTGAGGTTTAATTGGGTTTTTAATAACAGACAGTTACCAGTGAATTATTTCAGTTCAATGGGGCAGTTACTAGAGAGTAATTTGCATATCTATATATACCTGGAGATGTCTAAGGTATAGAGGGGAGAATTCCTCCTGCCTGCATCTCTTACTTCTGTCAACTTGTGCTGTTGTACTGCGCCGTCTGAACTTCGCCAACCTTTCTTCCCGGCGTGCACTTGGAAGGAGGGAGAGTGGCTATCTCCGAACCATTGCCGTAGAGAGTTCCTGCACGGGGTGGCAATAAGGTTTCTGGGCAGGGCACATCTGCGCGACTGCTCACTGCACTGCGTCATCTACGTTCTGAACTGTGTCAAGCCTGCGCTACTTCCTGTTCTTCATCAGGTGAAAAAGTAAGTCGTTCGAGCGTTTGTTCGACTTTGTTACTATATTTTTCTTGCGTATATTCTGAAGTATGTTGAGTAGCCTACTGTTAATAGTAAGTTTTGTATCACTGGTTTATTGTATTTGTCTCCTAATAAAATTTGGAATTAAAATATTACTCATATTTCCAACATGTTCATCTATCTTCATGTCGCAATATGCGCCTCAGGAGGGCAGCGACTACGCACTGCGCTATGATGCGCATGTTCTGGAGGTCCAGCGGAGAGAGCATGATGTGAGGGACTGCAGGTGCGTCTTCCTAGTGAAATATGACCATGACCAAATCCAGGTAATTTCGGATTCCTCCTGCCCTTGGATGCACAGTAATGAATGAAAACAGAGCATCACCCTTGCCGGTGAAGATGCATTAACCCCCTTTATGTGCTTCAAGATTTGTGCACCCTTCAAAGGGTGGTGCATAGAAGCACCCTCCAAAATAGGGCGCTTATATTTATTGTTGCTTCCTTTCATTACATAAACTGCTAATACCTCACACTAGTAACTATTTATTTTTCCAATTCTTTGGAAACTTACAGTGTCTCTATTCTGCTGCCAGGAGATAGTAGACCTGAAAAAATTGTGCCGCCGGCCAGGCAATGAATCGACTTCCGCTCACGAGCCTCTGCGAACCTGCTGCTCGCTGGCTGCTAATGCATCAAAGTAGGCAACAATGTGGAATAATGGAAGATTCCGGTGCTGTAACTCCAATACCAAGTTAGGGTATGTTAAATAAATACAAGGTAGCATGCTTCTTTTCTGATGAACATCTTAGAGATCAGCAGCCGACTTTCCAATTCTGTATCGCGGCAATGCAACAAGTATGACGTGTTTTGTTGCACGATGCCCAGGTTTTGTGTACATCACGTGATGCAGAATACTGTACTGGTAATCAAATTAATTTTTATTATTCCTAACCTCCAAATCTCAAAGTATAAAATATTAACTACTTTGTATTTACCATACAACTTGAATTAAGGGATAGAACACAACAAACGTAATCTAAGATGATGGGTAGTTCTACACGATTCTACAACTAAGAGCATGATTATACTTGGTACAACTAAAGATGAAATTCAAATTGTATTTGTGTTCATGGAATCGCGACTAGAATCACGATTTTAACAACCATAATTATGAAATGTGACTTTGATCTTCTTTTAAAGTTTGTAGCTAAGTTTCCCCCCTATTATTGAGTTGTTGTACCAACTACCCAAAAGCTTAAGGAAATATGGGCAATTCAGTTATACTTTAACATTACTTCCCCTCACGTGTATGCTCTCTCAGACTCCAAACGTGGAATAGAAGTAGACTGCAATTATTATTTCTAATTGCACTAGCCGGGTCTTGAACTCGGAATTCCTAGGCTCTAGTACCATATTGTGTTTTATGCACCAACTAGTTCATCCAAAAGTTTAAGATGATGAGGAAATTAAGATGAGTAATATACTTCAACACTCTTGAACTCAGGACATCTTGACTCTGATATCATATTGGGTTGCATGCACTAACCAGTTCAATACGAATAATTTACTCATACTTCAACACATATGATGTGAAACGACTATTATGCCCCATTTTGTTTAAATGGAAAGGCATGAATTCGCCTCTTCATATAATCATAAACAACGGCTACAAAAAGAAGGGCTAAGGTAGTACTTCCTCCAATCATAAATATATATCATTTTAGAATACGTGCAATCAATTTTTCTAAACTTTGACTATTGATATTTTTAAATATTTATATTGAACATATGAAAATTATATATGTATATTTGTCTCGAAAAGTATTTTCATAATATTATAATTTTATTGGATTTTATAAACATATTATAGTACAAATTAGTGGTTAAAGTAGTGTTTTGAGCACCGTGTCGACGTTAAGGCCAGTCTCAGTGGAGGTTTCATGTCCCAGTTTTCAACACACCCATATTTTGAAAACAGTGCAGAAGAGTTTCATCCCCATGAAACTCTCTCTACTCCCATGAAACTTTTATCATCTCTCTCTTCATCAATACAGTGTCATATCAGCGTATTTAATGCTCATGAAACTCCATAAAACCTCCACTGAGACTGGCCTAAAAACCAAATGTAACTGTGACCGGGGGGGAGTGCCTGACCTTAGTTAAAGCGAAAACAAAAGCACACTACACCTATGAACCGACCGTTAGAAGGCTAGCCTTGAAAAGCTCACTCGCGTTCTTGGATCTTGAAGGCAACTTGTTGCGAGTTCAAAGATTGATTCTATAAGACCTTTCTAAGGCAACTTGTTGCGAGTTGAAAGGTTGGTTCTAGAAGACCCTTCTATTTCTCTCCTTCCATATGTTGTGATTAGTTCGTTGAATGCTGTTCTAACCTCCGGTTGCATTTGTGAGCTTGCTTGCCGCCACCAATTAATCAGTGAATTTTCTAAAGGTTTGCAGTGCAATGTGATGTATGCTTATGCAGTTCCCCTAGCCAAGAACCGTGGACAAAACATCTTGAGCAGAAGGGCATCGGGGGCAAGGATGCAGCACCATTTCAGCTGCTTGATTGCCCAGTTTGCAAGCGGGTTGATGAGGCTAGCCTCTCTCGATCTAGTTTGGTTTTTACCTTGTAGATCTTTCGACTCTATTAGGGTATCTGTAGTGTATGAAAATAAAGAGTCATAAATCATCTTAAGGTCGACCTTATACATTACAGGGGTTACCTTAAGCAGGCTATAAGCAATAAAGGCTTGAGGCTGGTCCTTAAGCTAAAGACCTGGCCATAAGCATTAAAATACAATTTTTCTTTATCTGCCGAGTGGGACCATCTTAAGACACCTCGGGTTATATACATTAAAGCATCGACCTTAAGATTTAGATGGGACCTACCTTAAGGCACCTTGGGTTATATACACTATGGATACCCTTAATTACTGATTTACATCATTACATGCAAACCAGAGGGTTCAGGGCCCACCGAAAGCAACGTATCACGTATAGAAGGCGTAAACGGTGGAATACGTTTTCAATAGTGCGCAGGGCGATGGGCTGGAGCGGCGTAAGGGCGGGCAAAATCGCCGGCCGCGTGCGGCGGCTCGAGCGATGGGAAACCGGCAGCAGCGTCGACGCAAAGCAGGCGCATGGCAATCCCCCCGTCTCCATTTGCTACTCGCTGGTGTCATCCAAGGTGGATCACCAAGAATCGCGCCCCGATGGTGTTCGACATACTGCCGCAGGGAAGTAACCTCGCGCATCCACGCGCCCGGCATTTTACAATGCTGTGGTATCATCTCGGAAGCCTCAATCATTGAGCGGCCTGCTGCCCCTCGGTGGGGAGTAAGGTTGCGAGAATCTCGATCCTAGTCATATAATTCTACGCAGGGTCGTTCTTAATATTTTGGAGCCCCTGGGTGAGACGAAAGTAGATGCTTTAGGTGCTCTTGATATTTCAAAAATCTTATTTCTATTTAGGCCGATCAGACACTTTCATAATCAAAATCTAATGTGTACTAATAATAAATGCAAATACTTCTAGATAACTAACATCCTATGGTATAAGCAAGGTTATATATGCTAAACTTCTCTTGCAAGTTATAAGAGACATATAACTTAAAGGCCTCATTTAAATCTCAAGAAATTTGTGGTGTTTCTTATGAAATTCATATGTTTCAAATATACTATTTAGGAATGAAACCACATAAAGAACTATTTTATGAGATTTTTCAGTTGGTCGGGACATATAACTAACTAATCATCAGCCACACTATAAGGTAAAAGCACCAACCTTCAAAAAAAAATCTTCAATCATTCAATTGATATGGAACTTTCTATTAGTCGCTAAATATAACCACATGCATTGAAAATCTAGAGTTCTAGGCTGCCAATCTTGAACCAAAGTTTTTCTTTGTATACTTGAATTGAAGAATTTAAATATCTAAGAAACCACCGGTTGTCAAATTCTCAGTTTAATTAGCAAGTAAATAAGATGCAAGCTAGTTGAGTCGAGCTAGGAATCAATCTTATGAGCGAGCATTCGTTCGTTTAGTCACTTGTGACATGCCAAATGAGGTGTTTCCAAATTGGGTTCAACACTTGGGTTGCCTAAACAAGTTTTCAGTATAGTTGCTAGTTGTCTTTTTCATGCTGTTGCTAATGGCGGCTGCTTAGAAGTTAATGATATGAGCCTATACCTTTATATGCTTCGGTTGGTCCTTCTAATTATGAGTCTGAACAAGTTATATATAGGTATATATACATGGGTTGGGGCTTCTGACTTTCGTGGGCCCTAGGCGGTCACCCTTGTCGCCCATGCCCAAGACCGGCCCTGATATTTCTACGTTTCTACGATCAGATTAGATGAATCGATCCGATCATATAGTAGAGTTTTAATTTGATAAAATCTTAATATTATTGCGATTGTAACAAAAATTGTATGATCGTGATAAAAAATTTCATACGATACTACCCAATTCTATTGATTTATCATTTATATAATTGTGAATTTTACTTTTTATTCTTTCATGTCCATTATAATTTACATAAATAACATCTTTTCTTTGCACTACATTTTTTGTAAACAAAAGTTCTAAAATTATAGTTTTTAAAATGTAGGAGTGTTAAAATGCAAGCCATATTTTAAAAACTGTTTCTTTGATAGAATTGGATAGAATCTTAGATTACATCCGCAGTATTCTACTGAAGAGCCTTCTACCGATAGCAATTCTGACGGCCTTGTAATTCTAACAACCTTGACATAGGTGCAGCGACTCGGCGTCAACGCAAGGTGGTACCCGACCTGACCGAGAATTTATGGCTCCATGTCCTAGGCGTCAAGTGATTTCTACCGTAGTAGCTCATCGTAAGTACAGAGCCCATGCGGTCTCATGAAGTGCAGCGCCCCTTTCGATTTGCAGTGTACTTGAGTTGAATTGAGTCCTCTGCAACCAAAGTGTACTCTGCAACTTTGCAGCTTGAACTCGAAGGACGGAGTCGGAGGACGGAGGGAGAGGAAGGGTCTGTTTGATATGGCTCTGATCTATAATTTTTGGTTGAATTTTTAAAATTTTAGCTATTTGTGATAGAGATTACGGAGAAAGCTATTTGCTTGTAATTTTAGTTGATATAGATATTAGTCTCTTAACATATACTACAATTAACTTGTAGATTCTATCTTGAAAAAAATACTTTGTTTGAAAGTTAGGTACTGTAATAAAAACCAAAAACTACTTTTAAAAGTCGTTAAAGAACAGACCCGAACTCTCTCAAGAGGCCTCACCACTCACAAGGGCACAAGGCTTCTGAACTCATCACATAGCAGTTTTTTTAATTGAATGATTTAGAAAAAATTAATAGCTGTTATAGTATAATTTCGGTTGAACTCTAACAGTCATAGCGGCCCAAGCTGGTTGATCTTATGAACAAGGTGGGGGGACAAGACTTGCAAAGTCTATAAGGAGGACGTTAGGGCCGAACCAAGGCAGGTCGACAAACTAGGAAGATATGTGCATGTACGCGTGCTTGGGGAACTTGAAATCAAGCAACTTCTTCGAATCTTCGATAGTATCAGTTTACACATGTTTAAATAAATAGACGTCGCCACACGATCAAACGATACTGTTTAAGGAGATTAGACAAATTGCATGGCCCAAGTTCTTCAGTGAATTCAAGTATCTCATGAGCAAATAGCCACTGAAAAGGTGTTACATTCATAGAGCACCAGGGTAATTTACAGTACGCTAGTACATTGAGCTATCTATCAACTCAGCCCAGTAGAACTATCATAAATCTAGCATTCTTGCAAAATACAGAAGAAAGAAAATTTGTCCCATCCTGTATGATTCATGACCGACTATCAGAGGAGGTTGTGAATAAGATCCCTACTTTTCCCAAAGTATTCCAAGACTCTTCCAGCAGTAGCTATGTAGAGCTACTAAGTTCAGAGACTAACCAAGTACAGCGGAATAACTCTGGAGCAACTCATCCAAATGAGCCAAGAACTCCAGCACCAGTTTTAAGGTCGAGTAAGCCGATTAAAGGGAATGAATAGACGGTTTTAAAATTCTCTTTGGTCAAAACTAGTTTTATATGCGGAAGTATAAATCAAAATGGTTTTGCATAATTAAAGCCTAAATCAACTAGTCTCATCAAGTGCACCAATAACGTAAGTATATAGCAATGTTTGTAATCGTAGAGTGACAAGTAATCAATTATATTATATTAATATAAATTATACAAGGTAAAGCACTTTTGCAACAAACCAGCACAAGGTGACATAGTCTCTTTTTAATGTCTTTAGAGACTTACCGGTCTTCTCTAGTCTAAGTTGGGTAAGCCCAAATGAATTGAATCGGCTCCACAAATTAAGCCAAGCATCTCAATCCACTAGTGATAACTATTTCCCGCTCCAGGTAGGTAAGCTCCAACTTTCACACTAATATTAGACCTCTTCACAACCTTCTTGAAAACATCACCGGTTCTCACACCTCCAAGCCTTCTAGGAATCAACAACATATAAGGGTAACAAGTCAGAGATACTCACTTGAATGAATCAAGTGCCAAAGCTCAATAGATATGAAATCCATCACCAAGTGCAACACCTGCATAAGAATTTTTCTCTTCAAGCTCACTAAGAGCAACACAAGCAAATAAGAGGTAAGAGAGCTTGCTCTTACCTCAAGAAATAAGAATAGAGCACCAACACTCTTTTCCAACTGGCCACCGTGGAGTATATATACCCCACACTAAGAAACTATCTGTTGGACTTGGGTTCTAGAAAGATCAGCCTAGACCGGTCTGACTGCCAACACATGGTTGATCAGACCAACCCCCACTACAACGGCTAGAAAACTAGCCATTACAAACTAGACCAGTTAGACCGTCTACACAGGGACTAGCAACCTAATGTCACATGCAACAAGAATCATTTTATGAGCCTCAACTATTTGCAAAACGTATTCACAAATACTAGCACCATGCCACGGAGAGTTAGAGTAAACAAAATAAGCTATCAACACATGACACCACAAGCTACTAGTTAAGACCCCTCTTAATAGTACGACAACCTATACTAGCAACCTGATCTTTCACCAAACACCAATACCGATAAAATGACTAAGAAACATATCCTTAGCCTATGCTAGTTATACCTTTCCTTTGCACATCCTTTTTGAAATTCGATAACGAACATCTTCACTTCAAATCCGTATTCCTGATTTTAAGTATCAACACATGACTTGATGATGATCAACACATGAGTCCATCTCAAATCATCTATCACCATGGGACATAATCTATTCATCTAACTCAATAAAAAATTAGTCCCACAATATGATTATTATTAATTACCAAAATATACCATTAACTCATAATGGTGGGCCTATATTCTTCACCGGTTTGACCATACTCACACAGTCTAGTTTGATCGCTCGCTTCGATCTAACTGCGAGGTATGTGACTGTCTGGCCGCACCTCGGGACAGAGCCAAGAAAAGAATCCAAGCGACCCAAAACCAAAAACCAAAACAAGGCAACTTCTCTCAAGATCCACGAAGTTCTTTCTCTCCTATAGCTACAAGGAGCTATGACAATCAAAACCCAATCACCCACAAGGAAATCACCAAGAAAAACCAACCAAGACAAACCTTGATGAGTACAAACTATCTAACCTCCATGTAATGAGCGATCTGACCACATACGGGTGGTCTAACCTCTCGCTCAACATAAAACAGAAAATCAACACATTTTCAAAAACTCAAGAGGAGCTAACTTTCAAATGATAAGTCCAAATCTCATGAACCTTGAAACATGATATCCTTATGACCTTTGGAACCTGTTCCAACCAATAATCCCATGGATCTTTGCCAAAATTCCAACATTTATCCCTTTTAGGGAAGATTACAACAAATTGAACTAAAAACAAATCCATAGCCAAAAGCTTGCTCGTGGGCTAAGAATGGTCAAAATGACCTTGGATCAACTCCCACATCCTAGCAAGCTAAAACATAGCAAACTCCATGTCAAAACACCTAGAACAAAAAGCTTTCAAAAAATCATTCCTTCCAAGCCAAAACTAGACAAACTCAAGGCAATCTTCAAGAACTTGCTATTGGAATGCCTAGATAGATGGGATCTAGTCTCTAAGAGGTTTTCCCATCTTTTATACACCCTCGACAACCAACAAGATCAAGAAAGGAGAGAAACCAGGCAAAACACCATGCAAAAGAACAACAACAACATGAGAAACATGAGCATGAGCACTTGGACGAAATTGACATATCTATTTCACTTGGAGATGAAGGTTTATAGCCACTCCACACCTAGAGGACAAAGCTCACATAAGAGCACACACAACTCATGATTTTATAAGTTCTAAGCCCACCCTCTCCCCAATCCATGAGCATACAACTTAAGGGACTCCGATCTCTCTGTAACCTCTTCATCTCTTTTATAGAGGAGGCATACCTCCTCATCAACTCCATAACCCTAGATCTGAACCACTTAGTGGATCCTCTCCATTTACACATGGCCTAACCTAATAACCCAACAACATAACGGGATTTACACTTAACACTTCAGCATACTTTTCAAAGCGCTCTTCATCATTAAGCTCCAATGACCCACTCCACGCTCTTGTCCTTCAATGGCTTGACCTAAACCACTTAGCCCATCGCAACGATTTTGCATATCGCCTCTTTTTTGGTATCAGGCACTTTAACAAAATACCCCTCTACCTTCATGATTCCATTCCATCTCCTTAAAGAAACATCGAAACTAATCCAACTCATCAAAGCATCTCCACATGCTTTGACACATAGCCCGTGGTGCTTGATGACTTGCCATCAAGTCTTTGCATCTCGTCTCCCTGGATCATCTCTACTTGCACTAGCCCGTCACTTGGCACATCGTATACACCAACTTGCCTCCTTACGATCCATGTCTTTTCTATGCTTCCTACTTGAGCTACGTACCCTCACCTGGACTTACCCCGACCGCACAAACCTTAGCTCTCCTGCCTAGTCCCATTCAATTGCCGTTGACCACTAATGTTCTCAAGTCACCTGCACATCCAAATATCAAGTAACCATCTCGAGCACAAGTTTTATGCACTTGACTCACGTTAGCCAAAACAATGCTATGTGCAACTCAACTCAACCAACCCTAGGTTCTCAAACCTAGTTTTGGACTCGAAACATCTCAAACCAAGTCAACAACCAACTCACTGTAATCTAGATGCAACAACTGATCTGACCACTCTCCCATGGTGGTCAGACCACCGACCATTAGCCAGTTTGACTGGCCCATACCGACTCAACCCTTTCTCGATAACAATACACCGGTCTAACCATTCACTACATGCCAGTCAGACCAGACCCAACCTAATAGCAACCCTGAAGTTCAGCAAAGACTCAAAATCAATCTCAAACTTCAACAACTCTTGCACAACAAAGTCAAATACTCATTACACACCATGGGGGGTGACCTCCATGTAACACGTAATTTTATAATCTCTCTCTTGATGAGTATATTGACAAACACCAAAAGGTATAAATTTGAGTTTGTTTTTTGTGAAACAAAAGCAATTTGTTTGCAAAGCTACACATGATACATTTGAAAGCGAAAGAAGAGCACATGACCATATTGGAAAAATGTGGAATGGAGCTAACACCAAGAAAGAGCAAGTTCTCCACAAAAACTCTAAACCACACATAAAACCTCACAAAAGCACAAAAATGCATATTCTCCCTCTTTATGCCATTTGTTCCCCTTAATGCCAAGGCTCCAAGGACTTGATATCCATTTTTAGAGTTGGGATAGACTACACTAACAGTAAGCAAGTTACTGATGATCTTGTAAAAGTGAGCAAAGAACTCATCCAAAGACTCTATAGGTCTTATCTCAAACTTCTGGTATTCTTTCTTGAATTGGTTTCGATGCACCTCCTGATATCTATAGAGCCCTCATGGTAATCAGTGAGAGTCTGCCAGATATCGTGAGCTGAAGGGAGATATGACACATGATCAAACTTATTTCTGTCGAGTCCTTGAATCAAGAGGTTCCTAGTCTTATTGTTTACCTCCACATCTAAAAGATTTGTTGGAGTGATCTGATCATTAGTAGGGACAATATAGAAACTCTTGACCTTTTCTCAGATTGTATAAACTTGAGCCTAAATGTATGTAACCATCCTCGCCTTCTAATATGGGAAGTCGACCCCATTGAAGATGGGTAGCTTGGTGGAATATCTATTTGATGCCATGGCTCTTAAGACTGATTAAGATATATGAGGAAGAGCTTAACTAGGCTCTGATACCACTTGTAGGACTGATGCCAGCAATCAGAATGGGGTGAATGATTATTCAAACTTTTCCCCTTTGTGGTATTCGAAATCTTTACTCAAGTGACTATGAGAGTCACCAAATTCATATTGCACCAACTATGCTTTACAAAATGAGGCTGAAGACCTAAAGCAATAAAATCATTCATCAACAGCACAAGATGGTAAGACCACCATGGATTGGTCGATCGGACCACCGAGCTCGATTTGACCACAAGTGTAACGAAGTTATGACCACTGAGACCGATCTAACTGGTGAGGCCGGTCTGATCGCAGGTCCAAGACCAGTCTGATCGGTCACCTGTTCCTAGACCTGAAAGCCTCTCGGGACAAAATTCAAACATCAAGAACTTATCCCATTCTCATCCAAACACTTCTAAATTTTGCATAAGACTTGTTCAAGCCATTAGAGACCTAAACCAATTAAGAAACACCAGGTTCTTAGGCTTGGGTTCACTGAATTTGAGAGACTAAAATCTAGGGCACAAGAACACCAAAAATCCAAAAGCTCAAATTACTTCTTTCTCATGAGGATCTAAGGCATAAGGTCTTCAAGATCTATTCTCACATGTCCTAGCAAGGTAATTTAAGCACGAGTTCGAGCTAAAACACTCACAAACATGTAATCACAAATCTTGTATAAGAATAAACAAATCCAAGGAAAAACGCAAATAAAAAAAATGATTGAGACAAAGTTTTGATGTATTTCTACTGGAGGATAAAGTTTACATACTCAAAGATGATTACAAGATACAGCCAAAGAACAACTCTTTTCTCTCTCACAACCATGGAAGGAGACAAGGTGGTAAAACAAAATCTAAACCCTAAAATCCTTAGATCTATTACCTCCTCACCTCCCCTTTAATAACCAGTAACAACTCTAATGGGTCCAACCTATTGTGCCTAACAAGGAAACCTGTCAATCCCACTAACACGGGTTTTGCAAACACATGCATGTTTCCTAAAGAATTTACAAGACTCAACCCGCTAACTCGTTAGCGATTGATTTACTTGACAATTCCAGCTCTTCTTGATCTAAACTATTTTTGCTTTACGTTTTCTCATGCCGTGGTTTTGATCGTGACACCAACCCAATATTTTGCCAACTACCAAAATACTCTTGACAAAGTTTTCAGACACCTTCCCTTGACTCTGTCTTTACCTTCATCTCAAAGCATCTCTATATTCTTTGACACGTAGCCCATAATACCCAATGACTATCTGTCATGTCTTCACAGATTCAATCTCCCACGAACCATTTCTACGTGCATCAGCCTTATCACATGGTGCACCATATGCACCAACTCTCATCTTCACGATTTTTATCTTCTCTATGCTTTCCGCTTGAGCCACGTAGCCTCACTCGAACTTACATGACCATTCGGATCTCAGCTCCTCTGCCTAGTCCCAGTCTATTGCCATCGACCGATAATGTTCTCCAAGCTACCTGCACATCCAAAAATCAGGCAATTGTCTTGAGAACAAGTTCCATGCACTTGAATTACGTTAGTCAAAACCATGCATCATGCAACTCAATACAACCAACCAACGGTACCCATGCTGTGCACACTCATCCAACTCAAAAAACCATTTTCACTATTCTTTGACCATACCTGCTGGTTTGACCGCACTCCCATGCCAGTTAGATCGCCAGCCACTGGCCGGTCTAACCACTTAACAACACTAGAAAACACTCTCTCTAGGATTTCAGTTAAACTCTATCTAGTTTCAACTCAATTTTCCATTTCTAGGGTTGCCAAGTGTAAACTCATCCCCAAACAAGTCTACTCAAATATTTGGTGTTTAATTTTCCAAAAGTCCAAGCCGGTCTGACCACTCTTCCTATGACAGTCAGACTGCCGGCCATCAGCGGGCCAGACTGACGACCCCATGGTGGTCAGACTGCCTGAACCCTGATAGCACAAATTCAAATTTGAATTTTCTAAAACTTTTGTAAAATCCAAATTCGACTCAACCAAAGTACCAATTGTTTATCACAAATGTATTCTAGACCTTCGCATGGTCTCTCAAGCTAGTACATGAAACTCAAAATAGTATCAGAGCCAAAAGGTTCTGAGTCCAAGACTTGGTTGGTGCAATTTTGAAAAAAAATTGTAGCCTCACTTCTATTCCACGTCTTAAACTTAAGGGGGCTTAGAGGTGAGGGGGAGTGTTGAAGTATAAGTGAATTGCCTGTCTTTTCTAATCGGCCTAATTTTTTTAGGTAAACTGGTTGGTACATGCAACTCAATAAAATCAATCACGAACATTTTCTTCTGCATCACCATTATCCTATATTTTGAATTTTTTCACTGCCAACTAGTAACACCTTGGCCCTTCCTAGAGCCCAAAGTGCTACCACCTACTCTATAATGCTACCAATTCCAACTATTGCCGCCGGACTTGCATAGCAACTCCTCTATTTAAATCTCAACCCAACGGCAATCAACATACACTTGCGAATAAAGCGCAACAGAGATACAAAATTTGCCAATTACCAAAAAGGTAGTTAGGCTATACAAGGCTAAATGTTTCTTGTTATGACATACTTTTTACACTAACTACCTAGCATGCCATCAAAGTCTAAATGTGTTAACTATAGATGATATGTGAATTACTGTTGCACGTGGAACAACTGTGCTACTCCCGCTCGTACATGTCGCCTTCAACAAATACATAAAAACAACAACAAAACAAGCGTGAGTCCGAAGACCTAACAAGCACACAATAAAATAGTGGGGTTAGCACAGTAATCCAGTAAATCACATATTCCAGAGCAATAAACCATAATATTTGTATCTGCATCTCTATCTCCTATTTCTTTCCTGCAAATGTGATGTGATGCAATGCTATACATCTCCAAATGTATCTTATACCGATATAGTGAAGTTGCTTCACCTGTTAGTGAAACCCCTCTGCCTCCATCCCTAGAGGTGCCTACTGAAGTAGATCATGCTCTTCCCACCGTCCTGGGATGTTTACCGTCGTAGGTCATTCAGATGAGTGCAATGCCTGATGCATCTCTAGATGTATCTTATACTGGTGTAGTAGAGTTGCTTCACCTTACAATGAAACCTCTCTGCCTCCATCCCTGGAGGTGCATACCGAAGTAGGTCTTGCTCTTCCCATCGTCGTGGGATGCTGATCATCATAGGTCATTCAGATGCTCTTGGTGCAATGCAAATGCAACATTTTTCAAATGTTGATATTCAATCATAAGCATCATTTCATAATATACGGTAAAACATGGTATAAGAGAATAGCACCAATCCTATATCACAAAACACTATTCTACCATACACTTGTCTAGTTATTCCTGTGGATGATGTGTGGTGGAGCACCAAATGAAAACCTCCACCTGAAAGCATCATCCAAACTCTCAACTCAACATTGCAATTGACACAAACATGTAAACAACATTGGTTCTATGCATATAGACAACCGACAACGTTCCTACGTGCAACCCTGACACCAACAATCTCTCTCTCTCACCGAACATGTTTCTGACTCCCCAGTACTCAAAAGATCCTAATTTACGGATCGCAACATCTATATTTGTGGATAAATCTTATTTGTACACGCTTAATCTTTTTATCTTCTTTATTTTCTTTTTCTCTCCTCTTCTTATTTTCTTTTCTTTTTTCTTCTTTTTCTTTTCCTCCCTCATTCTTTTTTTTCCTACCCAGCCAGTTCCACTTCCTCATCCTCTGTCTTTTCCTTGGCTCCTTTCTTCTCACGCCCGATCCGGATGTGGGTTTCTCTCAGCGCCGCACAATTGGCTGCTTGGCACAACACCGCCTTGGCCTGTCCTGGCCCTGGCGCCTTCGCCATCGGCCCCTAGCCCTTCGCCTCCTCCCCTCGGCTCGGCCTAGCTTCGTGGCTCTGCCACCCTCAAGTCATTGCACAGCTCCGTCATCCCCTGCCTATGGCCCCCTATGCACCACCGCCCTGCTTGGCCGCCGCGCTGCTAGCACCACCGGCTCCTCCTTTCACCGACTCCTCCGACCCCTCACTGACCCCGGCCCGTCGCCACCCGAGCTCCACATGCCATTACCAGTAACCCTAGGTCTGCTCTATGTCGGCTACTACCTGCCGGTTCCGATCCATCTCCTCATCCTCCCCCTTTACTCCTATCCTCTTCTCCTACCACTCTCCCTCTCTCGATTTACTTGAGTTCATGCTTTGTGGCATTCGGCTGGTTGCTTATTGGCTACGGTTTATGCAAGGTTGAATCTTAAGAAAGTGATGTTATTGCCATGAATGGGTGGTGGGCTACCTTTGCCAGTTGATTGTTGGGTTGCTTTGGGAAGGACTGGAAATGTGCCCTTGGTGGTCGTTGTCTTGGTCGGCAGTGCGGTGCTGCCCTTATCCTCCTACAGCCAGATGCCCTGCGGCTTGCCCCCACCTTGCTCCTGATCGGTTGGCTTTGCTTCTTGCTTGGTGGTGGCCGGTGAGAGGTGGTTGTGTGATATTTGGGTTTGGCCTTGGATGGGGAGGGGAATGAGAAAACGAGTTAGCCTACAGGTGCTGTGGACTTTCTTCTCCGTTTTCTTCTATTTGGCTGGTTTTGCCTTGCTGTGCTTTCTCGATTGCCTTGCTATCCCTCTCTTTGGCTGTGGCGTCTAGAGGTATTGTGCTGGCCCTTACTGTAGCCGTGCTGTCTCGATGGATTGTTCTGTCCCTTACTGTTGTTGCCTTGTGGCTATCGGTTGATATTTTAGTGATTAAATGGGATTTTGCTTTTTTTCCCACGGGTATTGCACAACTTAAGCCTTACAACTTCATAGAAGCTTCTGAATATCTCGGCCCAATCTACTTCCACCAATATTTCCAAACTGAGAGCAATGACAAAATCGTTTTATGTTTTGTTTTCTACTCATTTCCCTACAAGGTAATGCAGCAATGTCTAAACTCGAGCTCCTGGAAACTATGATTCGCTTCAATCTGTACGAATTTTCCGGGCCACCATTTCTCAAATGAACTCAAGGAAATACTAGTGCCTGGATTCGGAGAGCAAATCAACGAAAAGTTGCAGAGTCAAATCGTGGAGCAAACAAACCATGCCAATTTGAAGGTGAGGTGGGTCTACAATTCTTGATGTTGACCCTATCGGCTATCAGCAACATTAGCACGCCGGTATTCCCTCTGTATGTGTATCTCACTATTTCTGCTTTGCTTGAGCCCGTCTTCTGAATCAAAATGCCAACTTGCTCTATTGTACGTAATGGTCAAGTGCACGGAAATAGGTTAAATACCTGTTTGCTACAACAAGTTGATATCGATATCCTGAGGTAGGTTTCTGTATATTGTACTGATGTGGGCTAGTTTTTGAGGTGGCTTTCGGTGGATTAGAAGTGGCGGATGAAGCCGAAATCGGGAATCGGGATTAGAACGTAAAGGGTAGCGGGCAAGATCGTGCTCGCCTTCTTGCGCATGCAGAAGGCTTTGTCCAGCCAGAGCAGAAGCTCTGAGACGCCAGGAGAGGAAGATACTTTCTATTGCTTGATTCCCAAACGTTACAGCATGTGTTCTCTTATATAGAACTTTTACAAACCGAATATCATATGTATACTACTACGGATACGAATATGAAGCTCTATATAGCAACTGACGTATACATGTTAATTTATAGTACTATTAATTTCCTATCCAAGAACTTGCCATCTGAAGCAATCCTATTCCACCGCGCCGACTGTCACCGTCTCGGACGTATACTGTGTCGTGTCACGTTTTGCCAGAAGCAGAGTCCAAGCCTGATACGACACCTTGCGCCGCCTGCAGTCTTCCACCTCTATGCGCACAGAACTTCCCCAATACGAGTCCACAATATTTCCTCCTGCTACTGAAATAGCTCGTCCTCGAGCTAGAAGTTCGGATATTGCTCACGGTACTTGGAGAGAAGCATCCATGAAGCCTCAGATGACGGACAATCCTTCCACTGAATCAAAATCTCCCATTGATCACAACGAAGATGAGCACGCAGAACCATCGAAGGAAGAGGAATAACCCGACCATGATGAGTATCCGGTAAGAACGGAATTTTAACTGGAGGGTCACCATGGAAAGCTTTAAGCAAAGCAACATGAAAAACATCGTGAATCTTGGCGCGTGTCAGGCAACTGAAGACAATAGGCCACTGAACCAACTCGAGCGATGATATGAAAAGGACCATAAGATTTGGGAGCCAACTTAGGCGCAACACGTCCAGTGAGAGAAGAAGACAAACGATGATGCAAACACGGCCAAACCCATTGCCCTATTTCAAATTGCACATCACGATGGTGACTATCATGTTGCTGCTTCATGACAACTTGAGTTTGCAACAATCGGTCATGTATTTCTCCCAAAAACTCGTCACGACTAGCCATCTGTTGTTCAACGACAGCCGCCTGAGTAGACCCCGGCTCACTAACCAACAAAGCCGGTGGATTGCGTCCATAAACCACACGGAAAGGCGTCATGCAAAGAGCAGTTTGATATGAGAAATTATAACAATATTCGGCCCATTCACACAACACCCACTGCTTCGGACGATTGCCACATAGACATCGCAAATACATGTGATGATGCGATTAACCACCTCAGATTGCCCATCGGACTTAGGATGAAATGCAGAGCTTAAATGTAATTGCACTTCGGCCAAATGAAAGAGCTCTCGCCTAAAATTACTTGTAAAAATTGGGTCACAATCACTAACAATTGATGAACGAATCTCATGAAGATGAACAACCTCAGCAAAGAAAATATGGGCAACGGAACTTGCAGTATATAGGTGAGAGAGAGCGATGAAGTGACCATACTTTGAAAATCGATCCACCATGGTCAATATAACTGACTTTCCATGTATCTTTGGCAATCCCTCCACAAATTCCATTGCAATATCTGCCCAAACAGTCGTAGGCACGTCCAATGGTTGTAACAGTCTGACCGAATGAAGATGCGCCGTTTTATTGCGTTGACACACCGAATAACCTTTGACATTCTCTCGCTAGTCGTGGAAGACCTGCAGTATGGGAGTGAGCACGCATCTGATGCAGAGTCTTCTGAACACCTTCATGTCGACACAAAAACTTTATTTTTATGTAGAAGGGAGATTTCAGCCACCGACCAAGCAGAGTCCTCCTGACCCGCCAGTACTCAATCCTGAAAAGTTGACAACTCCACCGAAAGAAGCGATTTCTTGTCGTAGCTGATCAAACCATTGAATTGTGATGCTGACAGCGCATGAACAGCAGCTACCTCCTCATCACGTCTAGACAGAGCGTCTGGTGTAGTATGTAGGTGGCCTAGCCGATAATCAACCGAAAAATCATAACCAAACAATTTACTTATGCAATGAAGTTGCAGAATAGTCAAAAGGCGCTGATCAAGGAGAAATTTTAGACTATAATGATCCATTTGAATCAAGAAAGCTCTTCCGTAAAGATAAGGCCTCCAATAGGGGTGCAAATGGTACGGGTTAATCTCGACCGATCCAGTATCGAATCCTGTCGGTACCGAATCCGGTCAGTACCGGATAGTTGTAGCCAGATACGGTAGCGAAAATAGGAGAGCTAAAATCCGATCGAATAGCACCGGTAAATGGTAAACTAGATGCTATTCGACTGGATATCCAATAAGCAAGTTATTACCCCAACCAACCTAACCCATCAACCATTATTAACACCAAGTGGCCTAGATTTTATCCAAATCCTAAGCTAACTCCAGATTCCAGCCACTCTACCAGTTGCCACCAATCCTCCCCGCTTATGTTGAACTTGCGTATAAATTTATCGGTTTTTGACCATATGTATGAGTTTATCGCTTATATTGAACTTGTGTTGTGTTGGCTATCATATTTAAGTAATCTAGACAAATTTATTAGTAGTTGAATGCTTAAAGTGATGGTGATATGGTTCAGTATATATTCCTTTAAGTATGCACATACTGCCTGCCTATATTATGTGTTTTCGATCCAAAACTATCATGTATCCGTCCTGATAGTATTGTATTCGAAACTCTGAATACTTTGAATTTGTACTCATATCTGGCCTTACCATATCCAACTCTAAATTCAGGAAAAATATGGGTTAGGATGATGTGACAACACCACCAACACATACGACCATAGCGGCCAATATCAAGATTGAACTAAAGGTGAATTCGTTTCTTCAACTTCAACACATTTTAAACGAGAATATGATGCTACGTAATGATGAAAATATATATATTTGTAGCACCACATCACTTTGGAACAAATTGAAGCAAGGGTTCAAGTTGGAAAGGTTTTGGAATCCAATTCGGCCTCCAGATCAATTCGGATTCAGCCTGACAGACCAACTTCAAATGGCCATAACTTTTGATCCAGAAGGCTTCTCGGGGCCCGTGAGTACTCGTTGGAAAGCTCTTAAGTCTACTTTCAGATGGATCTGGTCTCACCTCCAAACTCCATCTAAGCAGATCAGAAACTGCGAAACAAGTCACATCACTTTTCCAGTCCGAGTCAAAGTGGGCCGAGAGCCTTATAACTTAGGCTATTTGGGCAGGTACTATTCATGTGAACAGTACCACGGCCATGTGAACAGTAAACATGAATAGTACCACATCCCTTTTATTAGATTAGTGCGACTTCCCCCTTCCCTATTTAAGGAGGTCGCACACCTTTAGTTTTTCTTGGGTTTTTCTTAAGAGATTATTCTGCTTAGCAGTTTCGCCGCATGTTCGGTTGAGAAACCCCAACTTGTGAACTTAATCTTTATTCGCAATACAATTTCAGATTGCATCTTGAACTCTCTTGCTTGTGTTCTCGATTCGCTTGCAGGAGATAGCCTTGTTGGCGAGGTCAACCGTGTTCAGCAACGGTTGCCCGTGAGGTAATTCTTGTATCCCTAGTTAGTAGATTGGTTTTTATTTCCTATAGTCCAAAAAAAAATTGCCCCACAAAAAGAGTTAATTCCGCTGTCCAAACCACGTTGTGCCTTTCAATCTGTTAGTTTTGGTTTGCTAAATTGAATTTGCGTCCATATTAGCATTGTCTAGTTGCTGGTCATATCTTTGTTCCATTAAAAATCCAAATAAAAGAAAAATTCCCCACCCCAAACCCTAATTTCCAAATTCGGCTGAATTTTCCTTTCTCTGCAGCCGCCACCAAAAATGCCATAACTTTTGATTCCGAGATTATTTTTGAGTGAGACCACCGCCATTAGATTCAAAAATTTATTATCCATCTATCTGTAAAATTTCACGTCATTCTAGCAAGGCAGGTAAGAGATGTGTGCGGTGAAAATTAACCCAATTATCTGTTTTGAATCTGCAACACTCAGAAGTTGTGATTTTTGTGCGAATTTCGGGTGTCGGGTCAAAAGAAAATCTGTAGAAAAATCCGTCAGAAAACAGAGAAAAAAAGAATCAGTGAAAAAGAGGCATCTGACGTGCCTCTTTTTGGGTCCAGTGGACAGAAATCTTCAGTTTTCAGTTTTGGGTCAATCCTTGTGTTCTTCAATTCCAGATTGCATTGGATTGAACTATCTTGTATTTACCACTCCTATACATTACCATACACTTGTTTTTAGCCTTCTTCCATTCTTGGTTCATCAATAACATAGGCTAAATGCTAGATACAAACTATAATTCAATTATATGCAATTTCTGAAATTAACTGATTGTTCTCCTTTGCCACCATATTGTGCCTTCCAAGCTCCACCTACTCTTGATCAGAACAGGTTCCCTCTCGCAATCGTACCCACGCTCGACACTGTGTCACGAACCAGCCACTGGTTGTACCACCTGCTGCATTGGTAAGAACACTTGTAAGAGTGTGGTAAGACGCTTGAAAATGTGTGATTCCACCTTCCACCACCTAGTAGTTGATAGGGATAATACCTTTGTTTTGTCTTTTGTTTTCTACTAACCATGACAGGTGAGTCGTCTGATGATCAAGAGTGTATTTTAAAGGGAGAGTTCATGAAGCTCTTGGATGAACCACGCATTGATAGGAAGCTGGATGCATTGCAGCGCTCCATCAATGAGAGTATTGCAGCACTCACTACACGCATTAAAAGAATGGTCAATCGGCCACCAAACAATGGACGCGAGTATGATCACGATGCGGACCACGATCATGAGGAGGGAGATGATAATGAGAGACAAAACCGCGACGCCAGTGCTTCATTTGCTGCCCAAGATGCACGCCCACGACACCGCCTACATCACAACCGTCACGGTATGGGAGGTAATAATTTTCAGCACTACAATGCTCGTGCTAATGATGAACCATTTGCTAAAGTTAAGTTTACCATACCATCTTTTGCGGGTGTTTATGATGCTGAAACTTATATAGATTGGGAGATGACAGTTGAACAAAAATTTAATGCCCATCTAGTTCCTAAAGTGAATAGAGTCAGACAAGCTACTAGTGAATTTAAAGATTTTGCTTTCATTTGGTGGACTCATGTAGTTAATTCTGGTTTAGCACCTGATACATGTGATAGATTGAAAGTAGCTATGTGTGCTAGATTTGTTCCTCCTACTTTTAAACATGAAATGCGTAAAAAATTGCAGCGCTTAGACCAAGTTAATAAATCTGTCGAGGAATATTATCAAGAACTACAAATATGCATGTTGCGTTGTAATGTTGTAGAAGATGAGGAGGATAAGATGTATCGTTTTTATGGGGGCTTAAGGCGTGAAATTCAGGACATAATTCATCACAAAGAGTATAATGATATCAATAGATTGTTCCAGCTTGCTTGTTTGGCAGAGAAGGAATTGCAGGGTAGGCGACAAAGGACTAGGAGCAACTTTGGAAGTACGTCTACATCGAGATCGACACCGGGGCAATCCAAGACAGCCCCACCTCCTATTTTTCGAGTTGCTGCCCCCTCTATGAGTAGGGTGCGTTCAACAGCTTCTCCGCCACCATCACGCGCACCCGAGACGAGAAAATCTACTAGTGTGCAAGCATCACCACAGAGCTCTTCATCGGTTGCTTCAACGGACCGTACGACGGGCATTGTGTGCCACCGTTGTAAAGGGATGGGCCACGTCATGAGAGATTGCTCTCACCCCGACTTCGACGCCACCTCCGCCTTGGACCCCCACACCGATTTGGCCTCCGGAAGGCGGAGGCCATGTCGCGGCAAGTTTTGGCTTGTTCTCATAAACAGGCCACCTTCGGTGCACCAACATTCTTCAAAAAGTAATGTTGAGGGGCTCAATCGGAAAACCCGACTGAAGGTGAGCCTATGTATGAGAACAGGGCAAACCTTGTCGCCATATGCAGAAACGCAGCATGAGAGCAGAAAATGCGACCAGCTATCGGCGATACACGATAATCGAGCTCCCGAGAAAATAGGCCTCCATCAGTACATCAACATCTCCCAAGCCGTGTAACGTTGCTACGGAATGTGGATGCACTGAAGGGGCCCATTTTAGGGGAGCAGCGCCTATCCGAGCGCACAATGCAGGTACAATGCCGCACCAGCACGATATATATACCCCACCAGCGGGGAAGTCCAGCCGACGGGAGTCCATGCGACAGGAGTCCAATCGACGGAAGGAAAGTCCAACCGGCGACGAAGCGTCGCAGCATCGTACGACCTCGATGCTTCAAGACCCGTGCCGCGCCAAGCACGTCCCGCTACGGGGCCGGCCAGAGGACAGCACGTTACAACGCGACCGCGACGCCTCGAGTCTCGTGCCGTATCAACCAGGCCTCACCAGGCAGGCCAGCAGGCACTTGCCATCAAGAGCACTCGACGTCGGAGTTGCCGTATCAACCAGGCCTCACCAGGCAGGCTAGCAGGCACTTGCCATCAAGAGCACTCGACGCCGGAGTCCGCCGTCGCTTGGCGTTCGCGTGGCAACTTACGGCCCACTCCGCCTACGCGTGCCTTGCCATCCGACTCCGCCAACACCTCCGATTTGGCTAGGGCAACCGCCGACCCCACCTAGCCGGAGGCGGGCTCGACCTCGGTTCCAACCCCGACGACGATGTCGGCTATCAGTCTCGACCTCGACCCCACTGCAGCAGGACCGGGTGGACAACGAAGGCTTCGCCGAGCCGCCCGGCGCCATACCTTTGCAGCAGGGTAAACACTACATCAAGCAGCAAGGCTTCGGCAAAGCTCACAGGCCGTAGGGACGGAGGGGGCCAAAGGGCTCGGCAACATGGCTCCGGCCCGTGAAGCCCTTCACCATGAGAGGCTCCTGTTGTAGGGGTGGCCCCCACCTAAGCCCGGCAGGCCTGTCGAGGGAATGTAAGGCCCAAAATGGGACATGTATAATGACGTAAGTAACCTTGAGGGGAATCTTCGGATGTAAGGGCATAATTGTAAAAGCACTCCCCATGTGGACATATATATACAACACAGGCCATGGGGAGAAGCCCCCAAGCCATTACTCATCTAACTCTCCACTACCATACCATATCTCTCTGTTTGGTCTGTAACCACAACATGTGTGATTGCAAGGTTTTCTCATTTGGTGTTTGCTGAGTTGGTGCAAGGCAAGAACAGGAGGTTCTTGAGATTGTCCACCGAATCTACAAGATTCATCTCTTCTAATTCGTGTCTTCTTTTTCTGAATTCATGGTTTGGGGAGTTTGGTAGATTGCTTCTAATTTGTGCCTTGCATTCTAGTGTAAATTGCCCTTATCAAGATTGTTGGCTATGTCAAGACAAGGAGAAGACTCCATCCGTAAGAACCAAAGGAGAATGAATCTCGCTGAATGTATCAGGAAAGATCGGGCCATTCCTACGCATCAACTAATCCTTAGTTGGTCCATATCATCATGGTATCAGAGCGTGGATAATCACGGTACGTGCTTGTGTTTCTTGTTGATTTCAGGATGTTGAGAGTGAGTAAAAGAGGTTCAAGCGGCTACGACAGCGATGAATTGGGCGAACCACTCTAGCTAGACAACAAGAGGGCACACCACATCACTCATAATTCTCAAATCCTCACCCTAGAACACTTGCATACCTGAGCAAAGCTAGGATAGTTGGATGGTTAACTAGCAAGTCTCCATTCTAACCCATTAAATAGATAAACAACCAACACCTATCTAACCGTAATAGATATATCCACTAAGCACATATGGGAAAAACCTGTTAACCCCCACACAATATGAGTTTTACCATACATTACATAGATGCATATTTTTTAAAGCACATAAGCCCGAATCCGCTAAGCCCTTAGCCTTTGATCTAACTTGATTTTCTCAATTTCTTCTTGGCATAAACCGCTTTTTCAAGTGCCATGATTTTGATCCAGAGTAGTTTATAGTATTTTGGTCAACTTACCAACAAACCCTTCGTTGACCCGAACATCATCTTCCCTTGCAAGCAATCGCTATATTTATCATGTGTAAATATACCACTGGCTTGCTACACGTCGGTAAATCTCTCTCGTTCCTGTTCTACTAGATCACGCCTCACTTGGACCGACTAAGTCAAATGGTACAATCCGTCGCTCGAACTTTTCTTCAATATTTCATGCCTTGATTGTTCTGGGCCTCAGCTTCTCTATGAGCATAGCCCTGATCCTCGTCGTTCATCACAGTTGACTCCAAGCCTCCCTGCACATCCAAAGATAAAGAGATCGTTTTCAGCCATAAGTTCTTTACAACTTTCCACGTTAGCTGAAATATACATCATAAAACACATATGCACTGATATAGATCAAACAAAATCGACCCATAACCAAAAATCTAATTTTCAGCCGGTGCAACTTGCCCTGCCAATCAGACCACTAGCCTGTCCGATCTGACCACTACTGGCTACCGGGCAGACCACCAGAAATGGCCGATCTAACTGCCTCCTCTGGCCGGGCAGACCATCAGGTCTGCAACCTATGTGACCAGTGGCTGGTCTAACTGTCTCCTCTGACCGATCAGATTGTCAGATCTACAACCTACATAAAAACTACAAATTTATAAAATTCAAAATTTCAGTTCTTTAAAATAGTAATAATTTATCACAATAAAATACTAAATCTTCTCACATGTTTATCAGTCTCGATGGGGAGCAGCTGGCGTGGAGGACGCCGAAAGCAAAAGCCTCGAGCAGATGCCCAGACCAGGGCGCCACGGCCAACCAACTAAAGCAGAGATAGCCTCGATGTCATCAAAGTTTGCCATAACGGGGATAGAATAACGTAAAACGTATGGTTAGCACAATATTTCCTTTCCGGGTAAGAAAAGAAGAGAGAATATTTAGCTTTCCTCCAGACGTAGCAGAATCAACATGCTCCCACGGTGAGTATATGTGTAAAGCCATAAAGACATCATGGATTGCGACTTTAGCTAATTAATTAAACCAGGGCTAGCTTTACTTAATTTGGCTGCACGCACTGCCATCGCCTCAATCACAGGACAAGTGCACGCACTCACGAATCAAAACGTAAGCTAGGGAGGGAACCAACCAACCATGGAGGCGACGGCGGTGAGCGTTGGCAAGGCCGTGCTGGATGGAGCGCTGGGCTACGCCAAATCCGTGGCAGCTGAGGAGATCGCGCTGCAGCTCGGCATTGACCGCGACGTGGCCTTCATCACGGACGAGATGGAGATGATGCAGTCCTTCCTGATGACGGCAGATGAAGAGCGAGACCAGAACAAGGTGCTCACTACCTGGGTCAAGCAGGTCCGTGAATTGGCCTACAACGTGGAAGACAGCCTCATGGACTTCGGCCTTCACTCGGAGTTGGAGAAGGCTTCTTGGTGGTGCATCCCTCGCAACCCATGCGATCGACGCCGCATCGCCAAGGAGGTCAAGGAGCTGAGGGCCAAGGTCGAGGAAGTGAGCAGCAGGAACCTGCGCTACCGCCTCATCAAGGATGCCACCGGCTCCAAGCCTGCTGCCATTGGGGCTGATCAGGCCGACATTGCCGGTGCGGCAATGTTTGGCATTGAGGATGCATGGCGCTCGGCCACAGAGCAGGAAAAATCAAAGCTGGACCTTCACCGGCTGATTACCAGCGAGGAGGTGGACCTAAGAGTGATCGCGGTGTGGGGAACAAGTGGTGATCTTGGGAAGACGTCTGAAATCAGGAAGGCCTACGATGACCCAACGGTGAACGCGAAGTTTGGATGCCGTGCTTGGGTCAGATTGATGCGTCCTTTCAATCCAAAAGAGTTCCTCGGGAGCCTTGTGAGGCAGTTCTATGAAAATTCTTCTGAAGAATCTGGAAACACCCAACAAGGAACAACTCTAGGGGCTAATGTTCTTCTGAAGATGGAAAAGATGGGGCAAAGTGATCTTGTCCATGTGTTCAATGCAAAAGTGAGTAGCAATTGCTACCTCATTGTGATTGATGGCCTATCCACAATAGTGGAGTGGGATTGCATCAAACCCTACTTCCCTAACAAGAAGAATCAAAGCAGAATCGTCGTGTCCACGCAACAAGCTGAAATTGCAAGCTTGTGCACGGAGCAACCATACGAAGTGTCAGAGCTCAAGCAGTTGTCATCTGATCAGGTTATTTATCTATTCCACAAGAAGGTAATCTTTGAATCTTATCAACCATCCAATATGATTTTCGTTTATCTCTTTCCTTTTCCTTGGTCAGCTATCCAAACAATTTCAAGAATAATCTAAATGTATCTATTGAATTACATGTCTAGGTGACATTCTCTTCTTTCACGTTACAAAAACTAGCGAAATTTCGCGCGCAATTGCGTGGCTAAATATTGCAAAACATTGTATTTAATTTGTTATATAACTCTACTGTCTTTGAATAATATAATTGTATCTGTTATATAATTATAATAGTTATTATATATATATATATATATATATATATATATATATATATATATATATACAAGATAAATTTGCATCATTATAATTTAGTCCCACCAAAATAAGTAGCATAGATCTTCTCATTTTTTTTCTTAATTAACATGTAATTAATCTGCCCCACCGAAATAAGTGGTATAAATCTTAACCTTTTCTCTCAAATAATGAGCGAAATTTTAGGAATTTTGCTTTTTTTTTTGTGATTACAAGAAAGACGCACATGCAGATACATCACGACATGCACACACACGAGTACGCCCCTTAGCACACGCATAAAAAGACAGAGGCGAAGTATAAATACGCGATCACTCACAAAATTCCTATTGAAAGCATACTCATGTGTGCATAAATGTGAGCACCAAGATTTGAACCCCAGTGGATGGAATTGTGTACCCACAACTCCATCCCACTAAGAAGTGGTTCCTTGCTTTTTTTTTTTTTATTTGACGATTATTTTGGGATTTTCTAGACCTCTAAAATTTAGGACCTTGAATATCAATGGTTGTTTGTAGATATATATATATATATATATATATATATATATATAACATATATACTTCAGTATCCTTAAGGTGTGTGGCCTTGCAATAGGTACATGAACAAAATTGGCCTTCTCAACTCACTTGTTATACTCTGATGCGTAGCAGCCTCTGGATCGGATTAGATATTGTGAGATATGGCACGAGCATGTACGGTATCAAGAATAAAGTAAATGAATCTCATAGAGAGAACCAAAATAACGACGCCAAAACAATCACTATGAGGGAGAAAGATTTGGCAAGCCGACTGCAAATTTTTTTAAGCACAATCTCATAAGAATGCAAGCGATTGTCACTCTTTCACAATCTTTTTGAACCTTTTAGAATCTTTGGATCCTTATCTTATACAAACCCTCAACTACCAATACTAGGTATTTTACCCCTTAAGACCATTCTAAACTAGTTTTGAACTAAAGTGGTGTTGATGTGGCAATGGTTAGCGGGTCCCACCTGTCAGCCTCTACCATACTTCTTCCTCCTCTCCATCCACTTCTCTCCCTCTCTCCCTCGTCCACTCCACCTCCTCCTACCACCTTTTGTTAGACATAGAGGGCTTCCACCCTAGTTCCATTTTATTAAATGAAACCACAACATTTTTGTTCACTGTTCGGCACCATAGGTCATCTCCTCCTACCACTTCTCCTCCTCACCACTAGCTTTCCATCCCTCTTCCATGGCTGTTGTATGATTGCCCCACATGTGTTACATTGTGCCCTACGCAGCCACAATTCAGGGAGAAAAGTAACACATGCTCAGAGAGAGAGAGAGGGAGAGAGGGAGCTTATGTAGCTGTAGTGTAGCCCGAGCTCAACAAGAGAGTGTGTGACGGTGTGGACGTCAAGAGGGGAGCTCAAGGTGCACGACGGTTGCAAGCTCCAGCAAGAGGAGAAGCAGCGGTGGTACATGTGTGTTGGACTTAACCATGTCGCACCTATAGACATTTCAGTAGTCTTAGTCGTATTGCATTAGTGTGTGCGTTAAGTGAGTTAGTGCATGCGTTAAGAGAATTAGTTCGTGCGTGTGTTATGTAATTTCATGAATGTCATGAATAGCATGGACGTGGGATGGCACGTCATAAAGAGTTGGTCGTGGCAGGTATGTCAGGTCAGTTATTTGTTTTTTGTAGTATAAAAAATCAACAGAGAAAATGCTGCAAAGCAATTCCGGGTGACACAAAAAAACAATGTAGTCTCATAAATTCACTGTTCCCCAGCGAGTCCAAACATTGAGGAGTGTCGAGTCTTCATGGTCGTAACTCACTTCAAGTACGTTCCTTCGTGGGCGTATCTCACTTCGAGTATGTTCCTTCGTGGTCGTAGATCACTTCGAGTACGTTCCTTCATGGGCGTAAGAGTAATGTTCATTGAGTACTGTAGCAGAGTACTATTCATTGAGTACTGTAGCAGAGTACTGTTATATGATTAATGTAGCAATTTACTACTCTATGAGTATTGTAGCAGACTATTGTTCATTCAAGCAGCTTATTTGGGTACTCATAGTCAAAGTCTTTTGAGTACTCACAGTCGAAGTCTTCCGAGTACTCACGGTTGAAGTCTTTCAACCACGTTGTGTGCTCCTCTGACCACGTTGTGTGCTCTGACTTTCTGCAACAAGTGGTATCAGAGCGAGCATTGTGATTGATCATGTCACGATGTCGAAGCATGAATCAAGATCTCCATCATGAATGCCACTACCGAGAGCCCGAGTCCACGAAGACGATGACAGGAGTGGCAGTGGAGGCCGCGAGATGGTGGTGCAGCGTGTCATGAAGGAGACGAGCAGAACGATGGTCTACCCCATGCTGACGCACACAAACTACAACGACTGGTCCCTTTTGATAAGGGTGAACCTACAGGCACAAGGACTCTGGGAGGTGATTGAGACTAGAGACACCGTCGACTACCACGATGACCACTTAGCATTGTTAGCAATCTTGTGTGTTGTGCCAACCAAGATGTTGGCGACTCTCACTGTCAAGGACACGGCGAAATAGGCATGGGACGCCATGAAAGTGATGCGTATGGATGCTAAGCGCATGTGCGAAGCCAAAGTGCAAATGTTTTCCTCGGAGTTTGAGTCCATGAAGTTCAAGGACGAAGAGACTGTCGACGACTTTGCAATGCTGCTCACCGGGCTCATCAACAACCTTAACCTACTCGGTGACAAGATCGATGATGAAAGGGTGGTAAGGGAGTTTCTTCATGTCGTTCCCTCACGATACTCGCAGGTCGCAATTTCCATCGAGACGCTTGTCAACCTCGAGACAATCTCCATTGAAGAGCTAACGAGCCGGCTTAGGGTCATGGAGGAACGCTACGACCTGCAGGGTGAAGCTGGCGTCCGAGAAGGGTGGCTACTCCTCACGAAGGAGGAGTGGATCGTGCGCTAGAAGAAGAAGGAGCATAGCGAAGGCTCTTCTAGTGGCGAGAAAAATGGAGTTGCCAGCAGTAATCGGTGTTGTGGCAAGCAGCGTGGTCATGGGCGTGGCAACGATAGCTGCAACAACAGAGATTCATCGTCTACTATGGCCGTGATATGATGAAGATCAAGTGTTACAACTGTAACAACTACAAACACTTCTTGAAGGACTATTGCAAGCCACGTTGTGAGTGCAAGAAAATGGCAAACTTGATGTAGGTGCAAGATGATGCACCGGCGCAGCTGATGGTTGAGCATTGCGAGCTTGCTCAGGTGGCCATTGACACAACATAAGCTGTGTATCTCAACAAAGAGAAGGTGGTGCTGGTCGATTCAAGCGAAAGAGAGTGGTACCTTGACATGGGAGTGAGTAACCACATGACCGGCTAGAAGAACATGTTCACCTTGCTGGATGATCATGTGAAAGTTAAGGTGAAATTCGGTGATGGCTCAACGGTGGATATCTATGAAAAGGGCTCCATGTTGTTTGAGTGCAAAAATTAGGAGCATCGAGTACTCACAGAGATATTCTACATCCCTTGACTACGGTCTAACATCATTAGTCTTGGTCAACTCGAGGAGGGTGGTTGCAAGATTGTACTCAAGGATGGTGAACTTTGCATCTTCGACCGACAGCAAGCGTTGCTAGCATGAGTGCGATGGTCACGGAATAGGCTCTATACACTTGGCCTGAACCTAACCACACCAGTGTGCCTGAAGTCACAAGCGAGTGAAAAAGCATGGCGCTAGAATGCGCGCTACGGCCACCTTGCCTTCCATTCTCTACATGACCTGGGTACCAAGAGAATGGTGGAGGGCATACGCATCATAAATCGAGTGCAAAAATTCTGCAATGGCTACATTCTCAGCAAACAACATTGAGTACCATTCCCACACGCTTCATCATATCGTGCAGAGCATGGCCTAGAGCTGGCTCACGGTGACCTGTGCGGCCCGATCTCGCCAGTCACACCAGGTGGCGGGAGGTACTTCTTGCTGATCGTGGATGATCACAACCGCTTCATGTGGCTAGAGGTGATCAAGTCGAAGGATGAGGCATTCAAGTTCTTCAAGAAGTTCATGGCCATTGCCAAGAATGAGATCAGCTCCAAGCTGAAGGTGTTTCAAACTGATCGAGGTGGGGAGTTCAACTCCATCAACTTCAATGACTAGTGCGATCAGATGGGCATCAAGTGGTATACGACTATGCCATACTCATTGCAACAAAATAGTGTCATGGTGCGCCGAAATCAAACAATTGTGGAAATGGCTCATAGCATGTTGAAGAGCATGGCGATGGCCACCATGTTTTGAGGTAAAGCAGTAAAGACTTTTATGCATGTCCAGAATTGTGCACCGACTCAAAGCCTGGATGGTATAATGTCGTATGAGGCATGGTACAAGAGGAGGCCTAAAGTCCACTATTTCCGCATGTTCAGATGTGTGGCACACGTCAAGAAGGTTGGTCCAGGTGTCACCAAGCTCTCCAACCGCTCTACGTTGATGGTGTTCATTGGGTATGAGGAGGGCTCAAAAGCCTACCATGTCTATGATCCAGCCACGAAGAAGCTCCATGTGACACGTGATGTTGTGTTCAAAGAAGAGCGATAATGGGACTGGACAACATCATCTTCATCAACTGGCATCAGTGAACTTGACACATTCACCACCGAGTACACCAATGTGACAACTAATACTCCGGTGGATGTCGATCGCACCATGTATTCACCAAATACGCCTGTGACACCATAGGCGGCGGAACCACTCTAGCCCACAACACCTTCTAGAGCTACGGTGTAGTGGGCAACACCACCGGCTAGCAGATCGTGTGATTCTGAAGGAATGCTGCTAAGATATCACATGATGTCAAACATCTACATCACAATTGAGGAGGTGCAGATTGACAACATCGAGCCTACTGATGAAGTTGTGGAGTACGGTGATCCCTGTCTCCTTGGTGCAGAGGAGCCCACGAGCGTCCAAGAGGCACTCTCGGACATAGCATGGAAACAGGCTATGAACGAAGAGTTGAAGTCTTATATACAACAACAACACTTGGGAGTTCGCCGCACTCCCTACTGGTCATCAAGCAATCGGGCTCAAGTGGGTCTTCAAGGTGAAAAAAGATCCTCAAGGTAACATTGTTAAGCATAAAACTTGTTTGGTCGCAAAAGTATATGCAAAGCGATAGGGGGTGGACTTCGATGAGATATTTGCACTGGTGGCTCGCATTCAGACGGTGCAGGTGCTGATCACACTAGCGGCGCATGGCGGTTGGTAGATACACCTTATGGACATTAAGTCTGTGTTCTTGAATGGTGATCTGGTTGAGGTGTATGTCCAACAGCCTTCGGGGTACATCAACGACAAAAACAAGAATGAAGTACTAAGGCTATGCATGGCCTTATATGGGCTATGGCAGGCGCCGCAAGCCTGGAACTCAAAGATGGATGCCACCTTGGTGTCGGTTGGGTTCACGAGAAGTCCACTTGAGCATGCGGTACACTGGCAGGAAAGAGGCAATACGTTCTTGCTCATGGGGGAGTACATCAATGACCTCATCATCACTGGCTCCAACGTCGATGACATCATCGAGTTCAAGGCCCAGATAAAGGAACTATTCAGCATGACCAATCTTGGTCCACTAAGTTATTATTTGGGTATCGAGGTCAAGCAAGAAGGCAAAAAGATCACACTGTCACAGAGTAGCTATATGTGCAAGATTTTGGAAGCAACGGGAATGGCGTAGTGTAATCCGTGCTCGACGCCAATGGAGAACCAGCTAAAGTTAAGCAAGAAATATGGCAGTGCCACTGTCAATGCCATTGAGTACCACAACATCATTGGAAGTCTTTGCTACCTTGTGAACACGAGGCTAGACATAGCTTACGCCGTAGGGATTGTGAGAAGATACATGGAGGCACCAACGTCAAAACATTTGGCTACGGTGAAGCATATTCTTCACTATGTGAGCGGCATGACTAGATTCGAGTGCTGTTACATGAGGGCAAGTACGCCGGATCCTGAACTTGTCGGATATAGCGACAGTGACTTGGAGGATGATACAGATGACAGCAAGAGCACCACGAGTATGGCATTTTCCCTGGTGCAAGTTTGATCACTTGGGTGTCATAAAAGCAGAAGATTGTGATGCTATCCTCGTGTGAAGCGAAGTATGTCGCAGCAACAACAACAGCATGCCAGGCAATCTGGCTAACGCGGCTCCTCGGAGACCTGATGCGTGTGGAGCCGAAGAAGGCAAAGCTACTCATTGACAACAAGTCGGCAATTGCTTTGTGCAAGAATCCTATGCTCCATGATCACAGCAAGCACATTGATACGAGGTATCATTTTATTTGCGACTGCATTGAAGATGGCAAAGTAAATGGGGAGCACATCGGCACAAATGAGCAGCTGGCTGACATTCTTATGAAGGCCCACGATCGTGTCAAGTTTATTGAACTGAGGCTGATGATCGGGGTGGTTGAGGTGAAGCCAGTGTGCCATAGTTAAGGGGGGTGATTTGTTGGACTTAACCATGTCACACCTACAGACATTTCAGTAGTCTTAGTCGTACTACATTAGTGCGTGCGTTAAGTGAGTTAGTGCATGTGTTAAGAGAATTAGTGCGTGCGTGTGTGTTATGTAATTTCATGAATGTCATGAATAGCTCGGACGTGGGATGGCACGTCATAAAGAGCTTGTCGTGGTTGGTATGTCGGGTTAGTTATTCGTTTTTTGCAGTATAAAATATTAACAGAGAAAACGCCGCAAAGCAATTCCGGGCGGCACGAAAACACTATTGTCTCGTGAGTTCACTGTTCTCCAGTGAGTCCAAACATCTGCGAGTGTCGAGTCTTTGTGGTCATAACTCACTTCGAGTACGTTCCTTTGTGGTTATAGCTCACTTCGAGTACGTTTCTTCGTGGTCGTAGCTCACTTCGAGTATGTTCCTTCATGGTCGTAACTCACTTCGAGTACCAGTACCTTCGTGGTTGTAAGAGTATTGTTCGCCGAGTACTATAATAGAGTACTGTTCTACAAGTACTGTAGCAATTTACTGTTCTACGAGTGCTGTAGCAGGGTACTGTTTATCCAAGTAGCTCATTCCCGTACTCATGGTCGAAGTCTTCCAAGTACTCACGGTCGAAGTCTTTCGAGTACTCATGGTCGGAGTCTTCCGAGTACTCACGGTCGAAGTCTTCTGAGTACTCGCAATTGAAGTCCTCCGACCACGTTGTGTGCTATGACTTTCTGCAACAGCGTGCACCACATTCTTGAGTGAGGCAAACCCGAGGTTGGGGTATACACATGCGGAGGTGGCTGATGAAGTGGGAACGGCTTGATGCTAGCCGCGGCAAGCACAAGCAAGGGAGGTGCATGACGGTAGCAAGTTCTAGCAGACCAAACGGAAAGGAGAGAGCGTAGGAGCACCCCCTTGGCATGGGGAGGCTGGATGTGTTCTTGCCTTGGCTTGAGGTGACCCCAGGAGGGCTAGCAATGGCGGTAGCCATGGATGCAGTCCCACCTCCTCCCTAAGCTTTGCCCTCCTCCCCCAGATCTGGTTGTTGCTCTCGACCTCCTCTGTCAGCTCTGGCTGCTGCTCTCTGCATCTTCCTGAAGTTCCGACTGCCACTTGCCAGTCCCCCAGCTCCAGCCACCACTCGTGGTATTTGCAGGGAGGAGAAAGCAACAAGAGAAGAGGATGGGTGGTGGTGACTAGGGAGGTAGAATTATTGGAGTAGGAAAAAGGATGATGTGGATATCATGTTAGTGAAACCTATCTATGTAGATGCCACGTTAGTCAAACCAGATGGTTTTGGTCTCAAAAGGGTAAAATGGCCGTTATTGTTAGTTGCGCAGGGTGTCAAATATCCGATTTCATAGTTGAGAGTTGATTTCTAGACTTTTCCAATTTCGTAGTTGAGAGTTGATTTCTAGACTTTTGAGATAGTTGAGGGGGTTGAATAGACTTATTCCATCATTATTTATGATGCATGAAGATAAAATTAAAATTACGAAACACAAGCACACTAGTTACCGAGAGTGAAAAAATTCACTTCTTACTTTTACTGTTTTTCAGGTTGAGCCTGCAATCTATTCTGCTAAGCCCATCTCCGAGTCAAGCACAGTGACTACTACTGAAATACAGGAGGAAGGGCAACCAGAAGGTGCGATCGGTGGAAATGCTGTTTCCACCTCAACAATAAAAAGGGGCCTTGATCGCAGCAAGACTATGGCAGTCCTCGCTGAAGATCTTGTTGGGCGAACAACGGAGAAATCTAAAGTTATTGATTTGATTGGCGACCCAGATGACAGCCAGGGCCGCAAGGTTATCTCAGTGTGGGGAATGGGAGGTATTGGGAAAACTAGTCTTGTCAAAAGCGTCTATCGAAGCCAACGGCTTGGTGGCTGGAAGCGTGCTTGGGCCACTGCACTGCGCCCTTTCAATCCCCACGTACTCATTCGAAACTTGGCATTGCAAATTGAAATACTTGAAATTGAAAGTCAAAAACGTGAAACTGAACGTCAACAATATCCTACTGGAGCAAATGGAAAGGAACAGAAGAAAAAGATAGGAACAATGGGATTTCAAGAGATGACTGCCGAGTTAAATAACCTTCTAGAAAAGCATAAGTGCCTCATTGTTCTTGATGATTTATCTTCCACTGAAGAATGGGATTCAGTTAAACACTACTTGGAAAATGCTAAACGGATCATAGTCACCACAAGGGAAAAAAGTATTGCCAAACATTGCTCGAAGCAAGACCAGAACATGTCCAGCCTTAATGGCCTGGAATATGATGCTGCACTTGACCTGTTTCAAAAGAAGGTACTTACAAACCTACAATCCTTTCATCTCCTTTGGGTTAAGTTTGGTTCTCTGTTCTTCAGTAAGCTGCACATTTGCCACAATCCAACTAAGGGTATGCGCAGTAAATCTTAGATGACAACGTTGCCGTTTGGTACATACCAAATAAACGAAAAGTTTAGAAATTTCATAATTTTCAACTTTCATATCTCAAAATTTTAGCTTCAAACTAAATCTCCATATTTGATATTTCGAACCTTAATACATCAACCTCAATGTGAATAGTGGCTCCCTATCAAGAGTAATCTAGGATGAGAATGATTGCTATATACAAAACAAACTATGATATTTTTCTAGTATTCTAGAAATTTCAAATTTTGGAATTTATAAGTTTGAAATGTCATGTATTTAGATTCTAAAATTCAATCTTTCCAAAAACTTGGTATGAAATATGAATCTCGAATCCCAGTCATCAAATTGTTGACAAATAAATTTAAAAAATGAGTTTCACATTTTTTATTTCTCAACATTCGGGAATTTGAAACTTTACAGTTATGCATTCTGCATTTTTATTTAATTTTTTAGATTTTGAAATTTGGAGATCAGGATGACTATTTTTATTTTTAATTATTAATGTTTTGAAACTAACTTTTGAAATGTCAACATTAAATTTTGAAGTGTGTGTGTGCGCGCACATGATAGCGAAGATTAACTTACCCACCTTTCCAATGTGTTAGATTGATTATTTATGCTAACTAATCTTATTTTTATTTTCTTAGTATTAAATTTCATATTTTCAAGTTTAAAATTTAATTGAATAATTCTAAAACATATTGAATATCCATGTTTCAAATTTAATTATTAATTCATAAAAAGCAAAATATTATATTTGAATTTACATTTTGTCATTCATCTGCTCGTGCGTTGCAACGAAATTTATTGGATATATAGAAAATCATGCTATGGAAGAGAGTTACTATGATCAGTTAAAATGTGAAAAGTGATGAGAAGTTGAGAATAGGGCGGTTGGAGGAGAAGGGACGTACGACCACCAACTCATTCTTTTATAATAGTAATGATATATATATATATATATATATATATATATATATATATATATATATATATATATATATATAGGAAAAATATTTTTTACTCCCGAGTGTAATTACACCCACCTCTAATATACCACCTAAATAAACTTGAAATACTCCTTTATCACTTTAGGTATACTCATATACTAATTATAAGATACTCTAATGTAAACCATACGAAAAAATTGCAAGGGGGTCCATAGTTTTTATCGTATTTTATAAATACCTTTATATACGCACATAAAAAGTTGTATGTCAAACAAATGTGCATACCACCTCTGAAAAATTGTTCATACCACCTATATGATCTTAAATACTCGTATACTACATGTATATACCCTCCATTACACGAGATACTCCCTACATTGTGAGATACAACATAGGGTGTAATTACACCCGGAAGTAAAAAAAAAGGCTTCATATATACACACACACATACATACATATCGAATTTCACAGCTTTGGTTAGAATTTTGAAAAAAAAAACTCCACTTTTGGTTCCTTAACTCCTGTCAGAATTTAATCATAAATTTTAATACCATTTACTTTACGTCCCTCAAATGCGAAAAGTGTGCCCCTCCGATAATAGTTTTGAAGTTTAGGGTGAAAACTAAACTTTGGGAAGAGGTGATGGAGCGAATGTGAACTTTTCCTAGAATTTATTTCTCTAGATAATGGCCCAATTTCCTTAACGTATCTATTTCCATCATAACTGCACCGAAACGGAAATGCCATTATATTTTTGCACATAAGCGTCTTTGTATGTCACTAGATATCTCACTAGACCAACCGTATTGACCTCAATATGAATCATCTATATAAATAAAAACAAACAATGATATTCAAGGCACCTCCTTCATTTTAAGCAAAAAAATCCCACAATAATCCTACAAAAGAAAAATTGTAGAAACTCTCACATTAACACTTTTTTTACCTTAGAATAACATGTAAACAACAAAACAAAGTAAATTAAATTAGTGCAACTTAAGCTAACAATAAGTAATATCAAATTTTATATGCTAATATAGTTTGTTATCAAGGTCACGATTCCACTGCGATCCTACCGGATCCTAACGATTCTATGAGTAGGATCACGATCCCACTGTGATACTACCTAATTTCGATCTATATTGCGATCTGTATCATCTACCTTTGGTAGGATCGTACGATACTACAATACGTGTCGCGATACTGACAACCTTGTAGAAGGGTAGTTGATTCTGCTCCACGCTGTTCTCATGCGCTGCTAAGTATGTAGCATCCATAGTCACCTTATCACACTAAAGGCTGTTTGTAGTTGACAACAACAATCGACAGAGCTTGACTAAAATCTCACGAGACACAACAACATCATTGTTCCCACCTACATATCTAAAGAACCATGTTGAGATTGTTCATGGTTTATTTTTACTAAACAATTGGCTATTGACAATTGTGTCTAATTAAAATTTATATTTGTGAAAGTCTATAGTTTTTAGAGTTGTCTGTCAGGGACGGTCTGACCACTATACAGATGCGGTCTAGCCACTGTGCAAAGGCGGTCAAGTGGTCAGACTGGTCAATTGCTTCTTAGGCAATTTGCTAGGGGTCAGTCTGACCGGCATGGGTCAACCGATCACACCCGCCTAGTAGCTAGTGGAGTGAAGGTTTTAGAATAACATATGGGAAGTTGAATTTAAAAATATCATTCACCATTTTCTAATTGCCATAACGGGTCTTACAATATCCTTATGGATTCACTAAGGACTTAATGCCAACCTGGAGATTGAGGACAAGTTGCTTGCCAGTGAGGGTTGTAATGTTGTGTAGTGGGTAAAGTAGCTCTGTTATTTAGTACCATAGGAAGATGAGCTTCATGCGGTATTGTACCACCTACACCGAGTTCATATGGCCCCACCGGCATAGTATTAGTCGCACTTACATATAGGAATTAGTAGTTTTCTTGTTATATAGTTGAGTTTGTTTTCTCATAGATATATTACATGTATTAGAGATAAGTTTTCTAAAGTTTAGAGATTATTTGTTAGGGATCAAGTCAAGTATTCACTAAAAATGGGATAGCACTGTTTGTATTATCAATCAAGCAAGAATGGATGAATTGGACTGTTTCACATCTCAATCTATGTCTATTAAACGGGCAGCATATCACATGAAAACCACGTAGTTTTTGAAAATATGAAAACTTTCAATTTGAGCCATCGGATCTTGTACCAACAGTCAGATTTCTGACCTCTTCTCCACCCTGTCCATTTTGCAAAAAGGCCCATATGCTCTCCCTCTTCCTTTCCTCTCTCTGTCCCCTCTTTCATCTCTCCAATGAGCCAAGCAGAAGCCGGCGGATGAAGGCGCAGCTGAACGAAGCTGTGCCATGCGGGGGTCGGCAGACGGAGGCGCGCCGTGTGGTAGACAGTAGACAGAGGCTCAGCTGGACGGGTCAACGGTGGGTGGTGCAGGCAGAGACCAAACGGAGCTAACAGGTGACGGTGTCGCAGACGGGCGGTATGGATAGGCCACGACAGTGGACAGCGGCGCAGGTGGGCCACGGACGGTGGCCGGGACAGGGGGAGAGAGGTGAAGAGATGGAGAAGGAGGGAGAATGCGATGGTTTTTTTTTTTTTGCAAAATGTATAGGAATAGATCGTAGCTGTTGGCTCACAATCGGACAGCTCACACCTAGGTTCTCAAGTTTTCAAAAGATGACCGGTTTGCACGTGATATGCTCCCATTAAACGGCCCCCTGTTCCACATGCACAGGGATCCCATGGGGATTGAAAATATTTTATATGTATATTTTTAAATTTTTAAATATTTATTATTTATAAGTTTTAGGTATACTTTTTCTCAAAATATTGCTTTAAAACATAAATTATAATATATAGATACACATCTTATTCAAACATATGCAAAAAGAATACATTGCATATTCAAAATCTGTAATATATAAATAAAATAATACAATTTTAAATCTTAGTGTGACCAAAGTATCATCACCGTCACCCCACAAGGGGAGTTCCCCCACCCCTGCCTCCACGGCGAAATTGCCACCAGTAATGCCTTATCCCACTAATCTTGAAACTCAATTCTCCTTCAAGCCTTTGGCCAAACGTTCACATTAGAGTATCACTATTTTATGTATACTTCACCTTTTATGGAGACTTCTACTCCCTCTGCTTGCAAATTAATCATCTTGCACTTGACACAGGTCTACAAGGTGATACTTTGATCACAAATTCCTTCAAAATTTGTTGTTACAAGTCAAAACAATTATACCATATAGAAGTATATTTCATGGTGAATATAGAAATACCATTTTTATCTTGTCAATCTAAATAACTTATGACATATTCATGGACAACCTTAAAAATATTTGATTGGGGCTAGCATGTGTTCTAGTACGACTTAGATCTGCAATCGGAGGCAGTTGTACAAGGGGAGTTAAAGCTTACAAAATAAGCCAAATAAGGTCCACTACTACACAGAAGATCATCACAGACGATTCAAAAACATCATTACAGAAGGTTTCGTGAACTGTCTGAGTTTATGGGTCAGTAATAATATCAGGTCATCACAGACGGCTTCCGAACCATCTGTTATGTAGACTTTTACAGATGGTTTTTACTAAAAACCATCTGTGATTTGAGTAACACAGATATTAATATCACAGATGGTTTGTAGTTGAAATCGTCTGTGATAAATCATATATCACAGATAATTTCTACTAAAAACTGTCTGTGTTACTCAACTACCTTAGACCATTACGAGTTAATAACCTATTTTTGTTTATTGGCTAGTCTCAGGAAATGCTAGCATGCCCTCTGAAAAAGTAGATCAACACAGTATATATATACATCTCACATTCATTCATTTCGAAGACAAGAACATCTATTTCATAAATCGATTAACAGAAATTAAATAAATGGATATCCTCATTAAATTACGCTCAGTCTTATCCTAGTTAAATTCATTCTACATTATGGAACTCCCCATCTTTTTTATGACTTTGGACATCAAAAGTATGCATACTATCCTCGAATATGTTTGAGGTCATCCTATTCCAACAGAGTTGTAGGGATGGATGCAACCTGTTGGTAGGAAGATCAATATCTTGCATACATATATAAATTGAAAAGTATGAAATAATTATCACAAGATTAGCAAACCTGAGTATCATAGTTCTTCCCAGAATTGACGAATAGGTACATGTTATGACAAACAGAGAATCCACAGGTATTGCCCGCTGGCTACTGGTGGCACTGCAAAAATAGAACTTGTTAGTTTGAGAGGCATTACTATGAAGTGTTATATAGGATTTATGTGTACTAGCGAATACTGAAAAATCTAGATCGTGTCGCAGGGCTTCGATCCCTCACTTGGATTTCCGTACCTCTACAACGTACATGGCAAATGCCCTACGTGATTCCAAAAGTTAGCCTTGGTCATTGGGAAGGAAGGAAAAACTACAATGGAGTTATCTATGGAGGAAGTGCATTTACCCGTCGATTAATCGTTGAACAACTGTACAATCAGTTTTGTTTCTCCTTAGGGAATTAAGGCATATTACCTTGTTTCATTTTGGTATAATGATAATTAGAATCCAGTGGAACCTGCACAGGTATATCGTCATGATCATTAAACCTAAGTTCGTGTTGCTTATAAAGTACAAATCAATAAGTATAGGCACTAGTGCAGCACTTACTCCTAGTTATAGGGCATAAGAATGAATTCTTTATTGTGGTGGGCCACCAATGTCATCGTCATTTAATTTAGGACAAAGGATGCATCCTCCTTGATGGTATCCATGGACACCAAGCGTGGGTCGAAGAAACCAACCAGTGATTTCTTTAATCTGACTTCAGTCATCATGTATCTACACACACACACACACACACACACATATATATATATACACATACAACAACAATGAGTTATATATGACATTAATCTGTATTACATAATCATAGACTGCGATTGTACACACTTACAGTGTCTAGCTTCAAATGAGTGAGGCGTCGAGGGTGTTGAATGTGAAGAGAAAGAATAAGTCCTCGAAGGTCACCGTGAAGACACAGTCATGAATATCGTATTGTAGATGATGCTGCCTAAACTTGACGATGAGACCTAAGCACCATTGTTCCTCCAGCTTGTTGGCCTGTTCCATGTAATATGTATGCAATCTCTGTTAAGCTAGCCATAGGGTTAAGATTCACTCTTTTGGGTTGACCAACGGCTCGCATAGCATGAATTTTTGGGCCAACAGCAAATAGAGGATCTCATCATTGGTCTTCTTCGGTTTGTCCTTGCCGCCTCGACTGTAATTCGACTTCACGGTAGTCAACAGGGCACGAGATGTAGATGCACCGTGACTTGCTGCGTTCTTGCAGGTAGCTATGGACTTGGCACTGGTGCACATAGCTCGAGTGGACTTAGCACCAGTGTAGATGGCTCTTGTGGAATTAGCACCAGTGCAGATGGCTCTTATAGACTTAGCACCGGTGTAGGAGCCTCCAGGCAAATGTCCCTCTTGGGCCACTAGATGAATATTCCATGTCTTGCCCTAGAGTCATAACCTCATTATTAGGGGGCATCTACAGTGGGACGACCTCAAAATTGGCATGAACACTATCCACATTCACTTTTGCGAAACCTGGCGCTAGAGATACACCATGCACCAAGGCCTCAGGCCTGGATGGATGTGCCTGGCCCTAAGCAGCGCACAGGGTAACAGAGGTATATCTCACTTGGAGCTTGCATTTCGCAGCCACCTACATAATGATACAAAATTAGCTACTTCAACAAGCCTATCAATGGATCGAGTATTTCAAAAATAATAATTATTACCAGGATGTCATCGATAGGAAATTGTTGATCGCTTTCAGAGGTAGGGTTAGATGCGCAGCTACTTCGATGGTTGGGGGCTGCCTAGCACAGGAGCGGTAGGAGCTTCCTGCTGATTTTCCCTATACCTTTGAATCTCATCTTTGACCAACCTTTGCATCTCTTCTCTGATTTGTGCTGTAATGTCCTCTCATAGCTGTGCCTCGCGCTTGGCTTTGGCTCTCTTCCTACTCTGGTACGCTTCAAAGTCCTCTACGAAACCATATTTCCAAGGAATTTAAAGTCCAAAGCCTCTCATGCGACCTGGGTGCTCCTTGTTTCCTAGGGCTGCAAAGAGTAAATCTCTTTCACTAACTGCCTGGAATGAGCCTTGGGAAGATTCTACACTTAGTGCTTCCAAGCAATGGAACACTTCCTCGTCTATGGGTTTTCAAAAGGATATGGCCTCCGACAGGGTCGATGACCTTGCTGTTATCCAGTTTCGGGCGTGCTTATCAGGGATCCCAGCAAATAGCGGGGAGGTCTCCTGCAGGATTGCTTGTTTGTCCTCCTTCCTCCATTGCGGGATTTTACCCACATACCCAGCAGTGCCGAGTCTATGATGGTGCGTGTTTTTGCTTGGAGGGCCCTATGTGTGCACTTTCACTTCTAAAATTATTTGTTGTCTTTATCGCCACAAACTCTTGCCATTGCAGTTCCAGGAATGGATACTTGTGGAAGGGCATGAGATCCTTCTCCACATATTGCTTGACAAGTAGGCTCTTGAAGTTTTTCCACGCTTTGCACGCCACTAGCAACACATGTCATTTCACGAAGTCCTTATGTTCTTCCAAGATCTCAAACGAATGAAGAACTTCCATCACCAGCTCATTTTTCAGCCCTTCGGTCATGGTCTTCCACAAATTGAACATGATCTCAATCCGTTCCCATGCAACTATTTCAACTATTCTCTGGAATGCGAATATTGCTCAGCAAGGATTGAGAGGGGTTCCAGACGCATCAACATCCGTGATGGTAAATCGGTTCTCAGGCCTTTTCAAAAGTCTTCTTCCTTTTCGGGATTTTCCAGAGGATGGTGCATCACATGCATTCGGCGATGATGTCGAAGGATGAGTGAACGACATCTTCAAAACATAATAGAAATGAGTAATTCTTGAGCCAATTCTTGACGAAACTGGAAGACCAAATCAACATATAGGTATGTAAATCATCCATGTCATTTAAACAATATATTATGCTCAAAATATATAAAAAAACATGTGGGTATATATATAAGAAAATATGCTAAATAGTACATAAAAATAGGCATTGAAAATCTGCATAATACATAGATTAATAAAGTGTGTTTTTGCTCTCAGGTGAGGAGTTGCACAAGTTTTAAACTTGGCCTTCTTCCACTCTTGTCAATATTTCAATGATCACAGTGACAATTCATCAAAAATTCTGCTAGATTGTCTAATTAAATATTACCTCAGTGTAGTATCAATGTCAAGAGCATGCAGAATCAACCGATTTCAGTAGAATCATAAACAAGTAATAGATATGAGCTACTGCAGAACCAACATATATTTGGACATGAGCTACTGCAGAACCAACATATATTTGGACAAGCCAAAGGACAACAGTAAGTAATATTGAGCAGAAGACTAAGGACTAGCTATTGACAAAGCTACCGACTACACTACACATACTAGCAGAATAATCCTAGATTGTCACTGAGATTTCAATCTTGACAAATTTCCTCACTGAGAAATCAAAAACCTAGAATCTATCATACAATAGTTCTCCTAGTGCCAGTCGATAATAAGATTTTAGAGATAATGAACAGAGACTGGCACGGTTAACTAATGCACAATCAGATCTCATAGAGAAATGAAGAACATAAAGAAAATCTTACTGTGCAGCTCAGGGGAGGAGGCATGCTTGAGGAGGCGGAGTGCTCGGGAGAGGCGACGTGCTCAAGGGAGGCGGTGTGCTCGGGGGAGGAGGTGAGCGCTGGGCATGGGGGAGAGGGCAGCCGGGCTCGGGGGAGGCAGCGTCAGGCTCAGGGGAGGAGGAGGGCACTAGGCGCGGGGGAGGACGGCCACTGGAGTCGGGGGAGGCAGAGATGAGCTTGGGGAAGGTGGCGACATTAAGTGGGGTCTAGGGTGTAGCGATAGTACAGTGGGGACAAACCCTAGAGCGTTATATATAGGGAAATAATCACAGACAGTTCCATTTAAGAACTATCTGTGATATTTTTAATCACAGACAGTTCTAAAATAAAAAATGTCTATAATAATAATACATCACAGACGGTTTTAAATAAAAATCATCTGTGATATTTCTCATATACATAAATGCAAATTCCACATATATATCACCCATTCTTATGTACATAAATGCAAATTCACATACACATCACACATTCTCGTACACATATATAAATGTAAATATAGAATATATGACACATAAACATTTCATTCATCATTCCACTTGCTTATTTCCTTTAAAAATAGCCCTTCATGATGATCGACGCGTGTGTAGCTAGTTTCATCACATCCTCGACCTTCATGCTATTTTTGAAAGGAGGCAACTTGTCAAATTGATTGTATTCTTCCTCGTCCACTACATTCTCAACTTAGACAATCCTCCTTTTATCATGAAGAACTACGTGAAGCTTCTTATTTGCCTAGTCAGTTACATAGAAAACTTGAATAACTTAGCTAGCAAGTACAAATGGTTCGTCTTTGTGTCCGACACATTTGAGGTCAATGGTAGTGACACCGTACTTATCAACCTTCACTTGTTGGAGATGGACCCAACGACACTGAAACAAGGGGATCTTGAAAAGCACGTAGTCGTGCTCCTAAATCTCCTCCATGAACCCATAGTAGGAGTTTCCCAACCCATCGGTACTGATGCATTTATACAGACACCATTGTTCTGGTTAGTGCTCTTTACATTCTAAGTCTACGTATAGAATGTGTACCCATTTATATCATATCCTTTCCATGTCACAACTATAAATATTGGCCCTTTTGCCAACCATGTTAGCATATCACTTGGCCAGCTCATAGTGAGTCGCTCCTTCAACCATTGGTTGAATCGACTGTTGTGTTGTCTCGTGATCCAAACATTCGGCTACTCTGAGTTCTATTGTCGAAGCATATCCTTGTGCTAGTCGATATACGGGGACACTTCAGTCTTGTGCAAATGTTCTTCTCGCGGGTCATCGATTTATGTCCCTTTCCAAGCACAACATATAAATCTTTAACCATATCATAGACCTCTTTTTTGCTTAAATGCCTTAGAGTTGAACTATCCTCCTCTCTGTTGAATTGTTTCTTCATTCTATGGTATGGGTGAGCCTTCCAAAGGAACCTACGGTGAGTACATGGTTTGGCCCCTTTTGTACTCTGGCCCGGCAGGTTTGCAAGAGCAGGATAATCATTTATGGTGCGGAACAACAAGATGCATAAAGTAAAGTTCTCTCGTTTGTACGCATCCTATACTTATACCCCTTTATCCATAGTGTTTTCAGATCTTTCACCAACAATGCTAGGTACACATCAATATCATTGCGAGGTTGCTTTTGCCCTTGGATAAGTATCGATAGCAAAATATACTTCTGGTTCATACACAACCAAAGAGGAAGGTTGTAGATACAACGAGTCACGGGCCATGTGCTATGTCGACTGCTCATGTTATCAAAAGGATTCATTCCATCTGTACTCAATCCAAACCTTATATTCTGTCGAGACCCGAATATGCAAATCCGGACTCTCTTTTATATTCTGCACCAGTCCAAGATCACGCTAGTGCACACAATATAAACAAAGATGAAATATCAACCATACCACAATTTACTAAGAAAAGACTTGATTATTATTAATTATCAAAGTTGCGATCTTATAGCCAAGCTTACAAATAATAGCCTAAAAGGCTTAAGAAACTTGTAGCAAAAAAACTGAAATAAGCGAAGTAGCCATTCGACATGATTCGACATGCCCACAGGCAATCGACTGGGGAACGAAGTCCTAATCCGTGAAGTCGTCGAAGTATTCTCCTTCAGGTATCTCCTACTGATCTGGTCCTTCTGCCTCAACTGAGCAAATGTGGATATAGCCGTGAGTATATAGAGTACTCAGTAAGTCATTTGTAACAAAGATGCAATATAAAATGCAAGGCTTACCACAGGATGACTAAAAGGTTATTTTGCAGAAAGCAACAATTTAAAGTAAATACAATAAATAGATTGAAAGCCAACTTTCAAAATGATTAATAAGTAAACAATCAAAGGAATTGAGAAGACCACAAGTGAACTAACCATTCACTCCAATGAATCACCCACGAACTAAGATTCACGTAATGAACCACCAGTGAACTAACCATTCACTTCCCCAACTTAACCCAACCAGATTTTTATGAAAACACTACCCCTTGTGTGAAATCATCGAGCATTGTCCATAACCGAGGACACGGCTACTCGAATAGTTTTACACTCTGTAGAGGTTGCACAACTGTACCCACATGATGTGATTGTCCTCACGTTAAAGAAAATTACAACAAGGCTTTTACAATGCTCCATCTCAACCCGATCTCGCTCAATAAGGTTTCGCCGTCGAGTAGGCTAACCACCTAGTTGATAATTGCCCCCTCTTGTGCTAATACAACATCAGTAGCGAAATCAAAGTTGAGACTTCACAAATTATTATGCTAGGTCTATCCCATACTAGACATATGGTTTGAACGGTAAGGCTCAGATCAATGGCGCACAAATTTAAGTCCTTAGATTTACCCAGACGAAACATCCACATCTCAATATGCAAATTACACCCCCTTTACTACTCGATCATTCGCCCAAATGAAAACCATTTTTGTGTATAACTAACACAAATGACACTACACATGTCATGGTACTCAAATTTTATAACTGTGGCTGACCACCACATTCCAATATATCATTAAGTCAAATTAATTAACCACGTGTAATGATGACCCAACATACTAATAATAAACATGGCTAAGCAATTTAAAACATTCAACCCATGTGTCAACTAATATTGCATCACTAAATAATTGCCCATCCTATGGTGACAATAGAATCACGGCATTCAAATTATCAAGGAGAACCCAATTTTAGATGAATTTAGGAAAAAGAATCGGGTCAATCGGAGTTAGGACGAAGAAGAACAAGCTCTCAGAAAATCTAATTTAAAAGAAAAGGCTGAAAATCGAAAATTCTACTATGCTGTGAACTTAGTGCACGGAATAGGTTGGTCTACGGTGAACTTGGCTCACGGAATAGTGCACGGTGACTAGGTGTGCTAACGTGGCGTCTAGGGCTGATGTGGCAGGTGAGGTGGCGGCTGACTCAGCTGATGTGGCAGGTGAGGTGGCGGCTAACTAAGCTGACGTGGCAGGTGAGGTGGCGGCTGACTCAGCTGGATTGGCTCACGAGTTCACAGAACAGGCTTCCTGACATGTGAGACCCACACGTCAGTGAGTTAGTGCACGGTGAACCAAGTCCACAGAGAAGATGAAGCAATGGCTGGGCGCGGGTGCGAGCTGGCATTAGCGCTAATGTCAGCAGGCGCGTGGCACGAGGCATCTCTCTGGACGGTGTGCGAGGCAGGGCGAAACGGTGGGGTTGGCTATCGAGGTGGATCGGCGGAGCGAGGCTGAGGTGACGGGGTTCTACGGCGGGGACTCACTGGCAGCGGTGAACGGCGATGGAGACAAAGACGACATCGGCGTGAGGACGATGACTAAAGACGGCGAAGGTTGACAGTGGCTCATGAACTCTAGCGAGGACGACGGCGCATGAGCAAGGGTGAGCCACTTTGCGAGATACGAAAACCAAGGGGGTCAGCTGGCTTTTTATACCTGGACGCCAAGGATGGCTGACTCGAGCATGGCTTAGAGTCCACAGCGAGGCTGACACGTACGTCAAGACGGACGCGGAGACGAAACGGATTCGAAGACAGAGGAGTCCCTGAGGAAGATGATGAACAGTGAGCACATGCACCGATGAGCAACACGTGACATGGAAAGCATCGGACGGCTGGCAAAGAAAGCACAGATGCACAGTGCAATCGTGTCCAGATGCTCGACATGTGTCCCCGTTGACAGATCTGACGACTAAGGCGAAGGGCCTTGGATGACCGCACATGGCCAAGGGAAGATCAAATGGCTGGAGTTTAATTGCGCCAGATAACAGTTGTGGGCTCGGCCCATTACTGTTTAAAGATTTTTTTTGAGGGTTTTCTATTTTTCATAAATTCAAATAAAATCTCCTGGGCTCTAGAAAATAGGAAATAAACCCGAAAAAATCCAGAAAAATCCTTGAGACTCAAGTAACTCAAATAAAATGCTTTCACCAAATGTTAATGTTTAATTAATCATATTAAATACTTTTAATTAATGAAAATTCATTTTAAGCTTGAATTAATTTTAGAAAAATCTAAATGGTGAATTTTATTTTTAAAAACTTCAAAAAGGCTCTGAAAATCAGGATGTTACATATTTCTTGGTTCTGCACCAAAATCCATAAACCTTCTATCGATGTTTCTCTATGGAACAGAATCAGCAAGGTGACTTTGCATTCCATCCTTCTTACGCTCCTCTAAGTGCCAACGCAGCAGTTTTACCTCCTTTGGGTTCGCAAAAAATGTTTCAAACAGGGAATTACAGAAAGATACCATGCCACCTTAGCAGGAGGTCCTTTCTTCACCTATATTCCCTCATTATCATCTGATTGATTCTTACGCTTGTATCGGGATGCGTTGCACACCGGACATATATGCATGTTTATATACTCTTTACGGTAGAGGATGCAGTCATTTAGATATGCCTGTATTCTTTTTACTTCCATTTCCAATGGACAAAAAATCTTCTTGGCTTTGTAGGTGGTTTTGGACAAATTGTTTCCTTCAGGAACCATACCAACTAAAAGACCTAACAGTGCTGTGAAACTCTTGTTGGATCAACTGTTGCTTGCCTTCAATTTCATCAGTTCAAGCATGGCTGACAATCTCGTGTACTTTGACTTGCATCACGTTAACAAAGGTTTCTCTGAGTCCTCCACCAAGCCCCAAAATTTAACATACTTTCTCTCATGACAGTTCATGTCTGCATCGCGAAGCATCTGATCCAGATTGTCACATGTAGCCTATCCGAATCAGAACCACAATCGACATTATCCGACGGCATATCATTGATTTTATTGGCAATGTCATCATTACTACTTTCCTATGTAATCTGCTCTTCACCATGATTGGTCTAACGTGCATACCCCTTTTTGAAACCTCTTTAAATCAAGTGTTCTTCAATCTGCGCTCAGCTCTTAAACATCATTAGATTCTCGCAGTAAATGTATGGAAAGTACACATATTCTAACCCTTATTCAACATATCCTCCTCGGTAGCTCTTGTAAAAGCAGAAATGCAATTAATATACTCTTCACTCATATGGTTCCCAACGTATATCCAGCTTCGATCCTACGTTACGCATATAACAATTTAGTATAACATATTCAATAAATTAATTACTATACTATATATATACGATCTAAATTAAGTAGCTATATGTAGAAATAATAATTAATTAAATTGAATTAAGTAGAAATAGACTATGAATTAACTAAACCCTAAACCCTAAACTATGCTAGATGTAAAATAATCTTCTCTATACATCAAGCTAGCTAGATCAACCATCTTCAATTTTCTTTTCAACAAAAGCTATAACTATAAATTATAATGCAATTACGAAAAAATTACTAACCATATTTAGTCAAAAACTTCGTGGATTTACAATTAGTCTTGCCAAATAGTTTTCTTTCACCAAATCACCTCAAAGCCCTGCCTCCAATTTAAAGCAGCAGCTTACATCTGGAATTTAAAACAGAGAGTCGACAGGTTTGTGCGCAATTAATATAGTGAAATTATCACAGACATTTTTTATATAAACCGTTTGTGATAATCAAGTTATCACAGATGGTTTTTAATACAGACCATCTGTAAAGTATCACAAACGGTTCAAGTAAAAAATCGTCTCTGATATTTGAAAATATCACAGACGATTCTTGGTAATAACCGTCTGTGATACTTCACGGATGGTTTTAACCATAAACCGTCTATGATATTTCCTCTTTACAAACAGTTTTTAGGGCTAGCAGCAATACAGACAGTCTCTAAACTAAAACAGTCTATGATTGTACTTAATATAAACGGTTTTGGTGAAATATCTGTGATGTGGCGTTTAATATACGACTTTTTGTAGTAGTGGTCTCCCATTTTTTTGGAATACCTTTTGCTTCAAGAAACCTATAAGCTTAAGATATTCCAACAACATTTCATATTTTCACTGTAACTGAGCATTATTTAATTAATTTGAGAACTTAACTATGTTAAATTCTATTCATTGTAGGTTTTCAAGGACGACACTGAAAAGATTGATTTACGCCCTGATATGATGGAACAAGCAGAACTTATCCTAAAGAAGTGTCACGGACTTCCCCTTGCAATATCCACAATAGGTGGCTTCCTTTCCACTAAGCCTAAAACTGCCAGTGAATGGAGGAAGTTGAATGATCGCATTAGAGCTGAGTTGGGCATAAATCCAGAGCTGAAGACGATAAGAACAGTCCTTATGAGGAGCTACGATGGTTTACCCTATCATCTCAAGTCTAGTTTCTTGTACCTGTCCATTTTCCCGGAAGACCATAGAATCAATAGAAAACATCTGGTGAGGAGGTGGATTGCAGAGGGTTACTCTAGGAATCTGGACCGCATGACTGCAATGGAAGTTGGTGACAAGCATTTTGATGAGCTTCTTGATAGGAGTATGATCCTCTCAGGAGAAGCGGTAAACTACAACACCGGGAAATTTAATTATTGTCAACTTCATGATATGATCCGTGAAATCTCTGTCTCAAAAGCAAGGGAGGAAAGCCTTGTTTTTACACTTGAGGAAGGATGCAGTTTGAGCGGTGTGCATGGTGCAATACGTCACCTTTCCATAAGCAGTAGTTGGAAGAGAGACAAGGATGTGATGGAGAGCATGCTGGACTTGTCACACGTACGATCATTGACCGTGTTTGGAGAGTGGAGATCGTTTTTCATCTCGAATAAGATGAGGTTTCTCCGAGTGCTGGATTTGCAGGAAACATTAGGGCTAAGAGACCATCATCTTGGCCAAATCGCAGAGCTCCTTCACCTCAGGTACCTTTCTCTACGAGGATGCCGGAGTATTTTCCAGCTACCTGACTCGTTGGGGAATTTGAGGCATCTCCAGACACTAGATGTTAGAAATACACGCATATGGACATTGCCAACAACTATCACTAAGCTTCGGAAGCTAGAGTACATCAGTACTGGTTTGACGTCACAAGGGAGCAAGATAGATGATGACATATTTGCCAAGTATGAGAATTTCATGTTAGAAGCAATGAGTTGCCCAAGATTTCGTTGTTTTTGGACTTTTTTTCTTCTTTGTGGATGTTATGCATATAGTGAATCAAGAATTCGTCGAGAGAATCAAGATAATAGTGAGGAGTCCCCCTTCGACCTTCCGAGGAGGGGGGCCTTCGACAATCTTCCAGCCATGCGTGAATGCATTCGGTGGATGTCTATCTTTTGGAGGCCACGACATGTAGAAGCTGGTTTGGGCTGGAATGGAGCGCATCTTCCGGAGGGTGGTCCGAACAGGCATGACGTGTTCAACGTATACCGCTACCATGCCTCGTACCGAAAGGGTAGACATATGGTGGATGGTGTCAAAGTTCCAAGAGGGATTAGGAAATTGAAGGCCCTGCAGGCACTTGGCGTTCTCAGTGTGGCACGGGGAAATGGAAAGGCTATTCTAAAAGAGCTCAAAGAGCTTACTCAGCTGCGAAAGTTACGTGTGACTGGTATTAGCAATAAAAACAGCAAGGAGTTCTGGTCTGCCATCGCCGGTCACAGTCAACTTGCATCATTGTCAGTGCAGCCGGAGAAGGAAGGAGTTGAGTTAGATGGTTGTTTGGGTCGGGATTTGTCGCCACCAAAATGCCTTGAGAGCCTCAAGCTGTGCGGCAACCTAGTGAGGGCAACAGAATGGATCCATCAGCTTCACCATCTATCCAAGCTGCAGCTAGAGCAGACCGGATTGTACCAAGAAGCTGACATACAAGCCCTTGGGATGCTACCAAATCTTGCAGTTCTACGTCTGAGGGACTGGTCGTTTTTGGGGGAGCAGCTCCGTTTCCAGGGAACCTCTTTCCCTAAACTCATGGTGCTGGAGCTCTGTGAACCAGTAACTTTTGTTAAGTAAGTGCGAAGCAAGATATTACCATATAACTGTCTTAGATATACAATTATACTATCTATAATTAAAATATAAGTGTATTTACTATACAACTCTAATTATATATATATAATTAATCTGTTTTGTTATAATATAATCTCACCAGTATAAGTAAGGATGTTTACCTTTTTTTTCCTCCATTAATATGAGAATTTTAGGATTCTTTTTCTTTTAGAATTATTGTAGGATTTTTTACTCTCAAAGCAAAAGAAAGTGTTTTGAATCGGTTGTTTTTATTTTATACAGATCGGTGGAGTTTGAAGAACACGCAATGCCTAGGCTCGAGCTGCTACGAGCCGACGGGAGCTGGTGGGAGTTGGAGGAAATTTCTGGGCTACAGTTTCTGGAAAGCCTCAAGGAAATCCGGCTGGGTGATGTAATCAGTGGAGAACTCAAGGACGAGGTGCGGAGGCAGCTTGAGGAGAATAATCAAAACCATGTCAAGTTGACGCTGGCGTGAATGGCGGCAACCTCCGGCACGCCTTCCACCTCACCATCCACCGCCTCTGCCATCCTTACTCGCTCTCCACCCCCCCCCCCCTTCCTAGGTCTCCGCCTGACGCCGCCACCTCCGCCCTGGACGACCTCCCTCCGCCTCCGACCGACGCCGCCACAGCCGTCCTCCACCTCGTCACCGACCAGTCGTCCTCCTCGTCCCCCCTCCTCCCTCCGCTGTGTTCGTGCTCCCCCGTTCCGCGACGAGGTAATCCTCCATCACCTCCCCTCATTCGTTCAGATCCGAGATTTTTGTTCTTCGATTTGGGAAATGTATGCGGATGGACAGTTGGTGCTAGTACTATTTATGATGTGTCACCTGCAGGACACAAGATTGGGCTGAGTGACGTTTGATTGTGCTTGTATCATTTGTGATGTGTGCCTCCTTCGTCGAAAAAATGGGGAAAATTGCATATGTAACCCATAGTTAGTAGGCACTTGTAGATTTACCCTACACTTGAGTGGCCTTGTAAATTTGCCCTATACTTAACATGCCCCTTTATTATTTTGCCCTATTGCCCATTTAACTGCTATTTTAATTTCGTTTTTCATTTTTTTTAAGTAGAAAATAACAGATCTACCCTTATCTGGAGAGAGCAATTCACTTTTTGATTCCCCATCGCCGAATCCAACTAAAAACAATCCAGTGCCTAGAGAAAATACCTGGAGGGCAAAGATGAGCGGCTGGGGCAGCTCCGGCGCCGGCGAGCCACTGCTCCGAGCCCGTCCTCCTCCTCACGCGCGCCTGATACGGGCGCTGGCCGGCCTCCTCCGCGCGGCACTGCTGGTGGCCGGCGTCGACGAGGCACACCGGCGAGGCGCCGCGCCACCGCGCACCGGCTTGGGGGGACGAGGCACCACGCCCGTCAACGCCTCTGCTATGAACTACATGGGATCCACCTCTGCTATGAACTGCTACACAGTATGATATCTTCAGATAACTAAAGATGTGGTTTCATCTTGTTACGTAATTATTAGGTGCCCGTCGTGCAATCATGGGCTCTCCCATGATGATCCGGAAGACTGGAACTATGTGCAGCTGGAGAACCCGCGGCATTTGCTGCACAGCATATTAAATTTTAGATCTTTGCAGATTTTATCGTCGGATGGATAAATCTTAAACCTGTTCAAAATCCCCAATACACTTCCCACGACCAATACATGATGTACTTTAATGGGTCACTTATACTTAGTGGATGAGGACTGGGATAGTCCTGGAATCTCCCATGGGAGAGACCTTAAAGTATGCCGTTCAGTTAAACTTTCCAGACGCTACCAAATCCGAAGGTTTGTTAGCTGGCATACGAGCAGCGAAGTGCTCAAGATTTTATGGCTACTCGTGAGATGAAACTCTCAACTAGTCATGAATCAGGTCGAAAAAGAGACTCCATAAGACGTCTCTGGTCGAAACACCAAAAACAACTCCTAATGAGACATCCTCTCTAGAATATGAGGATACCTGGATGGGACCCATCTACGAGTATCTTTAGAAGGGTATAGTATCCAAGAACGATCTCGAAGCCGATCGATTATCCCGTAAGGCCAAAATATATACTTTGGTCGATGGGGTACTGTATAAAAGGAGAAGTGTAGAACTCAAGGGGTTCTCATGCGAGGCATATCGTAGGAAGAAGGAATATAACTCCTTCACAATATACACAGGGGTATCTGTGGGGCACACATTTCTTATAGAACGCTGGTTGAAAAAGCCTTTCGACAAGATTTTTACTGGCCAACCGCCCTTAATGACACCAAAGAGCTAGTTAAAAAGTGTGTACAATGTCAGTTTCATAGTAAGCAAATACACCAACCAGCTCAAACTCTACAAACTATACATTTATCTTGGTCTTTTGTGACCTAGGGTTCGACATCCTAGGACTGTTGCCCAAAGCACCAGGAGGCTTTGAATTAAAGCCGAACATATCACTGGGATAACAACGGAAGCCGCTAAGAGGTTCATGATGAAGAATGTGATTACTCGATTTGGGGTACCAAGTCGAATAATTCATATAATGGTAAGCAATTTTTGAGTGCAAAGTTTCAAGAATTTTGTGAGGAATTAGGTACCAAGTTATGTTATGCCAATATCTCCCATCCTCAAAGCAGTGGGGTAGTCAAAATGGCAAATAGCCAAATAATGTTATGCCAAATAATGTCAAGGAGATCCGGCTGGGTCATCGAATCAGTGGAGGACTCAAGGACAAGCTGCGGAGGCAGCTTGAGGAGAATAATCAAAACCATGTCAAGTTGACGCTGGCGTAACTGGCGGCAACCTCCGGCATGCTTTCCACCTCACCATCCACCGCCTCTGCCGTCCTTCCATTACTCGCTCTCCACCCCCCCACCCCACCCACCTCCGCCTCCGCCCGACGCCGCCACCTCCGCACTGGACGACCTCCCTCCGCCTCCGACCGACGCCGCCACAGCCGTCCTCTACCTCGTCGCCGACCAGCCGTCCTCCTCGTCCCCCCTCCTCCCTCCGCTGTGTTCGTGCTCCCCCGTTCCGCGACGAGGTAATCCTCCATCATCTCCCCTCATTCGTTCAGATCCGAGATTTTTGTGCTTCGATTTGGCAAATGTATGCGGATGGACAGTTGGTGCTAGTACTATTTGTGATGTGTCACCTGCAGGACACAAGATTGGGCTGAGTGACGTTTGATTGTGCTTGTATCATTTGTGATGTGTGCCTCCTTCGTCGAAAAAAATGTGGGATGTGTTACAATTTTTAGAAATTGATCTGTAATGTGGAATTGAGATGTTCATTTCCAGTACAGAATACTATAGCAAGCTAGCTTGCTTGAAATTTTTGCTTGTTGAAAAATGAAACAGATCACACTGTATACATGGATTCAGCTTGGATGCCACCATTGATTTGTTCTATGATTGTTGTCTGTTTAAATTTTTGACATGGATTCATACAAGAGATTGTTCAATTATCCTATCATATTTGTGTTTAAAGACAAGAGATTGTTCAATTTGAAGTGTCATTCTGATGATCTGCTGGCAAGATTCATAGTTGTGGGATGTTGTTGTTTGTTTGCTATATTTAGGTCTTTCGTTTTCAGTTTTGCTTTTGATGTTTTTGTCCAAGAGAAATGCTCTGTTACCGTAGTGCTTATGCCACTTCCTATGGTTTGCAGGTATCGAAAATTTGAATGGTGGTGAACAAAAGCTCAAAGATGTGATTTTGTTTTGTGTTGTGGAATCCAAGAACAGATAAAAGAATATTTTATCTCTGTTGTTGTTAGATTCATATTTTTCTTTTTACCTTTTCTCTTTATTGAGCAGTCAGCAAATTAGAACAGTAGCTTATTGTCTTACTTGTTTGTAAATGTTGACGTCCTCACCGCGGCATCTTAATTGAGTTATTGGCATCAATTACTTGTGTTATTGGCATCATATTTGACGTTGGAATTTATTGAGTAATTTGATAGAAAGGGTTCATTGCATGGCAGCATTGAAAAAAAATGGTTCGAATTATGATAGTCATGGCCCTGATCGTTTCGGCTTCAGCTTCTGCCTTATTTTTCACTATTTATAAATTTAGTCTTTTTCTGATTTTTTTGCTTTTTTTGAGCTTTTTTGTCCGTTCTTTTTTTTCTTGTATTCCTTTACGTTGTTCGAGATGAGCTAACATATTTTTTCTATTTTTAATTTTTTTTTAATTTAATTATGTTAAATAAGTCGCTGTCAGCTACAGTGTTTTTTAGCTAGCTACAATGCTTTCAGCCATAAGCCTTCAGCTTTCAGCCAAAACAATCACTACCATCCGGATTTACGAGTAACAGTAGTAGCCTCCGTACAAGGACTTGTACATAGAAAGCTGTTTGAAAGAACAGCTTAAAAAAACCCCTCAGCCGAAACTAAAAGCTACCAAAAAAAAAACCAAAAACAACATGGTCAAGGAAGCAGAGATAAATTATGTTTTAAGATTAATCTTGATAAAATCAAGTGTAGCACTTGCTACGATGAGTAGTCTTAAAATCTATGTGAACAGCCATCCGTCCGTCCTTTTTAACATAATAGATTAGATTGGTTAGTATCTTAGTATTTATTTGCTTCTACTCCCAGATCTAATCTAGATCGTGCTTTGCTTTGCTGAGAGGGAAATGGTAACCGCGTGTGATTCTTCGGAGGGCAACTGCGAACAAACATGAAGCTTCTCCCAGAAATCCACAAAGCTGACACCGCCTATCTGGAATAGACTGTTCACCTTCAAGATTTTGTTTTTACTGGCACTAAATTTTGAGCTATTTTGTGGTATCCACCAAATACTATGGACCGTCCATTCTTCTCAATCCAATGGATCATGTTAGTTATAATTTGATTATACTACACCATCAAGTATGAGGAAATATCATTCTGAGAGCATCTCCATCCGGTTCTTTATCCTGCTCTTCATTGTATATTTAGCTAGTATGACCCAAAAAATAGACTCCAGCCCATCTTTTATCCCCCTCTTCAAATTTACCCGCTGGCTTTTTCCTTCCGGAGGCTGGCTATCGAAGGCGAGCGGGCGCTCGCTCACCATCGCGATTTCGCGGGCGAATCTCCTTCCCGCGCGGCTTCCCTCCCCCTCCCGCGCCATCGAATCTCCTTCCCGCGCGGCGCTCTCATCCCCTCCCGCGCCTTCCCTTCGCCTCGCGCGCGGCGTCCTCCCACCTCCCGCGACTTCCCTCCCCCTCCCGCAACGCGTACGCCGCGCCGCGCCGCCCCTCCCACTGGTCCACCGCACCGCTACCGCCCCTCACCGGCGAGCGCCACCCCTCCCCCGCCGCCCCCTCCCACTGGTCCGTCGCGCCACCACCGCCCCTCGCCGGCCCTCCCACTGGTTCGACGCGCCGCCACCGCCCCTCGCCGGCCCTCCCCTGCCGCCCCCTCCCACTAGTCCGCCGCGCCGCCCCTCCCCCGCCGGCCTCCCCAGCCTCTTCCCACCTCTCCCCACTGGTAAGAACATCGATCTTTACTTTGATTAGTTATTACTTGAACGGAACATCAAAGCTGCGCTTACTGATTATATCTGAAGCTGCTACTATATATGACATGTTTATGCAGCATTTGTATTTACAAGAGATTAGATGATTTGTAGATCTCCAAATTTGCGTAGGATACCTATATCATTTATCTGGCCTGAGAGCATGTATTTCATTCTGACTAAGTTAGGCTTCGTCTTGTAAAAATATGCCAGCCTCTTCCCATCTCTCCCCACTGGTAAGGACATCGATCTTTACTTTGATTGGTTTTCTTAAGCCATTTACTGTATATAATATAAATTTATCTCAAACAAACTGGATAACTGTGTATCATTGCATTAAGAAGATAGTTTGGATAACTTTTGAGGGGGAGAAGACACAATATTATAGGAGTATGGTGTAAGTAATTTGCCAAAATCAAGTATGTACAGGTTTTGAAAGACAATAAGCATAGTTTGCTAAAGCTTTGTTTCCAGGTGGAGGTAGTACAGATTTTTGCACCGCTTGAATTTGACAGTCTACTGCTGTTTGCAAATCTAATCTGCCTCAGAAAAGTAGGCAGTCCTCTTTGGAAAGTAGTAGTGACTATTGTTTTGTAAATCTTACAGAAAGAGGTGCACACAGAGTTGACATCCTGAATTCGTCCATTTACTACAAGCCATGCGCATGAATTTGAGGTGGCAGTGGCATTACCATTTGCGTAATTATGTTGATGAATATGATCTAGTAGAATTCTCTACTACTTAAACCATGCTTGCTCCAATTATGATGTCCATCCAAAAGTTATACAAAAGTTTGAATATGAACTGGCTACAGGTTTGCAAATCTGTATCTTGTAAATACAAAATTCATACTGAATGTGGTAGTAGTCCCTGAAGTATTCTGAAGGTATTCAGCATCTTGTATTGAGACATTTCCGTAATACAATTTTGAGAATTCAGTTTTCTGAATCTGTCCACATTTCTTTACCTTGCCGTAAGATCTACAGTGCATGCTTGGTTTTGATCTTTCTGGGCGTGCTATGTTTTGTTTCTAGTCTGGGCACATTTCTCTGGTTCCCTGTTTACAGTGCAGACTACCCAGATGTTTAAACAATTTAAAGAGGGAGAATAGCTAGGCCATTGGAATGCTAACTCAAATAGAGAGCTGCAAATAATAGCTAGTCTCTTTATCCTAGGAAATAGAGAGGGAGAAATGACTAATGGGATGGAGTTGCTCTGAAAGGGCAAAATGTAATCGGATTGACCTCTTATCCCCATCTTTAAATGCCGCAACAAACTCCCCTGATCTCATGCAGCCTTGATTTGCATGTTTGCAAGTTTGCAACAGGCAATCGTGCTGCATGCCCGACAGCCTCCAAATCCGCAACAGTCAATCTCTACTTAGAGCCAGTGAGCATCTGCAATGGGTCTATAGCAGCTCTCTACAAGAGAGTCCATGTCATCAACTGTCCTACGTGGAAGATATTAAATGAAGAAAGAGAACGCAGCTCTCTACAGCTCTAGAGATAGTCTATAGCGCCAAACGAGGCAGCCTCCATAAATTCTGTGTGTGCATGTAAGCATCAAATAGCTATCCTTATAGATAGTTCTTTAGAATGCTAACTTTAGTGTGTACTATATAGATGATGTGGAAGTCTTATAGTTAGTTACTAGCTATAACCATTGCAGATGCTCTAATATAGCTAGCTATTAGCTACAGTACTTCTCCACCTCATATGTAGCTAGCTGGAGAAAGTTTGATACAACAAGATAGCTATTACATTGGCTATATTGAAACACATAATTATTAGAAGCAAGTATAGACAGCAGATCACTAGTAATCATCATCTCTGTGGTCATGTATGTTACTAGTGTATTCAACCATAAGGAAAATCATCTTTAAGTGCCATCTCCCTGTACCTTCAGCTCAACTAGATCATAGAGCCGCAACCTACAGAAGCAGTCTTGTGAAAGATCAGGCAAAGGTTGCAGTATAATACAATCTTCATAGAGTTTTTTGGAACGTGTGCTTTTTAATACAAATGCTACATTGTGACATCTAACCTGTCTATGAGCCTTTGATGGTCTGATGTGGCTTCATATACAGAAGGTATCTCCCCATTGCTGCGACTGGGTGGGGAAAACGGCTGGGTGGGGAATTGCGGTGGCCAGGATCGATATCGCCAACACCAAACGCCAGCGCGGGCGACACAAAGGCTACAGCGCGTGATATCGCCCGGCGACAATTTAATCGGCAGCTAAGCTCTCTCTCCTCTCTTCTCTCTCTTCCAGCTAGGCATTTTCTGACATGGCATGAGCTTGTAGCCTGCCTACTCAGCTTATTGTACTTGCTCTTATCCAGATAATCGCTAGCAAAGAAGAGAAGAGTTCCTGTAAAATCACAGCATGCAGCGTGCATGAGCACAAAAAGGGCGTAATCGATCCTTACATCGAAGCACCCAATTAACCATGATTTGATCTAGTCTTGAGGCTTGGCAAGAAGCGGCCAAGAATGAACTGGTATGTACGTTTGATCGATCAGATTGTAATTATACTCAAAGTTGTTTTGTTTGTACTTTAGCCAACAATGTTGTTTTGTTTGTACTTTAGCCAACAATGCGATCAAGTAATCAATTTCAATTCCTTCTTGGATCATCTGCTCATTGGTTTATGCCGATGTGTTGGGTGAAGGAGGAGAGAGCCAACGAAGGAAAGAAAACAATCTTTTCGTTGATTTCCCTAAATTAAGTCAAGATAATACGGTTATCCTGATTGCAAGGAGATTTAGGGTTAAGAAGAAAAGTTGAAATTACCATTTCTTAATCAATGGACATTCAAAAGTCTATAATGCCCTTAAGAAATTAAAGGCCTGATTTAATTTTTGTTACTATCCTTTACTATAAGTAGAATATACTGTAAAATTTCACTAAATTTTAGAAGCTCACGTCATGTGGATCTGATCCATGCAACTACCAATATGTTTTAGCTGTTTTTTGTTACTTAGGCACTTCTTTTCAACGACGTATGATTACGAATAAATAAATATACCTATTTTTTTTATTTTTTCGAAGCAGCATATTAGAACAACTTTTTAAAAACAGTTTATTAATATTTAATTTATTCGTACAAACACCTATATTAAGACAAAAAACTATTGGCCATAGATATAAGCTATCCGCCGCAACCAAAAAAAACTAACCCTTAGCCTTGATCGATCACGAGCGGCAAACAAGATGCGAGTAGGTTGTCATGGAGTATTTGCTTATTAACTTACTCGCTCGCAAACGAAGCAATAATCAGCTTGTCAGCCAAGCAGGGTGCACAAATGTGTTTGCCACAACAAATGTGTGTGCACATACCAGCTTATATTCTCATATGCAATGCAACAAATCATCGTAATTTTTGTAGTTAAGAGAAGGAACATTTTTTTTTTATAAAAGAGGATGACCCCAATTTCTATTATTAGAAGCAGGACTACAAAGTTCAGGTTCTGCAGACAGAAGACGAAAAGCAAACTGGGGTAGAGATGGCTCTTTTTTACAAACAACGCTGTAAAAACAGCCTCCCTGCTTGCACATCACGACTTTTTTAGGGCGAACTGTAACAGATAAGGCTAATTACGAATCCTAAAGACGGCAAACCTGCAGTTAGCACTCAGGCCATATTCTTTTGGACTGTAGTTCATAATATTTGTATGCGCCATATGACAGTAAATGAAAAAGACGTAGATGCGGATAACGCATACGATTTTAGGCTCGAAAAATTATTTAGAGAATTCACTTTGAAAAAATTGTCTTATTTATTTTGACTTTCGAAGAAGACAAAAGCCAAAAGGCTAAAAGAACGAGCCAAACTTCTTTGTTCTCACTATCAGCATCCGATCCTCCTTGTCCACGATGTCCAGCTCTTTCTAGCTCCAAATAAGCCAGCGGCCACTCGCCCCATTACCGTTGCTCCGTGGATAAGTAGCGGCCACTCGCCCCATCACCGTCCCCGTTCTTTTGTTGCAGTTTAGCCCAGAAATTAATCCAACGACAGATAATAGATTAGCGCCACAGGTTCACGAGGCCATTTTTTTTGTCGAAACACGTTTTGTTTCGCGTTTTCCAGATGCTCCACTAAATGGCTGCTAACACCACCAGTACCAGCTAGCCCTAAATAGCCGGGTCTCGTTATTTTTGTTTTTTTGGATCAGTTTTGGCTTTGACTTCTACCTATCAGTCACAACCAAAAGCTACAACCGTAAACTAAAAGAATAGGATCTATAGGAGGAAGGACAAGGAATACCAATTGTTCCAAATGAATCTTGGCGTTGTATGAACAGGTGATTGATGGATTCATCAGCACCACAGAACACACAGGCTCTGTTCCCCTTCCACCCTCTGTGAATAAGGTTGTCCTTGGTTAAAATGCCATGCTTAAAAAATGATGTTAAGGAACATGAATCAACAATAAACTGAAAGAAAAAGTATATAACTGATTGAGAATTCAAAAAATAACTATTCTGTTTTATTAAACTTGAGCGTGAATAATACAAATAAAACATCATTTTTGGGGAGAAGAATCAAAACCATATTCGCAAACATATTTTCTTAATACGTCCTGCATACAAATTTGATTTAGGAGTACTCTGTTATTTGACTGATCGGGGCAAGGGCAAAATCCCTGTACGGAAGAACAATAAGTCTAGGTGGTGCACTCTCCATAAAAAGGAAGGACACGATCTTCGCAACTGCCTTTCCAACAGAAACTCAAGGACTACTACTCTGGCAAAGGACCGCTCCCTATAAGGAGTTAGGGCAAACGAGTGGTCGGAAGCAGTCGGACGAAGACGAGGAGATGTCATTCCAGGATCTAAAGCACATCACCGATCACATCTATGGAGGATCTTCGGCGTACGAGTCAAAATGGCAGTATAAAACTGTCGAGCGAGATGTAAACTCTATTGGCCCTCCCTTTATCAATAATCTTCCTAAATAGTCAGAAGTCACAATCTCCTTTGAGAAAGTGATTGTCCGATCTCCTCAACTCGACCAGGTCGGTTTTTGATCGTGATCGAGCCCACCATCAACAACTGTCGAGTGAATTGAGTGTTGATTAATAGTGGTAGTTTTTTAAATATTTTGTTTGTAAGTGCTCTAGACGAGATGCAAATTCCTCGAACCAAAATAAAGCCTGTGCGATACTCATTTCATGGGATCGTACTAGGATCTTCAACCAAACAGATTGGCCAAATTTCTTTGTCTCTTACGTTTGGTTTTCCAGGCAACTTTAGGATAGCGAATCTCTTTTGATGTGGTTGATTTTGATATGGCGGTTTTAAGTCATTTCATCGTACGACTAGGGGAAAATGACTTCCTTTTTTAATCTTTTAAGGAAATACGAGGTATTCAAGTGGTTGAAGGAGGCTAATAATGCCTTCGAGGATATCAAGAGATATATTATGAGTGCTCTTATTTTGATTTCTCCAAAACCAAAAGAGACACTCTTAATATATCTAGCTACCACGACATAAGCAATAAGCGTAGTACTGGTCGTAAAGCGTGAGAATGTCCAATGACCAGTTTATTACATAAGTGGAGTTTTACACGGGCCTTAGGAGTGCTACCCTCAAGTTCAAAAGCTTTTATATGCTCTCCTTATGTATTCGAAGAAACTGAGGCATTATTTTTAGGCACACAAAATTATTATGCTATTTGAATTTTTCTTAGGAGATGTCCTCCAAAAGAGGGAAATTGCGGGATGCATGGTAAAATGGTCACTCGAACTTAGGGAATTCGACCTCCATTTTGTGTTTGAAATGGCTATTAAATCTCATATCTTGGTAGACCTTATCACTGAATGGATACATCCTGAACCTATTCAGAATCCCTAGTGCACTTTTCACGACCAGTACACGATGTACTTTGATAGGTTACTTACACTTAGTGGCTCGGGGGCTGGGGTGGTTCTGGAATCTCCTACAAGAGAGACCTTAAAGTATACCATTTAGTTAAACATTTTAACCACTAATAATATGGCCGAATACGAAGGTTTGTTGGCTAGCATACGAGCAGCAAAAGCGCTCGGGATTCGACGACTATTCGTGAGAGGAGACTCTCAACTAGTCGTGAATCAGGTTAGGAAAAAGTACCAATGCTCTAATTCGACCATGTCTCAACACTTATTGAAAGTTAGAAAGCTTGAGAAGCATTTTTTGATTTTGAGATACAATATATCCCTCGGAAGGATAATTTTCTCGCTGACTAGTTGGCTCGAATGGCTTCTTCCTAATCACAAGTACCAACAGGAGTCTTATTGGAACAACTCTAGAAGTTGTCTCTGGTCAAAATACCATAAACAACTCCTAATAGGACAGCCTCTCTTGAATACGAGAATACCTGGATGGGACCCATCTACGAGTATCTTGAGAAAGGTATAGTACCCCAGAATGATCTCGAAGCAAATTGATTATCTTGCAAGGCCAAAATATATACTTTGGTCGATGGGGTACTCTATAAAAAGAGAGCTCAAGGGGTTTTCATGCGATGCATATCGTAGGAAGAAGGAATACAACTCCTTTATGGTATACATAAGGGCATTTGTGGAGCACACACTTTTTATAGAACACTGGTCAAAAAAGCCTTTTGATAAGGTTTTTACTAGCCAACAGCCCTTAATGATGCTAAAGAGCTGGTTAGAAATTATGTACTATGCCAATTTTATAGCAGGCAAATACACCAACCGATTCAGGCTCTATAGACTATACCTTTATCGTGGCCTTTTATGACCTAGGAGCTTGACATCCTAGGATCATTCCCCAAAGCACCAGGAGGCTTCAATTTTTTTTGTGGTTATTGACACGTTCACAAAATGGATTGAGGCCAAACTTGTCACAGGGATAACAACAGAATTACTTGATTTGGGGTACCAAGTCAAATAATTACATATAATGGTAAGCAATTCTTGGGTGCAAAGTTTCAAGAATTTTGTGAAGAATTGGGTACCATGTTATGTATACCTCTGTCGTCCATCCTCAAAGCAATGGGGCAGTCAAAAGGCAAATAGCCTAATAATACAAGGAATTAAAACTCAAGTCTTCGAGCAGCTTGTAAAGCGCTCGGAGGCTTGGGTACAAGAATTACCTTCAATATTATGGGCAATTCACATGACTCCTAGTTGCGCGACGAGAGGGACTCCTTTTTTCTTAGTTTTTGGGGGATGAAGCCTTGCTTCCTTCAGAACTAAAGATTCTATCAACAAGGGTTGAAAATTTTAACGGCTCCAACTAAGAACAACTTCGAGCAGATGACATCAACCTACTCGAAGAGAAGAGGAATCAAACCTTAATTTGTTCGGTAATCTACTAACAAGCCATGCGTAAATACTACGATTGTAAGGTCCAACCTCATAGCCTTACCATAGGTGACTTGGTATTGAAGAAAATTCAATCTTAGTCTAATTAGAGCAAGTTTTCCCCTAAGTAAAAAGGTCCTTATATAGTGGTCGAAGTTACACAACCAGACTCAGTACAACTTGCCATGGAAGACGGCTAGATTCTCTCCAACTCTTGGAATATCGACCAATTGCATAAATTCTATGTACAACATTTCTACTCTTTCAATAAGATTTTCAGTTTGTTCAATTTTATTGTCGTATGTCGAGTATAGCTTATTTTATGTTTGTTCAACGACTTTTGGTACATTTAATTTGTTCAAACTGATTAGAGAAGGAAACATCTCTAGTTGAAGTCTCTCCTCTCTACACATGGCACTACAAGAGATGTTGGGTTCTATGGCATTTAGTTTATGTCATAATATCTGTAATTTATATCATAGATTAACATTTATGACACCCGAGTGACGAAAAAACTTGCGTCACTAGTCATGCGCCTTAAACCATGTTCTATGTCGTTTACCTGTTGGTGTCATAAATTTATGACATTGGTTTTGATGTCACAAAATTTTATGACATTGGGTTTTAAGTCACAGCTCCTTGCACCATGCCACATAGATGACACGTAGGCAAATGCCACATAGGATTAAAAACGTCATAAAATTGAATTATGGCCTGTTAAAGCCCACGTAATGAGTAGGCTTTTAGTGGGCGAAGCCCATCGTTGGGGCTGAATTTTGGCCTAGCCCATTTCTTGTTTTAAAGCTTTTTCGGCCCATATCTAAATTGTATTGATTCTGGCCCAACCTAACTTGTTTAGGCTTGAGCCCACGCAAGGTTTTTGGGGTCAGCCCAGATTTTTTCCTGTGCTATTTGGGGCCCATACAAAATTTATTTGGGCTAGCCCACATTTTTTTGTATGCTGTTTAGGGCCTACCCAAAAATTTATTTAGGCCAACCCACGTAGCTTTTTATTAGGTGTAACAGCCTAGCTGTTTATTTCAAAAATTTCAGTAAAAAATAATTAATATAATTTAAAATAAAATAAAGTGTTCTTTGGTTGCCTAAATTTTGGAGATTTTATTTGTCTGTTTTTAGCTTTTAAAAAGGCTTTTATAAAAAGTAATTTAACTAAAAACATAAAATTACTATTAAATAAAAAGGATATTTTGAGTTTATGTAAAAATATCATTTCAAATTAAGTATTTAAAAGTATTTGGCTTTTATTTGGATTTTCTGTGTTTTTCTGGAGTTAAAAATCAATTTTAACAGTTAAAAAGTATTTTATAAAATTATTAAATGAAAATCTGAAATTAAAAATATTTGTCCAAAGTCTAAAATGCTTCCAGGAATATTCTATAATTTTTCTGGAATTTTTAGGCATTCAATATTATTTTTCCAAGTATTTATAAAGTTTCTAGTATTTTCTGAAATTTTATTCCGAAAATAAAAATCAAATTCATCCTAGCTTGCCACGTGTCGCTCTCAGATTGAATCACTCTCTCTCCACGTATTAATCCTAGCCACACATGATCACTTACCCCTTCATAAAATCCAAGAGCCATGAAGCATCCACTTGCCACGTGTCGCAAATCCGACGGCCCGTACCCCTTCACTTCCTCTCTCTCCCTATGACATATGGACCCCACATGTCAAATGTTTCTTCAACCTCTCCTTCTTCCTCCCCTAACTCTCTCTCTCCTCCACCATGGATGACAAATAAAAGCTTCGAAACTCCGCCGTTTCTCCCTCTTAACTCCTGATTAAAGCATGGAAACGGACGCCCTAATCACCCTCATCAATCTCCCGGCCGTTCCCCGTCCATTAATCTTCTCAAAACTGAAATCCTCTCCCCTCCCTTCTCTTTCTATAAATTGGCCTCCCCTCACCATTCCTCCCCTTCCTCCCTCCTATTCGGCCGGCCCTCACTCCCTTCCTCTCCCGCCGCCGTGCGCCGCCAACCGGCCGCCTCCGCCGCCGCCCGGCCACCTCCCTCCGGCCGCCCCCGTTCCAACCGCCGCCGCCTCCTCCTTGCGCCGCCGCCGTCGCCGGTGAGTGCGCCGACGCCACCTCCATCTTCCCCGTGCCCCGGCGAACAACCTCCACCCCTTCACCGAGCAAAGACGCCACCGGAGCCGCCGCCGCCGCCGCCGAGCTCTCTCTCTCTCTCTCCGCGCGCGCCGTCTCTTTTTCTCGCCGCCGTCGCCTTCTCCGGCCATCTCCCGAGCCGCCGCCGGTAAGAGCCGCACCCCCCTTGGTCTCCCCATCCCGCGCCGCCCCTCTCTTCCCTCCCTAGCGCCCTCCATCCTCCATGGCCGCACCTCTCTGTCCACTGCGTGTATGTCTTCATTAGGAAATAGCATCTTCCTTCCTTTTCATTCCTTGGTGATACTTCCTTGTCACAAAAGATTAGATGCTCACTTGGTTAGTGGAGGCAAGCCAAAGCATGCAGTGGGAGGTGCTGTGTTCAAGTCCTGGGCAAAGCATATTTCGGTTGGGCTTTTGCCAAAATTTTTGTTCACCTCTAATCCATGACAAGCGGGACCCACTTGTCATAAAATATTCAAATAAAATTCTGCACCCAATGACAACCGGGCCCCACGCGTCATACACTCCAATATACCCCCAAAATCAGCCAAAAATAAGATTCCAGAGAATATTCCCTCGTTTTGCATTTTTCTGGAGTTTCCAAACCGATCAAACTTCCAATCGCTCGTTCTCCCTCGTCCGATCTCCGAATCCAGTGATTCAAATCTCTAAATTTGTCTAAAATCTTAATCTAAGTTGCAGTATATATTTTATAATTTTTGGATTTTATTTCGATTTTTATTTGAATTTATTTGGTTGGTTCTTCGCGCGTAGATTTCGACGAATTCGGAGAGAACGACGCCGACGGTTCGCGCCAAGTCTTCGAGCAAGGCAAGTTACACCTTTGATCATATTGCTCCCAGTAATTTAAACTATTTATATTGTTTTTAAAAATTATTATGCATGCGTACTTTTATTGAAACCTAGTTTAAATTCGATTTAAACTCTAGTTATGCCCAATTCCTTTGTGTATAGCCAAATTTGACTTTGAACAAACATGTCTTGTCACCCTAGATGAAAAACTAGTTAGTACATTAGTATTAACTGGGAATTTTATAGAAATGCTTAGCCATGCTTATAAAACTTATGGTTTGGGATGATCTTTCACATAAAATGATGAACTTTAAAACTGTATTCTTGACTTTGGTGAGTCAAGAAGGATTATGAAATATTTTGAAAACAAAATATAAAACCTGGTTTAGACTTAGGCAATTGGTTAGATTGGTGGGTGCAGGCATGCCCTGTTGGTTGGAGCCGCAGTGGTTGATTGTCGTGCACGGGGGTATGTGGTTGGGCCTAAGTCAGATTAAGGACCGGTCTGTGAGCTACTATTGCAAAGCCCTATCGTACTACCACAAGTCTGGTATGGGACAGACCTGGCCGAATAATTTGTGAAGTTCCAACATGATCTCGCTATAGGCTGAATGTGAGCGCGGCGTAGGCCGTGAGAAGTCTCACATGGCACAAGAGGGGGCTCCAACATGTGGATTCATGTTGTGGTGAAACCTTAGTGGCGGCGTGATTATGTTGACAACGGATCATTGTAAAGGCCTTGTCATGATCTCCCCGCCGCACACCTAAGGAAGTGTGTAACTCGCGTGGCAAACCGGGATGATCATGTCTTGTGGGTAAAGCTGTACAACCTCTGCAGAGTGTATAACCTATCCTGGATAGCCGTGCCCACGGTCATGGGCAAGCTGAGTGAAGTTTTTCACGGATTAGACTTTGGTTTTCAAAATGGTTTGTGAAAACCTTGTGGATGGATGGAATCCACGAGAGATGAAAACCTTGCGGATGGATGGAATCCGTGAGAGATTGAAATCTGGTGAATGGATGGAATTCATCAGAGTTGCGCAGTGAAAGCGTGTGGATGGATGGAATCCATACGTGAGCTTTTGGAAAAGTTGGTCCGGGTGGGATGCCCGTGGTTAGGTTAGTGTGGGGGATGGACCTGCACTAACGGTATTTATTTTGCTTACAACATTGTTTACTTAATGTATCAAATTCAGCTTTTGCACTTACTTATGATATTTACTCAAATGATCGTCTTTTATGCAAATAAACCATATTATGCCTTCCTTTGATATTCCATATGCATGCATCTATTCTGTTAAACCTCCTGGTGTAACTTGTGGAGTACTTTTTGTACTCATGTTGCTATATCTAACTCTTTCAGAGGAAGCCTTCGACGACTTCGGTGAGGATTGCGACTAGGCCACATCTTACAGTCATTCGCCTTGTGGGAAGGCTGGATGGGCTGCTATATTGTTTATCTTCCGCTGTCTTATTTTGCTGTTATTGTAAACTTTGGCCATCAGGCTCATATTAGCTAAATAAAGTTTATCATTACGCATGATAATTATCTTTGTGATACTGTGTGCACTAGCTTTTCCTGGGATAGTGCGATTAACACAGAGGGTTCGGGAGTTGCTGCTCCGGGTCCCGACAGAGATGGTATCAGAGCAGTAATGACTCTAAGACGTGACCGTTGATAGAATAGAATGGTTGGACCTTAAGGATATATTTTAATAACAAGTAATTTCAAAAGTTTTCTTATTCTTACCTCTCAATCTATGCTACCCTTATCTCTTAATCTTTGCTTGCTCTCGTCCTCCAATTCTCGCTTATCTTTATGTCATTACTTGAAAGCCCATTTCAAAATCTTCCCTTGCTCAAAACAACTATAGATGGTCAGTAGTCCGGATTCATCGCTTCCACCGCTGCTTTGAAGGATCATGCTTCGTACCTCGAGAGCTGCGATCGATCACACCAAGATAACCCTTACCTCTTTAGGTTAAGTTGTTAAGCTAGACAGTAGACGAAGTTATGAGCTGTCAGTTTTCTCTTTTGTCGGCAGCCGTAACTATTGCTTGTTGTTTGCATAATAAAGGTTTTTGCTAGGTTGTTTTGTTTTGGGTTGCGCAAAACGTCCATTGTTCCCCCTTTGCCTTGAGTCTCCTCTCTCCTAATATTTGGAAGCATCAAGCTGGAGCAACAACTGCCAACAACCTCCAGACAGCAAACAGAAGGCCACAAAAGTTTGCAAATGGACGTCTGAATCATATCTCAGCTCAAGCCACACAGAGTAAGATCCAAACCTATTTCTTTGCTAGCCCGTGCGAATCTCGGGGACGAGATTCTGTTTAAGGGGGGTAGTTTGTAACAGCCCAGCTGTTTATTTCAAAAATTTCAGTAAAAAATAATTAATTTAATTCAAAATAAAATAAAGTGTTCTTTGGTTGCCTAAATTTTGGAGATTTTATTTGTCTGTTTTTAGCTTTTAAAAAGGCTTTTATAAAAAGTAATTTAACTAAAAACATAAAATTACTATTAAATAAAAAGGATATTTTGAGTTTATGTAAAAATATCATTTCAAATTAAGTATTTAAAAGTATTTGGCTTTTATTTGGATTTTCTGTGTTTTTCTGGAGTTAAAAATCAATTTTAACAGTTAAAAAGTATTTTATAAAATTATTAAATGAAAATCTGAAATTAAAAATATTTGTCCAAAGTCTAAAATGCTTCCAGGAATATTCTATAATTTTTCTGGAATTTTTAGGCATTCAATATTATTTTTCCAAGTATTTATAAAGTTTCTAGTATTTTCTGAAATTTTATTCCGAAAATAAAAATCAAATTCATCCTAGCTTGCCACGTGTCGCTCTCAGATTGAATCACTCTCTCTCCACGTTTTAATCCTAGCCACACATGATCACTTACCCCTTCATAAAATCCAAGAGCCATGAAGCATCCACTTGCCACGTGTCGCAAATCCGACGGCCCGTACCCCTTCACTTCCTCTCTCTCCCTATGACATATGGACCCCACATGTCATATGTTTCTTCAACCTCTCCTTCTTCCTCCCCTAACTCTCTCTCTCCTCCACCATGGATGACAAATAAAAGCTTCGAAACTCCGCCGTTTCTCCCTCTTAACTCCCGATTAAAGCATGGAAACGGACGCCCTAATCACCCTCATCAATCTCCCGGCCGTTCCCCGTCCATTAATCTTCTCAAAACTGAAATCCTCTCCCCTCCCTTCTCTTTCTATAAATTGGCCTCCCCTCACCATTCCTCCCCCTTCCTCCCTCCTATTCGGCCGGCCCTCACTCCCTTCCTCTCCCGTCGCCGTGCGCCGCCAACCGGCCGCCTCCGCCGCCGCCCGGCCACCTCCCTCCGGCCGCCCCCGTTCCAACCGCCGCCGCCTCCTCCTTGCGCCGCCGCCGTCGCCGGTGAGTGCGCCGACGCCACCTCCATCTTCCCCGTGCCCCGGCGAACAACCTCCACCCCTTCACCGAGCAAAGACGCCACCGGAGCCGCCGCCGCCGAGCTCTCTCTCTCTCCGCGCGCGCCGTCTCTTTTTCTCGCCGCCGTCGCCTTCTCCAGCCATCTCCCGAGCCGCCGCCGGTAAGAGCCGCACCCCCCTCGGTCTCCCCATCCCGCGCCGCCCCTCTCTTCCCTCCCTAGCGCCCTCCATCTTCCATGGCCGCACCTCTCTGTCCACTGCGTGTATGTCTTCATTAGGAAATAGCATCTTCCTTCCTTTTCATTCTTTGGTGATACTTCCTTGTCACAAAAGATTAGATGCTCACTTGGTTAGTGGAGGCAAGCCAAAGCATGCAGTGGGAGGTGCTGTGTTCAAGTCCTGGGCAAAGCATATTTCGGTTGGGCTTTTGCCAAAATTTTTGTTCACCTCTAATCCATGACAAGCGGGACCCACTTGTCATAAAATATTCAAATAAAATTCTGCACCCAATGACAACCGGGCCCCACGCGTCATACACTCCAATATACCCCCAAAATCAGCCAAAAATAAGATTCCAGAGAATATTCCCTCGTTTTGCATTTTTCTGGAATTTCCAAACCGATCAAACTTCCAATCGCTCGTTCTCCCTCGTCCGATCTCCGAATCCAGTGATTCAAATCTCTAAATTTGTCTAAAATCTTAATCTAAGTTGCAGTATATATTTTATAATTTTTGGATTTTATTTCGATTTTTATTTGAATTTATTTGGTTGGTTCTTCGCGCGTAGATTTCGACGAATTCGGAGAGAACGACGCCGACGGTTCGCGCCAAGTCTTCGAGCAAGGCAAGTTACACCTTTGATCATATTGCTCCCAGTAATTTAAACTATTTATATTGTTTTTAAAAATTATTATGCATGCGTACTTTTATTGAAACCTAGTTTAAATTCGATTTAAACTCTAGTTATGCCCAATTCCTTTGTGTATAGCCAAATTTGACTTTGAACAAACATGTCTTGTCACCCTAGATGAAAAACTAGTTAGTACATTAGTATTAACTGGGAATTTTATAGAAATGCTTAGCCATGCTTATAAAACTTATGGTTTGGGATGATCTTTCACATAAAATGATGAACTTTAAAACTGTATTCTTGACTTTGGTGAGTCAAGAAGGATTATGAAATATTTTGAAAACAAAATATAAAACCTGGTTTAGACTTAGGCAATTGGTTAGATTGGTGGGTGCAGGCATGCCCTGTTGGTTGGAGCCGCAGTGGTTGATTGTCGTGCACGGGGGTATGTGGTTGGGCCTAAGTCAGATTAAGGACCGGTCTGTGAGCTACTATTGCAAAGCCCTATCGTACTACCACAAGTCTGGTATGGGACAGACCTGGCCGAATAATTTGTGAAGTTCCAACATGATCTCGCTATAGGCTGAATGTGAGCGCGGCGTAGGCCGTGAGAAGTCTCACATGGCACAAGAGGGGGCTCCAACATGTGGATTCATGTTGTGGTGAAATCTTAGTGGCGGCGTGATTATGTTGACAACGGATCATTGTAAAGGCCTTGTCATGATCTCCCCGCCGCACACCTAAGGAAGTGTGTAACTCGCGTGGCAAACCGGGATGATCATGTCTTGTGGGTAAAGCTGTACAACCTCTGCAGAGTGTATAACCTATCCTGGATAGCCGTGCCCACGGTCATGGGCAAGCTGAGTGAAGTTTTTCACGGATTAGACTTTGGTTTTCAAAATGGTTTGCGAAAACCTTGTGGATGGATGGAATCCACGAGAGATGAAAACCTTGCGGATGGATGGAATCCGTGAGAGATTGAAATCTGGTGAATGGATGGAATTCATCAGAGTTGCGCAGTGAAAGCGTGTGGATGGATGGAATCCATACGTGAGCTTTTGGAAAAGTTGGTCCGGGTGGGATGCCCGTGGTTAGGTTAGTGTGGGGGATGGACCTGCACTAACGGTATTTATTTTGCTTACAACATTGCTTACTTAATGTATCAAATTCAGCTTTTGCACTTACTTATGATATTTACTCAAATGATCGTCTTTTATGCAAATAAACCATATTATGCCTTCCTTTGATATTCCATATGCATGCATCTATTCTGTTAAACCTCCTGGTGTAACTTGTGGAGTACTTTTTGTACTCATGTTGCTATATCTAACTCTTTCAGAGGAAGCCTTCGACGACTTCGGTGAGGATTGCGACTAGGCCACGTCTTACAGTCATTCGCCTTGTGGGAAGGCTGGATGGGCTGCTACATTGTTTATCTTCCGCTGTCTTATTTTGCTGTTATTGTAAACTTTGGCCATCAGGCTCATATTAGCTAAATAAAGTTTATCATTACGCATGATAATTATCTTTGTGATACTGTGTGCACTAGCTTTTCCTGGGATAGTGCGATTAACACAGAGGGTTCGGGAGTTGCTGCTTCGGGTCCCGACATTAGGCCAGCCAAACAACACAATTTCAAAACAAAAAATTTCCATATCCATATATGCATTCCAACAGATATAACAATATATAGATCCTGCATTTCAAATATAACCAATACACAAATCTTGCATTTCAAATAACATATCCATTCCACCAGCAAATATACGCATTACATTCATTGTTGTGAGTATCCAAAATCATAACCTTCATTGCCAATATGAGGACCAGAAGTTCACAGCCAGAACATTACCAGAACAGTGACCACACATAAGGTTCACACATCACCAAAACATTACACGACCAGCACATAGGGTTCTCACATAAGGTGACCAACCCAAGTTTCTCATAGCTTAGATACATGCTAATCTGAGGACAATTGCTGTTCAAGAGCTTACCAAAATCACACAAAAATCTCAAGGTCATCTCCAAAATCGCATACACAGCTAGAGCTTCGGTCACAGGTATGTGTCCATATCAAAATGACAGCCAAGACACTGATCTGAGGAAGTTTCGAAACTTACTGTGAGGCATTAGATGATGCAGAATTGCCACCAAAGAAAGAATGGAAGAAGCCATGCATCTCACTTATTTGGTTCTTCAGCCTCTCAGTCTCTTCTTCCACCTTCCTTCTTGCATCCCTCTCCTCCTCTACTTGATTCCTCAGATCAACCATCTGAACTCGAACTTCTGCTGCTCCTTCCTTCTCAGTAATTAGTTCACTCTCAAGCTCATGTACACGCTTAGCAACTTCAGCAGCTTCGGCACTTTTCTTCGTTGCTGCAGACACGATGCCAACATTTTGAAGGAATTTTGATCTTGGCATAACTTGAGCTACAGCTTGGGTTGGAGTCTTTGCAACTTGCCCTTCTAGTGGTGGTTCAGCAGCGATGGCCTCCATTTGAGCCTAGCAATAGAAAAAAACAATTGAGGTTTCTCGCATCCCAATTTTTGTTCATCATAGTACAAAAGAAGAAAGGAAGATGTACTCACAATAGCTTTTTGTATGTCCTCACTATAACCTGTCTTGCTGCTACAATGTGTGTCCTTGAAAAAGTCAATCGCAGTGGGTGGGGCATCCTTAAATTTAGTTTTCTGAAACATGTAAACAGCAATTTAAACAATTGAAATAGAAATTTAACAGCAATTGAAACAACAATTTAACAGCAATGTGTGTCCTTGATTTAATCAGTACTTCAGTATTGGTAATGATTAGCTAGTTGAGGCACAATGCATTTATTTATTAGTTACTAGTTCATAATCTGAACATGCAGAAATGAAACGATCCATATCTGCATATACTGCAATGTGTGTCCTTGCTATTAATATACTGCAATGTTTGATCTGCATTGAGCCTTAAGGGCGGTTTATATAGAATACAAGGCTTGGAAGGCAAAAAGCCTCTTCTAGAGATAAGGCAAGTATCACAGGATTATAAATTCTAAACTACCAAATATAGAAATATGCCAATATACTCTAACAGTTGGGTTTACTTCAACTCTCTCAGTCCAAAATGAACTATTCAGTGCACAGACATTTGCACTGTATATATTTCGGCTCCAATTGTACCAGAAATAATAACCATCAGTACACCTTTTAACATCATCATCTACCTGGCTAATTAACTGTCAAATTTCACTGTCAAGAACCACAAAGCAATAGAAACAATGTGGACTTTTAAAACATTGCATGGCAATATTTTAGCATTTGAGATTGTGGCTATAGTTTAGCTGCATCACCTCAATGCATTATTTTGTTGCAGCTGGTAGAGTCATCAAGACTTTCTGGTGACAAATTCAAACAGTCCGGCTTAGTTTATTTGGATTAATGGGACCAGATCAAATTGCATAGGTGATGATTCCGCAGAGATCCTTATTTATTTCCAACATATCTACATAATAAACAGTTCATCCAACCATTGTTAAATGCTTCTTGCTTTTTTTTCCGAAGCTCCATGAGTCTTTATCAAGTTTTATGAGGAACTTAGCAGCTAGTAATAACAATGTCAAGCTACTCTGTGACTCTGTCCTTCCGTTGAGAACTTCCATTTGAAAAAGAGCTAGCTAGCGCACTTTCTTCAGGAAATGATATTCCATCAGACAGGCAAAGTTAACTGCTACTACTGCTACCTCGGGGAGGAGTCAGATCTGTACAGGTTATATGAAACAACAATTTAACAGCAATGTGTATCCTTGCTATTAATCAGTACTTTACTACTGGTAGTGATTAGCTAGTTGAGGCACAGTGCATTTATTTATTTATTAGTTACTAATTCATCATCGGAACATGTAGAAACAAAACGATCCAGATCTGTACAGGGTATACGTTCATTCGCTGGCCTACTTTGAAGAAAGATTAACGGCACTACAGGACTGCACACAAGTAGTTAGGCAACATTTCAGCAACAATCTACTCCATAGTCCATACTAATCTGAACATGCAAAAACGAAACGATCCAGATCTGTACAGGGTATACGTTCATTCGCTGGCCTACTTTGAAGAAAGATTAATGGCACTACAGGACTGCACGCAAGTAGTTAGGCAACATTTCAGCAACAATCTACTTCATCCTATGTATCTCTGCCCGAAAGAATTAGGCATGGAGCACCTTTCTCAATTGTCAGCAGCACAACTTATCATCCTTTATATAGGGAAAGTTTGATCATAATCATTGTTGATGTCTTTTTACGTGGGGGCATGTATTATAGCACATATGTTATATGTATCCAACAACTGTATATGCTGTGTTTTAAGCATCTTTAGTTCTAACTAAGCTTTCATTATCGACCAAATGATGAACCTTTAAAAGGATATAAATTAAAACTAACCAAATTACCAGCTTTGTCTATATATCCACCAATTTGAGACAATCGATTCTTTCTGATATCCAAAAGAATCCTAGCTGCCATTTCACTAATATCTAATACACTCTTTAGTCATGATCGCTTAATGGAAAATTATTCAGACAATCATGGTAATAGAGATCTGCACATGAAACTTGACAAGTAGTAATCTGAATGACAAACTTATTGATGCAGCTATACCAACAACTACCAAACAAAGACATGCATGGATCAGCGACTACCAATGACTCAATCTCCAGAGATGGACTAATTCACAACAGAGATATGATGACAAAGACATTATGTCTTACATTGTCCAGAGATTAAATCACAGAAGCAGTGCAATCGGGTTCACTAAAAATAGCAATATGAGCAGCAGAAAAGTACTTCGTTGACACCAGAAAGCAGAAAAGTAGCTTACCGTGACATAACATTGAGCGGTATAGGACCGAGATCCTGTCTTCTGCTGGTATTTTACTAGCTCACGGCTATCCTTAGCTTTCAAACATTTTTCCTATAGAAAGGCAAAGATTAATGGGAGAGGTGGTTCTTTTTTTAAGTCAACATTTGTGAGAGATATTTAGGAAGGATACCTTGTGCTTTGGGGTAGACCACATGTCTACGAGTTCTTTCCACTGCACATCTGTCATAGTGGCCAATGGTGAAGTGGTTCTCACTTGGTTTGCTGGTATGCCATTAAAGTATTGCTTCTTCAACAAGTATCTCATATTCCGCTGTCCTTTTTTTAGCAAATCAGCGCATGCATATTCCACTGACTTACTGGTTGTGTCAATGGAGAGATGACTCTGGACAAGAGCATGAACATATGGTTAAAAGGTGCACAAATCATGTAACTACGCTATGAGAACTAACATAGCATGCATATTTGAGAACTAATTCCGCTATGAGAACTAAAATAACAGCTTGAGTAGTGCAGCCAAATGAACAAGCAGTTACTGGATAATCAGCCTTTTATAAGATCTGCAGTGCATATGATCTAGCAAGTTACAGAATAATTCTACAGTGCTTATGATCTACACAAATAATCAAGTAGTTACTGAACAACAAACAGTGCACATGAACTACACAGGGAGCAACAAGCAGGAAATCAATGGGAACTGAATGAAAAAATCTGAATAACTGTTGCAATGAGAATGAAGTATTCAGACCTAGATAATCTTGATATGATCTAGCAAGAAATGACCAAGGATGTACAACTATGGGGAATAGCTCAAACTATCCAGAAAGACATCAAGATAGAAATTCCAAATATTACAAGAAATCAACAGCACACTAAAACTGCTGCTGAAAATGAGCATGGCCAAAAATGCTGCTGAAAATGAACATACGTTGGCTCCCTTCATGTCTAATGGACAGAACAAATTAATTTCATCCCAATTGCAATTCATTAAGTATCTAAACTTTGAAAATCTACTATGCTAAAGACATATCGCAACTTACTTTAGGTACTGAGAAAATCTAACTGCACAGTTACTCAGCACAACATTTAAGATGACCAAGAGGCCAAAGAGATACACAGGACAACACAGGCTGGGTACTTACAGCAGTTTTTCTCATGTAGTCTTCAACAAGATCCTTATTATTCTTATAATTTTTCCAGTGGGGGAGGATTGGGATATGGTCCCGCAAAACAATACCAGCCTCTGATGCTAGTTTTGCAGCTTGCATAGGTGCCTCTGGCCGCCGGTTTCCATCAGCAATGTGCACTGCAATCTTGGTGTTTAACCCTCTAGAGATCCTATCCAATTCTCTGCCTACGCGGCGGATTTTCCTGATACGTTGACCTATCATGGCATTTCGGAATCAATTAGTGGAAATCATAGACCCATTAATATGCAAATATGTAAATCATTAATCATGGAGAGGAGCTACAATCACTTGCCTTCTTCAGTCATGTTGTTGTGGTTGTCAGATTGAGTATGAGCATCCAAAACTATCAACCCATCTTCTGTGGAACCGTCGTGTGGGTCTGTTGATGGAACATGGCAAAATTCATCAGCTGAAGATATTTCCCTTGTCCTCTGCCTAGTCGTTCTAGTTGGTTGGTCTCGCTCCTGAACTGCCATCACTCGCTTTGATTCTCTTGATCCTCCGATACTTGGCAAAGTATTGGTAACTTCAGGCTCAAAATCCTGCATGGCGTCCTACATGATACAAGAAATTAAAACAAAAAAATACTTCTGCATACTGAACACAAAAAAGTAATCATAGTGGAACATTGCATATACCTTATCAACTACTCCTTGTTCAGTGTCCTCGTCTCCAGGTTGATACAATACGTCGGAGTCTTCACGAGCAGCAACCGTGGGCTTTGCACTCACAAGTGAACGTAATTGTCCTAAACCAAGCCGCTGGAACATCCGATTTTTCTCGACAATGTGTTGCACCCTTTCCATCTCATAGTCAGTAATTGGCACCTCTGTACTTGCACGATATTAAAAAAAATGAATTAGTGGGAATGATGTATATGTATTGAACAACAACAAAAGCAAACAATTGTTATTCTGATCTTTGGAAGTGCACAATAATCAAACAGAATAAGGGATGGGGTGCTGGTAGATTAATGACATACAATACATCGACTTTATCATGTATATAATTGGCAACCTTGCCCAGGATTAAGCTTGGAAATGCCTGAAATCAGTGCAATTATGCAAAGATGGATAGAATATAAATAAAAACCTAGATAGGCAGATGGATAAATTGATGAATTGAGCTAACCCTGACTCCTAAGGACAAATAAACCAAATGTTGTTATTTCAAAAAAAACATGGCAAGCAAAAGATGAGAAGCAAAAGTGAGCAATTGCAGAATCCTAGTTAGCATCAATTTGGGACTTTCGATTGATTTTGACATCAAAAAGAATCCTAGCTGCCATTTCACTAATATCTAATACATAATATAAGAAATAGTTACCCCCCCCAAAAAAAGGCACCTCACAAAGGAAACACCAAATCATAATTTCTGCAGTGAAGCTAACAATACTCCTGATGATCGAGCAATTCAAGCAAAATAAGGGATGTGAAGGTGGTACAGCATGACATACAATACAATTCACTTAAGTATGATATCAGAGACAACAAAGAATTGTGACAACTAGCATATGACAATATACCGTCTGCTCTACATAATGAACACAAATCAGACAACTAGCAACAAAAGTACAAAACACAAATCAAACTTACCTATTGGTTCATGGGTAGTTGACTTCTGGTTTCCGCCCTTCCTACTAGGAGCCATCTTGATGCGGAGAACCAAGCCAATGGGAAAAGAGGGATTAGTCATGATGGCTAGGAAAGGGGATTTAAAAGAATTGAGTGAACCAAATGCCATGTTCTTTGTACTCCTGTACGAGGGCAATTTTCTTTCCACTAACGACTTACCCTCTATATTGCCAAGTGTTGTTTATGATGTGTTGCAGGAATATAAGGATGTATTCCCGGATGAAGTACCACCAGGGCTGCCACCTAAGATGAGAAGAGATGTTGAGCGACATGTTCTTCGCTGCGTAACATGCCACAAAGCTAAGTCACGCTTGAACCCTCATGGATTATATACTCCTTTACCTATCCCTAGTGTGCCATGGGAAGACATTTCCACGGACTTTGTTCTTGGTTTACCTCGAACCAAGAGAGGGAGGGATTCCATTTTTGTTGTTGTTAATAGGTTTAGCAAGATGGCTCATTTTATTCCATGCCATAAGAGCGATGATGCTTCATATATTGCTGAATTATTTTTCAGGGAAATTGTAAGACTTCATGGCGTGCCGCGGACCATTGTTTCAGATCGTGACACCAAGTTTTTGAGCTACTTTTGGAAGACCTTATGGGGAAAACTTGGGACAAAATTGCTGTTCTCTACGACATGCCATTCACAAACTGATGGTCGAACTGAAGTTGTGAACCGAACATTGTCGACACTACTGCGAGCTGTTCTCAAGAAAAATTTGAACTTATGGGAGGAAAGCTTGCCTCACGTGGAGTTTGCATACAACAGGGCAGTACACTCGACCACTAAGTTTTGTCCATTTGAGATTGTATATGGTTTCAAACCTACTGCTCCTATCGATCTTTTGCCTTTGCCAATGCAGGAACGTGTAAATTTTGATGCAAGCAAACATGCAGAATTTGTCAAGAAGCTTCATGATCGAGCAAAAGAAAACATAGAAAAGATGACCAAGATGTACATGAAACGTGCCAACAAGGGGCGTAAGAAGATGTTATTTGAACCAGGAGACTTAGTTTGGGTGCATTTGCGCAAGGACCGTTTCCCTGAACAACGCAAGTGCAAGCTGCAGCCACGTGCCGATGGTCCCTTCAAAGTGCTCCGCAAGATCAATGACAATGCATATGAAATTGAACTTCCAAGTACGTATGGTGTAAGCCCAACCTTCAATGTCTCCGATCTGTCTCCATTCTTTGGACCAGAAGAGTCGAGGACGACTCCTTTTCAAGAGGGGGAGGATGATGAGGACATCCCAGCTCAGCATGTTCCATCACATATCAACCATTCACCATCAAGCATAAATGATACAAATCAAGGTCCACTTACACGAAGTCGTGCCAAGAAAATACAAGAACAGGTGAATTCATTCCTAGCTGATTTTGATTTCAACATATCTCAGGATGTTATACTACCTAAATGTTCTACATTGATGTTACTTAGGTTTACACAGGAAGCGGAGGAAGCTACTTGGCATGAGGAACAAATACAATGCTACGATCAGACCACCTGACTGACCGCACCTACAGCCACAAAGAAGCAACCATAACTTTTGATTTCCGAAGGCTCTGGGGGTCTATGAGTACGTGATGGAAAGCTTATCAAGTCTAGTTTCCAATGCAACAAACCCCACGTCATTTGGACTTTCCAATAAGAAGTTATGATCGAATTAGTGGAGACTGCTCAGAAGGCTAACAGTCACGCGAGACCTCCTCGGGAATTCATCTCGTGGAGACCTTTCACCTAGCCTACCTTCAGAAATTCCAAATCCTTTTCACACTCAACTAGGAGGGTTGTTCCTAGTATAAATACCCCTTGTATCTAAACAATTGGCAGCTTTGAATCATTTGATAAACCATAGTTTTGCAGCCGAGCTGCTAAGTGTCTTACTCACACCATTGTTCTTCCTTGTTCTTCTTGGACTCGTGAAGATATCCCTTTGGGATTCCCTAATTCGTGCTCTAGGCTTTCGGGCCTTTTGTGTGGGTTAGTCCCGGATTGTGGTTCTGCGGTCGTTCGGAGATCGAGTCGAAGTCCACAAGGTTTCGGTGTCTCTCTCCCCGTCGTTTGGTCGCATCCAACCTTGGCAGGTATAAAGCTAGTTACCCCGCTGTTCACAGCAAGTTATCCTCGGTTCTTCGACCTACTGTCGTGAAGATCGGGCCATCCCAAGGAGGTTCCTATCATGTGGTAATCAGAGCAAGGTTGTCACGGTAGGTCTTACCGTCATATGTTATTGTTTTGTTCATCTCCTAGAGTCCACTGAAAAAGCCACAAAAAAAATCCCATAGCCTTTTCACGGTACTGTTACCTTTGTGTTGTTGTGTTCATCAAGTTGCTAGTCACCATCTTTACTTATATAGTGTTTTGTTTATTTGTTATCCGCACCCCTGTTAGTGTCAAAAAAAACAAAAAAAAAAGAGAAGAAAGAAAGAGTCAAAAAAAAAGAGAAGAGAAAAGGAGTGAAAAGTAGGGGCTGTGTTGCGGATTACAAAACTGAAAATTTCAGTTCTACATACTCAAGTTTGTGGTGTTCTTAACAGCAACGTTTACATATCTTTTGAACGGTTTACGCCACTTGGTTACAGTACCGCAGCCTTCCTTGAACAGCCACCTATAGCTCCACAAAAATCTGAAAACCGGACCTCTCGACTCGTAAACCTTTCAACCGCTTAACCACAGCTGGGTTACTATCACTTTTTGCGCACTCACAGTCCTTGAGAATGAGCAAGAGCTTTGGTAAGTAAGAGGTGAGGTTGTGTGATTCCACAAATTTTACCTATTCCAATTTTTTTTTCTTCATAGTTCTAACATGGCAGGATCCAATGATTCGAGTGTTGGGGGTGGTCGTCATGGAGACGATGAACCACCAGTTGCGCGGGATGAGTTACGGCAACTACAAAACTCACTGTTGGAGGCCATGGAGAGGATGTTCAATGAACGTCTCCCAGCAGCGGCCGGAAGGGATCCACGTCATCAACATGAAGAATCTGATGGTGAAAATTCTGGTGCTGGACATGACTTCCATGTCCACTTCAGAGATGGTCGTGGTGGTGGTAGGCGTGCTGGTCACAATGGCCAGCATGGAGGAGGATATCACAGGCGTGGTCGTGACCACCGTGTGCGTTTTGATGATGAAGAATTTGATGATTATGACCATGATGAGGGATATGACAATAATGAAAATCCTTTTGCAAATAATGGGCGGTTTGAGCAGCGCCATGATCATCGCCGACGTGCTGGCCATGAAGAAAGGGAACATCACCGTGGTCGTCACAATAGGGATGATCCGGACAGTATTGCTCGTGTCAAGTTGAGTATCCCAAAATTTACTGGACGAGAAGATGCAGATGCATATCTTGAGTGGGCTGAGCAGTGTGATCAAATTTTTAGAGTACATAATCTCTCTGATCAGAGGCGTGTAAATCTTGCTTCAGTTGAGTTCTCTGGTTATGCTCTCACTTGGTGGAATCAAATACAGGAGAATCAGCTTGTGTTGGGGCGTGAATATATCAGCACATGGGAAGAGATGAAGCAAGTGATGAGGAGGCGTTTTGTGCCATCAAGCTATCAGCGTGACCTTCGCAATAGGTTGCAAACTTTGAAGCAAGGATCCAAATCGGTTGATGATTATTATAAGGAAATGGAGTTGCTGTTAGTGCGAACTGGAATTAGAGAGGATCCTGAATCAAAAATGGCAAGATTTTTGAATGGTCTCAATGAAGAAATTTCTGGATTCGTTGAGATGTTTCCGTATAATAATTTGCAAGACCTTGTTGATCAAGCTATGCGCACCGAGAGAAAAATTCAGCAAGAGGGACGTGGAAGGTCTTATGGAAGCCGACCTATCTCAGCTCCATGGCATAGGCAGCAGCAAGGTACCTCTGTGGTTGGAGGTCGGTCCCAAGGTGCTGCACCTAGAACTTCTCCATCCATTGCTCCTGTAAAGACGACGGTTTCTACAGCTTCTTCACCTGCCATTCAACAATGCCTTGCTGCAAGTACAGTAGCCCCTTCTGTTGCTTCGGCTGCTGCTTCCTATGCACGTAGCCGAGAAATTGTGTGCCATAAGTGCCATGGTCATGGACATGTTGCTGCACAATGTCCAAGTAGGAGGACTATGATAGTAAATGAACAAGGTGAATGGGAATCTGAAAGTGAGCAAGAAGAAGATGGCATACAAGAAGAAACAGTGGGCAATGATGGGAGTGAGATCCAACCCGACGAAGGTGATAATAATTGCTTTATTTCTCTTCGATTGCTTAGTGTTATTGCTGTAAAAGAAGAGAATGGACAGCGACACAATCTCTTCCATACTCGAGGCATGATCAAGGACAAGTTGTGCAGAATTATTGTTGATAATGGCATCTGCAACAATATTGCAAGTCAAGAATTGGTTGCGCGAATGGGGTTAAAACAGCGGCGCCATCCTAATCCATACAAGATGCAATGGCTTAATGATTATGGTACGCTACGTGTAAACCATGTTGTGACAATTCCTTTCTCTATGGGGAAGTATAATGATCATGTGGAGTGTGATGTGGTGTCTATGCAAGCATGCCAACTGCTGCTAGGAAGACCACGGTTATATGATCGTGATGTTCAGATTTTTGGTCGAACCAACAAATTATCTTTCATGTACAAAGGAGAGCGAATCACTTTGCTTCCTTTGACACCGGAGGAGATATTGAAGGATGATGTAAAAAGAAAACAGCGAGAGAGTGAGAACCACTTACGAGTGACCCACAAACATAGTGAGGGAGTGAATCCAAAGCCAAATAAAACTCCACAGCTACAAAGAACCAAGCCAATGGGAAAAGAGGGATTAGTCATGATGGCTAGGAAAGGGGATTTAAAAGAATTGAGTGAACCAAATGCCATGTTCTTTGTACTCCTGTACGAGGGCAATTTTCTTTCCACTAACGACTTACCCTCTATATTGCCAAGTGTTGTTTATGATGTGTTGCAGGAATATAAGGATGTATTCCCGGATGAAGTACCACCAGGGCTGCCACCTAAGATGAGAAGAGATGTTGAGCGACATGTTCTTCGCTGCGTAACATGCCACAAAGCTAAGTCACGCTTGAACCCTCATGGATTATATACTCCTTTACCTATCCCTAGTGTGCCATGGGAAGACATTTCCACGGACTTTGTTCTTGGTTTACCTCGAACCAAGAGAGGGAGGGATTCCATTTTTGTTGTTGTTAATAGGTTTAGCAAGATGGCTCATTTTATTCCATGCCATAAGAGCGATGATGCTTCATATATTGCTGAATTATTTTTCAGGGAAATTGTAAGACTTCATGGCGTGCCGCGGACCATTGTTTCAGATCGTGACACCAAGTTTTTGAGCTACTTTTGGAAGACCTTATGGGGAAAACTTGGGACAAAATTGCTGTTCTCTACGACATGCCATTCACAAACTGATGGTCGAACTGAAGTTGTGAACCGAACATTGTCGACACTACTGCGAGCTGTTCTCAAGAAAAATTTGAACTTATGGGAGGAAAGCTTGCCTCACGTGGAGTTTGCATACAACAGGGCAGTACACTCGACCACTAAGTTTTGTCCATTTGAGATTGTATATGGTTTCAAACCTACTGCTCCTATCGATCTTTTGCCTTTGCCAATGCAGGAACGTGTAAATTTTGATGCAAGCAAACATGCAGAATTTGTCAAGAAGCTTCATGATCGAGCAAAAGAAAACATAGAAAAGATGACCAAGATGTACATGAAACGTGCCAACAAGGGGCGTAAGAAGATGTTATTTGAACCAGGAGACTTAGTTTGGGTGCATTTGCGCAAGGACCGTTTCCCTGAACAACGCAAGTGCAAGCTGCAGCCACGTGCCGATGGTCCCTTCAAAGTGCTCCGCAAGATCAATGACAATGCATATGAAATTGAACTTCCAAGTACGTATGGTGTAAGCCCAACCTTCAATGTCTCCGATCTGTCTCCATTCTTTGGACCAGAAGAGTCGAGGACGACTCCTTTTCAAGAGGGGGAGGATGATGAGGACATCCCAGCTCAGCATGTTCCATCACATATCAACCATTCACCATCAAGCATAAATGATACAAATCAAGGTCCACTTACACGAAGTCGTGCCAAGAAAATACAAGAACAGGTGAATTCATTCCTAGCTGATTTTGATTTCAACATATCTCAGGATGTTATACTACCTAAATGTTCTACATTGATGTTACTTAGGTTTACACAGGAAGCGGAGGAAGCTACTTGGCATGAGGAACAAATACAATGCTACGATCAGACCACCTGACTGACCGCACCTACAGCCACAAAGAAGCAACCATAACTTTTGATTTCCGAAGGCTCTGGGGGTCTATGAGTACGTGATGGAAAGCTTATCAAGTCTAGTTTCCAATGCAACAAACCCCACGTCATTTGGACTTTCCAATAAGAAGTTATGATCGAATTAGTGGAGACTGCTCAGAAGGCTAACAGTCACGCGAGACCTCCTCGGGAATTCATCTCGTGGAGACCTTTCACCTAGCCTACCTTCAGAAATTCCAAATCCTTTTCACACTCAACTAGGAGGGTTGTTCCTAGTATAAATACCCCTTGTATCTAAACAATTGGCAGCTTTGAATCATTTGATAAACCATAGTTTTGCAGCCGAGCTGCTAAGTGTCTTACTCACACCATTGTTCTTCCTTGTTCTTCTTGGACTCGTGAAGATATCCCTTTGGGATTCCCTAATTCGTGCTCTAGGCTTTCGGGCCTTTTGTGTGGGTTAGTCCCGGATTGTGGTTCTGCGGTCGTTCGGAGATCGAGTCGAAGTCCACAAGGTTTCGGTGTCTCTCTCCCCGTCGTTTGGTCGCATCCAACCTTGGCAGGTATAAAGCTAGTTACCCCGCTGTTCACAGCAAGTTATCCTCGGTTCTTCGACCTACTGTCGTGAAGATCGGGCCATCCCAAGGAGGTTCCTATCATGTGGTAATCAGAGCAAGGTTGTCACGGTAGGTCTTACCGTCATATGTTATTGTTTTGTTCATCTCCTAGAGTCCACTGAAAAAGCCACAAAAAAAATCCCATAGCCTTTTCACGGTACTGTTACCTTTGTGTTGTTGTGTTCATCAAGTTGCTAGTCACCATCTTTACTTATATAGTGTTTTGTTTATTTGTTATCCGCACCCCTGTTAGTGTCAAAAAAAACAAAAAAAAAAGAGAAGAAAGAAAGAGTCAAAAAAAAAGAGAAGAGAAAAGGAGTGAAAAGTAGGGGCTGTGTTGCGGATTACAAAACTGAAAATTTCAGTTCTACATACTCAAGTTTGTGGTGTTCTTAACAGCAACGTTTACATATCTTTTGAACGGTTTACGCCACTTGGTTACAGTACCGCAGCCTTCCTTGAACAGCCACCTATAGCTCCACAAAAATCTGAAAACCGGACCTCTCGACTCGTAAACCTTTCAACCGCTTAACCACAGCTGGGTTACTATCACTTTTTGCGCACTCACAGTCCTTGAGAATGAGCAAGAGCTTTGGTAAGTAAGAGGTGAGGTTGTGTGATTCCACAAATTTTACCTATTCCAATTTTTTTTTCTTCATAGTTCTAACATGGCAGGATCCAATGATTCGAGTGTTGGGGGTGGTCGTCATGGAGACGATGAACCACCAGTTGCGCGGGATGAGTTACGGCAACTACAAAACTCACTGTTGGAGGCCATGGAGAGGATGTTCAATGAACGTCTCCCAGCAGCGGCCGGAAGGGATCCACGTCATCAACATGAAGAATCTGATGGTGAAAATTCTGGTGCTGGACATGACTTCCATGTCCACTTCAGAGATGGTCGTGGTGGTGGTAGGCGTGCTGGTCACAATGGCCAGCATGGAGGAGGATATCACAGGCGTGGTCGTGACCACCGTGTGCGTTTTGATGATGAAGAATTTGATGATTATGACCATGATGAGGGATATGACAATAATGAAAATCCTTTTGCAAATAATGGGCGGTTTGAGCAGCGCCATGATCATCGCCGACGTGCTGGCCATGAAGAAAGGGAACATCACCGTGGTCGTCACAATAGGGATGATCCGGACAGTATTGCTCGTGTCAAGTTGAGTATCCCAAAATTTACTGGACGAGAAGATGCAGATGCATATCTTGAGTGGGCTGAGCAGTGTGATCAAATTTTTAGAGTACATAATCTCTCTGATCAGAGGCGTGTAAATCTTGCTTCAGTTGAGTTCTCTGGTTATGCTCTCACTTGGTGGAATCAAATACAGGAGAATCAGCTTGTGTTGGGGCGTGAATATATCAGCACATGGGAAGAGATGAAGCAAGTGATGAGGAGGCGTTTTGTGCCATCAAGCTATCAGCGTGACCTTCGCAATAGGTTGCAAACTTTGAAGCAAGGATCCAAATCGGTTGATGATTATTATAAGGAAATGGAGTTGCTGTTAGTGCGAACTGGAATTAGAGAGGATCCTGAATCAAAAATGGCAAGATTTTTGAATGGTCTCAATGAAGAAATTTCTGGATTCGTTGAGATGTTTCCGTATAATAATTTGCAAGACCTTGTTGATCAAGGTTTCGGTGTCTCTCTCCCCGTCGTTTGGTCGCATCCAACCTTGGCAGGTATAAAGCTAGTTACCCCGCTGTTCACAGCAAGTTATCCTCGGTTCTTCGACCTACTGTCGTGAAGATCGGGCCATCCCAAGGAGGTTCCTATCAGATCTACACAAGAGCATTTTCAAGAATAGCATTGCAATATTAAATCGGAGACTTGAGATGTCACAACCCAGATGATGTGCAGATCAGTTGTCGAAGTGGTCTGTAGTGGTCGCAGGTAGAAGTTGCAGATCCGGGCCGAAGTGATAGCAGATCAGTGCGCAGCCGCTGAAGATGATCCGGCCGTAGAGGTTGCAGATCCGGGGAGCATCGGTAGGAGTAGTGGTAGATCCGGCCGTAGTGGTTGCAGATCCGTGCGCAGGTTTGCAAAAGTAGCAGAACTGGGTGTCGGTGTAGCAGATCAAGCCGTGTAGACGAAGAAGGTCGGGTGGAAGACGCCGTAGATGTAGCAGATTTGCGGAGGCGATGTAGATCCGGAGCTAGGGTTCCAGATCCGAGCAAAGAAAAGTGTAGGAGTAGCAGATTTGCCGTGGAAGTGGAAGATCTGTAACCGGACTTCTTCCTCCTCCTCACTTTTCAAGGTTCGGCAAGGGATTAAGCAGTAGAATGATTCGGCGGGGGGGTGAAGGTGGCCAAGATGTGTATGAGCTGGGCGTGAGGAGCACGTCGCCGGCTACAGCCGGCCTCCGGCGACGGCCATGGGATGGTATGGTTTTTGGTGGAGGCGTATGGGAGATGAACCGATGGGGGAAGTATGCTTGCGGCTTGCAGTCTGGTGGTGACCGGCTTGGCTGGGTCAAGCGGTGCTCACCCCTTATATACTTGCGGCGCCCCACTAGGGTTTTCAATACTGTGCGGTTAGGGTTTGCTGTGTGTTTTTCAATACCCTTGGCCTGACTAAGGCTGTTCTAGAATATGTCTGGATAAAAAGATCATTTTACTCCCAAAATTTCGGTCTGGCGGGGATGCACGCGCCCACAGTGAATTTCTATTAGCGCTCACAAGGCAACTTTACATATCAACACCTTACATATTTTAGTAATTTTGAAGCAGTTTTTGTGTGTCTTGGTATACTTCACTTGACATCCTGTATACATGTTTATATACGCAACTATACCCTTGGAACCTTATTTAGATCATATCTTTGTATATGCGTATAGCATGGAGGCACATTTATTCCTAATCAAAATTGCATCAATAAAATGGTGGTTAGAATCTTTGCTTCTTAGGAAGGATCAAGCCTTTATTCTTTGTTTTTGGTATTTTTAAAAATGTTTTTGACATTTAATTTGTGAAAAAAGAGCAACGGTAACAGAGTAGCGTATGAGAAGAGTGACGCTGAGGGGAATGAGACCCTGCGCATTCGGATCAAAAAAGAGGAGGAAAATGATTTGGTGGACAAAAAATGCATCAGAAATTAATTTTTGCGCTCACTATTGTGTTGTTTGGAGAAGAGTGTAGTCTACTGTACTTTACCTATGGAGATCATCTACACATACTATCTTGTTATTATATGCTCATTACTCATGTTGGTCTTATATATACCAAGTACTAAAAGAGTGTTGCTCCGGCGTCCTCATCCGCCACGCTCCAGCGTCCTCATCCGCAGCGTTCCATATAGGGGTCGAACCCAGGAACCAAGGGTAGGGCTGGAAACGAGCTACGCGAGAGGCTCTAAGGAAACGTGAAGAACCACTCGCTACAAGAATCAGAGTGACTGTGGGTAAAGTGGTACAAGCCTGCGCAATGCTATACAAATCATGAATTCATACTTATCTTTTGGATTGGATGCTACGGAAACCAGTGGTGGTTTGGTGCCATTATACGAGTGTTCAGTAGATTTCTAAATTAACAATTTGAACTTCTTTTAAAACCTAAAAACAATTATTTTCTAAATGAGATGGAGGTTGAGATTTAGAAAGAGAATGAGATGAAAATTGAAGTGGAAATGGATATTCCAGTTTATGCTAGATTAAGAGCGTACAGTGCATTTTGCTAATAACACTTGCTGAGTACTATGTACTCACCCTTCTTCGTTAGATCTGAGTCAAAATATGATGATCTATACGGTTATACAGAGATCTACGCTAAGGACAGCTACACCGAAGGGAGCAAGCTTGGTCTGGAGCATATCGTGACGGAACAGAGTCCCTGTATAGATGTTAGGATGGATAGATGGCATGTAGAGTTGACTGTCCGCACAATATCCTCGGAAATATTTTGATGGGTGACTGGTGAACACTCCGTCGTATGAAAAAACATGAAAAAAAAATCTAGCTGAGATAATGGAAGTGCAAACTGCAAAATAGACAAATTTTACCTGCTAAGTTACTTTCGTAAAAGAAAAAACTACACTTGTACTTCCGAACGAACACAGTACTTGGGTTCGGTCAATAGAAAGACAATGGCACCCAAAAAAAATACATTTCACTCTACGAATGGCCCTCATATAATTGGAAACTGTACAGAAAACCATGGTATTCACATTGCGAAGATGTTGGCATTCATCTCTTCGTTGGAGAGCACGTACGTGCACTCAGTGTCTCAGTTGGCCTACTTCAGACTGCATCATCGCTAATATCATCGTCATCAACAACCATTCGGCTTGACTGTCCACCACTTAGCATTCCATCATAGATGTCATCCTCATCTTCATCTTCACTGAAAACCTCAAAATCATCCTCGCTATCGTCCCTTAGTGCATCGAGAGCCTCTTGATCATAACTTGCATCATCAGATTCTTGTAACTAAAGAAACAAATCAATCAATGTAAAGGAAACAAGTTAACACAAAAAATGCACACCTAGAAATATGCTCACTCTTAATTTAGAGACATCAAGGGAGCTTTACCTGATCTTCTTGTGCCATTTGAGCTTGCTGCCACTCAGCCCATTCCTGCAACTGAGGACAATTTGTGACAGTAGATCGCTGAAGCTTCTGTGGAAGCGGCTGTAAAGACAGCTGCAGGTTTGGGCAATCTTTTATTTCCAGAAGCTTGAGGGATTCAAGGCTGCATAGTCCTGCTACAGAAAGCAGCCGTCGGCATTGATTGATTATGTATTAACAAGACCAATAAATTGAAAAGGCAATTAATTATGTATTAACAAGAGTCCTAACTGAAAGCACATGTCATTCATATGATCGAAACACTAATCCATCGATTCTATGATATCCTGAAGATTGATTATCCTTCTGGTTGTTTCATCTGTAGCAAGTTCCGTTCCATTGCACAGCACCTACATTAAAAAAAACAAATTAAAGATATAAGAATAATAAGTCTATCCAAAACATCTGAGTAAAATAGAACGAATGACATTATGGGGAAGTAAAAATTAAGTTAATCTTCAAGATCGGAGATAAAGATCACCAACATAGCTACTCGTAATCGCTATCATCATCATCATCTTCGGGAGGGTTTGTTGGAAATTCATTATCACCGACATATTGCCATCCAGTTTCATCATCCTCGTCACTTGATTCATTTTGTTTAATTTCCTCTTCTCTTTGTCTACGGAGGTCATCAACTACGGTAGCATCAACAGTATGAAAATCTTCATTGGCCGGCTGTTCATTTTCCAAAGTTCCCTCATTAAGTGCCACCTGAACACCACCTCCACACTCCTCATCTTGGTAGGACAATACCACAACATTGGGTATATCATCTTTGTCATTTTCAGCCACATTCCACAAGTGTCTATGTGAAAACTTCTGAACAACTCGCCACTTTTCGTGGTACTTGGTGTCTTCCAGGTAGAAAACCTTTTTTGCCATGGTTGCTAGAATGAAAGGATCATTTTTGTACCAGAAATTGCCATGGTTTATGCTTCTAAACATCCCATCGTCTTTCATTCTGAACTTCTTTCCATGAGTGTCAAACCAATCACATCGAAATAGAACCACTGTCCGGTGATCACTAGAATCTGAGTTGTACCTTAGTTCAATTATTTCCTTCAAGCAACCATAAAAGTCAATATCCTCGCCGTCATGTGTACCATCAGCCAAAATTCCGCTATTTTGTGTTCTTCTATTTTTCTCACGGTCTACAGTGTGGTATCGGATACCATTAACAAGACATGCTGAAAAAATTCGAACTCGCAAATTAGGCTCACATGACACTGCAAATAACTCATCCTTTATGTCTTCTCCATCCACATAACGGAGTCTTGCAATCTGCCAAAAAAAAGTAAACCAACTTGACTAAAACCAGAACAATTGATACTGATCAAATAAATGGACAGCAAACCCACATGCTTCTTGAACCATGAAGAAAATTGCTTCTCAAGGGTTTTTTCAACATCAGGACATCCTTCATTCTCCAGCTCTTTCTTGTATATCCTGAAAATGATAGTGACTTCAAACATTAGGGCCAGGCTAATAATCTAGTTATATGAAACAAGTAAACTAGTAAATGGGATGACATACTCAATATATGGCTCAACCTCCTCACAGTTGTTTAGCACAAACCAAACCATTTTTTCATAATCACGTTCAAGATATGTAATCCTTGGTGCTCCAAGAACCTCAACTCCATGCTTGAAAACAGAAATGTCACCTTTTCTCATATCAACACGCTCTCTATTCCTGCCCTCCCGATTGTGTCGTGTCTCAACATCATCACCAAAGTACCTCGAGCAAATAGTCAAGCACTCAACAACGACATATGCTTCTGCAATGGACCCTTCAGGCCTTGCCATGTTCCTCACAAACCGTTTCAATGTAAACAACCTTCTTTCAACTGGGTACATCCATCCATACTGTACTGGACCTCTAAGAATTGCCTCTTCAGGTAAATGAACGGCCAAATGCAGCATCACATCAAAGAAAGAAGGAGGAAATATTTTCTCAAGTTTACACAGAATGATTGGGATGTCAGCTTTCATTCTTTCCAACACATCTAACTTCAAAGTTTTTGCACAAAGTTGCTGAAAAAAGTTACCTAATTCAGCAAGTGCTTCATATATGTCCTTGTGCATGATTCCTCGAACAGCAGCAGGTAAAATCCTTTGAAGAAGAATATGGCAGTCATGTGTTTTCAGTCCTTGGAGGCTGCAGCCATCAGCAGTAACACATGTTGCTAAGTTGGAAGCGTATCCATCTGGAAATTTTACACTTCTCAAAAACTCACAAAAATCAGCTTTTTGGGTTTTAGTCATCGTGTAGGGTGCATGAGGAACAGTATATGAATTTCCATCATGGATCAAGTGTAAATGCTTCCTAATGCCCATGTCCTCCAAATCAAGCCTAGAATTTATAGTGTCCTTTGACTTCCCAGCAATGCCTAGAAATGTACCAAGGATGTACTCACATATATTTTTTTCGATGTGCATCACATCAAGATTATGGCGCAACTTCAAACTTGACCAATACAGCAAATCCCACAAACACGACCTTCGCTTCCAACATTGGCCTTCTTCGTCCCTCTTTCTCTTTTTGCTTTCAGGATGCTTTCCTGGTCTAACATCCTTGACCCTCTCTAGTTGCTCCATCAGCTCATCCGTAGAAAATTCCTCTGGCTTCTCACAGTTTTCAACTTTACCATCAAACACCTTCCTCCTCCTCCATGCATGGTCGCTAGCAAGGAAACGCCGATGGCCAATATAACATATCTTATTCCTTATCCTTTTGGAGCAAGGATTTTTGTCACAATGCACACAAGCATAATAACCTCTTGTGACTCTACCTGACAATGTGCTCAAAGCAGGATAATCATGAATGCACCATATTACAGCGGCATGTAGATTAAACTTCTTCTCACTAAGTGCATCCAAAGTAGGGACACCTTTCCAAAGCTCTAGCAACTCCTCAACAAGTGGCTCCAAGAAGACATCAATATCCTTTCCTGGGCATTCTCGACCAGGGATAAGTAGGCCCATGATGAAGTTAGATTGCTCCACACATTCCCACGGAGGGAAGTTGTACGGGATAAGAAACACTGGCCACATGCTGTACGAGGAGCTCATTTTGCCAAATGGGTTGAAACCATCAGTAGCAAGGCCAAGTCTGATGTTCCTTGCATCTTCTGCAAACCACCCATACTTTCTGTCAAAGTCTTTCCATGCCTCGCCATCAGCTGGATGGCTGAACTCATTCTCCACTGGTTTCCTCTTCAATTTGTGCCATTGCGCCTCCTTTGACATTTTCTTAGAAGAAAAGATCCTCTTCAACCTAGGAATCAACGGAAAATGCCGCAATACCTTCTCAGGAATCTTCTTTCTTCCATCATTGTGTTTCCATCTTGATGCACCACAAACTGGACAAACATCTTTTTCTGCTAACTTCTTTCGAAACAAAACACAATTATTCGGGCACCCATGGATTGAATTGTATCCTAACCCCAATGCACGAATAAGCCTCTTTGCTTCCTGGTATGTTGTAGGAATAGAGCAATTTGGGAATGCTGATGATAACAACTTCAGTAGTGCTGTGAATGCAACATTAGAAATTCGATAAAATGACTTGATATGAAGTAACTTCACTACAAAAGAAAACCTTGTACAATTAGCACCAGGGTAGAGTTCCTGCTTCATCTCTTCCAATAGAATTGCAAACATAGACTTTTTTCCTTTACCTTCATCTTCAGCTGTATACAACTCCTCTACCATATCACGAATTCCATCATCAGGGTCATCTTCTTTATCCACATTCATACCAAAATCCTCATTGAGACTAGCATGTTCATCAACATGGTCCTCATTTTCATGTAATACAACCTCCAATGGTTCTCCATGATGTATCCATCTAGTGTAAGTGCTAGCCATCCCATGAATATACAAGTGATCCTCCACCTGTCCTTTAGGTCTGCGAACTCGATTCAAACACCGACGACACGGACAAAACATCTCTTCATCGTCATTAAATCTCTCAGAAACAAAGGTCATGAACTCCTTCACCCCATCCACATGTTCCTTGCTGAACATCCTACTATTGATCCAAGATCTGTCCATCTTCACCAAATCATGAGATAAATTGGTTCAAAATATTTTACATATGATAAGTGACCAAAGTTATCTAACATTTGACATATGCCATGTATTTATAGCAAATCTGTATACAGTAGTTCAGCATAGCTTATCTCCAATAATGAAAAAATGAAATCTAGACCAAACTTTGTAATCCAACTAACCACTTATTATCTGTTTTATTTCTTGCCAAGCAGTGGCGGACCCAAAAATGCGACAAGGGGGGCTGAATAGTAAAGGGCTAAAAATCTTACTATCGCTACTACGCTATACTAAATTATGTAATAGATATAGCCGTAATTGTTGGTTCTTGGTGGCTTAAAGAGATAGAAATAAGAAACTTGTCCATCCTAATATGCAAATTCAGAGTTTCAGACTACAGCTACAGAGAGTTGCTCACATCACAATTCATAGTTTCAGACTATAGCTACAGAGAGTGGCGCAGGGTGACTAGCCCAGGCAATGCCGCCGCAACACCCAGGCAGTCAGTGGCGGAACCAGGATTTGGTTACGCTTCGGGCTGAACTCTAACAATCTAAAACTAACGCCAATTTGTATCCATGCCACGATATAACAATTAACAAAAGTATATCATAATTGGCTAATTGCATTACTGATATGAAACTTGAGTTCAATACTAAACAAATAAACATAAAACATAATAAAAAACATGGCATGATAACAAAATATAAAAAAATTAACATAATAGAGATACAATTTGAGTACCTAAATTACGAAGATTTGCTCTCTATCCTATAGTAACGAATGTTTGCAAATGTCTCGCTAGTTTCCTACAGCGATAGATAAGCCAACTAATTTTCTAACATCAGAATGCAGATTCCGCAATAGCAGGCAGGCTGATATGTGAAACATAAGAAAATTATGATATGTGAAACATAAGAAAATTACTCACTTCTGAATGTAACTAAGGATACATAGAGCACAATGCATTCAAACATGTTATGTGTTTTTTCAGACACTGGAACAACATAATAAAAAATGATATATGGCCACTACTTGAGAGTCCAACATGTTCATTGTTCAATATGCTTACAGAGTAAGTAATGCAAGGCGACAATAATTTCATACAAGGTTTTCTCCATATTATACTTCAAAATATAACAATGAACAAAGATTGCATTGTGAATTGTGATCATCCAAATTCCAACACCATACAAGGTTTATTTCACAGCCTCACAGGCAAATCCCCTGAACCAATCCTGCAATCCTGCCAATCCATACATTCATCCATGATCCATCCACACAATCACACAGAAGAACTGAAGAAGGCTAACCTCGAGTTCGGCCTTTCGGGGGAGACTGGAGTCTGGAGAGGAAGATGAGGCGCGGCCGCGCGGGGAGATGGCCGAGGTCGGAGGACGAGGAGGCGCGTCGGGGGAGAGCTCGCGGAGGGCCGGAGGCCAAGCAGATCTGGAGCTCGCAGGGTGAAGACGAGCCGACGCGGACGGAGGTAGGGGCGATGGGGATCAGGACTGGGGGCAGAGACGGAGGCGACGAGGCGGCAGACGAGGCAGCGCTGGCGGAGGCGCTCGCGGCAGAGGTGCCTCGTGCCCAGGACGCCAGGTGGCAACGGCACCGAGCAGGCCAGCAGGGGGAGCGCCGGAGTGGTGGACCGCGACCGCCGGACCGGGACCGGGGAGGCCGCCGGGAGGGAGATGGGAGAGGCTAAGAGGGAGTGAGCGACTGAGAGCAGGGAGCCGCCGCGGCGCCACAGGAGGCCGGATCCGGACGACGCAGGCAGCCATGCGCCGCGAGCGCGACTGCGGCGAGGAGCCGCCGCCGGGATTTCGGCGAGACGCCGCACGCGCGACTGTGGGAGATGCCGAGCGGACTGCTGTTGGCTCATTTTTTTTTACCTGCGCGCACCCCTGCTACTACTAGCTATTAAATTGTAATAGATAAAAAAAGCAAACTGCAACAACTAACACAAGTGTCGCTGTAGCCCGGTGGTATGTCTGCTCCTTCGGATCCCTGAGATCCTGCGTTCGAGCCCTCCTGTTGGCTCATTTATTTTTTGTTTAGTCCTGCGCGCGCCTGCTACTTGTCCTAATGGGCCGGCCCGCTGGAGGAGTTCTGGCCCACGCGAGTGTGGAGTTCAGAGGGACCAGCCCACTTTGGAGCTAGGTCAAATAGGTGGGCTGAATACATGGGAAAAAAGAAAAAATGTGCACGTGGGACCCACTCGACTAGGTGGCAGTTGGGCCCACATGCCACCTTGGACAACAATATTAAAAAAACAATAAAATAATTTATGACACACCATCCTTGTCATAGATTTATGACAATTGCAAATTGGTGTTTATGACACGACAAATATTGTCACGATATGGAATTTGACTACCTTTAAAACGTTTTTTGTGACGTGCATTTAGTTATGTCACTAAGTTGAAATGCCTCCAAAACAAACGTCATAAACTGATCGATTTAGTGACCTTTTGATCAAATGTCATGCCATAAACGTCATAAAATGGCACATCTCTTGTAGTGTGGTCTTGCCTACTAGAAGGAGCTTTCTAGTGTCGTACTATTTCCAACTCTTACTATCAGTACAAAACAATTAAGTTCACCGAGAAAAATTTGAACGGATATAAAAGAAGGAACTCTGAGTGTTTGTCCTGTTTTTGTTTATGACTTCGATTTAATTAACCTGGTCAAAGAAAGGTAACATCACTTAATCGAAGCTTTTTCTTTCTGTATGTGGTCCTGTCCACTAGAAAAAACTTCCTAGCGTCGACTTGTTTCTAACTTTTGCTACCAGAACATGACAATTGAAGTCAACAACGATAGTCGAATGAACTACTTAGTTCTCAACCAACCCTATTCGTACTATTTGCTTGGTTTATCTGTATAAACTAAGTAAATAGTCAGGACTAGGATAGAGTTATAAATATAACTAAGATTCTTAGTCGTAATTATACTTTCCTTCATTTCTTTTTTGTCTTATGAGTACTAACTACTCAACAAGATAATTTGTAGGAAAAGAAAGATAAATTTCATTAACAAAGGATTTTTGTACAAAGCTCCCTATTATAGACTACTCTGATGAAGGAGAGCCGACTAGCATTTCATCTGCTACCTTCCAACCAGTTGGCTCTATTTCTTCGATCATGCGGTCTGCCTCTGCTTTAGAGTAGTTGAAGTCATGCTCGATCGGTCGAAGATTGAGACTTCGGTCACATGCCTTGAGTTTTGATAAGGCATAACTTACAACACTTTTAACTGCTCACAATGAACCCACCTGGTTGGTCTTTAGAGTGGTTATGAGCTTCGCTGAAGCTCTAACTTATTATCTAATCATACTCAAGTAAGCTGTCATGGTGTCCTCAGAAGGACTAATCTTCTCAACATTAACTACATCTCTACCTAACTATGAGTCGAAGTCTCTATGAGTTGCTTTATTTTGAATAATAGTCTTCATCCACTACATCTCTTCCTAACTATGAGTCGAAGTCTCTATGAGTTGCTTTATTTTGACTACAGCTTCTACAAAGCAGAATAAAACTTAGTAAAAAATACCTCCTAAAAAGACTAGTTAGTAGGACTAGTTGAAGGTAAAGATTTCCTTACCTGCTAGTCGATACTTAAGCTTCTTGACTTCATCTTTATGATGGTTTTCCAATGACCTGGTCCTCTGCTCTCTCTCCTTGATGATACGAGTAAGCTCACCGATCACTTTGATCTTTTCATCGATCTCAGTGTGAAGCTTACCCATTTCGACCTCCTCATCTGTAAAAAGAAAGGAGTAAAAGAAAAACATCCGAATAAGCAGTCGTAGGTTTAGAACTTAGTATTTATTTTCTCTTGCAAATTGTTAGTTGCAGAATTGGCCTTGAAAAGCTTGATCGTAAGATCGATGTTCTCCTTCTTTAGCTTCTATGTCTTGACCTTCTTGTAGTCAAGTGCGTTAGATAAGGTCTTTTTGTTGCTCTTAGACCTATAAAGGTTAAAGACAGATATGAAGAACTAGACTAGTGGTCAAGACAAAAAACAACTACATGTGCTAGCAGCTTGCCATTTCTTCACCTGTTCGCGTAATTCAGCATTTTTCTACCTCAAGAGCATGAGTTGTCTGTGGTATTCAGCCATAATAACCATGTCTTTCAAAGCTTTATAGATGAAGGGAGACAATGAGAATCAAGAAAAGCCAATTATAAACAACTAACTATTAGATGCTTACGTTCATGCTCGTATGAGCAAATTTAGCAAGTACTCGCTGGAAATCCTCTAGTCAATCAAGCTCTTCGACCTTGTTCCATCACACCTTCTCGAGGCACTTGTCATCAAAGACATTCCCCTTGTTGGCGATATCTTTGGGGTGAAGAACTCGGTCATGAGATCGACACAAGGAAGATCTCACTACAAAAGTAGGGTTGAAAAACTTGGAGAATAAGTTAGGTTGTTGTTCTTCTTCGGCTATACCTCCTTAGAGACGAGGAGGAGCCTCCCTAGTGATTTCCTTTTCAACCTAGCAGTCAAAAGGATTTTTCACTTCTCGACCAAGTGCTTCTACCGTATCTTCAATTGCCTTCGCTTCTATTGCTTCAACCACATTCGTGGTCGTAGTAGCTTCAACTTCAATGGTAGTTTTCGTAGCCAAGATGGTGATCGATTCTCCAACCATCTTTTTTCTGTGTCAGTTTTCGTATCCAAGATGGTGATCGATTCTCCAACCATCTTTTTTCTGTGTTTTCAGTTACGGGAATAACGACAAGGGGCTTCTCAATAGAAGCATCCTCGGACGATGTGGGAGCTAGGCAAAAGTCATGAGAAGAGAGGTGAATTGGCATTTACGAAGATAAAATGGTAAAATGCAATTCTTATGCTCTTATTTACATACCTTACTTTATTAGCCTTAATTTTGAATTTAGAAGGAATTTTCTCTAAGGAAGGTTTCTTCTACTTCTTTTCTATGACCATGTCTGGTTGTTGAAGAGTAAGGTCATCTCCGACCATGTTTGGTCGTGGACATAGTGAAAGTGTTGCAACTCCCAGTTCCACTTGCCTGTCCTGATGGTCAAGACAGGTTTTGACCACCTGAAGGGTACTCTCCTTCTAGACCATAGGTTCTACTACTGCAGCAGTCTCCTTCATAAAAGATATAAAACTCTTCTAGTTCTCCTTTTTGAGTTGCTTAATAAAGCCTTGAGAAGCATTAACTAAGAAAGTTTTATCATTGTAATAGCAAGACACCTTGATCTTAGGAGCCAGTTGTGCTAGTACAACTGCCCCTATCTCCTCTGCAGCAGCCACGCCTACAAAGATCTACTCGATGGGGCTAGACGGGAGAGGAGGGGAAGGAGCAACTCTTGAACTTCTACATTGCTTGTTGACAGCTTTGGTTAATCGATGCTTATTGATTGGAGAGTCTTAATGTTCTCTACTTCTTTTTCGATAACCATCAATTTGACCTCTTGGTCGTCTTGATGGTTTTCCATACCAACTTTCTACAATATGGAAGAATGCTAAGTACTCGTTTCTTATTACTATGAAATCCTAAAGGTGAGATCAGACTTTGATTATCTTTAGGTGTTCTTTTCTTTCTTCGACGGATACATCTACCAAGATACGAGGAGCCTCCACATCGAGTGTCAGAGCATTCTCACAGATCACTTTGACTTGGGTGTCAATCTCTCCCAAAGCAAGATCTGTATAGACAGATAAAGTAGTCGGTAAACAAAACTCAAAATTCAAAATCTAACTTAGAGCATGACTCCAATTGTTACTTACCATCCCCTAGTCTCTGGTTGTATCCTTGGCCCCCGAGTACATCCACATTGGATATGCTCGTTTCTTCAAAGAGCTGATACGATGAGTAATGAAGTCCTTCACTACATGCCAGCCGGTGAACCCCTTTTCCCTTAGTTCTTTAATGGCTTCGATGTAGGCGCACTACTACAGAAAACAGTATTACAGATGGTTCAGAAACGTCATCACAGACGGTTTTCTGAACCGTCTGAATTTATGGGTCAGTGATAATGAAGGTTATCACATGTGTAAATATCACAGACGGTTTATAACTAAAAACCGTTTGTGATATATCACTATCACAGACGGTTTTTAGTTAAAAACCGTCTGTGATTATCAGATGTCACAGACGATTTTTAGGTAAAAATCATTTGTGATTATCAGATATCACAGACGGCTTTTAGTTAAAAACCGTCTATGATATTCTTTTCTACCCCTAAATATATTTCTGTTTATTGGCTAGCCTCAGGAAATGCTAGTCATGCCCTCTGAAACAAGCAGATATGCATACAATTCACATCTCAATTCATTTCACAAACATAAAACATCCAATTCACATCCTAATTCATTTCACAAACATAAAACATCCAATTCACATCGCACTTCATTTGACAAACATAAAATATCCATTTGACAAACATAAAACATCCATTTCTCAAATCAAATAATTGAAATAAAATAAAATATCCATTAACAAATATACAATTACAAAAGATGTACATTGCATTTGCACTCAGATGGTAACATTGCATTTTTTATTGCTCTATCACTCCGGAATCGAGGTCTCGCGAAAGAAACAGATCCATAATCAACGAACTTGTCCGGTTGCACAAGCTATACTTAGATGTTGCATGATTGTCATCAAAGCATTGCTTGTGCAGCTGATAAGTTCGTTGATTATGGATATCTTCCTTTCGTGAGACCTCGATTCCGGAGTGATAAGAGCAATAAAAAATCATTGTGGGTTGTGGAACTCTCCAGCTGAGTTTATGATGTTAGCCACCAGAAAGTACGCCATCTCTCCTCAAATTTGTGAAAGGTCGGGCTGTTTGAATGCAGTTGACGGGATGAACGCAGCCTGTCAATAGGAATATCAATATGCATGTATATATAACCTGATAAGTATGATGTAATTATGGGAAGATTGACAAACCTTAGAATTGGTGATCCTCGAGGAATCGAGGAGTAGGTCCATATGGTAGCAAATGTAGAAGCCACATTGTTGTGGCTACAGACCAAACAGAGAGAGAGATGGTAGTGGAGAGTAATGAAGTTGAGTGTAATGGCCTGGGTCCTCCCCATGGCTTGCGCTCATATATATATATATACGCCTGAGGAGTGCTTTTACAGTTATACCCTTACATCTGGTTATCCCCTCTGGGGCAGTTATGTCATTACACATGGCCTATTCTGGGCCTTATAACCTCTTACCAAGCCTGCTGGGTTTAGGTGGGGGCCACCCCTACGACAGGAGCCTCTCATGGTGAAGGGCTTCACAGGGCCGAAGCCATGTCGTCGAGTCCTTTGGCCCCCTCCGTCTCCTGCGGCCTGTGAATGTCTCCGTGCTTGTGGCTGGCTAGCCGGAAGCCTGGGATGGTGTTGGCGGAGGTTGGCGCCTTAGTTGAAGTAGACGCGCGCGCTCCGTCCCCTACCCTTCGAACGGGTGGCAGCGAAGCTGGCGCCTAGTCGAAGTAGACGCACGCGCTCCGTCCCGGGTGGCCGCGAAGCTGGCGCCTAGTCAAAGTAGACGCGCGCGCTCCATCCCCTACCCTTTGAACGGGTGGCAGCGAAGCTGGCGCCTAGTCGAAGTAGACGCGCGCGCTCCGTCCCCTACCCTTCGAACGGGTGGCAGCGAAGCTGGCGCCTAGTCGAAGTAGACGCGCGCGCTCCGTCCCGGGTGGCCGCGAAGCTGGCGCCCAGTCGAAGTAGACGCGCGCGCTCCGTCCCCTACCCTTCGAACGGGTGGCAGCGAAGCTGGCGCCTAGTCGAAGTAGACGCGCGCGCTCCGTCCCCTACCCTTCGAACGGGTGGCAGCGAAGCTGGCGCCTAGTCGAAGTAGACGCGCGCGCTCCGTCCCGGGTGGCCGCGAAGCTGGCGCCTAGTCAAAGTAGACGCACGCCCTCCATCCCCTACCCTTCGAACGGGTGGCAGCGAAGCTGGCGCCTAGTCGAAGTAGACGCGCGCGCTCCGTCCCCTACCCTTCGAACGGGTGGCAGCGAAGCTGGCGCCTAGTCGAAGTAGACGCGCGCGCTCCGTCCCCTACCCTTCGAACGGGTGGCAGCGAAGCTGGCGCCTAGTCGAAGTAGACGCGCGCGCTCCGTCCCGGGTGGCCGCGAAGCTGGCGCGCAGTCGAAGTAGACGCGCGCGCTCCGTCCCCTACCCTTCGAACGGGTGGCAGCGAAGCTGGCGCCTAGTCGAAGTGGACGCGCGCGCTCCGTCCCGGGTGGCAGCGAAGCTGGCGCCTAGTCGAAGTAGACGCGCGCGCTCCGTCCCCTACCCTTTGAACGGGTGGCAGCGAAGCTGGCGCCTAGTCGAAGTAGACGCGCGCGCTCTGTCCCCTACCCTTCGAACGGGTGGCAGCGAAGCTGGCGCCTAGTCGAAGTAGACGCGCGCGCTCCGCCCCCTGCGCTGCGATCGGAGCTTGGCGCTGGTATGATTGCGCTCCGGGGCTGTTGTGACCTTGCAGTCTGGTAGTGCGCTTTTAATGGCGGCTGGAAACACGCCGACGCCTGGCCTGGCAGAAGGCAGGCTGTCGCGTCGTGGAGTCTGCCATGCTGCAGGTGGGGCACGTGGCGATTCACGACTGGCGCGTCGTGGGATGTGGGCGGTTGCGTGACCGCGGCCGTTCGCCTCGTCCCCCGAGAAGCTGGGCGTGTGTGGAAGATGTGGGGGCGTTGTGCGCTGCTTGGCCACCTACCCGGCACGGCCCTCTATGTGCCGGCGGTTCTTCTTTCCACATCTTGGATAGCCGAACCGCTGGGAATTCGATCCGTCTGTGTATTGAGTCACAAGGCAGGCGAGCGACCTTTATAAGGTGCTAATGTTGAAGTGGAGGCACCCTTTCTTGCTTGGCTTTTTGATCTGCCGCTTCGCTTCCGCCTGTGCTAATTGTCACGCCAGTTGCTCCCTTGCCTGCTTCTTCTTCCCTTGTTGCCAAGAGCGATGGCTAGCCATGACGACGCCTCCTACCACCCCCGCAGCGGTGCCTTGCCTGGCCAGGGCGAGACGACCCCTCCTTCCCAGGAGTACAAACTGGTGCCGCGGGGGAGCTCACGCGCCAACAAGTGGTGGACCGCCGTGGAGCACTCGGGAGGCTCCTGCTCCCGCGTGCTGGGAAAGAGTCGCATGACTGAAGGGACACTGCAGCGGCTCGTGGATGAGGGGAAGATTGTGGAGCGCGATGGTTTTCGTCGCGTTCTTCGATGCCGACCTTCGGATGCCCTCCACGTTGTTCGTGGGCGAAGTCTTGCGGGCCTACAGGTTGGAGCTAGCCCAGCTGACGCCCCACGCGATACGCGCACCATTATATCTGTTTGGCTTTCGCCTAACTGACATGATCCCCTGCGCAGTGGCTCAGCTAGAAGATGCGGAGCGCGCGGTTGCGGCGCTCCTCGGCCCATACACGCTTAAGGAGCACCGGGCTCGCGAGGCCGCAATCAAGGCGGCTAAGCAGGGGCGGGTAAACCGCACCTGCGAGGCTTTGGGCATTGCCGTGCCCGAGCGTGCGGTGCCGGAAGAGCTTCCTGGCGGGACTCCGGGCGCTCAGGACGGTGATAGCCCCATGGGGATGCCACCTTCGCGGCGCCGGGCCCGCTCCCCGGCTGCCGTATGTGACCCAGCAGTCCCCCCGACGGCTAGCCCGGCTGAGACGGGGCGTGCGACCGGCGGTAGGACTGGGCATACTGCTTTGGAGGGGCGCACCGCCACGGATCCCCCGGCACCTTCTGCCGACGCCCACGAGCCCGTGCTCGGGCTCGCGGCCATCGTTGAGTTGGAAATCGCCAACCCGGTGGGTGGCGCCGTCCCTGGCGGGCAAACCACGGTGGGAGGTGTGTTATCCTCCGCAGCGGCCATGGAGGGCATGCCCCCTACAGAGGAAACCGTGGGGGCGGCAGTGACCGGAGCTGGTCCTGCCGTAGAAGAATCGCCTGTGCCCCCGCAGGCGAAACGCCCTCGGACGCAGTCCCCGCCACCAACGGGGGGTCGATACACTGTTGCGGGGCCTTGCCGCGGGATTACGGCGTCCGGCGCGGCCGAGAAGACCTTCTCCCCGACTGTCGAGGCGCCCGCCTCCTCCTGGGTGGTCGAACCGGCGCCACTTCCTTCCGCGACCAGGGGCGCAGGAGGTAGGCGTGAGTCCTTTTCTTCACTTGACTTCGCGAGACTTTCCCCGATCTGCTCGCTCATTCTGCCAACATCAGACGAGACGAAGTCTCCCCAACGTGGCGAAGGATCGAGCAGCGGAGGTACGCGCGAAGTCAGACGCCTTGTGCAGGGTGCCCCGTAGGTGTCCGCCGGCGTCGACGTGGCTGTGGCCTCGGTAACTCCTGGCGCGTTGGTGCCGGGGCTCGCTCGCGCGGATTTCTTCCCCCGGCCGGAGATATTCTGCGACCTTACCGCCGCCGCCGAGCGTGCCGACCACGGCCTCAACCGGGAGGTGTTGCCGTCATGCGAGGGGGAACTCCTGGCGCTCACGCTACAGGCGTCCGAGATGAGGGTAAAACTGGCGCCTTGGCTTTGCAATGTACTGCTTGGACGCCTGCTGACTTTGTTGTGTTTGTCAGACGCTTGCCCTCAGCCGGTCCTTTGACGAGGCCCGCATTCGGGAGCGGAGGGCACTGGAAGCCAGCCTTCGTGAAGCAAACACTGCCTTCGCCGCGAAGGATGAGGAATGTCACGCGCTGGGGGGTGCCCTGGCGGCCGCACAGCACGAAACTATAGAAGCTCGGCACGCCGCGGCGGAGGAGCGCGCCGCCTTCATCCAGCAGATCGCCGCCCTAGAAGGGGAGAACGCCCAGCTAGTGGAGGCTGTTGCCGGGAACCGCCTTGCCCTGGAGAATGCGTCCATGTCGGCATGGCGGGCCATGGAGTCTCTGAACCAGACCCTCCGAGATCTGTGCGTCCGAGTGCCAGACACGACGCACAGGCCGGAGGCCCTGTCGGAGACGCTCGGGCTGATCGAGGAGGGGGCCGGCGTTGCTCTTCATGGCGCCAGAACCTTCGGCGAGCACTGCAGCTATGTTGGTGCGTGCTTCGCCCTCGCCCTGCTTCATGCTCGTGGGTGTAGGCATACCCAGGAGCTAGCGCATCCACAACTGGATCCGCCCGGCCAAGCAGGGGTTATGTCGGACGCCATCCGCTCCATCGGGCCTAGCCTGCAGAACTTCCACCAACGGATCTGGGGCCGCTTCGGGGAAGGTGCTGCAAGGGTCGCCGTGCAGCAGACACTGCATGGGGAGGGGGACCTCCTCCAGTGGCTCGAAGGGGTCCTTCAGCGCCGCGGCGACGACGGCACGGACTCGTCCGCACCGCACCAAGGCTGAGTGGTTGGTCGGGCAGGGCAGGGGGATGATGTACAGGTTCTTATGCTTGTAACCATGCAGCCCCTTTGCTTTTATAATGGAACGAAGTAGTACCTTATGCTTGGTGTTACCTGCCGTCGAACGCGAAGGGCAGGTCTGCGCATCTCGCTTATACTTCGTGGAGTGGCACGCGCGGAGGTGGATCTCGACGCTGCGGCTTCCTTTATAGTCCGGAGACTCGCGCGTGCGGAGGCGGACCTCGACGCTACGTCTTCTTTATACTCCGTAGAGTGCGCGCGGAGGCGTCCCCCCGCTGCGTCTTATTTATACTCCGTAGAGTGCGTGCGGAGCTAGGCTCGACGCTACGTCTTATTTATACTCCGTAGAGTGCGTGCGGAGCTAGGCTCGACGCTATGTCTTATTTAAAGTCTGTGGACTGGTGCGTGCGGAGCTAGGCTCGACGCTACGTCTTATTTATAGTCCGCAGACTCTCGCGTGCGGAGCTAGGCTCGACGCTACGTCTTATTTAAAGTCCGTGGACTGGTGCGTGCGGAGCTAGGCTCGACGCTACGTCTTATTTATAGTCCGCAGACTCTCGCGTGCGGAGCTAGGCTCGACGCTACGTCTTATTTAAAGTCCGTGGACTGGTGCGTGCGGAGCTAGACTCGACGCTACGTCTTATTTATAGTCCGCAGACTCTCGCGTGCAGAGCTAGGCTCGACGCTACGTCTTATTTAAAGTCCGTGGACTGGTGCGTGCGGAGCTAGGCTCGACGCTACGTCTTATTTATAGTCCGCAGACTCGCGCGTGCGGAGCTAGGCTCGACGCTACGTCTTATTTAAAGTCCGTGGACTGGTGCGTGCGGAGCTAGGCTCGACGCTACGTCTTATTTATAGTCCGCAGACTCTCGCGTGCGGAGCTAGGCTCGACGCTACGTCTTATTTAAAGTCCGTGGACTTTGTTCTGCTCAGCGCGGACAGGGGGTGTTTTGGGAACAGCAATCTTTATTGAGGTCCCGTTTGCGCGGGCGAGCATCGCCTAACAACAGGCTGGCGGCTCTACGCCCGCTGTCCTGCTTCTAGGCGTAGTACCGCCGCAACCTGTCCGCGTTCCATGTGTGCCGGAAGGCTTGTCCTTCGAGCGTGGCGAGGCGATACGCCCCCTTCGGCAATGCCTCTGTAACGATGTACGGGCCTTCCCACTTGGACTCCAGCTTACCAACGGTTTCCGCCTGGAGCGCCACTCTGAGGACGAGATCCCCTGGCTTGAACCCCCGCGGGCATACAGAGCGGTCCCGAGTACGCACTGTTTGCCGCGCGTACTTCTCGACATGGTGGGCTGCATCCGCTCGTATGCCATCAAGGAGATCCAAGGACACACGGCGCTCCTCTTCGGGTGCTTGGACGAGGACCCTCCGCGAGCCGGCCTTGATTTCCTCGGGTGTCACCGCTTCGTCACCGAAGAGGAGCTTGAACGGCGTGAACCCCGTCGGGCGCGTTACCGTTGTGCGAAGCGACCACAAAACGCTGTGAAGCTCGCCTGGCCATTTGCCCTTTGGCGATCCGACCAGGCGCTTTTTGATGGCGGCGGAGATGGCGCCATTCGCCCGTTCGACCGCCCCGTTGGACTGGGGATGCCCTACCGAGGCGAATCGGAGGGTAATGCCCATGCTGTCACAATAATCTTTGAAGAGGGTGGCGTCGAATTGCAGGCCATTGTCGACCGTGAGCTCCCGGGGCACACCGAAGCGACATATGATATTTTGCCATAGGAAGCGCTGTATGGCCGCAGAAGTTACTTTGGCCAGAGCCATCGCTTCCGGCCATCTGGAGAAATACTCCAGCGCGACTACCACGAACCGGAGGTCTCCTGGAGCTCGGGCAAGCGGTCCTACTATATCAAGACCTCAGCGTGCCAGTGGCCACACCGGGGGAATGGGGTTGAGGCGCGTCGGGGGCCTGCGGATGATGCGCGCCATCCACTGGCACCCTTGGCACCGACGGACGAGGTCCTGGGCGTCAGTGATGGCAGTCGGCCAGTAGAAGCCTTGTCTGAACGCCTTGCCGACTAATGACCTCGGTGCCAAGTGGGATCCGCACACGCCCGCGTGGATCTCCGCCAGGAGCTCCCTTCCCCCCTCGGTTGAGAGGCAGCGCAGGAGCGGGGCGCAGACCCCCCTCTTGTAGAGTATCCCCTCGAACACCTGGAAGGACCGTGCGCGGTGCTGCAAGCGTCGCAGCTTGGCAGGGTCCTCCGGCTCGGCGATGCCCTGCAAGAAATTGAAGATGGGCTCCCGCCAATCTCCTGGCCGATCAATGCAGTGGACGAGTGCCGCGTCCCGGTTGTCCTGCGCGATGGCCGCCTTTGCTAACGTCTCGTAGAACGCCCCCTCGGGGGGGGGGGGGCAGTTGCTGGCTGGCCGCCTTAGCGAGGGCGTCGGCTTGCTCATTCTCCGCGCGGGGGATGGCCTTGACGGTGACACCTAAAAAGTGCCTTTCCCTCGCCCGTACCGCCGCGAGGTATTTGGCCAACTCCGGGTCCTTGGCTTGATAAGACTTGTCCACATGGCCGGCCACCAAGCGCGAGTCGGTGCAGACCAACACCCGTCTCGCGCCGATTGCCTTGAGCTTCGCCAAGCCGAAGAGTAGTGCCTCGTACTCAGCCGTGTTATTGGTGGCGGGGAAGTCAAGGCGCGCCGAGTACAGCAAACGCTGTCCTTCAGGTGTGACGATCACCGCCCCTACGCCCGCGCCGGCGATGTTGTAAGCTCCGTCGATTGTAAGCGTCCAGACGGGATCATCGTGCGTCCGGACGGGCTGGACCGGCGGGGTCCATTCGGCGAGAAAATCCGCCAGGACTTGGGATTTGTTTGCCGTTCGCGAAGCATACGTCAAGGAGAAGGGGGCGAGCTCGGCGGCCCACTTGCCGATGCGCCCTGTGGACTCCTTATTGTGCAGCATCTCCGCCAGGGGGAATGAGGAAGGTACTGTGATCGGGTGGGCCAGAAAATAATGCCGAAGCTTTCTGGAAGCCATGACCAGCGCGTAGGCGAGCTTCTCAAGCTCCGTGTACCTTGTCTTGGCGCCTTGGAGAGCTTCGGAGACAAAGTAGACGGGCCTCTGCATGGCGCCTTCCTCCAAGACGAGGACGGCGCTGATCGCGGTGGCTGACGCGGCCAGATAGAGCAGGAGGGGAGCCTCTAGTGCTGGGGCGACCAGAGTGGGGAGGCTTGCGAGGTGCTGTTTGAGCTCGTTGAAGGCCTTCGCACAATCTTCGTCCCAACGAAATCCATCGCACCCGCGGAGCGTCTTAAAAAATGGCAGGCCCCGCTCCGCCGCCCTGGATAGGAAGCGGCTTAGCGCTGCCATGCGGCCCGCCAGCCTCTGGACCTCCCTCGTAGTCTTGGGCGGCTCCATGCCCAGGATAGCGTCTACTTTGCCGGGGTTCGCCTGGATGCCCCGTCCGGAGACGAGGAAACCCAGGAGCTTGCCCGCCTGCACCCCAAAGACACATTTGTCGGGGTTGAGTTTGATGCCCGCCTTCCGGAGGTTGTCGAAGGTTTCCTGGAGGTCCCGGCCATGCAGGGCGAGCTGGCGAGTTTGACCACCACGTCATCGACATAGGCTTCGACGTTCCTCCCGAGCTGGGCAGTCAGGGCAATGGCGACGAGGCGGGTGAAGGTAGCGCCTGCGTTCTTCAAGCCAAAGGGCATTCGAACGAAGCAGAACGTCCCTAGTGGTGTGATGAAACTGGTCTTCTCCTCGTCGTCTTCGGCCATGTACACCTGGTGGTAGCCGGAGTAGGCATCCAAGAAACTCATGAGTTCGCACCCAGCAGTGGCGTCAACCAATTGATCGATGCGCGGCAAGGGGTAATTGTCCTTCGGGCACGCCTTGTTGAGTGTTGTGAAGTCGATGCACATGCGCCAGGCCCCGCTGGCCTTTTTGACGAGCACCGGGTTAGCGAGCCACTCCGGATGGTGGACCTCGCGGATGACCCCGGCGCGAAGAAGCTTCGCTACCTCCGCTTTGGCCGCCTACTGCCGATCCATTGACATACGCCGAAGCCTTTGCTTGACTGGCTTGGCGTCGGGGCGGACCGCCAAGCGATGCTCGATTACTGCTCGGTCCACGCCCTTGATGTCCTCCGGGGACCATGCGAAGATGTCGACGTTGTTCTGAAGCACTCGGAGCAGATCCCGCTCGACCCCTGGAGGGAGCCCTTCGCCGATGGACACAAACTGTCCCTCCGCCTGGAGCGGTACCTTCTTGACTCCGCCTTCAGGCCGAGGCTTGGGCGTCCATCCGGGGGCGGAGGGCCCCTCGCCGAGTGCACCGGAGAGGGCATGCACCGGGCGATGCGGAACGCGGCTGCCGCCGTCGGCACGTCTGGCCAAGTCTTGGTCGCCGAAGATGGTGATAATACCTTCGGGGCCCAGGAGCTTCATACACAAAAAGGCGTGGTGCGGGATCGCCTCGAAAGAGTTGAGGGCGGATCGCCCCAGTATGGCGTTGTAGGGGTGTGGGAGATCTACAACATCGAAAAGAATGTGCTCTGTCCGGATGTTACCTTTGTTGCCCTCCTGACGGAAGGTGACCGGAAGGGACACGTGCCCTAGGGCCTGCAGCGGTGGACCCCCGAAGCCTTGAAGTGGAGCTCCTGGCTGCTCTAACCGGCTTTGGGGGATTGCCATGCGGTCGAGGGCTCCTGTGAATAAGATGTTCGCGGAGCTTCCTCCGTCGACAAGGACGCGCCTGACTTCACAGCCTGCTATGTGGGTCTGGATGACTAGAGGGTCCTGGTGGGGATACTCCACGCCCCTGGCGTCGTTCAAGTCGAAGGTGATGTTGTGGGGTGGCATCCACAATTGCGGCTGCTCCCCGGGGGCTTTTGAAGAGGAACCTCCGGTAATGACGTTGATGGTGCGATGCTGCGCACGTTCCATTGCGGTGCCTCGTATGGGGCTATCCCTTGGGTGCCCCACGTGGGCTCCGGCGGGGGGCCGAGGAGGCATAGCCCGAAATCCAGCCGCCACCCTCCGCAGCTCCATCACTGCGGTGCATGCCCTTGTGCGATGGTCGCCGTAGCCGTGCACCTCGCACCACTTGCCATAGTGCAGGAGCTCTTGCTCTGCGCGGGGTTGGTCGTCATAAGTAAGTCCGCCTTGCGACCCCCGACCCTCCCTCCGTGAGGCGGGGTCGGGCCCTTGGCGGGCGCTCTTGGTGTCGAGGGCGTGGTGGGCCGCCTGCGACCGGCGCTGGCGGCGTCGAGGTTTAGGCCTGCTCCTTGAAAAGCCTTCCGGTACCCCAGCCTCACCACCTCGGGGTGGACTTCCTTGGGGCTTTCGGTTACGGTCCGGCTTCGTGGAGGGACCACCCGCCCCGACTTCGCGCGGGGGGCGCTCGTCATGGGCGAGGCCGAGGGCGGTAATGCTGCGCCTACGCGCATCCTCCTCCGCCCGCGCGTACTCGTCCATTTTGTCGAAGAGCTTGACGACGGTCTTGATTGGCCTCCGCGCGCTGTACTCGGCCATCGGGCCTGGGCGAAGGCCCTGGATGGCTGCATTAATGACTGTGGCTTCATTAAGATTGTTTACCTGGCACCGGATCTTGGCGAAGCGCTTGAAGTAGCCCCGGAGTGTCTCCGAGGGTTGCTGCTTTACAGCGAAGAGCTGGTCCGCCCCGATTCGCTTGTCACAGTGCCCTTGGAAGTTGCTGTGAAGGCGGGCGCGAAGCTGCTCCCACGCGCAGATGGAGCCTGGCTCTATGGTAAAGAACCAAGAGAGCGCCACCCCTTGCAGCACGAGGGGGAGTCCCTTCACCTTCGTGGTGTCGTCTCCGCCGGCGGCTTCGATCGCGGTTTCGTACCCGCGCACGAACTCACGGGGGTCCGTGTCGCCTTTGTACGAGTCGACGGCACTGGGGAACTTGAAGTCTTCGGGCCATGCCGCCTGCTGCAGGTCCGCCGAAAGCGGGGACTCCAGATCCACGTGCCGCAGCGGCACGCGGCTAGACGCGGGGGCTTCGCGACTGTCCGCCCTCTCCGGCGCGGGCTCGGACGCGATTGCTGGCGTGGCCTGCTGACTTCGAGCCTCTTGTATATCCCTGACAGCTCCGCGAAGGTCCCTCAGCTCCCGCTGGAACGCGCTGAGGGCCGCCAGCAGGGCGCTTTCCATCGCCGGTGCGGGCGGGGTCGCCGGTACTTCCGACGGGCGGATCGGCGCGGGAACGACCGCGTCGCGGGGTCCCGAGCTGCCGGTCGCTCCGTCGTGGCTACCCCGGACCACTCGGTTCGCGCCGCCGGCGAGGGCTGTAGTGGGGGCGGCGAGGTCGTCTGTTGTTGCGTCGGCGGGGTCGGTTGTCGCGGTGCCGGTGACGAGGTTGGTCGTCGCCGTGCGAGCGTCGACGCCTTCGGCCACCGTGCCTGCATCGCGACCCGCGTCCGCCGCTGCCGATGCCGAAGCCCTGGTGCTCATACGGCGCTCCGGCCCGGCCGCCTTCTTTCCCTTCGCCGCGCTGAGGAAGCTTTTTCGGTGCCATCTTTTTCTTCGGTCTTCGGGCTTGTCTTCGTCCTCCCCACGGACGGCGCCGACTGTTGTGGCTACAGACCAAACAGAGAAAAAGATGGTAGTGGAGAGTAATGAAGTTGAGTGTAATGGCCTGGGTCCTCCCCATGGCTTGCGCTCATATATATATACGCCTGAGGAGTGCTTTTACAGTTATACGCTTACATCTGGTTATCCCCTCTGGGGGCAATTATGTCATTACACATGGCCTATTCTGGGCCTTATAACCTCTTACCAGGCCTGCTGGGTTTAGGTGGGGGCCACCCCTACGACACACATGTGTTGCCTAGTGACTGCTAGTGGCACTGCAAAAAATAGAATGTGTTAATTCAAGAGGCATTACTACCAAATGTTGCAGAGGATTAATTAATATGTAATAGTGAATGCCTTAAATTTTCGATCATGTGTCAGGCCTTTGGCCCGTTGCATCGAGACACCTGCCCTTGCAACGTACATCACGAACGTCCTACGTGCTTCAAAAAAGTTGACCTTAGTCATTTGAAAGGAAAGAAAGAGTACAATATAGGTATGTATGGAGAAAATGTACTTACCTATCGATTACTTGGCTGACAACTGTGTAGTCCTTTTTATTCTTACTTAGGGAATCAAGGTATATTGCCTTGTTCCATTTTGGTACAATTACTATTAAAATCCAATGATACTCCTGATTATAGGGTATAAGCACATATTCCTTATCGTGGTAAGCCGCCAGTGTTGATGCAATGTACCTCTCGACGAAGGGTCTATCCTCGTCGATGGTATGCTTGGCGACCAAGTGTGGGTCCAAGAAACCAACCAATGATTTGGATGCTCTAGCTTTAGCCAACATATGTCTATATATATACACACGAAGGCAACAAATTAGATATGACATTTATCGGTATGACATGAACGGAGACTGTGATTGTACAGACTTACAGCGTCCAGCATCGAATGAGTGAGGCGTCAAGGGCGTTGAGCTTGAAAAGATCAAATAAATCCTCGAAGGTGACCACGAAGACATACTCTTGAATATTGTGCTCTAATTGATCCGGCCTGAATTTGACAGTGATACCTGAGCGCTGTTGACCCTCTGGCTTATTGGACTGTTCCATATACCATGTGTGTAATTGCTAGCAACTAATTGGTAGGGCTTGGATCAGCATTACCGGTTTGATCAGCGGCTCGCCAAGCACAAATTTGCGGGCCAATGGTAGGTACGGGATATCATCATCGGTCGTCTTTGCTTTGCCCTTGCTGCCTCGGCTGTAGGTCGACTTTAAAGGTAGCACCAGTGGTGGAAGTTGCGCTAGTGGAAGTTGCTGCACCGGGAATAATGCCCATGAATATGACAACGGTGCAGGTAGCGGTGGTGATGGCACCAGTGCATGTAGCTGATCTGCTTCAGGTTGCCCTTGTGGAGATAGCACCAGTGCATGTAGCTGATCTAGTTCAGGTTGCCCTTGTGGATCTGGCACAGGTGAAGAAGCCTCCAGGCAGATATCGCCTTTGGGCCACTGGATAAAGGTTCCAATAGCTTGCCCTAGAGTCACGAGCTCGTCGGAGGGCTTCGGTAGTGGGATGACCTCGAAATTGGCGTGTGCACCATCCACTGCACTTTTCCGAAGCCTGGCGCTAAAGCTTGACGGTGTAGCATGACCCCTTGAGTAGACGGATATGCTAGGCCCCAAGCTGTGCACAAGGCAACGGAGGCATATCTCACTTGGAGTTTGCGCTTCGTAGGCTCCTACATAACGATACAAAATTAGCTACTGCAATTAATAGGCCTATCAACGGATCGAGCATTGCAGAGATAATAATTACTAGGATGTCGTCCACAGGAAATCTGGCCTCTTTGTCCGTCGTAGGATTGGACGCGCAACTACTCGGACGGTTAGGCGGGCTAGCTAGCACAGGAGCGGCGGTAGCCTGCTAATTTTCTATAAATCTCCGCACCTCATTTCTAATATAATCAGCCAACTCATCTTTAAGAGATGCCTTGATCTCTTCTCGTAGCCGTGCGTCATGCTCGGCTTTGGTTCTCTTCCTACGACGATACATTTCAGAGTCATCTTGGAAACCATGTTTCCAAGGAACGTAAAGCCCAAGATCTCTCGTACGACCCGGGTGCTCCTTGTTTCCCAAGGCCGCGGAGAGCATATCTTTCTCCCTTGTTCCCTGGAATGATCCCTAGGAAGATTCAACACTGAGCGCTTCCTGCAAGAGCACGACATATCATTTCACTTCCTACGAAGTTGTGGAGTAATTACAAGCTACGTAGTTTGATCGATATCTTACCAAGTGCTGGGACACTTGCTGGTCTACAGGGTTTTGAAAGGAGACGTCCCTCGATGTCGTTGTAGATGACCTTGCTCTAATCCAATTTCAAGTGCAGTCATCCGGGATATTGGCAAATGGCGGGGCGGTGTCCTATAGGATTGCCTGTTCGTCCTCTCTCCTCCACTGCAGGATTTTATCAGTATACCCAGCTGTGCCAAGTCTGTGGGGGTGTGTGTTTTTTTCCTGGAGGGCCTTGTGTGCCGCACTTGTACTTTTGAAATCACCGGTCGTCTTTATCGCCTTGAACTCTTCCCATTGTGGTTCCAGGAATGGGTATTTATATATAACAAAGCATATACATATACATAACAATGCCGAAAATCTGAAGAACAATATGAGCACAGCAGTAACAATGCCGAAAATCTGAATATGAAATGCAAAAGCATATACATAACAATGCCGAAAAGCATATACATATACATAACAATGCCAAAAATCTGAAGAACAATATGAGCACAGCAGTAACAATGCCGAAAATCTGAGGAGGAATGGCGGTGGCGCACCTTAGGGTTTTGATGTCGTCCGAGGAGGTGGCGGCGATGGAGGAGGAGGCGACGGCGACAACTTCGTTCGAGGAGGCGGCGGCGACGGAGGAGGAGGAGGAATGGCGGTGGTGACGACTTTGTCCGAGGAGGCGGCGGTGACGGAGGAGGAGGAGGAATGGCGGTGGCGACGGCTTCGTCCGATGGAGGCGGCCGGCGAGGGGCCTGGGGGCTCGACGGAAGCGGCCGGCGAGGGGCTCGTGGGGACGGAGGTAGCCGGCGAGGGGCTCGGGGACAGCGGCGGCGACGGGCTCGATCAGGACTTTGGGAGAGCGCGCGAGACTAAGTCTAATAACTGCGCACGCCCAAAACCTTAGCGCCGGGGGTTATATATAGAGCTTATCACAGACGGTTCTCATTTTAGAATCATTTGCGATATTAATATCACAGACGGTTATAAACATAGAACTGTCTGTGATAGTTATACTATCACAAACGGTTATAAACTTAGAATGGTCTATGATAGTTATTATCACAGACGTTTATAAATGGAGAACCGTCTGTGATAAGTCTTTGCCCCCCGACTGTAGTTATTAATACAACCACCAACCAGCTGCATTCATATACAACCACCAACCAGCTGCATTCACACAGTGTATTTCTTTACACATTTTCTCATTCTCAAAATTCACTACTTTCACCAACCTAACACAATGTATTTCTTCACACATTTTCACATATACATAAATGCAAATTCACAAATACATCACACATATGCATTGTTATATACATAAATGCCAATTCACATATACATCACATACATGCATTGTTATATACATATATGCAAATGCCCACATATATGTCGCACATTCTCATTCTACTTGCTTATTTTCTTTAAAAATTAGCCCTTCATGATGATCAATGCGTACGTAACTAGTTTCGTCACGTTGTTCGTCGTCGACCCTTATGCCATTTCCAAAATGAGGTAACTTGTCAAATTGATTGTATTCTTCCTCGTCCACTACATTCTCTACCCCGACAATTCTCCTTTTTCCATGAAGAACTACATGGCGTTTCTTATTTGCCGGGTCGGTTACATAGAAAACTTGAACAACTTGGTTGGCGAGTACGAATGGTTCGTCTTTGTACCCGACATGTTGGAGGTCCACGGTAGTGACACCGTACTTGTCAACATTCACCTATGGGAGATGCACCCAACGGCAGTGAAATAAGGAGATCTTGAAAACCACGTAGTCGAGCTCCCAAATCTCTTCTATGAACCCATAGTATGAGTTTCTCGACCCATCGGTACTGAACGCATCTATGCGGACACCGCTGTTCTGGTTAGTGCTCTTTACATCCTGAGACTGTGTATAGAATGTGTACCCATTTATGTCATATCCTTACCATGTTACAATTGTAAATGTTGGCCCTTTTGCCAACCATAGCAGCATCTCACTTGGTGAGCTCCTAGCGATTTGCTCCTTCAACCATTGGTTGAACCGACTGTTGTGTTGCCTCATGATCCAAACATCCGGCCTCTTCGGATTTTGTTGCCAAAGCACATCCTTGTGCTGGTCGACATAAGGCGCCACTTCAGTCATGTGTTGCAAGACCGTGAAATGAGCTTGAGTATACGTGTCCATATCTGCAGTGATTGCTTTCCTTCCGATAGTCCCGATACCCTTCAGCCTCCCCTCATGATGAGATTGAGGCACACCTATCAGTTGAATATGAGCCATATAATCGACACAAAACTCAATGACCTCTTCGCTTGCATAACCTTCAACGATGCTGCCCTCCGGTCGAGATCGATTCCGTATGTAGGACTTGAGAATTCCCATGAACCTCTCAAATAAATACATGCTACGTAGGAATACGGGCCCGCATATTTTTATCTCCCATACAACGTGAACAATGAGATGGACCATGATACCGAAAAACGAAGGAGGAAAATACATTTCAAGATGACATAGAGTCATCGCCACCTCGTCCTACAGAGCATTTAGTCCTTCGGGATCGATGACCTTCTGAGCAATTGTGTTAAAAAAATAAAATAGCCTCATGATTGTCTCTCGGACTTTGATCGGCAAAATATTTTTAATTGCAATAGGGAGCATCTGTGTCATCAGCACATGACAATCATGAGACTTCATGCCATTTAACTTCAAATCTTGCATCGAAACAAGTTTCTTCACGTTGCCGGAGTAACCAGACGGAACTTTAACAACAGTCAAGCACTGGCACAGTTCTGTTTTCTCGGCCTTGGACAGAGTGTAACACGCAGGGGGAAGGTACGTTTGACCATTATCTTTTTTGTCGATGCTAACTCAGGCCTGATGTCCATATCAGCCAAGTCAAGCCGTGCGTTGACGTCGTCCTTTGTTTTATCACGAATGTTTAGTAAGAGACCAATCAAGCTGTCACATACATTCTTTTCTATGTGCATAACGTCGATGCAGTGTCGAACATCTAGGTACTCCCAATAAGGTAAGTCCCAAAATATTGATCTCTTCTTCCAGCTAGTGTTCTTCCTATGAGCCCTCAATTTACGTCCCTTTCCGAGGACAACATCTAAATCCTTAACCATATCATAAACCTCTTTTCCCCTTAAATGCCTTGGAGCTGAACCGTCTTCCTTCTCTCCGTCAAATTGTTTCTTCATTTTGCGGTATGGGTGAGCCCTCCGAAGGAACAGGCGGTGACGCATGTAGACAGTTTTGCGTGAGTGTTTCAGCCAAATCAAAATAATCATATGTAAGATTGATACTAAAACATCGACAGAGATAATTTGTTTGGTATGTAAAATATAGCTTTATGTTGGTTAGTTAGCTTTATGCTTTTGTGTGTATCAATTTGGTGTTCTTGGGAGTTGGGAGATCATGGAATTAAGCTTTTGGGGATGAGACAAAATGCATCTAAGTTTGTTTTTTTCTCGGGTTTTGTAACGCCCCCGTTTCCAGGGGCGCGTACGGACACGGCATTCCGCAACTATTCACGCATGAACAGTTATGGAGTGTCGCGCAAGAGTATACCATTGCATGCTTACAACAAAAGTCCAGCATATAATTCACATACGGATTAACATCCATTTTCAACAGCGGGCGTGCAAGCCCAAAGTATAATTACATTACAGAAGCTCCAAGATCCGCTTGAGCGCGGCCAAGACCTAAAGCCACGGGTCCTCGTCGAAGAAGAGACCTTCCGGGACTTCCTCAACGGGGAGACAAACACCTTCGTCTTGATCCTCTAAAGAAGGGCAAAAGCAAGCCGTGAGCCAATCAACCGGCTCAGCAAGTCCCAAAGGGACCCTAACTTATTACATGCACGGAACATCAAAGGAAGGGAGTATACTTGGTTTATTAACTTTGAGTGGATGCAGTTTTATTTCGCAAACATTTTGATAAAACAGGCCCAAAACTACTTCTCAAGATCTCAGGGGTTTTTCAACAAAAGTTAATTAACCAGCTAAACAAGTTAAAGCATGTACAAAACTACTTAAGCTTTGCTGCTGGAATCACCCAAGTGACACAGCTCCAATAACCGAGAGCACGGCGTATTCGAATACCACTTATTTGACTCTGCAGAGTTTGCTCAGCTTTACCCACACGATCCCTTAACTCCCGCGACAGAGTTAAGAAAGCCAGGTCGTTTCACTTCTCAACTCTTTATATAGGCTCTACCCGGTAGAATTCACTCGGGTCTGGCTCACACACACACACACACACACACACACAAGAGAAGACGGAGTCCGCTTCGAGTGAACTCTACCGTTGTTAGGCACCCACAACACGGCTTGCCTAACCTCACTGCTAAACCTCCTGTAGAGTTTCAATCGAGTTGAGCAGCTACTAGACAAGTGTTGACGAGTCAACTCCTGTGGTTGAGCGATCACTGTGACATTTGCTCAGCGTAAGGGTTTCAGTCCTTATATTTTCACATGGTCCGCAACCTCGCCAGGCCCGCGACCCAACCTAAGGTAAGCTGTAACAGCCCGAAAATCTGAAATTAGAAATGAGAAGCTTTTGAATTACTTTTGCAATATATTCCATTTGAATTTGGATTTTTTGATGTTTTCCTGAATTTGGTTGAGGTTCCAAAAATCGAAGAATTAATAAAAGAGAAAGACAGGTATTGATAATACCCTAAAAAGGAATATGCAAGTAATGGAAGGAAGACAAAAATTTGTAAACACGAATCTGAAAAGATGATCCATAAAAGTAAAGAAAGAAATTTGATTTAGGGCATAAAATATTATTTTTGAAAGCAATGGCATGAAAAACAATGGAAGCAAGTAAAGTAAATACCAACATTAGATGGAAATACTTTTATTAAGTCCAAAATGTTATAAGGAGCTTCGGTGAATTTTCCTGAAATTTTTAGAAGTAATTACATATTTTTCCAAGGCTAAATGAATTTCTGGGCTTTTCTGAAAACCCAGAACTCAGTAAAGAAAATAGAAAATCTGGCCCTCCCTCTGCGCTCGACACGTGGGCGGCCAGATCCCGCCGGAAACCCGCCTACCCTCTTCCATCGGCCGACACGCGTGCGGCCTGATCCGCCCTCCCGCGCGCGCCTGCTCCATCCGCACCGGCCGCGCCTTCCCTCTCCTCTCTCGCTGGACAGCGGGCCCGCCCTGTCAGGGCTTTCTTCCCCCTTCGCCCCGATTCCTCTCTCTGCGCGGGGACAGCACCGCGCGCCTCCGTGGCGCGCATGCGACGGCTCCGCCTGCCTGTGCCGTCCCGTCGCCATGGTGGAAAAGCCCGCGGAGCCGACGCCATCCCTGGATCCACCGCCTCCGCCCACGGTTCGGCGCCACCGCCCCCGGTTTCTCCCCGCCCCGTCGCATCGGCCCGGCCACGTGGCGCCAGTCTTCTGCCCCGCTCCCCCTCGCGCGTGAGAGACAGCAAAAGCGGAGGAGACCGTGCGGGCGTGGGCGTGCGGCGTCATGCACAGTGCGCCTGGCATTAATGCCGCCCGCGTCACCCCTGCCTCCGCCACCTGCTCCGACGCGACCGCGCGGGAGCCGCCCGTTGCCAGCTCCCCTCCGAGCGTGTATATAAGGCAGTGGACCCCCCGTTGAGTTCCCCCCATCGCCCTCATCGTTCCCCAGCAGGTAATTGAGCCCGAACGCCCCCAATCACCGGCGAACCACCTTCGTCCCCAACTCCGGCCGCTCGAGCTCCCCCTCGATCCGAGCCATTAAAACCAGATTCCTCTCACCCACACCACCTACGGAGCACCGCGAAGTCGTCCCCGGCCTTGCCCGAGCTTCCCGACGCCCGTACATCGCCGTCACCGAGAGCCACTCCGAGTCGCCGCCGCCGCACGCCGCCGACCCATCTCCGGACCTCCTCGGCCCCGGGCGACTGCACCATCGTCTTCACCACAGCACGAGGAACGCATTTCACCTCTTCACCGGACCTCCCCGACAGCCCCTCGCCGCCGGCCACCGTCGCCCCCGACTCCTCCGCCCGGCCCCCTCGTCGGCATCCTTCAAAAGGATTTCTCATCCATATAAGGTAGGCAAAGCCTCCCCGCTCACTTGGCTATCAGCGCTCTCTTCTCCCTCCCAGCTCCCCGGCCGCGCGCGTTCGAGCCTCCGGCTCCGCAGCGCCGGGTTGAGTTTTCTCCATTTTCTTTTGGTCTGACAGGTGGGCCCCACCTGTCAGCCACTGCATTCCCGAGTCACCGCTGACCGCTGGGCCCCACCGGTCAGTGAGACATCTAAGCAAGGACCGTACTGACATGTGGACCCCATGAACAGTAACCGGACCCACATGTCAGTAGCACAGAGAACCGAAAAGTAAATAAAAATGGAAATTAAAATGAATCAGGGGCTGACAGTGGGCCCCACATGTCAGAATTTAATTATTTTTGGAATTGACTGGAACCGAGAACTTTGACTGCTTATAACTTCCTCATTTTAGCTCCAAATTGAGTGAAACAAATTTTTAAATTCATTTAAATTCAAGATCTATCTAATGGAACCAGAACCATTTTTTGAAGTTTATTTGATTTTCTATTGATATTTTGAGTGATTGGTTGCTTTTCTTTTATTTGGGTATTTCGCACGATTATATAGCGTACGAGGCTCAGGAGGAAGAATCCGAGGCAGCAACCTTAGCAGCTCAAGATCATCAAGATCCAGATCCCTGTGACCAAGGCGAGTTAACACCTTGATCATGTTGAACCTACATTTTATGCAAACTACTTTCGTTTAAATTATCAAATTGCATGCTGTTACTTTATGTGCAAAATATGTTGATTTAAAACCTTAGCTAAATGCCCATTGCTCAACTTGATTAAGTATTACACCCCTTTTTGGAATATTGCTTATGTGAGCCTTGTCGCCTAGTGGAAAATCTTATAATGGTTAGCATTCGAAAATAAGTCCTTAATTATATGCCATGCTTAGCATTGTTTAGGAACCCGGGGCAAGAAATTGCCCCAAGCATCACTTTTAATCATGAGAATTTGATTCGGGCAGTCATGGTGGGAATGACTGGTATATTTTGACATGGTTGTTTTATGCTCCCAAAACTCTCAATTTGCTTTAATATCTGAGCGGATGGTTTGGGGGCTGGTATGTGGTGCGAAGGAATGCACAAAATTGTGGAGTGTGGTAGAACCGCTCAGATAATACTAAGGACTGAATCTTGTCATGTCAACCCGTGTAAAACAGTACAACCACAAGCTGGCAAAATGTAGGCAGGGTTAACTAATTTGTGTAGCGTCAAGGTGGTTACGTGAAGGTATGACCACGAGCAAAGGAATGGATACGTAATATTCCTCGCCTTTGCCCATGATGGCTCACGAGGGACCCTTCCCGGCGTATGTGTAATATTACTACGGAAGGTTGACCTTAGCGGGCGTAACCACAGTGGACTATGCATTGTAAAGGCCCTGTGATAGTCTATTCAACCACATGGCTAAGGAATCATGTGGGGCAACGAGTAGATCTATCTCTTGTGGGTAAAGTGTGCAAACTCTGCAGAGTCAAAGCTATTCGAATAGCCGTGCCCACGGTCATGGGCAGACATGGGAACTTAACTGGATATAGTTCTGTTTTAAAAATGTTGGAAACTGGGAATGGAAACTTGAAGGGTGAAGGACTGCTCTGGTTTGGAATTGTCCTGGGTGTCGTCCCAGTGGTACGTTAAGCGGCTATAACGCTGAAAGATGCTATATGGCGCAGATGCCATGTAATGGTGGATGGAATCTGTGTCAACTATAAGATCAACTTACTTTATAAACAAAAGTTTTGAGTTTAAAATTGCTAGGTCTCAGGATTTTCCTATAATTGTATTCAAAAGCACTCTCCGCAAAATAAAATGAGCCCAAGCCATCCTTTGATTAGCCATACATGTTTAATTATTGCATTCTGTGTGTTGGCTTGCTGAGCACGGGGTCGGAGTGCTCATTCTCGCTCTTGCGATACAATTCAGAAATAGGAGTTCAAGAACACTACGCCTATGAGGAGGCCCCCGCCAACATCGACGGAAGCAAAAGCGATAAGTAAGGCGTAGGCCTCGGTGGTTAGGCTTAGACAAGTAGACTCTAGGTGTTGTGTACATTTATGTTACCGGGACCCTGGTGGCATATATTGTACACATTACCCTACTGGCCGCTTGCTTGTGGATTTGGGTTTGCTCTTGCTGTATTTCCGCTGTGCGTATTTGTAATCATGACATTTGGCCTAGTCGGCCCCTTTTGTAAACTATCACCCGACGTGGTGTATTTCAGTTTATGTAATATAATGGATGATTATGCGATGTATGAAATGATTCAGCAATGTACCTGTGTGCACTAACTACTGATCCAGGGATTAGTGCAGTGAAACACAGTAAGATTCGGATTGAAAAATCCGGGTCTGACAGCGCTGGTATCAGAGCATACGACCGTAGGGTAAAAGCCTTAGGATGGGTTAGGATCACAATGTTTATAAAACCTATAAAAAGAGTTTCGGAAAACGTAAGGATACTATCTCTTTTCGTACCCTTCTTAGATCTGTTCTATTCCATTGTTCTTTTAAATACTTTGAAAGATACTAACACTAGTAACCTGATTTCCAGATGGCAGGCGCAGGAGATGAAGGACACTAGGACTACATAGCCCACGGTGTCAATGAGGGGGAGTTTGCTAGCATTTTGCGCAAGCTCCTACATTACCTGGAGTTCAAGGATCAGCCCATCTACAGGGGATTAAAGGTTACCACCAGAGGAGAAGAATCCTGGGTTATGGAGGTATTCATATACCCCAGGGGTGAGCTCGATCCTTCTCACGTTTTCACATCCGAGCACCGGAGGAGTACTCGGGCCGCTGCGACCCAAGACGTTGCTCGTCTAGCCGCCGCGCGGCTATGCGACATATACCGGGCCCCCCTGCGCCATGCCCCCTACTGCTACCACCCCACGCGCCGAGACGGAGCACAGTACAATGAAGTCACCATGCCGGAGAATGAGGACGACCCGATGCTCACGCATCAGGTTGAGCTCACCAGGGCCATGGGGGTGGCCCACACCGTTGCATTGGAGGAGATCTCCTCTCTCCGCCAGCAGCTCCTCACCAGGCACGTCTCCATGACGTCTCTCCAGCAGCAGCTCGCCCAATGCGAGCAAGCCTTGGCGGAAGCCAAGGCAGAGGCAGCTGCCTCCAGGGCCCCGCCTCCACCGGCCCCCGCACCTGCAGCAGCTCCGGTACCTCCTCCGCCAGGGTCAGGCCCCCGCACCCGACTGACCGCGCGCAAGAGCGCGCGACCTCCAGGGCCACAGGCTGCATTCCGTCGGACAGGGCCTCCCCCAAGCCGTAGCCCCCCAAGCACTCCATCGGACTACGACCCATCGGAGGGTAGTGGTAGTCGGTCCCGCTCCCGCTCGCCACACTATAGTCCCTCCAACTATGGTGCCTGGTACACGGAGGAGTAGATGGGATCGTGATGTACTTGCAGTATGTGATGCAAGTACTAAATTGAGAGACCATGTGGTCGTGCTCCATGAGAGTGATGAGTAATTGACAAGGGTTTAGGTCAGTTGAGTTTGGTTTGAGTGGTTCAGAGTCGAGTCGTTGCGTGGGCAATCGGGCTCGGTCGGACTTTGGTCAAACTTGGTCTTTTGGGCTTAGGATGTATATTCCAAAGTTTTGATAGGTTTGGACTTCATATGTGGTAAGTGTAATGGTATTTACGCTTTCATGTGTCGAGCGGTGCTATTTGACGTGTTTCTTGTCTGTGTGACTGCAGGACGTCGAGTTGGAGTCGTGGCGAGACACGGTGGACCGGACTAGGCGCAGGTGGCGCTGAGGTCAGAACGGTCGGGATGTGTCGAAGACGACGTGGACTCGAGGTGGTTGCGAGGCGTGCGAGGCAAGGAGCGCGGAAGCTTCCCGGAAGGTGCAGAAGGGGCGAATCGGGAAATTTGCAAGGCTGCACAAGCGGGAGCGGGTTCCGTTGGACGTAGCGGGCGTAACGGGGCGGAGACCCGTTAGCCAGGCGCTATAAAAGGAGAGGAGGGGCTGCATGCCCTCCTTGAGCACTTGAGGTGGAATTAGGGTTTGCTAGAGTCAAAAGAGTCTTTAGTGGTTGCTTTAGGCTTTAGTTGTTGAGAGTGGGTGGAGAAGGCAGAGGGCTGTTCTGTCCTCCATCGATGTGTTCCTGAGTGCTCCCTCCCTCATGTGTTCTTGAGTTGTGTTCTTGAGTAGAGAGGGAGAGGATGGGTTGAGTTGAGAGCTTGTAATCTTTCCTTTTGTATCAAGTCGGGGTATCGGGACTCCTCTGTATTCTTTGTGATCCAAGAAATGAAAATCTGAAGTTTTATTCCCGTGCTCTCTGTTCTTCCTTCGATGCTCTTTTGGTGGATTTCTTGAGATTTTGTTTTTCGAGTTCTTGCTTGCTGTGGAGGTGTAAAATGGGTTGCTCCATGATGGGATAGTGCTTCAAGATCATTTGATCAATTAAAATCCCAGAGACAAGGTTTTAATCTCAGTTTTGCCTTTTTGACCTCCCCTGTTCAAGCTTTGCTTTTCTAGGGTTTTGGTGCTCCCAGTGTTCCCCTTGTTGTAATGGCTTGAAATTTGGCATGGAGGATCCAGAGGCTATCTTATAGCTATCCTCAAAATTTCATAGCCAAAGGATCAACCGTTTGGGAGCAATTTGATTTTTGGCTCGGGTCGTGCAAGAATTCAGATTTTTACCCAAATCTGAAATTCTTGATTCTTGGAGTGGATTTCTTGTTATTGTCTTTTGGCTTAGTCTTCTGGGAGTGTTCCCTAGCTATCCTCAAAGTTTCTCAAGCCAAGAATCCAAGAATCGGTGCGAATCTCTCAATTTTCTGAATTTCCTGTTTGCTGTTTTTCTCGAGAGGTACTACCGCTCGGGGAGCGGTACTATCGCTCTGACCAGCGGTACTACCGCTCAGCGGTACTACCGCTCGACCAAGCGGTACTACCGCTCGAGGTCAGATTTGTGCTGAATCTATTTTTCTTGATTGCCTCCTTCTGGGTCTAGCTTTTCAGTGTCTCTGTGATTTCCAGTGAGGGCTTATTTTTCTCCTTCATAGCTCCCATAGCTACTGGAGAAGAAGATATTTGTTGGGGGGCGATTTTTAAAGATCGACATTCACCCCCCCTCTGTCGCCATTTCGGTCCAACAATTGGTATCAGAGCCGGTTAGCTCTAATTCATAGATCTTAACCGGTCTCAAGAGCCATGGCGACGGACAAGTACTCGACCAAGCCGCCCGTGTTCGATGGCATCGATTACCCCTTCTGGAAGAGCCGAATGGAGACATACATCCAGGCCCAGGGGTATGCCATCTGGCGGAAGGTCAAGGTACGATTCGTTGTTCCTGCCGATGAGAACATCAATGCCGGGAACATGGCTGATGTTGAGGCGAATGCAAAGGCAAGGAACATCATCATCCAGGGGTTGAGTCGTAGCGAGTTTGACCGTATATCTCACCTGTCGTCCGCCTACGACATCTGGGTGACCCTCGACGCATACCATGAGGGCACCACCCAGATCAAGACGGTTCGACAGGACCAGTACAAGCGCGAATACAACAAATTCGAGATGCTTGCTGGTGAGTCCCTGGACGAGTGCTTTTCGCGATTTCACAAAATCTTGAGCAACCTCCGAGCGGTCGGTCTCACATACCCCGACTCGGACAACGCTCGTCAGATGCTCGCGGCACTCGATCTGCGCGTGTGGGAGATGAAAGTGACCACCATCAAAGACACGACAGACCTCTCGACCCTGACTCTTGACGCGCTGTACTCGCGCCTCAAGACTCACGAGATTGACGTTGTCTCTTGTCGGTCGAAGTCACAGTCGATGGCTTTGGTCACCGATCCCAGTTCGACTTCTGGTTTTTCCGCCGATTCGCTTTGTGGGTTCTCCCTAGCTGCTCTATGTGACGTAACTGATGATCAGTTAGAGCAGCTAGAGGATGAACAGCTGGCCCTCCTAGCTCGGAAGTTCTCCCATGCTTACAAGAGGAGGAGGGACAGAAAGAGAGGCGGACCAGTCATCTGCTTCGAGTGTGGTGGCCCCAACCACATTCGAGCGAACTGTCCCAAGCTGGAGAAGAACAAGAACGACTACGGCGGTTCGGGCAAGAACGACTACACCGACAAGAACCGCAACAAGAAGACTCCAGCTCAGACGCCGGGAAAGAAGAAGTTCCGCAACTTCGGGAAGGCCAAGAAGCTCTTCCACCGCGTCCTCACCGCCTTCGACGACCTCGACCTCAGCGAGGTGGAGGGATGGAGCGACGACGACGGGACGGGTGACCAAGAGCCCAAGGATGGCGGCAACGACTTCTCTGGCATGTGCTTCATGGCCCTCGAGGGCGAACTCAGCGACAGCGAGCTGTACTCCGACTCGGATGAGGTTCGCCGGGCAGGGAAGGGAAAGGTTTGGCTTGTAGACTCCGGTTGTTCTCGTCATATGACCGGAGACTCCCGTTGGTTTTCTTCCCTTGCCCGTGCTCCAGGTGATGAGACGATCACCTTCGGAGATGCTTCATCTGGGCGCGTCATCGCCAAAGGTACTGTGCGCATTAATGATTCTTTCATTTTGAAAGATGTAGCCTTGGTTAGTAAGCTGCAGTACAATTTGCTTTCAGTTTCTCAGCTTACCGATGACGGTTTCGAGGTGAGCTTTAAGAAAAATGCTTGTAAAATTCTTGATTCTTCGGGTAGTCTGGTTTGCGGGATTTCTCGTTATGGGAGGATCTTTCGTGCTGAATTTTCTGAGTCTTCTGGTGATCCTCTCAGGTGTTTAGTTGCTTCTGAGTCCCGCGACCTCTCTTTCTGGCATAGGAGACTTGGTCATATTGGGTTTGACCATTTGACTCGAGTTAGCGGCCACGATCTTATTCGTGGTTTGCCGAAACTCAAGATGGTCAAAGATCTAGTTTGTGCTCCATGCCGGCATGGCAAGATGGTTGCCGCTTCTCACCCTCCGGTCACAGTTACTATGACCGATGCACCGGGACAGCTGCTCCACATGGATACAGTGGGACCAGCTCGAGTGCAGTCAGCAGGAGGGAAGTGGTATGTTCTTGTCGTGGTCGATGACTTCTCGAGGTATTCTTGGGTGTTTTTCTTAGCCTCGAAGGATGAGACATTTTCACATTTCCGAGGTCTTTTCGGTAGGCTTTCTGTTGAGCTCCCGGGTGCCTTACTAGCGATCCGCAGTGACAATGGCACGGAGTTCAACAATTCCTACTTCGAGAGTTTCTGTGGTGAGACAGGTGTAGAGCACCAGTTCTCTTCTCCATACGTCCCTCAGCAGAATGGCGTTGTGGAGAGGAAGAACCGTACCTTGGTCGAGATGGCCAGGACAATGCTTGATGAGTACTCTACACCGCGGAAGTTTTGGGCTGAGGCTATTGCGACCGCGTGCCATGTTTCGAATCGAGTTTTTCTTCGGGCACACTTGCACCGCACTTCTTATGAGTTGAGATACGGGCGAAAGCCCAGCGTCTCTCATTTTCATGTGTTTGGTTGCAAGTGCTTTATTCTGAAGTCCGGAAACCTAGATAAGTTCGAGTCACGTTCTTGTGATGGGATCTTTCTAGGTTACTCGCCTTCTTCGCGGGCTTATAGGGTCTGGAACTGCGAGTCTAGCAAAATGGTAGAGACCTGTGAGGTGACCTTTGACGAAGCCAGTCCGGGGACTAGGCCAGATATCTCAGGTTCTGTAGAGCAGTCCGAGACCATCTTTGTGGATGATGAGGACGATGGAGATGAGGGTTGTCTACCCGATCCAGTCCCTCATCCACCCCTTGAGGTGCCATCTTCCACCGCACCTCGAGGTGATCAGCCCCTGCCTTCTGCTTCTTCTGGAGCTGGTGGCTCTGTTCCTACCTTGTCAGCTCACGAGGTAGAGGCCACTTCTTCATCTCATCCTGGACCTCCTAGACATATCCAGAAAGCTCATCCTTCAGAGCAGATCATTGGAGACCTTTTCGAGCGTGTTACCCGCTCAAAATCTGGCTTATCTCAATTCTGTCTCCATTCTGCTTTCATTGCCTCCTTTGAGCCCAAGGATATTTCTCATGCTCTTTTCGATGAGTCTTGGGTCAATGCCATGCATGAGGAGTTAGAAAATTTCGAGAGGAACAAGGTCTGGTCGCTTGTCGAGCCCCCGCGAGGTCACAATATTATTGGGACTAAGTGGGTGTTCAAGAACAAGCAGAGCGAGGATGGAGTGGTTATTCGAAACAAGGCTAGATTGGTAGCTCAGGGGTTTTCCCAGGTTGAGGGTCTAGACTTCGAGGAGACCTTTGCCCCTGTAGCTCGACTTGAGGCCATTAGAATCCTGCTTGCCTTTGCAGCTTCTAAGGGTTTCAAGCTCTACCAGATGGACGTCAAGAGTGCCTTCCTTAATGGCGTTATTGAGGAAGAAGTTTACGTCAGACAGCCTCCAGGTTTCGAGAACCCCAAATACCCACACCATGTCTTCAAGCTTTCCAAAGCGTTGTATGGACTTAAGCAGGCCCCCAGAGCTTGGTATGAGAGGCTTAAGTCCTACTTGTTGAGTCATGGGTTTGAGATGGGTAAAGTAGACAAGACTTTGTTTATCCGTAGGCTTGGTAATGACCTTCTGCTCGTCCAGATCTATGTCGATGACATCATCTTTGGCGGCTCTTCCCATACTCTGGTTTCACAGTTCTCAGATGTCATGAGCACCGAGTTTGAGATGAGTATGATGGGCGAGTTGACCTTCTTCCTTGGCTTCCAAATCAAGCAGACTCGGGAGGGTACATTTCTTCATCAGGGAAAGTACACTCGTGACCTCCTGAGACGCTTCGACATGAGTGATGGTAAGCCTGTGTCAACTCCCATGGCTTCTACAGCCTATCTTGACCCAGATGAGGACGGCGAGCCAGTTGATCAGAAAGAGTTCAGAAGTATGATCGGCTCCCTTCTTTACCTCACTGCCTCGAGACCAGACATACACTTCTCTGTGTGTCTGTGTGCTCGTTTTCAGGCCTCTCCTCGCGTATCTCACCGCCAGGCGGTGAAGCGCATCTTTCGGTACCTTCGAGCTACCATTGACTATGGTATCTGGTACTCTTCCTCATCCTGTCTTTCCTTGAGAGCCTTTTCGGATGCAGACTTTGCCGGCTGTAGGATAGATAGGAAGAGCACTTCTGGCACTTGCCAATTCATTGGCACTTCTCTCGTTTCTTGGTCTTCGAGGAAGCAGTCCGGTGTTGCGCAGTCCACCGCAGAAGCCGAGTATGTTGCTGCAGCCAGCTGCTGCAGTCAGGTACTCTGGATGGTTTCGACCCTGCGGGACTTTGGGTTAGTTATCGACAGTGTTCCACTCTTTTGTGATAACACTTCTGCGATTAACATTGCTAAGAACCCAGTGCAACACTCTCAGACCAAGCACATCGATATCCGTTTTCACTTCCTTAGAGACCATGTAGAGAAGGGCGATATAGTGCTCCAGTTTGTGGAGAGTGACCACCAGTTGGCTGACATCTTCACCAAGCCTTTGGACAGTTCGAGGTTTTCAGCTCTGCGGGGAGAGCTTGGGGTGGTTTGTCCTTACGGACTGTAGTGAGGGGGAGCTTGGGCTTTACTGCTTTATTATATTAATTATGCTTCTGTCTCATTTCTGTTGCATTGCATTTGCGGGTGCATTGGGTTAAGTCCTTCTAGCATAGGTTAGAGTGCTTCTTGTGTTGAGTTGCTTAGACGTCTTACTCTTATCTTGTGCTTCCAGGAGTAGCTATTTCTTATCTCACTAGGTTGAGCTCACTCACTTCTTGCAGGTTCTAGCGAGGGTTGGGCCACCCTCGGGTAGACAGGGTACGTGTTTGCTCTCTAGTGTGTGTTCGACGATCAGCTGTTAGTCCTGGAGTCATTTGGGGTAGATGAGAGTCAGTTTAAGCCTTAGTTGCTTCTATATCTTTTCTATGCTTTAAGGACTGCCTGTTTGGTTTTCTTTGCCAGCTTCTCGATTTTATTGCTTTGGTTCAGGGGGAGTTCATTTGGGAGCTTCTGAAGCTTAATTTTGACTTAACTCAACTTGAACTAAAAGTTGCATCTAATGTTGAGGGGGAGCTGATCTTTCATGCATTTTCAGCATTTTGCATTATAATCAAACTGCATTGAGCCTTGATTATTATCCTGTTATGACATGCTTCAATGCTTTACACCTTGCCATGACTTGTGCTTAGCTTGCTAAATTTATCATGACTTCATATGTGTAGACTAGCGTTTGCCATGATAAGTTAAGTAAAATTGATCAACTTAAATTAAACTTGTCATGCTAGCATTTGAGTTTAGTCTTTCTTAAGCTATCCTTTTATGATTCATGCCATGTCAAATAGGCTGAGTAGAGCGTTGAATCTATATTGAGCCTTAGTTTGAGCTGTTTTAGTCTCCTGATGATACATGAGTTAGTACAATGTGTTAAAAAGCAAAAAGATCTCTTTTGTGCGAAAAAACTGATCTCACCAATTCTTTCCTATGAGACGGCTTGCCATTGCACTTGGCATGAACTTAGGGGGAGTTTTGGATGACCTAGACTATCCTCTTAAGCTTCTTGCTTAGAGTAGTCGCATAAGGCTTGAGATCTAGCACATGACAAAACAAAATGTTGGTTGACAACCACCATATTTGTGCGAAAAACTGATTTCACCAATTCTTTCTCATGAGACAGCTTGCCATTGCACTAGGCATGAACTCAGAGGGAGTTTTGGATGACCTAGACTATCTTCTTAAGCTTATTGCTTGGAGTAGTCGCATAAGGCTTGAGATCTAGCACATAAACAAAAATTGGGTTGAAAACAACCACATGCTTTCAAAAGACAATGTTTAATGTGCTCAATTTGCTTAATCTACAATCAGAACCAAGTACCTTAACCAATGTTTCAATCTTGAGCTTATAGCACTCTATTTGGACTCAATGTTAGCTTCTTTGTTCCGCTTAGCTTATTGACATGGCCTGCATCATCCTTGGATGTCTCTAGCTAGACTTTACTCATTGATGACTTGACTTGCTCACAAAATGCGATTTCAGATTGTCATTTTTGTGCTCTAGCTGGTTTATATATATGTCGTCATGATCTAGATAGCGTCCTTTTTTGAGTTATGGCTTGGTGTATTACATTATGGTCAATATGGATAATTCTCATGGCTCTAAATGCTTAAATAAACAAACTTCAGCCATATTCATCCATTGACATGTCTTATTCTCTCTATTGCATCTTGATGTGTTTATTGCCAAAAGGGGGAGAATAGAGAATAGAGAAGAAAAAGTCTGTTGGGAACAGTTTAGAGCTTTGTAGATCAATTTGCTCTTTCAGTAGTTGCTCTAGTGTTCCTTCTGTCGACATGGTCATTAGCTTCATTCTGTCGACATGGTCATTAGCTTCATTCTGTCGACATGGTCATTAGCTTCATTTCATTCCTTGGACCATGTTGGTTTCTTCAAACTCAAACTCTTCTTAAAAGCTTTTTCTGAGTTTGTCAATATACTCATCAAGGGGGAGATTGAGAGACCATGTGGTCGTGCTCCATGAGAGTGATGAGTAATTGACAAGGGTTTAGGTCAGTTGAGTTTGGTTTGAGTGGTTCAGAGTCGAGTCGTTGCGTGGGCAATCGGGCTCGGTCGGACTTTGGTCAAACTTGGTCTTTTGGGCTTAGGATGTATATTCTAAAGTTTTGATAGGTTTGGACTTCATATGTGGTAAGTGTAATGGTATTTACGCTTTCATGTGTCGAGCGGTGCTATTTGACGTGTTTCTTGTCTGTGTGACTGCAGGACGTCGAGTTGGAGTCGTGGCGAGACACGGTGGACCGGACTAGGCGCAGGTGGCGCTGAGGTCAGAATGGTCGGGATGTGTCGAAGACGACGTGGACTCGAGGTGGTTGCGAGGCGTGCGAGGCAAGGAGCGCGGAAGCTTCCCGGAAGGTGCAGAAGGGGCGAATCGGGAAATTTGCAAGGCTGCACAAGCGGGAGCGGGTTCCGTTGGACGTAGCGGGCGTAACGGGGCGGAGACCCGTTAGCCAGGCGCTATAAAAGGAGAGGAGGGGCTGCATGCCCTCCTTGAGCACTTGAGGTGGAATTAGGGTTTGCTAGAGTCAAAAGAGTCTTTAGTGGTTGCTTTAGGCTTTAGTTGTTGAGAGTGGGTGGAGAAGGCAGAGGGCTGTTCTGTCCTCCATCGATGTGTTCCTGAGTGCTCCCTCCCTCATGTGTTCTTGAGTTGTGTTCTTGAGTAGAGAGGGAGAGGATGGGTTGAGTTGAGAGCTTGTAATCTTTCCTTTTGTATCAAGTCGGGGTATCGGGACTCCTCTGTATTCTTTGTGATCCAAGAAATGAAAATCTGAAGTTTTTATTCCCGTGCTCTCTGTTCTTCCTTCGATGCTCTTTTGGTGGATTTCTTGAGATTTTGTTTTTCGAGTTCTTGCTTGCTGTGGAGGTGTAAAATGGGTTGCTCCATGATGGGATAGTGCTTCAAGATCATTTGATCAATTAAAATCCCAGAGACAAGGTTTTAATCTCAGTTTTGCCTTTTTGACCTCCCCTGTTCAAGCTTTGCTTTTCTAGGGTTTTGGTGCTCCCAGTGTTCCCCTTGTTGTAATGGCTTGAAATTTGGCATGGAGGATCCAGAGGCTATCTTATAGCTATCCTCAAAATTTCATAGCCAAAGGATCAACCGTTTGGGAGCAATTTGATTTTTGGCTCGGGTCGTGCAAGAATTCAGATTTTTACCCAAATATGAAATTCTTGATTCTTGGAGTGGATTTCTTGTTATTGTCTTTTGGCTTAGTCTTCTGGGAGTGTTCCCTAGCTATCCTCAAAGTTTCTCAAGCCAAGAATCCAAGAATCGGTGCGAATCTCTCAATTTTCTGAATTTCCTGTTTGCTGTTTTTCTAGAGAGGTACTACCGCTCGGGGAGCGGTACTACCGCTCAAAGGTACTACCGCTCTGACCAGCGGTACTACCGCTCAGCGGTACTACCGCTCGACCAAGCGGTACTACCGCTTGAGGTCAGATTTGTGCTGAATCTATTTTTCTTGATTGCCTCCTTCTGGGTCTAGCTTTTCAGTGTCTCTGTGATTTCCAGTGAGGGCTTATTTTTCTCCTTCATAGCTCCCATAGCTACTGGAGAAGAAGATATTTGTTGGGGGGCGATTTTTAAAGATCGACATTCACCCCCCCTCTGTCGCCATTTCGGTCCAACATAAATTCATGTATCTTAGTTGTTGTATCCGTCCTTTCTATTTCGTAGTCGCGGACTTATGAACTTTAATTATTATGATGTAATTGTAAGCCCAGCATAAAAGCTGGCTATGTAATTGTTGGTGTGTTTAATGAATGGCTGGATATCGGCCTTATGTTGGAAATTGCCTCGTCATGGTTTTACTGCTTTCTTTTGTATGGGTTGGCACCCCTTGTTTTTCCTACATATAGAAATAGCACTGAGTATAAAGCTACCACTGCAGATGGTCAGCCGAAGAACTACCAGGGCTCAGACTAATACGAACCCAGCCGAGGTAGACTCAAATCGCGGGGTTCTGCCTGAAGACCAAGGTAGAACTCAAGACCAGGGAGATGACAACCTTCCAAACCCTCCGGGACACCCTACAATGGCCCAAGTTATGGCACAACAAACTCAGATTTTGCAAGCCATATATGCGGGATAGCAAGGAAGCTCAGGAGGGCACAGAGCTGACTTGGGAGATTTCCAGAGAACAAGGCCAATAACATTTACAGCGGCAGAAGAACCACTTGAAGCCGAAGACTGGCTTCGGGATATCGAGAGAAAACTGCGCCTAATAAAATGCGCAGAGGAAGACAAAGTCATGTTCGCTGCACACCAGCTGCAGGGTGCTGCAGCGGCTTGGTGGGAGAATTACCTGGCCGCCAGGGGCCAGGAAGATGCCACCACAGAAACCAGCACAGAAGCAGTTCCTTGGGAGGAATTCAAGACCGCTTTCAAGGCTAACTTTGTTCCAACCGGAGTAATGCGAATGAAGAAGAATGAGTTTCGCACACTCAAGCAGGGGAATAGGTCAATAAATGAGTACCTTACCAAATTCACACAATTGGCCCGATATGCCCCAAAGGATGTGGAGGACGAAGAAGAAAAGATTGACAGATTCTTTGAAGGGATGAACGAGGAGCTACGAGTTCAGCTGATCACTCAAGATTTCACCAGCTTTCACCAGCTGGTGAACAAGGCACTGATTCTGGAAAATGAGAGGAAGAACTTGGAGGCCAGCCGTAAGCGGAAGATGTCAGCTCCACGACCGCAGGGGAGATTTATCCAGAAGCTCTTTAGCAATTCCTCAACCCCAAGGACTACTCAATCCAGTGCATCAGCATCAGCCCCTCGCACCGGAGGGCAGTACACTGGTATCAACCCAGCGGCCCACATTAAATGTTTTAGCTGTGGAGAAAAAGGACATTATGCCAATAATTGCCCACAGAAGCAAAACGCCCCAGTGCGTAGTCAAGCTTCAGCACCCAACAAGGGATATCAGAGTTCACAAGGCAGCAAAAGTGTATCAGCCCCAAACCGCGGTCGAGTCAACCATATCACAGCTGAAGAAGCTCAGGAAGCCGCTGGAGTCCTTATGGGTACGTTCTCTGTTAAAACCATACCAGCACAAGTATTGTTTGATTCAGGAGCTTCCCATTCATTTATATCTAAGGGGTATGCCAACAAGTTGGGATTACTAGTATATACTCTAAAGAAGCCAGTAGTTCTTAATTCACCAGCTGGACCAATTATTGCAACCCTAGGATGCCCTGGGGTAGAAGTCACTATGGAAAAGTATAACTTTTTAGCAGACCCGATAATGTTAAGTTCCCAAACCCTGGACATCATACTGGGAATGGATTGGTTAGCTAGACATCAAGGAGTCCTGGAATGTGCCACCCGAACGGTGAAACTGGTCAAGTGCCCCGGTGTAACAATAGAAGTAAAAGTAGATCGACCCTATCGATGGGGCCGTGCAATCTACTATAGTGAAGACATACCTGTGGAAGGGATGATCGTGGTGCAAGATTATCCCGAAGTATTCCCCGATGAACTCCCTGGCATGCCCCCAGATAGAGACCTGGAATTTGTCATCAACTTGAAACCGGGAGCTGCTCCAATCTCCAAAAGGCCTTATAGAATGACAGTGGAGGAGTTAGAAGAATTGAAGAAGCAACTTCAGGAGTTGCAGGAAAAGGGATTTATCCGACCTAGTTCATCACCTTGGGGGTCTCCAGTATTATTTGTGAAGAAGAAAGATGGCACCACTCGGATGTGCGTGGATTACAGGGCCCTAAATGAAGTAACCATCAAGAACAAATACCCACTCCCCAGGATCGATGATTTATTCGATCAGCTTGGTGGAGCCACGGTATTCTCTAAAATAGATTTGAGGTCGGGCTATCACCAATTAAAGATTAGGGCTGAAGATATACCCAAGACAGCTTTCACCACTAGATATGGGCTGTATGAATTCACAGTCATGTCTTTTGGGTTAACCAATGCCCCAGCCTACTTCATGAACCTGATGAACAAGATATTCATGGAGTATTTGGACAAGTTTGTCGTGGTCTTTATTGACGACATCCTTATATACTCCAAAAATGCTGAAGAGCATGCGGAACATCTGCGCCTGGTGTTAGAAAGGCTAAAGGAGCATCAATTATATGCAAAATTTAGCAAGTGTGAATTCTGGCTTCATGACATTAGTTTCTTGGGACACATAGTGTCAGCTGGAGGAATATCTGTTGATCCCGCCAAAATAGCAGCAGTCATAGAGTGGCAGCAGCCGGCTTTCGTCACTGAAGTGAGGAGCTTTCTCGGATTGGCTGGGTACTACCGAAGATTCATAGAAGGATTTTCTTGGATTGCCAGGCCAATGACTCAACTACTCAAGAAGGAGAAGAAGTTTGAATGGTCCAAAGCATGTGAAGAAAGTTTCCAAGAATTGAAGAAGCGATTGACTACCACGCTTGTGCTAACCCTGCCTGATGTACGCAAGGATTTTGAGGTATACTGTGATGCCTCACATCAAGGGCTTGGATGTGTACTAATGCAGGAAGGCAAGGTAGTGGCATATGCATCTCGGCAGCTCCGCCCTCACGAAGCCAACTACCCTACTCATGACCTGGAATTGGCCTCAGTAGTGCATGCATTGAAGATTTGGAGGCATTATCTGATAGGTAATCACTGTGACATATACACGGACCACCAGAGCCTTAAATATTTCTTCACCCAGTCACACCTCAACTTGAGGCAGAGGAGATGGTTGGAGTTGATTAAGGACTATGACCTGAGCGTCCATTACCACCCAGGGAAGGCTAATGTTGTAGCGGATGCTCTAAGCCGTAAGGCCTATTGCAATAATCTCATGGTCCAGGAACATCAACCCGAGCTATATAAAGAACTGCAAGCCTTGAACTTGGAGATAGTAGAGAAAGGCACTCTAGCTACCATAGAAATTCAACCAAGTTTAGAGGAGCAGATTATGGTTGCTCAGCAAAAAGATCCAGCTGTAATAAAATGGAAAGGACTGGTAGAAGCAGGGAAGGCTCCTAACATGAAGATTAATCAGGATGGTACCCTATGGTACGGGAAGCGTATAGTTGTACCTCATCAAAAGAATCTCAAGGATCTGATATTGAGGGAAGCCCATAGCTCTCCGTACTCCCTGCACCCCGGAAGCACCAAGATGTATCAGGATATGAAGCAATTCTGCTGGTGGCCCCGTATGAAGAGAGACATAGCTGAACATGTAGCCTGTTGTGATGTGTGTCAGAGAGTGAAAGCAGAACATCAAAGGCCAGCAGGACTACTACAACCATTAAAAATACCCCAGTGGAAGTGGGAAGAAGTCGGGATGGACTTTATCACGGGACTTCCACGAACCAAATCTGGATATGACTCCGTATGGGTCGTGATTGACAGGCTGACTAAGGTTGCACATTTCATCCCCGTCAAAACCACATACAAGGGAGAAAAGTTGGCCGAGCTATATATGTCACGCATAGTATGTTTACACGGTGTACCAAAACGGATAGTCTCGGATCGAGGTTCCCAGTTTACCTCGCATTTTTGGGCTAGCCTGCATGAAGCTCTCGGTACTTACTTGGATTTTAGCACCGCATACCACCCCCAGACAGATGGTCAAACGGAGAGAGTGAATCAGATATTGGAAGATATGCTTCGGGCTTGTGCTCTAGATTTTTCTAAGGATTGGGATCGATGCCTATCCTATGCTGAGTTTGCTTATAACAACAGCTATCAGGCCAGTCTTCAGATGTCACCCTTCGAAGCCCTGTATGGTCGACAATGTCGAACCCCTCTACAATGGTCAGAAGTAGGGGAGAACTACATTTTCGGGCCAGAAACTTTAAGGCAGGCTGAAGAAAAGGTTCGCCTAATTAGAGATCGACTGCAAGCAGCCCAGTCCAGGCAGAAAAGTTATGCAGACAAGAGAAGAAGGCCATTAAGTTTTGTAGTGGGAGATCATGTTTACCTGAAGGTATCACCCTTGCGAGGAGTTAGACGATTCAAGGTCAAAGGCAAGCTTACCCCACGATATGTTGGACCATTCCCAATTGTGTCTAAAAAGGGGGAAGTTGCCTACCAGCTTGCACTACCTCCGAATCTATCAGACATACACGACGTCTTCCATGTGTCCCAACTGAAGAGGTGTCTACGAGTACCTGAGGATCAAGCTCCATTGGAGGCAATCAAGATTGAGGAAGACCTAACCTACAAGGAGCGCCCGATCAAGATCCTGGATACCGTGGAAAATAAGACGCGAACTCAAATCATTCGCATGTGCCGAGTACAATGGAGCCATCACTCCAAGAAAGAAGCTACCTGGGAGCGTGAAGACCAGCTACGAAGAGATTACCCCGACCTGTTCACTAGTTAAGTTGAATCTCGGGGTCGAGATTCTTTTAAGGGGGGTAGGTTTGTAACAGCCCAAAAATTTGAAATTAGAAATGAGAAGCTTTTGAATTACTTTTGCAATATATTCCATTTGAATTTGGATTTTTCGATGTTTTCCTGAATTTGGTTGAGGTTCCAAAAATCGAAGAATTAATAAAAGAGAAAGACATGTATTGATAATACCCTAAAAAGGAATATGCAAGTAATGGAAGGAAGACAAAAATTTGTAAACACGAATCTGAAAAGATGATCCATAAAAGTAAAGAAAGAAATTTGATTTAGGGCATAAAATATTATTTTTGAAAGCAATGGCATGAAAAACAATGGAAGCAAGTAAAGTAAATACCAACATTAGTTGGAAATATTTTTATTAAGTCCAAAATGTTATAAGGAGCTTCGGTGAATTTTCCTGAAATTTTTAGAAGTAATTACATATTTTTCCAAGGCTAAATGAATTTCTGGGCTTTTCTGAAAACCCAGAACTCAGTAAAGAAAATAGAAAATCCGGCCCTCCCTCTGCGCTCGACACGTGGGCGGCCAGATCCCGCCGGAAACCCGCCTACCCTCTTCCATCGGCCGACACGCGTGCGGCCCGATCCGCCCTCCCGCGCGCGCCGGCTCCATCCGCACCGGCCGCGCCTTCCCTCTCCTCTCTCGCTGGACAGCGGGCCCGCCCTGTCAGGGCCTTCTTCCCCCTTCGCCCCGATTCCTCTCTTTGCGCGGGGACAGCACCGCGCGCCTCCGTGGCGCGCATGCGACGGCTCCGCCTGCCTGTGCCGTCCCGTCGCCATGGTGGAAAAGCCCGCGGAGCCGACGCCATCCCTGGATCCACCGCCTCCGCCCACGGTTCGGCGCCACCGCCCCCGGTTTCTCCCCGCCCCGTCGCATCGGCCCGGCCACGTGGCGCCAGTCTTCTGCCCCGCTCCCCCTCGCGCGTGAGAGACAGCAAAAGCGGAGGAGACCGTGCGGGCATGGGCGTGCGGCGTCATGCACAGTGCGCCTGGCATTAATGCCGCCCGCGTCACCCCTGCCTTCGCCACCTGCTCCGACGCGACCGCGCGGGAGCCGCCCGTTGCCAGCTCCCCTCCGAGCGTGTATATAAGGCAGTGGACCCCCCGTTGAGTTCCCCCCATCGCCCTCATCGTTCCCCAGCAGGTAATTGAGCCCGAACGCCCCCAATCTCCGGCGAACCACCTTCGTCCCCAACTCCGGCCGCTCGAGCTCCCCCTCGATCCGAGCCATTAAAACTAGATTCCTCTCACCCACACCACCTACGGAGCACCGCGAAGTCGTCCCCGGCCTTGCCCGAGCTTCCCGACGCCCGTACATCGCCGTCACCGAGAGCCACTCCGAGTCGCCGCCGCACGCCGCCGACCCATCTCCGGACCTCCTCGGCCCCGGGCGACTGCACCATCGTCTTCACCACAGCACGAGGAACACATTTCACCTCTTCACCGGACCTCCCCGACAGCCCCTCGCCGCCGGCCACCGTCGCCCCCGACTCCTCCGCCCGGCCCCCTCGTCGGCATCCTTCAAAAGGATTTCTCATCCATATAAGGTAGGCAAAGCCTCCCCGCTCACTTGGCTATCAGCGCTCTCTTCTCCCTCCCAGCTCCCCGGCCGCGCGCGTTCGAGCCTCCGGCTCCGCAGCGCCGGGTTGAGTTTTCTCCATTTTCTTTCGGTCTGACAGGTGGGCCCCACCTGTCAGCCACTGCATTCCCGAGTCACCGCTGACCGCTGGGCCCCACCGGTTAGTGAGACATCTAAGCAAGGATCGTACTGACATGTGGACCGCATGAACAGTAACCGGACCCACATGTCAGTAGCACAGAGAACCGAAAAGTAAATAAAAATGGAAATTAAAATGAATCAGGGGCTGACAGTGGGCCCCACATGTCAGAATTTAATTATTTTTGGAATTGACTGGAACCGAGAACTTTGACTGCTTATAACTTCGTCATTTTAGCTCCAAATTGAGTGAAACAAATTTTTAAATTCGTTTAAATTCAGGGTCTATCTAATGGAACCAGAACCATAATTTTTGAAGTTTATTTGATTTTCTAGTGATATTTTGAGTGATTGGTAAGGGGCCCAAAACTACTTCTCAAGATCTCAGAGGTATTTCAACAAAAGTTAATTAACCAGCTAAACAAGTTAAAGTATGTACAAAACTACTTAAGCTTCGCTGCTGGAATCACCCAAGTGACACAGCTCCAATAACCGGGAGCACGGCGTATTCGAATACCATTTATTTGACTCTGCAGAGTTTGCTCAGCATTACCCACAATGAACGGTGGCAGTGATTCTCCTTGCTGTTCTGGCATCTGGACTTGATCTGTGGCAGGTGCACCCTGCCCGTTGGTCTGACCACTCTGCTGCGCTGGATCCATCTGCCAATTGGGAATTTGAGATCAGCTTTGCAGCGGCTTTGGAGAACAGGAGTAGATAAGTAAGGCTTTGAATTTCAAGGTAAGTATAGGGTGAATTAAGGTAAAAACGAGAGCGAAAGGGGACAGGAGAAAGCTTTGAATGTAGAGGGATTACTGATAATTAAGCAAACAACATACAAGGGATAGCAAACATAAATTTACAAAATGCAAGTGGTACACAAACCACTTAGGGTTCATGATTGCACCCAAATCAAAATAATCATACGTAAGATTGATACTAAAACATCGACAGAGATAATTTGTTTGGTATGTAAAATATAGCTTTATGTTGGTTAGTTAGCTTTATGCTTTTGTGTGTATCAATTTGGTGTTCTTGGGAGTTGGGAGATCATGGAATTAAGCTTTTGGGGATGAGACAAAATGCATCTAAGTTTGTTTTTTCTCGGGTTTTGTAACGCCCCCGTTTCCAGGGGCGCGTACGGACACGGCATTCCGCAACTATTCACGCATGAACAGTTATGGAGTGTCGCGCAAGAGTATACCATTGCATGCTTACAACAAAAGTCCAGCATATATTTCACATACGGATTAACATCCATTTTCAACAGCGGGGCGTGCAAGCCCAAAGTATAATTACATTACAGAAGCTCCAAGATCCGCTTGAGCGCGGCCAAGACCTAAAGCCACGGGTCCTCGTCGAAGAAGAGACCTTCCGGGACTTCCTCAACGGGGAGACAAACACCTTCGTCTTGATCCTCTAAAGAAGGGCAAAAGCAAGCCGTGAGCCAATCAACCGGCTCAGCAATCCCAAAGGGACCCTAACTTATTACATGCACGGAACATCAAAGGAAGGGAGTATACTTGGTTTATTAACTTTGAGTGGATGCAGTTTTATTTAGCAAATATTTTGATAAAACGGGCCCAAAACTACTTCTCAAGATCTCAGGGGTTTTTCAACAAAAGTTAATTAACCAGCTAAACAAGTTAAAGTATGTACAAAACTACTTAAGCTTCGCTGCTGGAATCACCCAAGTGACACAGCTCCAATAACCGGGAGCACGGCGTATTCGAATACCATTTATTTGACTCTGCAGAGTTTGCTCAGCTTTACCCACACGATCCCTTAACTCCCGCGACAGAGTTAAGAAAGCCAGGTCGTTTCACTGCTCAACTCTTTATATAGGCTCTACCCGGTAGAATTCACTCGGGTCTGGCTCACACACACACACACACACAAGAGAAGACGGAGTCCGCTTCGAGTGAACTCTACCGTTGTTAGGCACCCACAACACGGCTTGCCTAACCTCACTGCTAAACCTCCTGTAGAGTTTCAATCGAGTTGAGCAGCTACTAGATAAGTGTTGACGAGTCAACTCCTGTGGTTGAGCGATCACTGTGACATTTGCTCAGCGTAAGGGTTTCAGTCCTTATATTTTCACATGGTCCGCAACCTCGCCAGGCCCGCGACCCAACCTAAGGTAAGCGGTGGGCGTAGACCGTCTCGCGATTTCCCACTCACCCTTACCCTACTCCAAACCTAAGGTAAGCGGTGGGCGTAGACCGTCTCGCGGTTTCCCACTCACCCTTACCCTACCTTGTGCACGCCGGCACTCTCCGCTCTAAGATACGGTGTCCCATACCACCCTACCTTAGAGTCGGGTTTTCCAAATTCTATTGGCCCACAGCCACAACCTTATTAGTGTAAGACTTTGCATGATAATAATAGCCTACAGTTATCTAGATTAACAGATAATTATTTCTAGGGTTACAAAGGCATGGCTACAAGTTTAACAGGGCATTTGACAGTGGTAGGATTAACTACATAACAGGTCATTCTAAACATTTTATTTTACTTTGAATTAACATTTCACAATTAACATAATGCAAATAGCATAATAACGTAATTAAATAACATGGGTTGCAACATGATCAAAGGATTTGGGACTTGCCGACAATTTGGACGAACTCGGCTAGCTCGAACGTAGAAGCTCCTGGATCCTGCAACTGCACTTGATCTTCCGGGATCTTCGACACTAGCGCAAACACACAAAATAAAAAAGTCCAGCATGAGACTAATCAAGCGAGGGAAAAATAAACTATTTGAAAAAGGAGTAAAATGCATAAATCCTCAAACTGGAATTTTAGGTATTTATCTGGGATGAATTTGTGGAAGTGGAGGCCAAAAATGGGTCCAAGATAAAATTTGGAGCAAAGTGGTGAAACTTGGGAATTTTTGGGATTTTCTGTGATTTTCTAGGATTTATTTGGATTTTCTGGCATTTTAGAAATTGGAAAAAAGCCGGAAAATCGGGATGCACAGTGCTCGGGCCGGCCCACGCTACAGTGCGGCCTGGCACTATGCGGCCAGCGCGGCCCACGGCACTCGCGCGCGGCGGGAGAGGCAGGCCGGGGAGCGGCCCATTCCCGCGCGCCCACGCGGCTCGGATGGCTGACGCGCGGCTCGGGCGGATGGCCCAGATGCGAAGCGAGCGAGCGGTGCGGATGCGGTGGAAGGAGATCGGACGGCATCGGGGCGGGGAGACGGGCGAAGCGGAGGGGCGGGATCAGACGGCTGGGAAGAGGTGCGGTTATGAGGATCGGACGGCGGAGGGGAGACGTCCATCTGACGCTCGCGGACGAACGGCACCGGCTGGGGGAAGACGGCTGAGATGCGGCCACGTAGCGGGGGAGGGGGTCTTCTTCCTCCTCCTGCCGCTACAGTGCTCCAGCGGCAGAGTCATGGTGGCGACGGCGGCCCGGGCGCTAGGGGGCTTGCCGGCGGTAAAGGAGGGTGCCAGTGGGTGGAGCAGAACACGGGGAACCCATTTTGGGGCTTTGGAAGACAAGGGGGGCAATGGAGATGGCGGGAGGGAGAAGGGAGCACCTCGGCTAATCGGCGGCGGAGGGGGTCACCGGGGCGGAGTGAGCCAAATCGGTGAGAGATACACGGTTAGGGGAGTGGGGTGCTCACATTGGCGGTGGCGGCGTGAGCTGGGGAGCTTCGGAGTGAGCTGGCCACGGGAGAGCTGTCGAGGTCGGCGGGGGTCGTCGACGACAGAGCTCCTCAGCAGTTCTCCTGGCCAAGGAAGTTCACCAAAAGGATTAGCAAACGGTAAAGATGCTCAGGGGTAAAGGAATTGGCAAATGGGGGAGGGAAGAAGGGGATTGCTTTTCGGGGCTGCCGGCGCAGGGAAGAGGAACGACGGCGAGGGAGGCGATGAAGGTTCAATCGGCTGCACGGGGAGGTACACTGGAGTGGTGGGAGGCTAATAAAAACGGTGGGGGAGCTTGGGGAGCAAAGGCTGCAAGGGAGCAAGGGGAGCGGCTTTTATGCCCGGGCGAAGGGAGGGGAAACCGTGCGGGCGAAGGCACGAGAGGGCGCGGGAGTCAACTGGAGTGGGCGGGGAGCTGACGGGCGTCGCCTCAGAGGGGAGAGAGCGGTGACGGGGCGCTGAACATGATTAATGGCGAGGGGACGGGAGAGGGGAGCGGGTGAGCAGCAGCAAGGCACGGGCGCGTCCGCGCGCGGGAGAGGGGAGGCGCGGAGACTGGCAGGTGGGGTCGGGCGCAGGCGGGCAGCGCCATGTGGCGCGGAAGCTCTGCCGGCTGACGTCGGGGCGCGGTGGAGGCGGTCCGAAACCGGGGCGCGGAGGGAGGATCCGAGGGAGGCGCAGGCGGTGCGGGCGAGGGCGCAGCGCCTGCGCGAGGGAGGAGGCGGGGAACGGGGAAAGGCGTCAGCGGAGGGAGGGAGCGAAGGGAGGCGTCGAAGCGAGGAGAAGGCGGAAAGAGGCGGGGCGCCAAGGAGAAGGGGAGGCGTCCAGCCGGAAAAGGAAGGCGAAAACGGGGAAAACTTTTCCAAAAAGGAAAGTTTTCGAAATTCACTCAAAAATCCAGCAAAAAGCACAAAAAATTTTTGGGTTGAAATTTTGGGGTTTTTCAGGTTTAATCGTCTTTTATCGGGAGAGGGAGTGAATTTCGGTCAATTTTTTGTCGAATGGATCCTGTGTTTGTTCTTCGTGTGTATTGTAAATGGAGTGTTTGCATGGACCAGACTATCATCAGTGATGCTAGTAGCTAGTCTCTCACTGGTCTGAGTACTTTTGTACTTTGTAGTTTGTACGTTGTACTCGAATATTTCCTTATGTTGTTTTCTTGATTTTATATGGGCCTGTCTGTGCTCCAATCATTAGCCGTATGACGTACAACTGAATTGGCAACGGGGAACAAAAATTATGTTGGCCAGGAGTTCCATTCTGCATACAAGATGAAATAAAAGAAGCATAGTTTTATTTTGGTTTGAGAGTTCCTTTTTATGCTCTGCTCTCTTCCAGCTCTGAGTGAAAATTTACTGAATATATTACTTCGGATGAGGTGTTCAAAATTCAGTTATTGTGTTGGGCAGTTCTGGTATCTTGCATCTGCATATTTGCGAGTTACGCAATATTTGAGATCATCGCGACGCATTTGAGTTTTGACATCATCAGTTCCTTTCTCCTAGCTCGGAAGAATTTCAGATTACTGACGCAACCTAGTCTACAGCAAACTCTTACCATATGTTTGGTTGCAAGGACTAGGTGGGACGGGATGGGATGGACCCATTTTTGTAGGTGTTTGGATGGGAGACAAGCAGAGTCAAGGACATCCCACTAGGAATATTCCTTGTAGATCCGGGACCAGGCAATCCTCTTTTTTTATGGGACGGAGTCATCCCACCTCTTTGTTTTTTTAAGTACTGTTTTGTTTTAAAAAAAATTAAAAAAAAACTCAAAGGCTTATGTGTAGAAACATATCAACAATAGCCTTCAATTTTTTTAAAAAAAAACTCAAAGGCCACATATGTCTCACATTCATCATTCCATCTAAATAAAGGATGGGACCATTCCATCCCACTTTATCCTTCCAACCAAACAAAAAACAGGGATAACTCTATCCTCCTAACCAAACAAAAAATGGGATCATCCCATCTCAAAACCAAGGACAGGACCATCTCATCCCACCTTGTCCCTAAACCAAACACAACCTTAGTTCGTCAGAACAAACATAAATCTATCACTTGTGCTCTAAAAAACATATAGCTTAAGGCATTATTTGATTATTTCATACAACTTGTCCATCCATCTACAAGAGATCTCACACAGAGTATAGTAGAACCAATCTACAGTCAATGTTTGAGATCATCGCGATGCATTTGAGCTTTGACATCATCAGTTCCTTTCTCCTAGCTCGGAAGAATTTCAGATTACTGACGCAACCTAGTCAACAGCAAACTTAGTTCATCAGAACAAACATAAATCTATCACTTGTGCTCTAAAAAATATATATCTTAAGGCATTATTTGATTATTTCATACAACTTGTCCATCCATCTACAAGAGATCTCACACAGAGTATAGTAGAACCAATCTACAGTCAAAATTAATTGTACAATCCTTCTCCAGCATCCATTGAGTATACTACAAGAACAAGAACCATATAAAGATTCTCTTTGGGAGCCCCAACAGATCACATTCTGTCTCCATCACCTGCAAAATTGGTCAAGCAAACATTTGTAGAGCACAGCAAGCGGGGGGCATGCCTCTTCATCAGTTGCTACTTGCCGGTCTAGCTGGAAGGTAGTAGTACTGGTAGTAACCCAGTACTCCGAGCAGGACCATGAGCACAGCGGCCAACGCTGCGGCCGGTGCAGCCCACGACCAGTATGACTGGGATCTCTTCCTCTTCAGGACCGCCGTTGGGAGGGGGGCCTTGGTTTTCGTCACCGCACTTCTATACCGCACATTCTTCTTCTGTTCTTTCTTCACTGGTGCAGGAGCTGACAACACTTCCTCCTTGACTTCGGCTTCCACTACTTCATCAGACTTGTCATCAGATTCAGCTGCCTCCTCAGACTCAGAATCCCCGCCTGGTGCAGCCTTCTTCTTGGCCTTCTTCTCCTTCTCCTGAAACAATTAATTGCGTGGGTGACTGTGTAGCACTGTAAAAGAGATGTAGCTAAGAGCACAGACAGAAGACTTCGAGGAAAAGAAAAGGATACAGATAGAGATGTATCTACCTTAAGCTTCTTCTCGGCTTCTTTTTGTGCTCGTGCTGCCGCCTTCGCTGCTTGTTTCTCGGCCTGCTTCCTCTTCCTTTCTAGTTCCAGCTTGTTCTTTTCTACCTCTTCCTGCCTCTTCATTTCTTTCAACTTTGCTTCATCTACTACTTTAGGTTTTGTCTTCTCCTTCAGGGGCTCAGCATCATATACATCCAGCACATCATCAATATCAAGAGGAGATTTTGCCTTAGAAGCTTTTGCAGCTGCTTTGACACGAATCTCATCCTTTGGGATAGTGTCTGCTTGTGGAGCAGGAGCCTCTTTTGCCTGTGGAGAAGGAGCCTCGTTTGCCTGTTTGGCAGGCTTTTTCAATGGAGTAGGCTCTTGTTCTGCAGGTGGTGCCGGTGGCTGTGTTTCAAGAACGATAGGCTTCTCATCACGATTCCTCATCCGTCCATCTCGGCTCAGCTGCCTGCTGTTGAGGGAAGCCAGTATCCTCTTCTCATAATCCTCTCTGAAAGGCTTGCTGCTGGACCATTGCGCCATAAACTTCTCGACCTATGATAAAATAAAACAAACATTTCTCATGAAGTCAAAGTATTTCTCATGAACTTCTCAACCTATGATAGGAAACAATTAAGTATTTCATAGGCAAACCTCATTCTGGCAGAGCTGCTGCAGAGCTTCTACTTCACTCCTTACAGAAAGATCCCTAACACTGTTCAAGAGTGTGCGGTTTTGGTGGAAGGACGCATTCTGGATCAGAAAAGTGTGCATCAGATACCATTAACAAAATGCCCGTGTTGTTATACCCAAAACAATAACAGAAAGTTTTACTGACATAGACAGATAAAACAAAGTTAAAAGTAGTTCCCATATGAAATATGGGGGGTATCTAGTGCACAAGCATAATTTGGTGCGCAAACTTTAGGTTAGTTATCAAATCAACATAAAATATTTTGAAAAGAATTGTAAATGCAATCCTGAAATCATTCTACTTATATATTTCAAGTTCAAATTCATTCCATGTTGAGGGTAACGAATATGAGAACTCTGGCAAATGATAGATTAAAAAAAAAGACAAATGTTACTATTCACAGCAAACTTTTCTTTATAGATTTTTTCCAGCAAGTAATAGGCAAATCAGCTACTACAATTTAAAGCCCAAAGAACATTCAAGAACAGTCATATTACACCAACTAATTGTTAGAATCAAGTTATTTAATAGTTAAGTGTGTCAGCCAAAAGATTGATTTTGCATTACAGTTCACTGACATACATAACAAGCATAATTTGGATTCACGGGCACATGCAATAGCTAGAAAATTTTAAACATCACAAATGTGCTTCCATTTCCTGACCAAAATATACAACAGTGGAAATATTACATAGCATTCTATGCACTAGAGAGACATTGAAGATGTATTTATTGACTTACATTGAGATCACGTGCTTTTCTCAATTCATTTAATGCATCAAAGGCCTTGTCCTTTCTAGCAGTAGCTGCAGCAAGATCATCTTGAAGTGCAGCAATCTCAGCATCAACAGCATGGAGTTCATCTTCGAGAACCTTAATCTTATCTCTAACAGCATGCCTCTCCTTTTTTACTTCATCAATACCCACCCCAATTTGCTGAGATAATAGTTAAAATCAAATTGGAACAATTACTGAGCTTTCATTTTCCAGTAGAATACACTGATATAAAATGAGGTTATACATGGATATACATACTTTGACCTGATCATGTATTGTGTCTCTCTCGACAATTGTATCTTGCATCTTAGCTCGCTTTGCAGCGTTCGCAATGACCTTTGATCTGGTTCCTTCGAGTTGTTTTATTTCTTTGACCAACCGCTTTTCCTCATCCAAGGGTATGCTTTCATGACAAATGCGGGCATTCAAGCTCTTGATCTACAGAGGGATAATGGAGCAAATAACACATACACACTCAAACACTGCAACAGTTGAAGAATGAGTCATGCCAAGTTTTAAGCTTACCAACTGCTCAAGCTCTTCAATTGAAGAGCACAAACCAGAGCTTTGCGCCCGCATAGCATTATTTTCACTACGAAACTTGCCTAAACTCTTTTGAAGAGGTTCCATTTCCTTCAACTTCTCGCTCACAACTTCATTATATTGTTTATTCTCTGCAGTCAATGGCTTCAGCTCAGATATAATATTGGATCGCTCAGTCTGCAACAAAATTTAAGTTACAAAAATGAGACCTCAGTTCTCAAGCAAATTAGCAGTTGTGTCAACTGCTACCAGAAACATGTTCCATCAACAACACATTTACGAACTTTTTTTTGAAAAGCCAACACGCTTACAAACTTAATACTAGATATACTTATAGAGCACATGCAAGTTTCTTGTTAAGCATAAACCATGAGGAAACACTCATTCCTATGAGAGGTCAGAAAGCATACCCTCTTGATCCTCAAAGCCTCAACAATTTGGGAGCGAGCATGAATCTTCTTTTGGCAGTCCTTGTCAGCTTGTTCAAGTTTTGCCTTCAGCTTAGGATCCTCGTACGAGCGAACCCTAACGAAGAAAAACACATGAGTTTGCTTAGGTTCAGGCCACTCATCCACAGCATCCTTCAGGGGTGCTAGATCTGCAGCATTTGTGGCTCCATTTGCAGCAGTGGTGCTGTTGTCCAAACCAAAAACAGCTGCCTCCTCACGCTCCTTGGCAGTAGCTTTACTTTCCTTTTCTTGGAAAAGGTTATCTTCTCCGTCAACTGCTTTAACCTGTGCCAGTATAGTTTCAGATCCAGCAGCCTCCATTCCCGTGCCCCTGAAAATAGATAAAAGAAAGTAGTTAACAAGACTGAGAGAATAAGAAGTGTCCATGTGCTAGGAGGACCAAGTCACTGTATGAAATGCTAACAGTACCTACTAGCTACAATTAGTTGCAGATAAACACAAGGTGACCATTAGAAGACACATATCTTTCATGAGCTCTGTTAGTTGATAAAACAGGCTACCACAAGGTTGTCACAGTGCTTTGGCAAGTCACGGTGAGACCGGGACGTCTGGATGCCTAGTCAACTAGGCACCCGTCATGGCGACAGTTAGACGATAGTAATAAATACAATACCTTATATGACCAAAAATTAAATAACCATGCAACATAATAACACAAATTATCCAAATAACCATGCAATAGAGCTCAGAAGGCCTAAATCAAAAGAAATCCATTGGGTAGGGGCTTATTCGTAATTTTTAAAAACTCTAAATAAGAAGAAATAAATTGAGAGAGTGGTCTATTCGTAATTTTTAGAAACTCCGAGGACTAAATCACAAAAAGACCAAAAAAAAGGCCCATCTCTATAACCCTAGCCGCCAGCAATTTAGCCCACCGACAGCAATTTCTCACGCCTCCCACACCTCCACCGCCTCCTCTACTTCCGCCACCACCAGCGCGCCCACATCCCTCCGCCTCCTCTGCTTCCGCCGCCGTCAACGCGCCTGCGTCCCTTCGCCTCCTCTGCTTCTGACGCGCCGGTGGCGGGAGAAGGCCGCAAATCAGCGCCAGCGGCGGGAGAAGGCCACAGATCGGCGCTGGCGGCGGGAGATCTCCTGGGCGACTAGCCTCGGTGTCCCCCTCCGGCTGCCAGAACGACTTGGCGTCACCTACGTGATAACTATGGGCCACAATGCATGTTTCCTTTATCACTATCCTCTCTTTATTGTCACTTGTCCCCCTCCACTTATCCACCAAATCCTAGGTTTTTGGACTGATCCATTTCATGAACTGAGTGCTTCCAATTGTGAACCCAAAACTAGTTGAAATCCAGTATCATTTGCCAATGCACAAGCCGTACATCAAGAGATTCCCAAATCAGACCTTAATGAACCTTTTAATAGTGACCCCGACCGACCATCCAATTCAGATCTGCAAACCAGTCAGCCCCACCTCCACAAGCTTAACCAGTACACCCGAAATAGAAACTACTGAACTATCAAACCCCACTAAATCTCCCCCAAATCACACAGACCAGGGGAAAAGAACAACAGAAAGGGGTATAGACTGTAAAGATAATATTGCTCACCAAGTAAGCCATGCCGGCGATCTAGTGATGGCTGGTGTTGCCAAAAGATAGAATAGAACATAGATGCGACTGGATTTGGGTGAAGAATTTATAGGTGAACTTCTTTATTATTATTTACTAGTGTACTCATTTCCTATTTTGATTTTCTTGAGGGGGAGAAGTTAATATTGGAGGAAAGGATGCCCCATGACAATAGAACCTAATCTAACCTTTGTGCAGGGTGAGTGACAGACCAATATCGGTTTGGTTAGTTTATACTCTGCACGAAGCAAGTTGGCAAGTGTGTTTGGAGTAGGCGTCATGCATGAAATGCTAATGGTAGCTGTGGTTGGTACACATCCTTCATGAACTAAACTCATCTCTTGAACAAAAGGCTAGGACCAAGACTGTGTGTCTCTTCCCATCCTTGTCATCTTCTCTCTTTTGGCCCTTGTTCATCTCTAGTTCTCATCAACCCAATTGACTTTCGTTTTGGTCATGTTCGGGTTGCCAACACACAAGCACAAGGCTAGAACGCGCAAGACATGCTAATTCTGGCATGTGCTAGTACTACTAACTCGAACTGCTGTCTTTCAAAATCTAAAGCCCCCAACAGAGAGAGTGGGAGCGAGCATAAGCATCATAGCATACTTGTCATCAAGATAGACATGGACATCCACAAAGGCAAGTAGGGTTTTGTACAGATCCATTTCACCTACCAAGATCAGCCAATCCTAATTCCCAACCCAATAGTCAGCTAAGGAAGCACCAACTTGAGATTTCTGCCAACTAACTGCAACCGCAGGAACCTTAGGCCCCTAAGCACAGTCCGAAGGTAATTACGACCACCCTGATCATCCATTCATATCTGCAATCTGGTACTGCTGATGGCCAGCAGCATCGCATCAACAAAAATAAGATAGAACAAGAAATAGAATAGAATAGATATGATATGGATGGATTTCGATATCATTTTTGCGAAACGGGATAGATAGGTGGAAGTGACAGTCAACAGCGCTAAGACTTCAGTGATTACGAGCCGTCTGATCTGAGAAGGACGGATCAGCTTACATGCTACTGTATAATGCTAGCGATGTTACAGTGATTTGCGGTCTGTTCTCCATGTGTACTGTTGTTTTTCTTGACTTTGCCTTTCAGCCATATGATCTAGGATGAACGGATCAGATCAGTTACTGTGCAATGCTAGTCATATCTCAAGGGCTTGTACGTCTAGCAACCCTTCGCCTCCCAACCCATCTCCCGACCCTTCGCCTCCCAACCCCTGTGCGGATCCTTACGCCTCGCCGTCGCCGGAGCGCGACATCGGTTTCCGGTGGACGCAAGGAGGGCGACGGCGGGGCTTTGTCGAGGTGGTGACCGCTCGTGGTTTGAAGCGCAGGGGTTGTGGGCGGCCGGCGTCGGTGCGGGGCTGGGCGAGGGCCGCGCGGGGATCCGGCGGATCTGGCTTCGGCGCGGGGTCGGGAAAGGCCCGGCCGCTTGAAGTCTGGCGTCCGGTGCGGTGGGGTGGTTTCAAGCCTGGAGACCGGAGGCGGCTGGATCTACGGCGGGTGGCCGGACTCCGGACCGGATCCGGGTCTTCTGCATCGATTTCTCCACACCTTGTCGCCGTAGTGGCACCGGAGATCATCGAGGAGGAGGCCGACGCCGATGGGGGCAGGCAGCGAGCCCAACTCCGCGCCGCCTCCGCGCGCAGCCATGGCGGCGTACACGTTCGTGAAGGAGCTATGGAGGAGGAAGCAGTCGGACGTGATGAGGTTCGTGCAGCGCGTGCGGTGCTGGGAGTACAGGCTGCGGCCGGCGATCGTGCGCATCACCAGGCCCACCCGCCCCGACAAGGCCCGCCGCCTCGGCTACAAGGCCAAGCAGGGGTATGTGGTCTACCGTGTCCGTGTCAGGCGTGGTGGCAGGAAGAGGCCTGTGCCCAAGGGTATTGTCTATGGCAAACCCAAGCACCAGGGTATTACCCAGCTCAAGTTCCAGAGGAACAAGAGGTCTGTTGCTGAGGAGAGGGCTAGACGAAGGTTAGGTGGACTCAGGGTGCTCAACTCCTACTGGTTGAATGAGGATTCCACCTACAAGTACTTTGAGGTCATCCTCGTGGACGTTGCTCACAGTGCCATCCGCAATGACCCAAGGATCAACTGGCTCTGCAAGCCTGTGCATAAGCACCGTGAGCTCCGTGGTCTCACCTCTGCGCGTCTGTAGGTTGGTGGTGGCGAGGAGCGAGGGCTCCGCGTGTGGTCATGAGGTCTCGTCGGAACTGACGGTGACTTTGTCGCTGAGAGTGGGTTGGGTGCCAGGCGAAAGCCTTCGTCTTGCTGTTGGGCTGACGATGAGATACCTTTGGGGCCGTATTGCTCCTTGAAGGCGTCTGTCTGTCGTTGCACCCCTCCTCTCTCGGTGTGGTTCTTGCGGGAGAAATCCCTGTCCATGTTGGACGGGCAGCGGCGGCGTGGCTACGTCGTGTTCCTTCTTGAAGGCGTTGTCTTTACAGTTCCACACGTGGTTCCCAATTTGGTGGCTTCGTTTTGACATCGAAGTTTCTAAGTAAACGAGGATGCAAAGGACTGCTACTGATCAAGATCAAGTTGTGAGGCCTGTCATCAAGAGTTTCTAAGTAAACTAGGATGCGAAAGATTGTCAGTGCACAAGGTCAAAGCAAGTTTGAAGCAAGGACTTACAAGTTAGAAGTTTAGTCTTTCTAGCTCTCTTAGTCTTTTGCTATTTGTTTTGTGCGTACCTCAGTTTTGAGGCTTTGAGTATTTGAGTCTAATGGCTCCTGTAATCGTTGGCTGTGTATATCCACGTGTGGATATAGAGGCCGGATTTCTATCCATTATCTAAAAAAAAAAGCGATGCTACAGTGATTTGCAGTACTGTGCGCTACAGTGTAACAGTTTGCTGGTTGTAACGGATGAATATGGTATAATTGTTATTGTTGCTTCTTTTGGTTAAAGAAATAACGTGGTTTCTTCTGATGACGTCGCCGTCCAAATCCTAGGTTCTTTCACTTATGCATTTCACATACCAAGTGCTACAAACTGTGAACATGAAACTACCTGAAACCCAATTACTATGGGCTCTTTCTTTTTAGCTTATGTCTTTTCCAAACAAAGACGGTTTCTCCGTCTTTTCGAAACGGTTTATCGAGACCAACTTTTGAAATGATTTATCGGCTTATCAGCATTCGGTTAATTCGCACAAACGCTCGTGCTAAGACCAAAAGTTATCAGCCGCAGTCAAAAACCACCCGCCAAAGCCCGAAAAGAACCCACTCTATGAGCAGTCGATGCACAAGCTGAGACTCCCAAATCAAAGCTGACTAACCCATCTACCGTTAAACCCATCACCTCCACAAGCCTATCCAGTGCCCGCAAAATAGAACATAGCGAAACATCAACCCTCTACTAAATCCCCAAATCGCAGTACCACGCAGATCAGAAAATATGACCAGCCAAAAAGGGACATAAAAGATAAAATTGCTCACCAGGTAATCCAAGTTGGCAATCTAGTTGAGGCTGTTGTCACCCAACTATAGAATAGAATTGAACGGATTCCGTGAATTGAGGTGCAGGACTTGTGAGATTCTTCTTTCTTACCTGTTACTAATTCGTTTCCCTTTTCAACCCTCTCGAAGGAGAGGAGTTAATACTGGAGGTGGAAAGGATGCTACAACCCAACCACAATCAGTTCGGTTTATGCTCGACAGGAGGCGTGTGTCCGCGGGAGGCGTCACGCGTGAAATGACAGTAGTAGCCGTGGTTCGTTGGGGACGGGAACAAGAATGCAATCGTAAGAAGGCTCATGTCCTTGGTGAACTGAACTAATCTTATGATCAAAAAGGCCAAGGCCAAGATCGTATTACATATCCTTGTCCTATCCTCTTTCTTGTTCGTCGTTCCTCTATAGTTTTAATCTACCTAATCAACTTTTTCTCTTTTTTTTGTTGGGGGGGGGGGGGGGGGGTTCTTGCTCAGGCTGCCAACACACGCATACACACGACACAACAACACGGCTGCCAACACACGCATACACACGACACAACAACACCAGAAATGCAGGCTACACGTGAGTTAGCTGCAAGAAACACTAATTCTGGGATGCGCCACCCCTCATATTAGCTACTTGCCATTATAGTCTACATCGATACCAGGCAGAACATCACTTGTGACTTGCCCAAACAAAAAGTACCTACAGTACCAACAGCAGCAGCAGATGCAGAATCATGCACCCCCCAAAAAGGGCAAGAAAAAGAAAAGGAAAGGCAGTGAGTAGGCAGCCCAGATGTAGACTAGGCATCCCAAAACAAGTTTCGCAAGATTCTGGAGCAAACCATTCCACCCGCACAGAGCCGGCAACAGCAACTTCCCAACGCGACCAAAAGACGCACCAGCTTCAGGTTGCTTTAAGATGGATATAGGCAAGAGGCTTCTCACAAAAAACCCACAAATAAGAAGCTCATGAATTACATTGAACTTTTCTCCAAATATAACTTCAAGGCAAGTTACCTCGAATACCAATAGATACGAGAAAACAATGGCAGGCGACTCCTTTGTACGAAGAGAGGAAAACATATAGCCTCGCTCTGTGATGATCTGTACAAAATTGTAATATATAGTGAATTATTTTTTCCTTGTGCAAGCCCAAGGTAGTTAAATTGAAGTATATACAAAACCCATGCACTTTCCTGCAAGCTTCATGTCCAAAATACTAGCACACAACAATGCTTCGCTATTACTAGCTGAGGAAGCACGATGCCATGCCACGCTAGCTATCACGTGGATCAAAGCAAGAGTCGACAATTCGTAGGGGGCTTTTATAAAAATCAAGGACCCGGATGTATTTCCCGAAAAAGTGGAGGGTTTTTTTGGAAAAAACTGAGGACCCATGCGTAATTCCAGAGAAACCACGGGGCTTTATCCTACAAAGGGAGGAAGTCAATGAAAATACCAATGGCCCGCACGTAATTTCAGGAAATCAGAGGGCCTTCGCGCAAAATTACTGATGTGGTAGGGGCCTGTTTGCAAAAACTAAGGATATGTACGTGATTTTGGAAGATGAAGGGCCTTTTTGCATAAGTTCTGATGTGGCAGCGCCCTTGAGCAATGAGCCACGCCATGTTGGCACTTTCTGCGAAAACACCCTTCCGTTTCCAAAATCACGTATGGGTTCTTGGTTTTACATGTAGGCCCATGCTAGCAATTTCACGAAAAGGCCCTCTAGTTTTTGTGAAATTATGTATGGGTCCTCAATTTTTCAGGAGGCCCTCCTTTTACGTGATTAAGCCCTAACGATTTTCCCAGAATTACGTACGGGTCTTCCGTTTTTCCAGAAAAGCCATTCGCTTCCTCTTTCTTACGAAATATGTACGAGTCCTTGATTTGTTTAGAAAATCCCCCTTATAAATTATCGACTTTTGCTTTGGTCTACATGGTAGCTAGCGTGGCGTACCACCGCGCTTCCATAGCTACTAATTTAAAGAGTATGAGAGGTCCTGGGAATTAGCTTGATCTGCATAGTCTTAAGACCAGCCTGCCCGCTTACAACATGAAATGACCGAAAAATTAAAAAAATTTCAAATTTATATGAATTTGCTTAAATTTATGAAACTTGCCAAATTAAAAAAAACTCTTCAAGATTTTGCGCTTTCTTCTTTGGGAAAGTCCATTTTCGCCTTGTCCTTTGCGCCTACCTGCTCTAGAGCCACCTCCCCTGGTCCTTCTGCCATGCGGCCACTTGCCATTTGAGCTCACCCTCATCGCTCAACACTACGACTCCTGTCAAGTGTCAACCTTCGCAAAGCAGCCGAGCCACCTCGCCAACCGGCCATTAACTCGCCATCAGAGCCCTCAGAAGATTGTATTTAGCAAATGGTCGTGGCCTGCCAGAGGAATTAGTTGACAAGGCTTCCTTAGAGGTGAAGAACAGTCTGCCACTCCTACAAACAGACACAGAAACCCTCATTGAGCGGTTCAAGCAAACAATTTAGGAATCTTATGGATCTCCAACCGAATCAATGTTCCCAATGCCTCCAGTACCCGCCCAGTGGAGCCCAAATAACCCCAACTCTATCCTGTGTTAGACCATGTGGCTAAATCTAGAATATTTTGATGATGAATAATTGACAATGGTTAATTTTGTGATGTTGAATATTTGGTAATTTTGTTTAGCGGCGTTATGTAAGTTGTGTTGCGTGTGTGCGGATTGACGTTGGTCAAGTTTGGACGAACTTGTGCCGGAAGAATGTTCTTTGGTTTTTGCATGTGCAGGTTAAGCATGGAGGCGATCATGGTCGGTGACGAGGTGGACCGGGACTAGGATGGGGAGATCCGAGGTTCAGACGGTCAAGGAGGTCACGAGATGGTCGGGCTCATACTTGGGACGCATGGAGATTAAATGTGGATGATGCGTGAAGAAGCTACAGGAGGTGCGGTCCTGGAGGCTTCGACACGAGCGAGTTAGAAAAGTTGGAATTTTGGAAAAGCCCATGTTAGGAAGGGTTTCGGGTCCCTTTGGTGTTGGAATTGGATTAGAACTCGTGGGCTTAGGGTAAGCCTAGGTTTTGAGCCCTAGACTACAAATAGAGGTGGGGTTGGAGGCTAACCCTATGACTTTTAGAAGAAACTAATTTTATGCTAGGATTTAGGAGTACCAGGAGAGCACATTGTAGCCACCATGATTCAGAAATAACAGATCTATTCCAAAAGAAAAATAGCAGACGGCGGCGTGTTCTGATCTTTCCAAATCGGCGACGTCTCGGTTTCTCGTTTTCTCGTGCGCAGGCATCTCGAGAAAAAACGATAGTTTGCATGTGTTGCGGTAGCCGGACATGAGCTACTGTGATCGGAAGTGAGTACAGCCGCTGCATGCAGGTGAGTTGTCGTCGGTTTTGACGGAAGACGCCGATCGGTTTTGTAAGTCTGCACTCTGGTCGAGACCGTAACCAACAAAGTACTGCATTGCATGCATGGTAAAGATTTTTAGCCGTGAGATTGAGGTGTGTTGACTGCATGGTAAAGATTCACGTGTGATGTTTTTGTTGATTGCATGCATGCTGTGGTGAGTGGTGTGCTCTCGTAATTATATTGGGATGTTAATTAATTAGCGGCCGGCCGGCCGGATCATTAGAGGTAGTTAATTACTGTTCTTATTAGATTTGGGTGGTTTTATTTTCTAGTGGTTGATCTGCATGCTCACGTACAGAGAACAACAATGAGTTTAGTATTTTTTTAATTTTTGTCTTTCATGATTAGTTATTTCACATGGTTACTTGCCTCATGCAGTTAGCAAGGAGCAATTAGTCTTTAGTTTTGTCTCTTAATTAGTTGCTACAGTAAACAAAAAAATATTTCCTTGCTGTTTTTTTTATGATTTTGAGAAAAAACTTCTGTTAGACGTTGCAATCATTCGCTCCCCCTCTAATTGTCATCGACGATCCTACATCCTGCGAGTTTTGTGCTACGGGAATGATGAGGCGGCCACAAAGTTCCTCAAGAAAACATACAATCTCCCAAAGAAACTTTGAATTGTTTTAGAGCTTGTAGCCTAATGTGTTGAATTGTGTGTAATTATGATGCCTCAACGTGAAGAATTACCTCGTCGGAATGTGGCAGATTTCATGGATGCAGACAGTAAGTTCGATTCTGGGGGTTGGCCCACGGCTCCACGATGATCTAAGATGCAGTGTTCTTGAGTTGGGTTTTACAGCTTGATTTGATGTTTCATCAGGCTAGTTGTTTTTGCTGACCCTGGCATTTGTGTGTGCGTCAGCTTGTGTGATTCTATTGAAACGCAGGAGGATATAGTAATCGTCATCTGTGCATAGGTCCTATATGACACACAGTGCTCGGGAAACAAAGCAAATTTTAGCACTGTTTCGCAGCGTATTTACAAAAATAGTAGTATACGGGAGGTATTGACAAAAATATCATTTTTGCCGCTGACGGACTAGGTGGCAGTGCCCGCGAGGCGACACGTGGCGTTGTCGCCGGCGGCAGGTGCCTGTCGCCCAGCCAGCAGGCGGCCGCTGCCGACACGTGGCGCTGTCGCCGGTGGCAGGTGCCTGTCGCCCAGCCAGTAGGCGGCAGGACGCTTGCCGCCAGCTCCCCCAGGCAGCAGGTGATTAGGCCGGCTAATTAGTCGACCTAATTACTTGCCTAATTTTTTCCGGTTTAGTGTTTGTTTGAATTTTTAAATATAACAAATGAGCTCAAAAATTACAAAAATTTATGTACAGCCTCCTGACACAACGTTACTCGCAGTGTAATTTTTGGAAAATTTTATCCATGACGAATGTTGCTAAAAAATTCATACAATTTCGATATTTTTACGAGTTTTTAGATATAGCAAACGAGCTCTAAAAATTACGAAATTTTATGTGAAGCCTCCCGATATAGTAATAGTTATTGCATAATTTTTTTGGAAATTTTATGTGCTCTGAATTTGCCATATTTATTTGGATTAACTTAATCATGAATTTAACGATCCTCACACATGTTTTGAAATGCCATGTGTCAGCCAATCATGGTATAAATCATTTGCTACTATTTGGTTTGCACAATTGTCGCGCTCTCTGTATGTGCCCCTCTAGCGCGCTCTCTCGTTACTAATGTCATTTGGACATGTGTTGGCTTAACATAATGGCCCCCTTCGCCCGCTCTCTCATCGGCACAAATGTCTATTTCCATGGCTCCAAAGACCAGTTAAGATCTATTTGAAAAGAGCTAACCAGGCTCTGATACTAATTGTAGGACCGGACATGCAACATAGGCGGATGAATGGTGCCTTCAAATTCTCCCCAAGTATCCACTAAACCCTTTGTCTCCAATTGCTACTAAGCTATGAAGACTAGGGTTAAAAGCTCACTGAAAAACCAAGCCAACAGACTGAACAGAGCAGAAACTAAATGTGGTCAAAAAGAGAACTTGTGGTTTTACTCCCGACTATGTGGTTGATACTCGACACTGTGGTCGTAAATCGCCTTAGTCGGCAGCCACTACTACCAGAACCAATCGTAGTCGTAAATCAATAGATGATCGAACAACTAACATGGTCGTAAAGCTCTCTGGTTGACAACCACCAACGTAGTCGTAAGCCAATGAGTGGTCAAACGACTACTGTGATCAAAAGCAACAAAAACCCAAGATCAGCATAACGTGGTCGTAACGACTTCTGGAAAGCAGAGGAAGGCAGAATGAAGCACAACAGCATGGACAAGATTCCATACAACTTTCGACACAGAGATCAACTAGCCACAAGACTTTGCTCATAACACGAACAAGATCTCAGGAGATTGCTCAGGACTTTAATTGAAAACTTATCAAGAAAATAACGTTCTTCACTAGATTTTGACCTAACCGCTCAAAACTGAGACTATGAAGAGAAGAGAGTACTCCGACCATGCAAGTGGGAATAGAAGAGCCACGAAGGCTTCGAGTAGGATCTCTCAACACCAAGCAAGTCAGATTATCAGCAGAAAGAATGAAAACAAAGTCTCAGATCAAAAAGGGAAAAAGCTAGCTGAAGAACAGAACCGAAAATGGAGAGCGAACAAACAAATGAACAGAACTAACTCAACTCCACGCAAATGAGCAAACATAGAAAGATCCACATAATTATATATATCTTTTGGAGAAGAGTTTACAGCCACTCCATCAGGAGGACCAGGAGCATACACGCTCTAACACTGAATACACGAACTCATGCAAGAACAGAAAACCCTAGAGACTCTCTTCTGGACTGGTGCTCGCCATCCCTATTTATAGCCTCTAGATACCGGGGGAAAACCCGTGAGAGACCATGTGGTCGTGCTCCATGAGAGTGATGAGTAATTGACAAAGGTTTAGGTCAGTCGAGTTTGGTTTGAGTGGTTCGGAGTCGAGTCGTTGCGTGGCGCAATCGGGCTCGGTAGGACTTTGGTCAAATCTGGTCATTTGGGCTTAGGATGTATATTCTAATGTTTTGACAGGTTTTGACTTCATCTGTGGTAAGTGTAATGGTATTTACGCTTTCATGTGTCGAGCGGTGCTATTTGACGTGCTTCTTGTCTGTGTGACTGCAGGACGTCGAGTTGGAGTCGTGGCGAGACACGGTGGACCGGACTAGGCGCAGGTGGCGCTGAGGTCAGAACGGTCGGGATGTGTCGAAGACGACGTGGACTCGAGGTGGTTGCGAGGCGTGCGAGGCAAGGAGCGCGGAAGCTTCCCGGAAGGTGCAGAAGGGGCGAATCGGGAAATTCGCAAGGCTGCACAAGCGGGAGCGGGCTCCGTTGGACGTAGCGGGCGTAACGGGGCGGAGACCCGTTAGCCAGGCGCTATAAAAGGAGAGGAGGGGCTGCATGCCCTCCTTGAGCACTTGGGTAGAATTAGGGTTTTAGAGTCAAAAGAAGCTTTGGTGGCTTGCTTTGGCTTTAGGGCTTTAGTTGGTGAGTTGGTGGAGAAGGCAGAGAGTGCTCCCTCTGTCCACCTTCGATGTGTTCTAGGTGATAGAACAGGGTGTGTGTTGTGTTCTTCCTCCCTCCATGAATGATGAGTGTGTGCTCTTGAGTTGGGAGAGTGAGGAGATGGATTGAGAGGTTGTAATCCTTCCTTTGTATCAAGACGGGGTATCGGGACTCCTCTGTTTTCCCTGTGAATCAATGAATGAAAATCTGGAGTTTTGAGTTCTATGTTCGTAGCCTCTGTTCTTCTTTTTCCCATTTCTTGATTTTCATTGTCTTGAGTTCTTGCTTGCTGGGATTGGCCAAAATGGGTTGCTATGACATGGGTGATGCTCAAAAGCCATTTGGCTATTTAATCCTAAGAGCAAACGGAGTTTGATTCTCAGTTTTCACTTTTGAGCCCTCTGTGTTCTTGTTCTTCGTTTCTTGGTTTTGGTCCAGTTTTTGGCTCTCTTGTTAAGATGGCTTGAAATTTGGTATGAAGAGTCCAGAGGCTATTATTTAGCTTCCCTCAAAATTTCATAGCCAAAGGATCAACGGTTGGGGAGTTATTTGGATTTTGGCTCGGTTCTTGCAAGATTTCAGATTTTTACCCAAATCTGAAATTCTTGATTTTTGGAGTGGATTTCTTGTTATTGGTTCTTGGCTTAGTCTTCTGGGAGTGTTCCCTAACTATCCTCAAAGTTTCTCAAGCCAAGAATCCAAGAATCGGTGCGAATCTCTCAATTTTCTGAATTTCCTGTTTGCTGTTTTTCTCGAGAGGTACTACCGCTCGGGGAGCGGTACTACCGCTCTGACCAGCGGTACTACTGCTCAGCGGTACTACCGCTCGACCAAGCGGTACTACCGCTCGAGGTCAGATTTGCGCTGAATCTATTTTTTCTTGTTTGCCTCCTTCTGGGTCTAGCTTTTCAGTGTCTCTGTGATTTCCAGTGAGGGCTTATTTTTCTCCTTCATAGCTCCCATAGCTACTGGAGAAGAAGATATTTGTTGGGGGGCGATTTTTAAAGATCGACATTCACCCCCCCTCTGTCGCCATTTCGGTCCAACAATTGGTATCAGAGCCGGTTAGCTCTAATTCATAGATCTTAACCGGTCTCAAGAGCCATGGCGACGGACAAGTACTCGACCAAGCCGCCCGTTTTCGATGGCATCGATTACCCCTTCTGGAAGAGCCGAATGGAGACATACATCCAGGCTCAGGGGTACGCTATCTGGCGCAAGGTCAAGGTCCGGTTTGTTGTTCCTGCCGATGAGAACATCAATGCTGGAAATATGCATGATGTTGAGGCAAACGCTAAGGCAAGGAACATCATCATCCAGGGCCTGAGTCGTAGCGAGTTCGATCGCATCTCCCACCTGTCGTCCGCCTACGATATCTGGGTGACCCTCGACGCATACCATGAGGGCACCACCCAGATCAAGACGGTTCGACAGGACCAGTTCAAGCGCGAATACAACAAATTCGAGATGCTTGCTGGTGAGTCCCTAGATGAGTGCTTCGCACGTTTTCACAAGATCTTGAGCAACCTCCGAGCGGTCGGTCTCACATACCCCGACTCGGACAACGCTCGTCAGATGCTTGCAGCACTCGATCTGCGAGTGTGGGAGATGAAAGTGACCACCATCAAAGACACGACAGACCTCTCGACCTTGACTCTTGACGCGCTGTACTCGCGCCTCAAGACTCACGAGATTGACGTTGTCTCTCGTAGGTCGAAGTCACAGTCGATGGCTTTGGTCACCGATCCCGGTTCAGCTTCTGGTCTCTCTTCTGAGTCTTCTTGCGGTTTCTCCCTTGCTGCTCTCTGTGACATAACTGATGATCAGTTAGAGCAGCTTGCGGATGATCAGCTGGCCCTCCTAGCCCGAAGGTTTTCCCATGCCTACAAGGGTAGGAGAGACAGAAAGAGAGGAGGACCAGTCATCTGCTTCGAGTGTGGTGGCCCCAACCACATCCGAGCAAACTGCCCCAAGCTTGGAAAGGGTAAAGGTGACTACGGCGGTTCGGGCAAGAACGACTACACCGACAAGAACCGCAACACGAAGCCTTCAGCACCTGCTCCGGGAAAGAAGAAGTTCCGCAACTTCGGGAAGGCCAAGAAGCTCTTCCACCGCGTCCTCACCGCCTTCGACGACCTCGACCTCAGCGAGGTGGAGGGATGGAGCGACGACGACGGGACGGGTGACCAAGAGCCCCAGGATGGCGGCGACGATTTCTCCGGCATGTGCTTCATGGCCCTCGAGGGCGAGATCAGCGACAGCGAGCTGTACTCCGACTCGGATGAGGTACTCCCTTCTTATGACCAGCTCAATCATGCTTTTCTTAAGCTAGGTGGTTTTCATGCTAGAGCTAGGGCTAGGTGTACTGAGTTAGAGAAGGAAGTAGATAGACTATCACGGGAGCTTACTTCACTTACATCTGCTCCCTCCCGTGATGATTGTGATACATGCTGTGCTCTGTTGGGTGACATGGAGAAACTAAGGACCTCGCATGATAGTGTGTCCTCCGAGCTTAATATTGTTAAGGTGGAGAATGTTAGTCTGCTTGCTGAGTTAGAGTTGAGTAGGATGGCTGTTACCCTACTTACTACTGATGAGACTACTTCTCCCACCTCATGTGAGGTTAAGGACATTGCTGCTAGAGGACCTTATGCCATGCTCCTTGATCTGCCCGAGTCTTGTGAAAATTGCAATAATCTAAAGATGAACCTAAAACGGGCAGATCACAAGATTGCTGAGTTGCGTGCTTCTTTACTTGAGCCTATTGATTCATGTTTGAATTGTCCTAGATTAACCGCTGAACTTGAATCTGTCTCAAAACAGTTTCAAGAAATGATTGACACTAATAAGAAAATGGCTCAATTCGCGACTAAGGATCCTGTTAGCTCACCTTGCATTAGCTGTGATAAACTAAAACTTGAACTCGTTGCCTTGAATGACAAATGTGTGAAGCTAACTAAGGATCAACTAGTGAAGGCACCAACTGCTTGTACTGTTTGTGCTGAGAAGGGGGAGAAGCCCCAGGGTAAGGTTGAGACGCTTAGCAACGTGAACCAACCTGCTAGCAGTAGGACTGTCCATTCAGAGTCGGCTGTGCGTGCACAAGCCATTCTTCCCTCTGCTGTTGGTTCTTCATCTGCTCCCTTATCTCCTGCTGTTCCCTCTTCCCCCTGCTCTTCTTGCACCTCTCTCTTTCGGGAGTGTCAGTACCTTATGAACACTCTCGAGAGATTTGTAGGTGGCAAGAAGAAGCTTAATCTTATTCTAGACCAGTCCAAGATTTGCAGATTTAATCAGGGTCTAGGATATGACTATTATGAGGATATGAGGAAGCATCCACCTGCTGTGCTCAGACCCATAGCACCAGGTGTGATCAAGACCGAGCCCAGGACCGAGAAAGTCCAATTTAAGTCAGCGGGCTATGTCCAGGGGATTTCTGATAGCAAGGTGATTGCACCTGCTGCTTCAGCCTCTCAGAAGGCGAAGCCTGACCGTGCTACTTCTACCTCTCAGAGGAAGAAGTATCACTGCACCTTCTGTCAGAAGGATGGACACACGGTTGATCGATGTTTCAGGCGCGCCAAGATCGCGCGTAGAGACCGTGTTGAGTCTCTTAGGCGTATTCAGGGTCAGCCCCAGATCCTGAGTGCACCTAGGACCAGCACGAGGTCTAGGTTTACTGCTGTTGATGGGTTTGGGCAGCATCGAGGACTTGGTTTTTCGGAGTCTTCTGTTTTTCGTTCTCATGCTGCTCCTGTTCGTGTCTTCCGCCGTCCTGAGGGTAGATCTCGGTTTCCCCATCGAGATAGCTATCCGCGGCGTGATCAGCATGTTGCCGGTGTTCCGACTCGCTCTCCCGTAGCAGTTGGACCCCGCAACAGCTTCAGGTCTGCTCACAGACCTTCTGCTTTGAGTGACAGAGAGCGTAGGGTAGATAGAGGTCAGTCGTGCTTGACTACTTCATCTGCTCGACGTGTTGTTCAGTATTGGGTGCCAAAATCTCTCTTGATTTACCCCAGTACTGAGACTTTACTCTCTGTTTGACTCAGGTTCGTCGGGCAGGGAAGGGAAAGGTTTGGCTCGTAGACTCCGGGTGTTCACGACACATGACCGGAGATTCCCGTTGGTTTTCTTCCCTTGCCCGTGCTCCAGGTGATGAGACGATCACCTTCGGAGATGCTTCATCTGGGCGCGTCATCGCCAAAGGTACTGTGCGCATTAATGATTCTTTCATTCTGAAAGATGTAGCCTTGGTTAGTAAGCTGCAGTACAATTTACTTTCAGTCTCTCAGCTTACCGATGACGGTTTCGAGGTAAGCTTTAAGAAAAACAATTGCAAAATTCTTGATTCTTCGGGTAGTCTGGTTTGCGGGATTTCTCGTTTTGGGAGGATCTTTCGTGCTGATTTCTCTGAGTCTTCTGGTGATCCTCTCAGGTGTTTAGTTGCTTCTGAGTCCCGCGACCTCTCTTTCTGGCATAGGAGACTTGGTCATATTGGGTTTGACCATTTGACCCGAGTTAGCGGCCACAATCTCATTCGTGGTCTGCCGAAACTCAAGATGGTCAAAGACCTTGTTTGCTCTCCATGCCGGCACGGCAAGATGGTTGCCGCTTCTCACCCTCCGGTCACAGTTACTATGACCGATGCACCGGGACAGCTGCTCCACATGGACACAGTTGGACCAGCTCGAGTGCAGTCAGCAGGAGGGAAGTGGTATGTTCTTGTTGTGGTCGATGACTTCTCGAGGTATTCTTGGGTGTTTTTCTTAGCCTCGAAGGATGAGACGTTTTCGCATTTCCGATGTCTTTTCAGTAGGCTTTCTGTTGAGCTCCCAGGTGCCTTACGAGCGATCCGCAGTGACAATGGCACGGAGTTCAAGAATTCCTACTTTGAGAGTTTCTGTGGTGAGACAGGTGTAGATCACCAGTTCTCTTCTCCATACGTCCCTCAGCAGAATGGCGTTGTGGAGAGGAAGAACCGTACCTTGGTCGAGATGGCCAGGACGATGCTTGATGAGTACTCTACACCGCGGAAGTTTTGGGCTGAGCCTATAGCCACCGCGTGCCATGTCTCAAATCGAGTTTTTCTTCGGGCACACTTGCATCGCACTTCTTATGAGCTGAGATATGGGCGAAAGCCTAGCGTCTCTCATTTTCGTGTGTTTGGTTGCAAGTGCTTTGTTTTGAAGTCCGGGAACCTAGACAAGTTCGAGTCACGTTCTTGTGATGGAATCTTTCTAGGTTACTCGCCTTCTTCGCGGGCTTATAGGGTCTGGAACTGCGAGTCTAGTAAAATGGTAGAGACCTGTGAGGTGACCTTTGACGAGGCCAGTCCGGGGACTAGGCCCGATATCTCAGGTTCTTTAGAGCAGTCCGAGACCATCTTTGTGGATGATGAGGATGATGGAGACGACGGTTGTCTACCTGATCCTGTCCCTCATCCACCCCTTGAGGTGCCGTCTTCCACCGCACCCCGAGGTGATCAGCCCATGCCTTCTGCTTCTTCTGGAGCTGGTGGCTCTGTTCCTACCTCGTCAGCTCACGAGGTAGAGGCCACTTCTTCATCTCATCCTGGACCTCCTAGACATATCCAGAAAGCCCATCCTTCAGAGCAGATCATTGGAGACCTTTTCGAGCGTGTTACCCGCTCAAAGTCTGGCTTATCTCAATTCTGTCTCCATTCTGCTTTCATTGCCTCCTTTGAGCCCAAAGATGTCTCTCATGCTTTATCTGATGAGTCTTGGGTCAATGCCATGCATGAGGAGCTAGAAAATTTCGAGAGGAACAAGGTCTGGTCGCTTGTCGAGCCCCCGCGAGGTCACAATATTATTGGGACTAAGTGGGTGTTCAAGAACAAGCAGAGCGAGGATGGAGTGGTTATTCGAAACAAGGCTAGACTGGTTGCTCAGGGGTTCTCCCAGGTTGAAGGTCTAGATTTCGAGGAGACCTTTGCCCCTGTAGCTAGACTTGAAGCCATTAGAATCCTGCTTGCCTTTGCAGCTTCTAAGGGTTTCAAGCTTTACCAGATGGACGTCAAGAGTGCCTTTCTCAATGGCCTTATTGAGGAAGAGGTCTACGTCCGACAGCCTCCTGGTTTCGAAAACCCCAAATACCCAAACCATGTCTTCAAGCTTTCCAAAGCGTTGTATGGACTTAAGCAGGCCCCCAGGGCTTGGTATGAGAGGCTTAAGTCCTACTTGTTGAGTCATGGGTTTGAAATGGGTAAAGTTGATAAGACCTTGTTCATCCGCCGGCTTGGCGCTGACCTTCTCCTCGTCCAGATCTATGTTGATGACATTATCTTTGGCGGCTCTTCTCATACTCTGGTTTCCCAGTTCTCGGATGTCATGAGCACCGAGTTTGAAATGAGTATGATGGGTGAGTTGACCTTCTTCCTTGGCTTCCAAATTAAGCAGATTCGGGAGGGTACATTTCTTCATCAAGGAAAGTACACTCGTGACCTCCTGAGACGCTTCGACATGAGCGATGGTAAGCCTGTGTCGACTCCCATGGCTTCTACAGCCTATCTTGACCCAGATGAGGACGGCGAGCCAGTTGATCAGAAAGAGTTCAGAAGTATGATCGGCTCCCTTCTTTACCTCACTGCCTCGAGACCAGACATACACTTCTCCGTGTGTCTGTGTGCTCGTTTTCAGGCTTCTCCTCGCGTATCTCACCGTCAGGCGGTGAAGCGCATCTTTCGGTACCTTCGAGCTACCATTGACTATGGTATCTGGTACTCTTCCTCATCCTGTCTTTCCTTGAGAGCCTTTTCGGATGCAGACTTTGCTGGCTGTAGGATAGATAGGAAGAGCACTTCCGGCACCTGCCAATTCATTGGCACTTCTCTCGTCTCTTGGTCGTCTAGGAAGCAGTCCGGTGTTGCACAGTCCACCGCAGAGGCCGAGTATGTTGCTGCAGCCAGCTGCTGCAGTCAGATACTCTGGATGGCTTCGACCCTGCGGGACTTTGGGTTAGTTATCGACAGTGTTCCACTCTTTTGTGATAACACTTCTGCGATTAACATTGCTAAGAACCCAGTGCAGCACTCTCGGACCAAGCATATTGATATTCGCTTCCACTTCCTTAGAGACCATGTAGAGAAAGGTGACATAGTGCTCCAGTTTGTGGAGAGTGACCACCAGTTGGCTGATATCTTCACCAAGCCTTTGGACAGTTCGAGGTTTTCAGCTCTGCGGGGAGAGCTTGGGGTGGTTTGTCCTTACGGACTGTAGTGAGGGGGAGCTTGGGCTTTACTGCTTTATTATATTAATTATGCTTCTGTCTCATTTCTGTTGCATTGCATTTGCGGGTGCATTGGGTTAAGTCCTTCTAGCATAGGTTAGAGTGCTTCTTGTGTTGAGTTGCTTAGACGTCTTACTCTTATCTTGTGCTTCCAGGAGTAGCTATTTCTTATCTCACTAGGTTGAGCTCACTCACTTCTTGCAGGTTCTAGCGAGGGTTGGGCCACCCTCGGGTAGACAGGGTACGTGTTTGCTCTCTAGTGTGTGTTCGACGATCAGCTGTTAGTCCTGGAGTCATTTGGGGTAGATGAGAGTCAGTTTAAGCCATAGTTGCTTCTATATCTTTTCTATGCTTTAAGGACTGCCTGTTTTGGTTTTATTTGCCAGCTTCTCGATTTATTGCTTTGGTTCAGGGAGAGTTCATTTGGGAGCTTCTGCAGCTTAATTCTGACATAACTCAACTTGAACTAAAAGTTGCATCTAATGTTGAGGGGGAGCTGATCTTTCATGCATTTTCAGCATTTCGCATTATAATCAAACTGCATTGAGCCTTGATTATTATCCTGTTATGACATGCTTCAATGCTTTACACCTTGCCATGACTTGTGCTTAGCTTGCTAAATTTATCATGACTTCATATGTGTAGACTAGCGTTTGCCATGATAAGTTAAGTAAAATTGATCAACTTAAATTAAACTTGTCATGCTAGCATTTGAGTTTAGTCTTTCTTAAGCTATCCTTTATGATTCATGCCATGTCAAATAGGCTGAGTAGAGCGTTGAATCTATATTGAGCCTTAGTTTGAGCTGTTTTAGTCTCCTGATGATACATGAGTTAGTACAATGTGTTAAAAAGCAAAAAGATCTCTTTGTGCGAAAAAACTGATCTCACCAATTCTTTCCTATGAGACGGCTTGCCATTGCACTTGGCATGAACTTAGGGGAGTTTTGGATGACCTAGACTATCCTCTTAAGCTTCTTGCTTGGAGTAGTCGCATAAGGCTTGAGATCTAGCACATGATAAAACAAAATGTTGGTTGACAACCACCATATTTGTGCGAAAAAACTGATTTCACCAATTCTTTCTCATGAGACAGCTTGCCATTGCACTAGGCATGAACTCAGAGGGAGTTTTGGATGACCTAGACTATCCTTCTTAAGCTTATTGCTTGGAGTAGTCGCATAAGGCTTGAGATCTAGCACATAAACAAAATTGGGTTGAAAACAACCACATGCTTTCAAAAGACAATGTTTAATGTGCTCAATTTGCTTAATCTACAATCAGAACCAAGTACCTTAACCAATGTTTCAATCTTGAGGCTTATAGCACTCTATTTGGACTCAATGTTA